>OX438973.1:22619631-23819631 GCA_949316085.1 Hypercompe scribonia | reverse complement strand
ATAAGGGAAGTTTACGCGTTTTTCGCGATATTAATAAAGTTTAAAAGCATCGCTGTCTGCGGACTTATACTGTCGCATTTTATTTTATCATTGATCCCAAAGACTAACAAATTTGTTTCGGCTTTCATATAGATTCAGTAATCAGTTTTTAGATTTCATAACTACTTAAATTGGTTTGTTAAAAGATATTTCTTAGACAATGTGTTTATTGTGTTACATCAATAAGATTTTGAGACTATAATAAATACGATGTAGACATTTAGATTGTATTAGTCTGCTATGAATTGTTGAATTTTATATTTCTAACGTGATTCGATAATATTATTACAGTCGACATAAATGAAAATTTGTTACCATTTTATTTATTTATTTGTATATAGAGTTATTGATTGTTTGAAGTCTGAGATTCGAACGAAGATGATCTTGCTGTCAGTCTGAAAATGTCACTAAGTCGACCTCGCGAAAGCTGGGTATACTGAACAGGGTGTGACGATTCTTCTCGCCTGAGCATCTGTGTCTTCTTAATAAGATCCAGGTTCGCTTCTTCGTGGAGTACTGTTCTCATCTTTGCGATGGAACCACCGTAGTATTTGCTAGATGCTCGAGATTGGTTGCAGCGGTAAGCAATCCGCATTATCACCAGTCTTGAAACCACTGAATCCCTTGAGTCTCTGCAGTTGCGAAATTACCTCTATGGCAGTCCTCTATCGTCTTCCTCATGGAGAATATTCTGATAAGGTCTTTCAACTGGTCCCATCTTCTCCCTTCTTCGACAGGACAACACGTGCTGGCCTCAGAAGCCATCGTTTTAGAATATTAGATATACACTTCCGAACTAAACCGTTCGGCTCTGCCTTCTTGTGCAAATCAGTTAAAACCTGAAACTCGCTACCAGCACACGTGTTTCCCTCCCACTACGATCCCGGGCCCTTCAAGCGGGGAGTGAAAAAGCATCTCACTAGGCCACCATAATGTTGGTCGGCATATTAAATTGTCTGCATTCTATTCATGCTTTCTTTCACGCAGAATAGAATCACTTTAATAGGCTAAAAATAATAAAAAACGTGTTGGTTAAGGGTTTGTTTCAAGGTATCCTTTGTCCTTTTTGTATCGGTGATGTTCTGCGTAGATTGCTCTTACGACACCCATGGAATGAATAGGGATAACACACCATATTCTTAATCCATCACCACACAGTCATCCATTTATATACCACCAGTTAACCCGTCCGCCATGTGCTATTGCTATCTACAATACGAATAAATTATTTAGAAGGTAATTCTGAAACTAAATTTTCAAGTCCACCCTATTCCTAAGCTTCTACTTTTGATTTAATAATTAGGAAAATTATCCCTCCAACACCATGTTTGTATTATTACCCAGTATTATTTTTTTAAGATGCTATAATTTTATGTTTACAGGTTTAACAATCTTCAAGGGTATCCACGCTTTTGATCGTGACAAGCCTAACACGCCTAACTCTGACGTCCAATACAGCATTATAGCGGGAGATTCTGATGGTCACTTTGCATTAGAAAGTTCACATAAACCTGCTTTAGTGTTGAAAAAACCATTGGACTACGATACGGGGGATAAAGAGTTCTTACTCGTTGTTACTGCTTCAGTAAGTAAAAAATTCTATTTGTAGCTTCTAAGTAAAAACCATCAAATAAAACAAATTTTGAAACGACACTAGTATTAATCGAAGACTAAGTTGAAGCATCAAGTCAAGATTACCATATCATGGAAATATCACTAAACAGTACAACAAATTTAAATCAATAGGAGTTACGCAAGTTAGTGAGATCCCTCCATCGATTAAGAAATGGTAGCTAAGAAAAAATTAAATTTTTCAACAATGAAGACGCACCATTAATTGCTACTTATGTAACAATATTTTTTAGTAAGGATTCCATAATAGGTTAAAAGAAATACGTTTTAAATATATTTGAACAATTCACCATGAAGAAAAAATAACATTATTATTGGCTATAACAAGTAACTTTAAAATAAGTTCCATTTAAAAAATATAATTAAAAAAGTCCACTGCTGTATCTATTTTACTAACTATACCACGCGTACGAGTATAGGGTTTGTGTCAAATTCTCCTTCATTTTGCAGTGCTGTTTTCCTACATATTTCATTTCCTAAATGAGTTTTACGACACCTGTGAGATAATTCTTAATCCATTTACACAAATAATTTAACAACGTATCGATAAAAGTAATAAATACATTAAAATTTAAACTCTATCGTTCATAAATAGAATGACAATATTCTCTAAATTGTTCACACAAACAATTATCCGGTAGACTAGGCAGCTAGTTGCTAAACTTGTAATTAATCTATCACAAACTTTGATTACAATGATGAGGTCTAATTTATATAGTAGAAACTTCTAGACTAAAGATAGATGAAACCAATGATACCTAAAGGAATACCTGAGACGTAATTGAATGTTTATCTTGTAACAATCTCACACTGTAATCCAGTATATCGAATTTGGTATTTTGAAAAATACAAATCATCGATAACCATAATGTTGCAGCGTCATTTTATAGTGTTCATATTTCTTAGTCTTGAGTTGCATCACCAGTATGGCATCATTGCTTTTAAATTTAACAATATTTACAAAAAAACAAATTGAAATCGAACGATCAAAAGTCAGAAGTTCTAAAAACTTCAGCAATAGCAATTGGGTAGATGACTGAATCGTAAATAAATACCAATGTCCACTTCATTAAAACTAATACCGCGAAACATCTCGGCAAATACAATTTACATAACTTTTTGTTATTATTACGAATTTCAATCAAATACACAGTAAAATATATTGTTCAATTGAGTAGTCTAAAACAGTGACGTCACAATTTTGTATTTAATACATTTTTCATACAAAATTATCGTTTTGACAGATGATAAAAAGTAACTAACGTGACTAAGGTGTTATCTAGCCTATTCTATGACGTTTAAAAATTCTCAAATATTTTGCAAAAGTGCGTACAAAGTGTCTTTTAACGTATAAAGTATTCACACTAAAGCTGGTTTGTCTGGTGGTTGAAATTGGACTATTTATAATATCTTATTCATTGCTGCTTCATATATGAAGCAATGAATAATATCTTATTCATTGCTGATAATCATATAGTTATTGACCAGTATAATTTGATCTGCTTTCATATTCATTTAAACTTAGTTAATTTTCACATTGCCGCCTGCTGCTTTCGAGCTGCTATTACGATACGTCTGAGCTTTAATTTTTTACACGAAGTGACAGCCGTCAGACCATCCGAACCCTACTTGGCGATATCAAAGTTCTATAAAATACTATTCGTAACAATTACCGAAGATGTATAGCAACTGGAATTTAACGTTTTCGAGGCACAGAGGGGTCTCAATATGTTAAGAATGGTCGCTCATTATAGACTGACCTGATGAAAATTGCTTAACTTTGTAATGCATAAATATACTCCATTACTTCTTAGCTACGAGATCCTCTTTAGAAAGATTAATTTTTACAATGTCTTTTTTAATTTGTATGTTTAACAGGATCGTGGGTCTCCACCTCGCAGCACCAACGCTACCGTTCACATCACCGTGCTGGACAATGATGACCTCCCTCCTAAGTTTTCATCAGACTTATATAGAACACAAATTCCTGAGTTTTATCCTCTCTTGGTAAATGCATTTTTATAAATAAAATATCCCAAGACATTGTGTAAAATACAATAAATACATAAGACGTGTTAGTCTCGTGTTTTATCTTTCTTTGCACTCTCGTTTTATTCTTACCATGATAAATACCTGTAAATATTTTAGTAACATTAATTGACATTTCATATACTTTCCTTCTGCTTCTTTGTCGTTTTTAACCATTTTGACGTGAATCTTTTTCAGATTTTACCAATAACATAACGTCGGTGTTATTTCCTCGTTCGGATTATGGCTTTCTTCTAAGTTTCATTTTAATCTAAGATTGTTTTACTCAACGATTTATTGATCTATGTAAATTCCTACTATTTTAAGTTCATTGCGCCTTAAGAAAACTACGGCATATCACTGAAGCACTCCGGCCAATCAGATTTCAAACTTTCGTATGAAATAATAATTTCGTGGAGCCTGATTGGTCCACTAGCGGGCTTGTGATGCATCACAGTTTTCTTAAGGCGTATGGACTTTAGTAATAAAAAAAATCCTGATTTTTTAATGAAAAAAATCATATCTAAATATTTCTTAGATCTTTCATAATCTCGTATTTTATAATATTTAATAAAACAAAAATATTTTTCTGCCTAATCCAAATATACGAGTACGTGTCGTAAGTTTTAAACTTGGCCCAAGTTCACGTTTACTACTTTCTCGAGTGAGCAATAAAAAGAAACTACGAACACATGTTTTACGATGTCAGTTATCGCAAAAGTTTGTCATGTTGCTCGTTTCGAGGAGGGAGCTATGGGTATTGTTATAAAAATCAGTATTTCGGCAACCTATCGAATATTGATGATGCTTACAATTGAGTTTCATCTAAATTAGTAATCGTCTTACTGACTTTGAACATAACAGGGACTGTTTATTGAAGCCTGTACTTCTGAAGATTTACTTGATGTTGTGCACTTATGAATACAAGCAATGTACACTGATAGTTGTTTTTAACATATACTGTTTCCTCTTTCAAGACGTTATCAATAATTAGCTGGATTATCATGTAATGTTTGGATGTGATGCAAGAAAATGATAATCCTGACGATCTCTTCTCACGATCGATATGACTATAGCTGACAGTTTACTAATTTACGCCATAGCGTGGGTCACCATACTGCACTGTCTTCATTAGCAGTGAGTACGGCGACTACCGCTCTTGGATTCTATTCATGCTTTCCGTCAGGCGGAATAGAGTCACTTTGGTAAATTACTATAAAAAAAAAATCCCACAATTGGTATCAAGTTTATTTCACTGTCTTTCCTGGAAATTTACACATTAAAATTACTCTAAGGTATGAAATAATTACAGGGCAAAAAAATTCATAAAGAGCTGCTGTTTCCCACATCGATTAAAGCATTTGATCAAGATCTTGGAGTTAACGCTACATTAAAATATGAACTGGTATCAGGCAATGAAAGGAAGTTATTTTTCTTGGACCCTCAAAATGGAACTTTATATCTTGAAAAGGAGATTGATCTTGATGCTGAAACTGGATTATCAGGTATTAATTCTTGATATTGTTACTTCAAATTCTATGTAATTCGATTTTAATCTAATGCTAGGAGTTTTAGAAAGGAAGGCAATCAAAATAATTTCCACGTAACAGACGCATTTTACACTAAAGATTTTAAATAAATAATTGATTATCTGAGTATGTTAGAAACATAAAAAATGATTATAAAATTAGCCTCTACACACAATTTAGCTACACGGAGGGTGTAGTGTAGTAAGCGGTCGCCACACTGCTCTCTACTGCACTGAGTGTAGTGGGTTCAAACCACACACGGGACAACACTTTGTGTGATCCACAAATATTGCTAAAGAGAGCGTTGTCTTTAATAAAATAATATATTTTTCAGTTGTTCTTGAATTACATAGTGTATTGTACTGAAGTTTTATTGTTTTTTTAAGGAAACACATTTGTTCTGCAAGTGCAAGCGTCTCAACATGACAACCTCTTGAAGACAGCTCAGGCAAGAGTTGAAATTGAAGTTCTTGATTTAAATGACAATCTACCTGAGTTTGAAGTAGATTTTTACAACATTAGTATTGTTGAAAATTTACCTAATGGTATGTATTCAAGTGTTATGATTATTTGACCTACAATTTGATCTATGTCCATAATATTTTAAATAAAGGAAAATCGTTTGCCAGGTTTCAGTGTACTACAAGTATTGGCAACAGACAAAGACCAAGGAGAAAATGGAGAATTTACGTACCAATTAAATGACCCAGAAGGCGCATTCACTATTGACCCTAGAACTGGCTGGCTCACTGTACGGAATCAGGTAAGGAAGAGTAAAAATTTATATTGCTTTGATATTGGTGGTGCTAAAAAGATATTTTTGACTATCTAAAAAAGGAGAATGTTCTCAATTTCATTAGTACTGAAACCTGAATGTAAAAGGAAAGTAAAGGATTGGCTTATGTTTACAACACATATAGATACTGAAGATCTCTTAAAATATTCATTTATTAATTTACTGCTGCTATTAAAAAAAAAACTTGAACGTTTTTTTTTTTTATAGTAGTAAATTAATTGAACTAACGACAGTCAATTGCTAAATATACTTGCTGGGCTCGAAACCCATGTCACAAGTTAGATGTTATTATGGGTATCACAATATTTTCAACTTCAAATTTTTTCATGTGTAGGTTTGTTTTAATTTTTTGGAAAGTATTTTTACTATTATATTTTTTACCCTGTAATTTTTTCACTTATGAATCAATTTAAAAAAAATCTTTTTTGTCTGAACTACTCAACAAATTATTGATTACAGTATCCATTTCTACAGTTTTATCACAATTGAATATACTATTGAATAGTCTGAATTTCTTCTTATTTGTATAAACTATATGACTAGTGGTCACATAGTAGGTAATATTAATCATCAATATCAATTTTAGAATTACTTCTACATTTTTTACAGACGATGCTAGACAGAGAACAACATTCTTCATTGAAAATGAAAGTATTTGCCAAAGAAAAGAACCCTAACATCGTCGGAACTTTTTTAGATAAGCAACGCCTCGCTAAATACAGACGCACCGCAACTACTCCAAAAGTACCGACACTTAAGGAAAGGACTACATATGTTTTTCCAGATAAATTAGGAACAAAAAATGAAAATATAGAATATGTTGATAATCAGCTAATGTCTTACGTGAACGTTGAGGTGACCCTTTTAGATGCTAATGACAATAACCCAGTATTTATACCAAGTAATCTATATGAGTTTATAATCAAATCAAACGCTAAAGTTGGCACTTTAATCGGTAGAGTAAAAGCAGTAGATCCAGATCTAGGGAGAAATGGAATGGTATTATATGATCTACAAAGAACGCGTAATTTGACTATTACTTCGCCTTTTCAAGTAGATTCTAAAACTGGAACAATAAATGTTGCTGAATCACCGATTGTCGAAGGAAGACATGCTCTATTTATTGAAGCTTCTGATCAACCTGCAAATCCTAGTGAAAGAAGATATTCGTTAGCTGTTGTTACCATTGATGTAACAAGAGCCTCCAAAGGTAATTCTTTTGACTGAAAACGGTTAAAAAAGGATACGAATATGTTTAACTGATAATGATCTCATATAAAACTGTTTATAGGTTCAAAACCAGATAAGCCCGGTTTTATTGGAGCACCATACGAATTTTGGGTTGGATCAAATGTTGGTATTGGCACAAGTATCGGTCAAATTCGCATCAATGATGCAATGGAAAAAAATGATGTTTCATATGATTTGTTACACAGTTATGAAGATGGAGGTAATATTACAAACAAATGTAAATTAATATCTTTAATAATAAACATACAACAATTTCATCATTATCATCAGCCTATCGTACTCCACTACTGGACATAGGCTTTATCAATTGCACGCTACAATTTATTTATGAACTATTTCAATTTTCAGTACCCTTTGCTGTAGAAGAACGGTCAGGGGTAATTACAGTTGTAGATGAACTAACTAAATACAGACGGCCTATGTACGACTTTGAAGCAGTAGCAATGCAAGAAAATGCCAACCTAAGTATATCTACCAACGCTACTGTGCATGTCGTAGACGTCAATGATGAGAGAGGAGTACTATTAAAGTAATTTAAAGAAAAATTAATGAAGTGATTATTTTTGTTTCATCTGCCTACTAACATCTAAGTTGAAATTTCAGAGGCGCACATTCACCATTGGTATTCAACGTTAAGGAAAACGTCGCCGGTGCTACTATTGGTCAAATTTTCCACGTTAACACGAGTGCGCTGCCTGTTAACAACTCTGGAAATATCAGGTTCATAATTGCCAATCAACAGGATGTTACAGATGAAATTGCGATAGGTTAGTTTCAAATTATAAGTTTGAAATAAACTTTATGATAAATGTAGTTAGGTTTTATTTTGTCACGTCCTTATTTAGTCTTTTTTACCTTCTTCTTTAGTCAGATGCAAGAAATGATACTTAAGTATTATATTGAGCAAATCAGCACGTAGTATCATAATTACAGTTAATATAACTATTGCCAACGTAAGTGATTATTATCTACATAGTTTTATTAAACTAATTTTTTTAAATATAATACATTTCTAGGTGAAGACGGTACAATCTACGCACAAAAGCCTTTAGACAGAGAAAAGAGAAGTACTTATCGTATGACAGTTATTGCCGAATTTACTAAGGGAATGATTTCTGGAGCTGGCATTTATCAAGTAACTATAAATGTAGAAGATGAAAATGATAATCCTCCAGTATTCGAGTTGCCGATGTATGAAGGTTTTATCACTGAAAATGCAGCAAGAGATACAGAAGTCAAAATGACGAATAAAATTATAGCTAAGGATGCAGACATCGGCCTAAATGCTTTATTTACGTACACTATTTTTGGTGATGGACGAGAATTGTTTCATGTTCATGAAAATACTGGCATCGTTACATTTATCGGGACAAAGCTTGATAGAGAAGAGAAAAGTTCATATGTACTGAAAATTGTAGCTAGGGATAGAGGTGGACTTAGTTCGGAAGCTAAATTAACAATTAATATCTTAGATGAGAATGATAATTTACCAAAGTTCAACCAAATTACTGTACCGTTCGGAGAAAATATAGATTTACTCGAATCAGATGCAAAATCTTCGGTCAAGATTTACCGTGAAACAAAGAGTAATTCTACTACAGGTTTAGTAAATGTTGAAATGAAACCTAAAAATAAGTTTGCTTTGAATGTTGCCTCTGCGGGTCCGCTGTTTTTGATACCAGAAAACGTTGTTATAGGATCAATTTTATTGAAATTAAACGCGATAGATATGGATAGTGGAGTCAATGGACAAGTGAGATATGAATTTATTTCAGAGGTTTTCAGTCCACCAATAGCAATGCCTTCAAACAGTATGCAGCTCAAAAGATATTTTGTAATCAACGAAAGACAAGGACATATTATAGTCGCACGAACACTACCCCCGGAGGCAGAATTTACGCTTAATATTTCGGCTCTCGATGGTGGTCAGTTAAGTGACCACATTTCCATTAGATTTTTTATTAAAGATGTTAATGATCATTTTCCAATGTTCAAAAAAACTTTGTACAGTTTCAATGTAGAAGAAGCTCAGTATACAAGAAGAGTCCTTGGCAAAGTAGATGCAACTGATGCAGACTTTGGACAAAATGCAAATTTAACATATTTTATACAACCTTCGGCTAAAGATTTACCTTTCGAAATATCTCCACTAACTGGGGTGTTTAGCGTGAATGGTGAATTAGACAGAGAAAGGGAAGACAAATATATATTAACAGTAGTAGCACGAGATAATGGTTATGATAAAAAGCTGTCATCTTCAGTAAGCGTTGAAATACAAGTACTGGACGTTAACGACAATGCACCAAAGTTCTATGCCTATGATGAACTATTAGAATGGAAACATCCCGAGGCTGACGAAATTTCAAATCACAATTTTGAATCTGTAAGAATGATGCCAATTTATAAAGCGTCGATAGAAGAAAATGCACCAATAGGAACAGTAGTTGCTAAAGTTTTTGCAAATGACTCTGATTTTATTGGTAATGGCAATGGTCTCATTTTGTACAGTTTACCTCAGAAGAAAAATCAAATAAACCTTTTTGCTATTGATTCAAAAGAAGGTGTAATAACAACATCGGCAAGGTTAGATTATGAAAGTCAAACAATTCATAATGTGACAATTGTAGCTTCTGACTTAGGATCTCCTAGTTTAAGTTCTACAGCCATACTGGTACTTACGGTGATTGATGTGCCTGGTGAAGTTGAAGTATCTGACAAACCTGTCTTTATATCTAGGTACTACGAGCTTGAAATAGAAGAAAATGTTCACACTCCAGTAGAATTAATAACAATGAATTTGACCGAGCATTACGAAAATTTCAAAATGAAATATTATATACTGAATGAAAATGACATAGATGTGAAAAAGACTTTTGTGATTGATCCTAGAAATGGTACATTGTACTTAGTTAAGAGTCCAGATAGAGAAATACAAGATATATATGAAATTATAATCAGAGGTGAGAGACAAAAAATCAGTAGACAATTGCCACATATGATTTATCCCGTACCAGATGACGTTATGGAAGGTTTGACTAAGTTTGATGTGAAAGTTATCGTTAGAATTAAAGACGTCAATGACAACGCTCCGAAGTTTACTAATGGCGGAAGACCGTTAGTTACTGCAATACCTACAACTGTGCCATTTGGGCATCAAGTAATGCAGCTGGTGGTATGTATTGACGCTTGCCTAAAAAATAAGAGTTTTCACAATATATCTCATAATATAATATTTAAACATTGAATAATAAAATACTTTGGAATGTGTGTCCTATGCTAATAACAGTATAAACAATTAATAATAGTTTCTTCTTCCATGATATACGAAGTTAAACTAATTCTTAGAAAGCCCAAAGTTATTATATATACTTGTATATATTTTCCTCTCAAAATATTAAATTAATAAACAACTTAATTTTCACTAGGCTACGGATGCAGATATAGGCATAAACGCAGATATTCGGTACCAAATCATAAACGAACAGGCTCCAAGGTTTGCCATCGATCCAGTGACGGGTAGAGTACGTGTTGTATCGGCACTCACTCGTGATGCAGGAAGAGTTTTTGGCTTTGATGTAAAAGCAACAGATAAAAGGGGTGCTGATGATGGCAAATCAGCGATCGCAAATGTTTTTGTGAGTATTGTTAAAATTATTACTCTTACGTATCTATATAATTTATTAGAGTGGTAATTTATTAAACATAATTATGCTATGTTAATGATACCAACATAAATAGTCAATGGTGTTCGTTACGGGAGAGTATTTTCTGACAACAAATATTATGACATCACTCAACAAAAATATTAGGGGGTTACTGCAATAACCAGTAATCCAACACTCTTGGTAAAGTTTTTTCTACATTTAGTAAGGTAACTAACGGTAGACACTGCCACTGAGTTGACATGATTTCTTTCAGATATCTTTTGTAATTTAGATAAGAAGGTAATAATTGCCAAAATTATCTGCATATGGTTATAACAAAATAAAATAAAGCATATTTTTCTATAAAGGTATATGTACTCGATGAGAACAAGCAGTTGGTGTTAACAGTGGGAGCGAAACCAATGCAAGTGGAAAAGGAACTCGAAAATATCACAAATGAACTGACTGGTTTAACGGGTTTCGATATCCGAGTTAGAAGGTTGGAGGCTAATATGAAAGCATCAGCTGACGGTTTAGCGTAAGTATTGCAAATTTTTTTTAGATACATGACCTAAGAATCTAAGAGTGGTGATCAATATCCTCATTGCCAATGCGAACAATGCAGCATGGCGACCCACAATATGGTGGCCCAGTGAGATGCTTTTTCACGCCTCATTTTAAGGGTCCGGGACCGTGGTGGCAGTGAGGCACGTACGCTTGTCATGAATTCTAGAAATTATTTGATTAATGCAGCAAGGAAGAGTCGAACCGTGTAGTTCGAAAGCGTACATCCACTATTCTTAAACAACGATTGTAGCACGTGTTGTCGTGTGAAGGAAGAGAGAAAGAAGGACTAATTAGAAGAACTCGTCAGATAAAGGCGATAGAAGACTGCCATAGAGGTGACATCTTTTCACAACTGCAGGGGCTCAAAAGACTGTATAGCTTCGGGACTATTGATGATGTGAGCTGCTTGTCGCTGCAACTGATCGAGAGCGTTCACAACAAATACTGCGCAGATCCATCTCAAAGATGAAAACAATACTCCATGTAGAAACGTACTGGTGTCCTATATAGGAGACGCTCGGATGAAAAGAACTGTCTCACTGTGTTCGGTACATCTAGTTTCCGCCTTAATGCTGCTCTCAATGTACTCACGCAGGTTTAGATACCGAAAAATATTCATACTAGGAATAGCAAGCTAATTCTGTAGTGGCAGTTGAATGTTCTACTAGGTGGTGAACTCGACCAGGTATCATAAAAGCTAACTAAGGTTGCAAGCTGCGTGTGTCAACAGCACTTTAAGCACTTTACAGAAAAGGAAAACTTGAAACAAACCCTATCTCAACCTGTTTGGCCTCCTCAGGAGAGGTTTATGTAATGCCTCCTTTGTAAGGAGAGGTCAATGTTAAGCAGTGAACTAAAAAAGGCTGTTGATGATGATGATGTGATAGTGGTTTCTGCCAGTTTTTTTAAGACATACTTTACTTTCTTTTTAAAAGAAAAAGTGTTGTTGACTATTTTGATGTCGGCGAAAAACTCATTGCAAAGAAGAATGGACTCAACAACAGAGAATACGTCAAGAATTATAATTACATAGTAAATTTTAAAAATAATTTTATAACCTAACCTAACTACCCCCAATTATTTTTTTATGTTATGCCATAAATATTTCCAAATATAAAACTTTATTCGTCAGCTAATCAGTCAGTAGGAATAATATTTACGTGGTATGTTCTTCGTTTCTTGTTTGTCTAATGGACGTGAATTGTTGAGTCGACTGTAAATTTGAAAGTTTTTACTATCATACCTTACGTGGATGATGAAAATATTTAAAACGAATAAAGAGTCACCTTCGTTCACTTGGGTAAATCAATACCAAGGTGAATAAAGATTGAATACTTTCAAAGAGAAGTGAGGCAACCCAAAAGTCTACTTAATTTATCCAAGAGATATCACCCAGGTGAATAAAGAGGAAGAAATCGTTCCAGCACGAGTTGTCTTAGAATCTCCAGAATGGAGCCGTTAGACACACATTCATACTTAATCAAACAGCATTCAACAGTCTACTCCTGGATATAGGTCTATCCATAATAAGATTTTGAGGCTACATTAATTTTGTACTATAACATAAAGAATTAAACCACAAATAACAATAATCTATTGAAACTACTTATAGAACAAGAATATTATTCGATTCTAAAGCGGTTTAAATTATTATGATTATTTTGACAAAAACAAGAGATTGGGTGCAATAAATAGCAAATAAAAGTACCTGTAAAACTGACATTCAGGTAAAACTGGTTGAACTAGTAGCCAAACAATAATTTAGGAATAAAGGCTAAGAAGAAAAAAATGGTGATTTTTGACATTTGTTAAATATGTTTGTTTTGCATAACTATGAATTTGCCATATATTTCGCTACTTTTTTACAACGATAGTAAAAGAGGAGCATAGAAATAGCTTTTAAAATAATATTATATTTCTTTCAGGACTGACATGTACATTTATGGAGTCGATCCCTTGTCGAATGCAATCATAGATATGGAAGTATTGCAAAAGTACGTATAAATATTGTATTACTTTAGTATTAATTTGTTACTTAACACGTTCACTGCGGCACAGATTTATCTTTACTTTCCATTACTGCGTTACGAGTAGCTTTAAACCTCGTCCAATACCCGACATTGTGGCGTCACGAGGCGTATTAAACCTCACCGCCCGAAGGAGACTAAAATCCTTTTTTTGGCGTCAAATAAGACAAAATTGACGACTTTTTTCTTGATTATGATTAACAATGAGTTGATTAACCTAAATCTGCCGCCGCCCGTGGTTAAATTAATTAGTTTAGATTCTATGGGTAAAATAAAATGTGGGGTCTAATGCACCTCGTACCGCACTGAAAAATGGCAGGTTTTCATATTATTTAGTGATGGGAAAATAAATATCGATTTTATTTTATGGTTTTATTTATTAAAGTTATGTACAAAATAAATCCAAAAAAAGGGAAAAAATTACGTATGTTTTTCATTGAAACATGTCAGACAATAAGATTTTTTGCAAACAGTGCATTCCGTGAGAATTTTTTTTGTTTTTTTGTCTGCCTCCCGACATGTCAAGGTTGTGCGGAGTTTTAGGTAGCATCCGACACATCTCTTCTTCTACAGACCCTTTTCAAGATGATGTGCTCTTTTTGCAGTGGATTCTGAAAAGTAGGAACGAGTTGAGTGTGAAGTATGAGAATGAATAGATTAGGGTAAGAGTAAGGTAGAATTGGGTAGAGTTCGGTATAGTTGGTTAAAGTAGAGAAGAGCCGAGCAAAAGAGCTAAATTTTGATGAGCAAGACACCGTTTGCATTCAATAAACCAACATACTAATAGTTATCATTATCATTAGTCTATATGAAGAAAGTTACTTAACATGTCACATTCACGTTTTTATTAACGATATAACGATTAGTTAGGATATTTTAAAATTACCTGTATCCACATCCAAGTCTTTCTGTGTAAAAGCTTCAATAAGTTGTTCTACAAATATTCTCTTTGGCATTTTATTTCTATCAGCATTAATTGAATTGTACACAATCCAGGCGTTAATAAGGGCTGTACCAAATATTAGCTCCATTGTAACTTTTCTCCACCACTTAATTCCTTTCTTTAATGTTGTATAATACGAAGACATTTGGTCACTGTAGTCTATTCCTTTTTTTGTTTCATTGTACATTAGAACACATCCAGGTTTTTTAATGCTTTCGATAGTGCCTCTCTTCTTTTTCGCAGTATCTATTAGTTTATCGTCATGGTCTTTGCACGTAGTCAACATTAAAACATTTCTTTCATCAACCCATTTCAATACTTTCACACCCTTTTTGTTCATTTTTCCAATAATCTGGCCCTTTTTTATTTTCGCATTAACAACATTCTTTGTTAATTTTACAAAACAAGCTAAGTTATTGTGTAGGTATATTAGTGTTAGTGATTCACGTCTTAAGCTTTTCACACAAAAACACCAAAAAATATAGCTTAGTTAAATTAAAAGAACCACTCCAACTTTACAGTACGTACTCACTGATCCGTTAAGTACCGTCATCCGCTAGAACGCTAAAAACAAAATATAAATTATGAATTATATTCAGCTGTCGGATATTAAAACTCAATAAATCATAAAACTTACTTAGAATACTTAATCAGAGTAGAGGTCGTAACAAATTAATAGGCCCGTTTAGACAGGTAGGTGTCAAATTCATATATTTGCATTACTCTACATTCAATAATGAACTTTGTTTCGTGGACATAAGGAAACGTCAGAACGGGCTTCTTAATTTGTGACGCCTAAAGTAGACCTTTACTTATTCCCAATAGCAATCTTCACGTATTTTTTTTTTACCTATAATAATAATGTAGCTACTTAACTTTTGTTTGAACTATGACAGGAAACGTAATTACCTATAATGTAATTTCTTCCTATACATCATACAAATATACGGCTAGCCTGCCGAGTCTCACTGCTGGGCAAAGGTGTAGGGAGCTATACATACATACACACAATATAATACACATTTTAACATTAACGTAATTTGCTGATATATATTTATTTTAACAAATAAACGTAGGTATTCTAATATACCTAGGTAACTTGGCCTAATTATTTCACCTAGACAGAGTATATTTGTGACTTACCTGTTTTTGAAATATCTTCCTGTATTTTGATTTAGGCTCAGATTGTCCAACCAGTTTTTCTTCATCTTCCTCCTTGATCAACTTTTTTCGGCAACGTCTCAACATGATAATTTTTAACTCAAAGACAGCGGTCTTAGTTCGTCGCGTGCGCAGCACAACACTAACCACGTGAAACTAGCGTGGGGTGCGGTACGAGGTGCGCGGAGGCACGAGGCGTTCGCAACCTCGTTCCGCACTGTGTTAGCATTATTATTTGTTCAGTGCGGCACGAGGTCTAACAAACCCGACATAGGTTTAATTTACCATAGAACTAGGAATTAATAGCACATCTCAAACATATAGTTATCTCTCTCCTATACCGAACCAGATGGAAGTTATGCTTCTCGCACGACAGAGAAGTTAAAGTTTTTTCTTACCGCTATAACGACCAGACACGGACGAGGTGTTTTAAGCCGCGTTCCGCAGCGAACGTGTTAAGTTATAAATATCAATAAAGATACGAAAATATGACATCAGAAGCTTGTGACAAACTTAAATGATCTTATTTAAAAAGTAAAACAATTTTTTTATTAACCAGATCTCTTATGAAACGTGAAACAAACCTTCGTCATGATCTGGCTGGTTTCCAAGTCCTCGAAGTAGGTGACAACACAATGGTTCAAGCCAGAAGTGGCAAGCTCCTCAGTACTATGGAGATCAGTGTGGTGGCTCTGGGATGTATTGTGTTTGTTGGAGCGTGTACAACGGCTGTCTGTATACTTTGTGTCAGGAAAAGTAGAAGGTAAGATTTCAAATTCAGTTCTATTATCAATTAGAAAATTTAAGATAAAATTTAAAGTAAATCCATGAAGCTTAAAATTTTAAATGATTAAAATACAATTCTAGCTACAAGTTTTGAAATAGGCTTCTTTAAATAGTAAATATGTGATACAGGACACAGTATAAATTCTTTGTTTGAGAGTTCGATAATGTGTATATAGTCCAGTATTGAATATCTTTAAATGTATTATTTATTGAGTTCATTTGTAACTTTGCATAAAAACGTATAACTAAAAAGCTTATAACAAAACATGCCAAATTTAGGATTTTTTTGATAGTAAAGCAGAACCATTTAGTGGTAAGCAAAATGTTTTTCGCTCATCATTTTCAGACCTCGTCATCACAACAGAGGAAAGAATGTGAAACACTATTATATTTGAGGCTACCGTATTTTGTTGCATGTTGTAGATTTAACTTTTAAACGTTGACTAAAATAGAATTCCTTTTCTTAACAATTTGTAGTATTTCCCTGGCACGTAACTTCAGGACGCTTGTTATTTTTTCCATGTATTTTTGTAAATACAGATCCGTGTTATCTATTTAACTTTCGTCTGCCGCTGTTTTTGGTGTTTTAACTTAATACTTAAGGTCGTTCATTTTGACTTTGTTGCCTATTGCATTCGGATAATTTACTTTTATTTTCTTAGTATAATGTTTTTTCTTTTTTATTCTTAGAGATTGATCTAAGTTTTTAAATATTAAACGTACTATATACTATCAGTTGTTAGGCTTTTATTTACTTTGATTATTTAGTTAATTTTTACTAAGAGGCCTATGCCAGTAGTACACTGTTAAAGGCTTATGATAATACTTAGCAAGCCTATAAAAATCCCTAACATAATAATTTAGGATGACCTAAGTCGCTTTGTTTACTGTTGTCCATTACAAGGTAAGTGAAAGAGAAACGAATCTGCCCATTCTATTATAAAATAGACTGCTGAAATAGCGATTAAATCTCTATCATTATTTTCGTGTTAGTTTCATATGAAAATAATTTCAGTTTAAGTGTTTTAAATGCGTTACTATATTTAATTTTTGGCAAATTCATAGAGAATTTTTACAAACATTGGAATTAACCTAAACCTACGAAATACAAATCAATTCAGATTCAGAAATCTGACTTGAATGTTTTACGTAATAGATTTTCGCCTAAATCTTTTCTCGTCTCTTATTTTTTTTTATATATTTTTTTAGACTTTCCTATATTTTTTCAAATTTTTTTAACTGTTTCACCTATGTAATTTTGCTGCAGAGACATGCTGGATATCGTGATAAGTAAAAATTTTAAATCTTGAAAAAAAAACTAATTTCAAATTGCTAGTATGGACGAAGTGTAGACTTGATATTTTAAAACACAATAGTTATAGCAGCAATGCCAGACTCAGCGGCTACTAGCTCTACTAAATAACTCTTCACTTCTTCTTTTTCCTTAACAGACGTCATCACAAACCATATTCCCAGCAACATCTTAACACTTTTTCAACTGAGCACTTAACAAAGTTTGGAGGCCTCTTTCCATCTGGCGGCAATCAATGTCAGGAACTCAACCAGTCGTATAGTGAAGCAGATTCTTATATTGATGTCATCAATCACAGTTCTAAGAAGATTTGCCCGCATGGGAACACTATTGAAGAATTTGGCAAGGCTCACCAGAAATGCGTAAAGAATCAGTTTGGAGATGACCTGTATGATCAGAAACATGAAAGGATGTGCATAAAATTTAATCAGCGTCCCTTGCAAAAGAGGTACAAATATATGACTTTTATTTTACACAATTAGTATCTAACTTGAAATATCCTATTTGAAAAATATAAGTTACAATCACATTTAGGTCTTACAGATTCAAATTATAAAAGTCGATTACTGTAATTTGAACCTGAGGCAGTGGTATATCTAAATAAACCAAGTTTCGTATAGTATGGTCTAAAAATTTTTTGACATAAAAAAAAAAATTCTACAGATTTGATAGCAATCTAGATATAAAGTCATCAGTAACATAAAAGAAAACCATGTGACAGATGAAGTCATTTCATTAAGCTACATAAAATTCAGGACCTCCGCAATCAAGGCTTTTGTCTATTTCACCTTGCTTTAAAAGTGGTGTATAAAATATTTGATATTTGCCTGTTCATCTCCTTAAGCGAACGATTATTTTGAAATACTTCAACTAATACTTCAGAACAATTTTTCATTTTAAATTTCAACAAATCTTAAATTACCGTTCCCGTTATATAATTTGTTTTTAAACCGGTCTTGCTATTTGATCCTAAAATAAAACAAACTTTAAAAGTGGGTCAAAGTCTCTCAAATTTCATAATCCTGAAATTTCAAACTTTACACTAAGATGATCTTAAAATGTAACCCTTTTAAGTATTTTTCATTGATATAAAGAGAAAAAGTTTGACACTAGCATAACTTGTTGCGATACAGAAAATAATAGGCTTTGATTGCAGGTTCACAATTATATTTCAAATGAATCTCATATTACAGAAATACTTTATTTGAAAACAAAAACTAAGTGATAATACAAGTCGACTTTAGTATAATAATTAATTAGTCCAATTGGGTTGCGATTTCAGGGAGAATATAAATTATTTGTCTCTTAAAGAACCAACACCTAATTATTTTTTAAATGCTTCCTTTTCTAATTTCCTTTTCTCGTTTATTAATGTGTTTGCTGGTAATCCTTTTGATGTCATAAATCTGTTATAATACACAGACATATGTATCGTAGATCTCCCTGTAAGCAGTATAAACTAATAATATACACTAAATCACTATTACATCGTAGTAGTCTTAATACAGTAACACACACATCCTAACTTAATATTATAAATCGGAATGTGAGTTTATTTGTTACACTTTCATGTATCAACCATTCAAACTGATTTGAAAATAATTTTCACCAGAACTAATCGATTAACGAGTAACATATGATACTTTTTACTGCAAAAATCGACGTATGTGTTGTCCGAGCTAGTAGAATATACGTAACATATTATTATATCTGGAAACGTCGATTCCCCAACTCACAGACTCGATCATCAATCACGAACCGGAGGAGATCGTTATTTTTTTATTTCACTCGTCAAATAATATTTCTTATGAAGACGATTCAGTGATTGACATCAGAGAACACTTCAAAAGATATAGGTATATAATATACTTAATCTACCAATACAGCCATTTAAAATGTGAGCTATGGCACAATGAACTGATTTTAAAATGATCTTGAGAATCTATTATTTACCTAACATGCTTAGGGCTATCCCTATGTGACTATTCACGCGTTGTTACCATGATGCGATCTGAATAAACAGTGAAACTTTATTTTTCTGTATATATAATTTTGATGATTTCGGAGGTTTGTAGTATTTGACTCTAAAACTTCTAAAAGTGTGTAACAATATCATTTTGAATTCGTTAATATTGTTATAAAGTGTCTCACTCTAACTAATTCTATATATTTAACTTCTATTTAGACTGAAGAAATCCTTTTACATTTAGGAAAGCACATTCCTGTGCAATCTATTAAGGCTACTCGATTTAACCTCCCTAAATCTAAAAAAAGTATAGAATACAACAGACTTTATTAAAAAAATTCAAACAATTTCATGATATATAATTTTCATTTGGCATATATCCTGATCACATGACAGTTATGCATATGACCACGGCCAACTCAACCTAGTCGAAACGGCAAATAAAGTATCCATATAAACAAATATAAAACTATCACTATCTACGACAACTTTTTTGATATTCCATGTTTCCAATACCACAGTATAAAAGACCTAAAGTCACTACTCGTCACACATACAGAGTAACAGGAACACTTTACTGTAGGAAAGGGCAAGATACATCGATAACATCCGTGAATTCCAGCGGTCAAGACTCCGGCATTGCGGAAGCCACGTCCAAGTGTCCTTGCGGCCAATCCAGCTTGCACACCTCTGAGGAGAGCAGTGGGTGGGTACTCATTAGCTAGAAATTTGGTTTTTTTTATAACTTTCTGGTTCCATTTGAAAGCATTATTATATTTGAGTTTTTCTACTTATTTGTAGTTATTTTTTCGGTCATATTCACACTAGTATAAAACTAACTACTTCATCGCATGCATCATTTTTTACTAACTGATTATATCAAAGGCATTTCAAATTCATCTGTAATTCCTAGGTGCAGCTACGAAGATTCTTTGAAATCCACGAACAATCAAGAGAGTCGCTCTAAGTCATTTCGAGGAGAACACGAATCCCGTTTTACAAGAAGAGCATCGTTCGGTCACCAGCCTTTGGACACCAGACCGTTGAATTACAGACGTCAGTCTTTTTCTGAAAACATGCAAAGACACTTTCCCCCTATTGAGAGAATCGGTTCTGGAGGAAGAATAACTCGACAGATATCCACGCCAAATGTGTCAAACTTGCCACATTCTTATTTTCTAAACGGAAATAAGAGAATAGAATCCAGGAGGACAGAAGTAGTAAATGAGCCTATGGTCGATTATGATCATAGTGAAGGAGAAGACGTATTTGATACATCACATAGGATGGAAAAAAGAACTAGTGGGAGAAACTATAAAAGAGGGAAATTTATGGAGCTCGGCGGACAGGCTGCGGTATTCGTAACCTCGCCCGCAGCTGCCGAAATAATGAGAAGACAAGGCAGCGAAAAGCTTATGTTTGCTAGGCCATTATAGTATACGATGTACGAGAACAAGCTGAATGAAGACAATTATAGTTAGAATTTCTTACCTTGAATGAAAATCTGATTGTTGGTATTTGACTTTAAATATAACGTAAAGATGTAGATATGTGATGATGTGATAAACTGCAACTTGTATTTATATTCGGTAAAGAGGGCATGAATTGGTTTGGAAATTGGATTGAGGAAAATTTGATCGTATTTATCGTTGTCTTATGTAAAAGTTAGGAACTATGTGAAAAAAACAAAAATCGTAGAGCTTGTTCAACAACAATAAGTACTTATAATGCTCAATTTTTGTAATAATAACATTTTATGTATTCAAAAAGAGTGTTTTGTTCCAATAATTTTAATAGTAAAAGAAATTTAAGAGAGAAAGTTAACTTTTGAATGTGCAATTGTGTTATGTATAGTTAGGTTGTATATAATATGTATATAAAGTTATTGTAGCGATATTGGACATCTAATATAAGATTTTCTTGCCTTCATCAGCTTTACAATTTGGTTGTGTCCAAAGAAATATTTTGTAAGTGCCATTTGGATAATGTCTCGTAGACTCCACTTGGAGTTTTGAGTTTTGTAACGGATTGTTAAAATAGTTAAACGTATAACCACCTAAAGAGGATGATATGTGTTACAGGTGTGACGATTTGTACTTTTTGTAAATACTTTAAACTTAAGAAATAAATTAGATTTATATGGTTCTTCGTTTGTTTTATTATTCAAAAAGTGGAAAAAATGAGAGGAATATTTCTAACCATAGATCAATCTATATTGTCATAGATTCTGGGCTGATACGAAAATCGATAATAATCAATGTTTTTATTCAATTATTGTAGAGTTTAAAAATCTACTAAATATTTTCAGGAAATGTGAAAACATGTTACTATTAATTTAAATGATATTGTGCTTCAAATCAGAGATTGCTGCGGCCACATTTGTGGCCCGTAACATCGACATGGTAAGGCGTTTCATCGAATAGGATATCAACAATCTTTATTTGTTAGTCCACTGCTGGACATAGATCTCTCCATAGAATAGAGATTTTAGCCTACTTTACAAAGCGCTCTAGACGTGTTGGTGTAGTAGGTATTGTTTAAAGTTTTCTTTCTCCCATCAGTGCTATTATTCAGTCACTACTCAGGTGGTTCTGGGTTTGTATTTTTAGTAAAATTATTTTATTAACTTTTGACTTTTAAAATGTTCAAAAATCAGACTAGGAAAAAGTATGAGCTAATTATATAAATAAATGATAATTTGACAATGACCTACAAAATGATCGTTAACCTTAAGAAAACGTTTGTAAAGCCAACTGTTTAGGTAATAGAATCAACAACACACAACAATATGTCAATAAGCAAACAATAAAAGGTCTCACTTTGTAAATGGATACTCTTTGAGAAACGTCGCAAATATGTCTTCTCATAAATAAAAAAGTAAGAAAACAAAAGGAAACATATTGCAGGTTATTGTGTACATAACTTTGGCAGTATGGCGGCCATGACATACGATAGTTTTTAAGACTATTCTCTTTTACAGACAACGTTATTTACAAAGTTGTCATGCCACATGCATAGAGATTATAAAATACTAAGGATTCGAAATATTTTTACGGCGATAAGAGTCGGATTAGCTAACAGTTACGAGATGGTAAGTGCCTACCGACTTTCATTAAAATCTGGAAATTATAATACACAAGCGTATGACTGTCCTTTGAGTCCTTCTTCCTAGAGTCAGGGGAAAGGAGAATAGAATGGAGAAAGGGTATCAGTAGCCTCACTCATTCGGTGAAAAGTAACTAGAGGCCTGCTTAGTACCGCTTTTTTGTGCGGCTGTGATGTCACTCTTATCGGGCGAAACCCATATATGCCGCCACAGGGTACTGTGAGCACTCACATACTCGTAATATACTATCTCGGCAAGTTTGACACAAAATACATTATTCTTAGAAAAGAAAATGCTTAGATGAAAGAGATAAAACTGCGATAAATAAACAGTTGTCACTTTTTAGCACTTGTGTTGTGACGTTCAACATATTCACTGACCTTTTCACAATTGTCAAAATTCCACACGAATGAAGTTGCGGCAACAGCTAGTTATTAATAAATATAAAATCCACTTACCCGCAATTTACCCTCTCACTACCCTTTAAAATATATGACAGACAGTAAATTAATCTCTGTCCCAAAGTTAATACCTTCACTTAACATAGGCCGAGAAGTGTCCCGGAAAACGTTACAACATGGTCTGTGCATGCCATCCATAGATGAATGACTCGGGCAATGAACCCGTACAGTATAAGATATACTCGTATACAATTTTTGTAGTTTTTAAGCATTATTCTCATTCATAACTTCTTTTTCAGTTTAATTTTGTTTTCTTCTCTTATTTCACCTTTTATTTATTTATTGTAATTAATTTACCAATGTGTATTGTTGGCATTTGTAACTCATATATTTTATGTTCTCGGAAGATAATTTGTAGTTGAGTAGGATGAGTTTCTGTAGAAATGTGTATGTGTGTAGAAATTAGAAGAAAATAATTGCTAATTTTAGTATATGTAAATAATACAAATGACTTGCATTCACACCAATGAATGTATCTTTATATTTTTGTAATAATATAGTATATGTATGTTGTATTCTCAGAGAAACCAATTAAGTAAAATATACCAGTGTAACTGCATTGATAAAAAAATAATGCCACAAAATAGTGTGTACAAAAATTTTATATGCAAATATTAACTCAAATATCCAACTCTGAAAGAAATCGAAATTTTACTTAATAGAGATTTCACTGACATACAATATTAATGCTTGATTACCAATAAAACTGTTAAAGAACAGTAAAAGCCGTATAATAGGTAATAAAGAAAGCCACTCCAAACCACGGCGCTTTCATTAACTTGTGAATTAATTTGCTTAGTGGGTTTCCCAGGTAGTTGTAATTATGATTGATGTTTTATAAGTTCAATGAAACAAAAAGCCAATTCCACTAATGAGTCCGTTAACTACACTATTTTGTAATTTATTTTTATGAAAAAGTAACTTACTGTGATATTACACAAAGCATAAAAATCGTGAGTAAACCTAGAACATATTTATAGTTCATTCGCATTAAAAAAAATGACACTAATTAATCAGGTGCCAAGCTCTAGTACGAATCGGTTATTTTTGTCTACAATTTTATTTTTTGGTATATCTGTATTCTTCAGTATCTGTAGATTGCATTTCACTACTTTGTAATATTGACAAATGTTTGAATGGTGATTAAATATGTAAAAAACATATTTACACCAACTTTCACTCCAATTTCATTATTGAAAGTTTTATAACTTCGTTGTAGGTACAGAATACAATTGACGAACGCAAGGTACATACGTTAACATTCTAAAGAAATGTCTTAATCATGACATACAAATAAAACTTTTGGATAAAATGCTAAAATTCTAATATGCAACACTACTGAATATTTGACTTAATATTTTACATGAGCAGTACACTTAGCAAAAACTAAACAGGTAAGCCATCATCATGTTCATTTCCCAGATATAGTTCATTATCATTATCACGGGCCCCTCAATTGGTATAATTCAGTTATAAAATCAATATTTGCTTTAAGTCAAGTAAGAAGAACTAAATAACTCAGATAAATTACAACCAAGCCACAAAGATCAAAAATAATATTCTAATTATTTTTCTCAACGACTGATTCCTAAAATAGCAGCAAAGATTGATAGCAAAAAAATTATCTTGAAATAATACTTAGACTTATTAGTGTTCAGTTATAAACTTAGCTCCAGCGAATTAAGAGAGGGTATTTGTAGAAATACTGAATTAGAAAATAACTGATATTAAACTCTTTAAATATCGTTTATGCTTTGAAGAACTGCTCTAAGATTATTTGTTGAGTTGTGATTTACTGCAAAAAACTAGATCGAGAGAATTTGTATGGGGATTAGTTCAACTTTAAAATCACACACGTAACACAATACTTCCATTTTGTAAAATATGCAGATCAAAACTCTAAATCATAATTTATTACATGGCATGGCATGGCAACACAAAGAAAAAGCATACAATTTTAAAATGGCACTGCCCCTCTCCTACCAACTTGCTTTTTGAGGTGTAGTTCAGAAATACGGACTTCATACTTTTAAAGCAGGATCTGTCGTAAAGTACGTGTTGCTGACAAGATCACCGTCGGTATAAACATTACATTCTATATGTCTATATCAGTGAAATCGCTAGCATGAAGACCTGGTCCTGATTCAATTGCGAAAGCACCCCCGCTGTGGCACATAAGCAGTCGGCCTACCACACTTGTTCCAGGGTCTGCACTCAAAGTGGTCTTGACGTTGATCGCCTAAAAATATACGCATCTAATATATTAAGTATAGAAATCATAATTCCATATTTCACCCTAAGTTTAATACGGTCATAAACCAGTATTTGAGGAGCGAAGTTGACATAACTGATAGTTGTTCAATTAAGAATTGTGCCCAATATATTTAATAAATTGTTTCAAATTAATTTTAATTAATCCATAAGACAGCTCAGGTTTTAAATAACAAAAATATATTTGCACTCTTGACTCGGTGTGTAGTCTAAAACTGTTTTTTTGATGTCAAGATAGAAACGTCACTTTAAAATTGTTGGTCCACGGCTGCAAAAGTGGATTTATAATATGGCCATGATTAAACTTAGTTCTTTTATTTTCTTTTTCATATTTAAGTTTTAAGTCTATCAGTTATAGCTCAAAGTGATTTTAGATCCACGAATACAGAGTTCAATGACCAGCCTGGATAGCCTTGTCAGTATTGAAACATTTTACGCCCACACAGCAGATCTTCTATTATCGTATTTTCAATTACTTTAGAGAACTTACATCTAAAAAGTTTTCAAATTGAAGACACTGCTGTTTAATCATGAGTAAATGGACATAAAATAATCGTTTAATTTGCCCCAGATTTATGGAATGTTATCAGAGTTTAGGTTTGTAGCTTAAGTCATTCATAGCAAGTGTCCTGCTGGCGGTAGTGTTAAATTTTGGATCGTTAATATTGAACAGAACTTGTAAGGTGACATTATGGTTTTGGCTTTTATGCCATCTGTACGGGCGGATCGACTCAAAATTATGGTCCTTTTTTGAAAAGGCAAACGAAGACACTATACTGTAATCGTTTACTTTTAATTTAATAAATTTTACGGCCTAAAAATGACGTCTCTGTGGCTTGTATCGGCATTTTTTTTTCAAAAATGAGTCTTAGAAAATACCAGTGCCTTCTACCTGTAAAATCAGTCTTGTATAAATATCTGATAAAAGTTTTCTTCTTCTTGCATTCAGTCACCGCCAGCCCTCTTACGCAACTCGTTCCGCCATAAGGCCAGAGGGCGTCCCATATTACGTTTGCCAACAAAAAGCAAAAAAAAACTTACATATTCATAAAGAAATTAATATACTCTAGTTAATTAGAAAAAAAATAGATTAAGTGCATAATTTTGTAAAATAGAATGTTGAAAGTAAGAAAGGTAAACCATGTTACGGTATATATATGTGGGTATGCTATAACGGTCTCCGATACCATGTCCTCGCAGAATATCCATGTAAAGCTATATTGTTCCTTTACACTTCAACACCTAAGTAGTGAAGATATCGGCTCGATAATGCTTTTTTACACGACATGTAAGAGTCTCTTTAGAAGCTAATGTCTCTTGAGTCACTTAAGTAGTCACGAAGATGAATTAATTACCTGACAATTCGACCAAGTTCTACTTGTCGTGGTCACAAACTGATTTGGTATTAGTCAATATTTTTATCAACTATTTCATTTAAAAGTAGAATAAATACCTAGACATAAACAGCATAAATCACATTAGCGCTAACAAACTATGATTTAATGCACAAGTAATAGTATTACACGGTTAGTCCCTAAAAGTTCGTCGATGTTTTCAACCGGATTATCAAAGTGTCATCGACTGAGTTCATAGTCCCATTCACCTTGCAGCAGGGTGAATGATGTGTACGTAGACAAACAGCCTTAAAACAGAAAGAGGGTGTAATAAACTGCGAGATTGCGACGAGTTCGACGCCTCATACATCCGCTTTGAGCGACAGGATTAGGCTTTTATCTTTAGATCGCACAGATACACAGAACCTTTTATGCTACCGTACACATTAATGAGGTGGAGACTACACATGCCTTACGAGTACTTCTTATGCCGTACAAAAAATATCATGAATTGTTGACCCTAGAAATTCGTATCTTTTTCATTTGGTGATTCTCTGTTATACGATATGTGGATAATTGTATCTGTTGCGATAATATCTCTTTATAAATGTGTTTCTGATAAAAAATAATAGATTATTAATTTTAACCAGTTATAAGTCTGGATGACCATAAGATGCTTTCCCCCATTGTATAAAGACGACTTTAAACTATACTTCGTGAATGTAGATTTACGCCTCAACTTACCTCTAAATGCAGGCGTAAGTGTATATTTGTTTTAATGATATAGAGGACAAACAAGCAAACAGATGACCTGACCACTGCCGCCCAGGGACACGTGCAACTTTAGACACATAAGTGCGTTACCCTCACTGTTTCGGTAAGAAGCAGTGAAACAGCTTAACAACTAAAGCACTTGTGTATGTAGTAACATATGTGTATAAACTAAAAATTGATTTTAAATTGTAAAATACGACCTATTTTAAAAACTCAATCGTGAATTATTGTATTATAGTCAAGAATTTTTATTGTTTCTTATTAAATTAAGAACTTAAAATTGCCTACAAACAGAGCATCTATTATTTATGTAGTTATATTTAATTTTAACACAGTGTCTTAAAGTTGTCAAATATTACTAGGTAGTAGGGCCACGCTGATTTCGGCACGAGCGGGCTGGTTCGACCGGGGCAGTATTACCCTCCCACAGAAGACCAACCTAAAGCGCCAGCATCAGTGCTGTCGTGTTTCGTTGGTGAGTGTGAGAGCGGAAGCCCATTGATGCAGGGGTAACAGTTATCGTGATAACTGTGGAAGCGTTACACTGTCACGATGACCGTCATGCCTTTTACGTCCTCAAGCGGGGTGTGAAAAAGCATCTCACAAAGCCGTCATAGTGTGGGTCACCATACTGCATTGTTTGCATTTGCAATGAGTATGGTGACCACAACTCTTGGATCCTATTCATACTTTCCATCAGGCAGAGTAGAGTCACTTTGGCAGGCTCTGAATATAGAAAAAAAATAAAAAAAAAGATATTTAATGAGAACTTAAACAATCCCCCATTAATAACGCCAACCATGTTTCATAAATAAGGGAGAGAAAAATTGTAAATTAAGTAACCATTTGTTTCACCATATAAGCTTCTTAAATATTTTGTTCTCGTAGTCATTTCTTAGAACAGCAATGGAAAGATTGTGAGACCGTAACACACTGCATTCTTAATCACACGATATGAAAGACAACATCACTGCAAAGAGAAGGAGAAACTTGAAACAAAACCTCTAGTAACCCGTCTGGCCGGTGTGTTATAGTAGGCCAAAACCTCCTTGTTAAGGAGAGGCCTATGTCCAGCAGTGGACCGTTGAGGACTGTTGATGATTGATAAAGATATAAGCTTCCTCTAAAGTACCTTTTTTATTACATTAAAGGTTTCTAAGATTTTATATTTACATGTTTCCTTTTAACCTTTGAACATTGAAAAAATCTCAATATATCGACTTTGTGAGAAAAGTTTCTAAAAAGCATCATGAATAGCTTTTTAAGTTAACCGTATGTCAAATGTCATATGTTCTAGGTTTAATCTTCCTAAAAGCCGTTTTCTTCCATTTTACAAGTTAATTTCGTTTATTTCACCATTCTATTATTAAGGGTCAAATTTTTCTTTTTGAAGTAGAAGTGAATCAAAACATTTAGCGCTGAAAGAGTTTAGTGTCAAAATATCTTTAATGGTGTACCTTACTATAGTCCCAACCTCATTTAAAAAAACAAATAGTATGCCTGAAATACTTTTTGACTTTTTATATTTGATGAGCCTGTTGATTTAACGGTTAGTGGCCCTGACTGCTAATCCGGAGATCGTGGGTTCGATTCCCACCCAAGAAAAATATGGGTGTGACGAGCAAGATGTGTGGCGTGATTATCTAATCTGCCTAATTTGGAGTTAGACAGCCGCTTGTGAGATGTATGAGGTTATTTATTTATTGTATACGGAAGGAAATTTATTAACAATACAATAATTTTATCTAATAAAAAAACTTAACATCAAGGAAATGTACATACTAAAATTATATCTTAAAAGTGTTTTAAACTTGAAAAACTAAGTCTTATACATATGTATCGTGATATATAAGCTATATAAGTGATAAATATCTGTCACCAGCACATTCAAACTACACTTTTCTGTAGTATTATTAAGATCGGGTTGGACAGATGGAAAGAATTAAAACCTAAAAATAATTAATTACTCAAGACAGTTTTATCCAAAGACAAATCAGTTACAACGTTACTTACAATTCTCGAAAATAAATATTGCAAAAGTTGATTAAGATGTGCTTAACATCTTTAGACTGTGGCTGCCGACGTCAGGAGCTTCCTTCGTCTCGTTTTTTACGATTATGTCTTTTTAGCAATAAAATGTGTTTTCGAGAGTGGTTTCATAGTCACAGGGAGGAATAACATTCAGTTTCTCTAAAATAAAAGTAAACAAAAAATGGTAATTGTAACAAAAGATCTCGTAAAATACTTGAATAAAATTACTTACAATCAATTACGTTGCCATAATATTGAGTATACATTATTTATTATTGTGAAATAGTCAACTTCTGTACACAGCATCTGTCCTCCTCGTGACTCTGTACTTATTTTTAGACCATCATCATCTGAGCAGCTACACGTCCACTGCGAAACATAAGCCTCCGCCAAGGTTGGTCCCAACAATCGATCTTGTAGACAGCAATGGACCAGGTAACGAAAGCTTTAAATATCAGTCAAAACCCAAGACCAAGACATAATAAGTATCGGTAAAAGAAGGCCACTCTCACATACCAATCAACCAACAAATTGTCAGCGTTATTCACCAGTTCCTTTAGAAATTTGAATCGGATAAATGTATAGTATTGCAAAAGGTTTGGACTGGTTTCTTTTATGACCAGTCATCAACAGCCTTTACAGTCCATTGCTGGACATAGGCCCTCCTTAGCAAGGAGGTTTTGGCCCACTAAACCACGCTGGCCAGACGGGTTGGAAAAGATTTTGTTCCAAGTTTTCCTTCTCTTTTTAATGATGTTGTCTTGCATATTTTGTTCCCTTAATCGCCTATACTTAGTCTGGCCATAAATACTGTTACACTTAATTATAAAAAAATATTACATTTGAATTTCGAATCTGTCATTTTTATACGATTGTTCATTGTGTTTTCTCATTTTGGCGCCAATACATTGTAAAATATTTTGCGATATTAAAATGGTGTGGGGTGATAAAGAGAACCGAATCGCTGTGATAGCATTACACAAAGTAGGTATGGAGCCAAATGCAATTTTTAAAACTCTCCATACACTTGGTATTAGTAAAATGTTTGTGTACCGGGCTATTAATAGGTACAATGAGACCTCCTCTGTTTGTGACAGAAAAAGATCTGGCCGTCCACGTAGTGTTCGTACGAAAAAGGTGGTCAAAGCAGTAAGGGAAAGAATTCGAAGAAATCCTGTCCGAAAGCAAAAGATTTTATCTCGGGAAATGAAGATAGCACCTAGAACCATGTCGCGTATTTTAAAAGATGACTTAGGACTTGCAGCCTATAAGAGACGCACTGGCCATTTCTTAACTGATAATTTAAAGAAGAATAGGGTGGTAAAATCGAAACAACTACTGAAGCGGTACGCAAAGGGAGGTCACAGAAAAATTTTGTTTACGGATGAGAAAATTTTTACAATTGAGCAACATTTTAACAAACAAAATGACCGTATTTATGCTCAAAGCTCTAAGGAAGCTTCCCAATTAGTCGACAGAGTGCAACGTGGACATTATCCGACTTCAGTGATGGTTTGGTGGGGTGTTAGCTATGAAGGAGTGACTGAGCCATATTTTTGTGAAAAAGGTATCAAAACATCGGCACAAGTGTATCAAGATACCATTCTTGAGAAGGTAGTTAAGCCCCTTAACATCACCATGTTCAATAACCAAGTATGGTCCTTCCAGCAAGACTCGGCGCCGGGTCATAAAGCTCGGTCCACGCAGTCTTGGTTGGAATCGAACGTTTCGGACTTCATCAGAGCTGAAGACTGGCCGTCGTCTAGTCCCGATCTTAATCCGCTGGATTATGATTTGTGGTCAGTTTTAGAGAGTACAGCTTGCTCTAAACGCCATGATAATTTGGAGTCCCTAAAACAATCTATACGATTGGCAGTGAAGAATTTTCCCATGGAAAGAGTGCGTGCTTCTATTGATAACTGGCCTCATCGTTTAAAGGACTGTATTGCAGCCAATGGAGACCACTTCGAATAAGCTTTTTATATTTTTAATTGTTTTATATTTATGTATTAAACTGACACACTGTAAAAGTAATAAATGTTATTTGCAGTTAACAATTTTCTTTTTTCTTTATTACAATATTTATGGCAAGACTAGGTATATATACGACACCCACGGGATGAATAGGGGTGGTAACACTATATATTCTTAATCCTTCACCACACGGACGTATGATCAGTAGTGTATAACTAATGGCAACTTTTCTTACGAATGTTATGTATTCGAACGATATATTTGGAGTACATGACACTGCAAATCACATGGCGAAATGAAATTGAGACTACATAAATGGCTTGAAGGGACTAGAGTCGTGTACCCGCACGCATTGATGTTGGGTAGTTGTACATATGCCTTATGTATATTATATGTTATTTCACAGTTTGACGTGTTTTTGTAATATGTCGCTGAAGTATGTTTTTGTTTCTGTAAACTAATTTTTACGAACAGGGAAGCTCATTATAGCTATCAGTCGTAACGTACGTCGCCTAAATAGACAGTGTATTAGATGATGGTGCCCGTTTCAAAGCGGGTGACGCTATAAGAGGTCCCGATGGCTTAATACCAACAGCTTCCGGATACTATAATGATAATGACTAAAACTATAATGGGAGGGCCATTATAGTTTTAGTCGTCCAGATTCCGACACACCACTCCGCCGTAAATCTCGATGGGGTGATAGGCAGTGGGTGTAACGTAACACGTAAAAAAAGCCTATCAAAGGTATATTTAAACACTTCGACTAAACTTGATCACTCAAGAAACTAACAAACCGCCAGTAAAGTACGAGTAAGTTATGAATCGCTGTTAATTCAATAAACGATCGAGAGTTAAACCTCAAGCCACGAGGTATAATGATGTGGTTATGTGAAATCTAAGTTTGTGTAATATACAATAGAGTAATTACAAATACAATTTTGTTTACGTGTTACAACACATTTGTTGTTTAATTTTAAGATTAGCTTCCTCGTCTTACGTCATGGTAACTTAAAATATTTTATTTTAAAATGTAACTTACGACATTAATATACTATAAAATGATAATGATAATGTATTCCTAGCCGATACCGCCACGGTGGCAATTTCTTTTTAGCGTACGGAAATCTCCTCGGACCGTCATCCCATCGGAGTTTACGGCGCGGTGGTCTGTCGGAATCGCCTGAACGAAGGCTAGCCAACTGCACTGGAGCTTTTGTAGTACACAAGTGTATGTGCAAGCAAATATAATAGTTCCCTCATTCTCACGGGCAGATGAGACGGTTATCTGACACAACCAGAGCGAGACCAGGTATACTCGTAGAATCGACGGCTTTACATGCTCTCCGAGACACGGGGGTTAAGATCTCAACTTTTTTCTGGGAAACTCGAGCCCACGGGATCGGTAGTCGCATACACTAACTGCTAGATTAATGACTAAGGCTGAGTACTAAACAAATTAATCTTATTCTATTAATTTTGACTTAGTATTGAAGTCTTTTTAAAAAAGTAAATTAGTGAATGAGACAGAAGAAAGTACTTCTGTGTGATTCGTTTTTTTACTTATACTTTTCGTTTTTACGCATAGTTTTTCAAACTAATATATACACTCCTCATTTTGCTAAATGCTGGGTTTCTTTCTCTGATCTTTATTTATAAAGAATAATGCAATAAAAACACGAACAAAACTTACCATTACCAAAGTCACTTATGACTTGTAATATCTGACATCCTGCCTAATGTCTGATGGCCAACTCTCGCGTGCTCTTTGGTCATATCCAATAACACACACTTTCCTAGCTTCCTGTTATGCACATCCGGCTCTTTGCACAAAATAGAGATAAAAGATACTGCATATTAAAATTAAATAATAGACTTAGTTATAATGACTTTTGTTGTGCCATAAATTGGAGTTTCACATAACATGCCGTCTGATACTTAGATCAATATTTTAGCTGTAGAGTGTCCTTCACATTAGTGTTTTATTTTCGAACTAACTGTTCCCAGTACATTCTTACACACGCTGAATGTAATCGTACACGATGTTCACTGCTCCTCTAAGGGTCGTCTCGTGATATAGTCATAAATATCCTGTGACCTTCCGAAGAATTGGGTTAACAAATACAAAAGTATTTTTTGAAATATAGCAAGTTATGCAGGGAAAAGTAACTTCAACAGAAGAAACTCCAATTTTTTGTCAGTACATTAAAAAAATGTTAGGAATATCCAGAGAAAAGAGACTCCAAAATACTTTTTCAGTTTTCTCTTCATATTAACTTTTGAACACGACATGGTAAAAGTAGCTTAAGTAACTCGCTGATAATGTAGTGGTTCAAGTGTTAAAGCATGAGAAACAAACTTACATTGTCATTATAATTTTGAATTGCCATTGAGTTTCTTCACTCACAATGAAAGTAACGTGTTTGAAAATGTATTTTTTGTTGAATAAAATCAATCGTATACTAAAAACAATCGCTAAATGGAAGGGTTATACTCAAAATTTTAATTAGAAATGAAATTTATAAACTGTTTCGGCATGCATGCAAGAGACGACGTCTCTATGGCAGTCCTCTATCGCTTTTATCATGGAGAGTCTTCTGAAGAGCTTTTCCAACTGGTCCCTCCTTTTCTTTTTCTCTAGAGGACAACACGTCCTAGCCTAGAAAGTCACTATTTTAGAAAAGTAGATATACATACACTCCCGAACAAAATGGTTCGCCTTCATCTTCCTGTGCAAATCAATCAAAACCTGGAACTTATTGCCAGCGCACATGTTTCCCTCACATTATGATGCTGGGTTCTTTAAGCCGGGTGTGAAAATCATCTCACTAGACCGCCACAATATGGGTCACCATACTGCATTCGCTCTGAGTACGGTGATCAACACTCTTGGATTCTATTTATGCTTTCCATCAGGTAGAGGAAAGTGACTTTGGAGGTCTCTGAATAAAAAAATTCCTTAACTGACAGAATAAGAGAAAACACACAGTTCAATCACTATCATCAGGAAAAAGACATATTACGAAATAAATATAATTGTTATTAACTACCAATATTTCCACGGATAATCCATTTATGGATGTAAGCTTCTGTTTAGAAAGGAGATTTTGGCCTCCTAGAGGATTAATGTACCACACTAGCTAGACAGGTTGTTAAAGAGTTTGTATTAAGCGTGCCTTGTCCTTGCAGTATTATTACCCTGCGTTGTCTACTCCCTCAGTCGGCTTTTACGACTTCCCAGAAGTATTAAGGATGGTGACAATCAGCATTCTTAACCCACCACCAAACGGATACTTTAGCTACCACATACCGTGTTTAAAGTTATGACGTCGTATGTAGAAAATTATGAAAATTGTTTAAAGTTCTGGAGTGGCGACCGCGTACTGAGAAACACAGCGTTGGTAGGCCCCCACAAGGTGGTCCGACGACCTCGTGAAGGTCGCGGGAAGCTGCTGGATACAGGCGGTGCGGGACTGGCTATTGTGGAGAACCTTAAGGAAGCCCTATGTCCAGCAGTGGACGTCTTTTGGCCGAGATGATGATGATGATGATGATGTAGAAAATTGTGTGTATCATTAATTTTTGCTTACTCTTATAAGTCACAAGTTAAATGACTAAGGGGACTTACTCCCGGACATTTATATGACAAAAAATCTGTTTTAAGTCGTTTCGATTCTGATGTACCTATACCGTGAACCCCGGTAAGGTAATGACCCGTCGGGATTCCACACAAAAAAGAAAGATAAATAGACAAATGACACCTTAATATGATAAAAGGAGTCTGAGACGGCTGTCTGTCAAATTTCATAGCCTATTTAGTAATGTCTATTTCTTGTATTAATATTGTATAAACATTTACATTTACCAAAATGTATATATTTATTCTTTCATTCTTTCATTCAATCATTCACAGTTCAGTTAATCTGAACGAGAGTCTCAAAATTGTGATTTGGTTATCTAATATAAGGTCTTCGCTTTTTATGGAATATAATTTTGTAAAAGTATATTTTTACTGCCTCGTTATTATCGTTCTCTGAAATTTTCGAATGATAATGTCTATGAGTGGTAAGTTTATTTAACACGTTTCTTTAATGTATGGTATATATGGTGCATAGAGTACCCACGAAGAACTTAGGGCTCCAAGCCAACCACACCTGCAAGTAGTGCTGATCAACAGACGAGGCTCTGGCAAACAACATCTAGCTTAGCGGTCTTGCTGCCTACGTGGGAACAAAACACTGGCGAAAAGTACGCTAAATTGCCTACCCCTCTGGAAAAACAGGCGTGATTTTATGTATGTATTCATGAATTTTTAGATCATTTACTTAAAAACACAAATACTTATTATAGTCGTATATGTACATATGCAGAAAAAAAATCTTTTCCTTGCGTGTATGTACTTACACTTGGGTATGCTGAATGGTCATATTTTGATACAAGACCCAGCATCACAAAAGTAATGAATATTTTTCAACTTGAAGTTAAAACAGACTTACACTAACCTTGAAGTGTTTGAGTTTCATAATATATAAAAGTAATTTTTAACGATCTTTAATCGTAAACGACCATTATCTGACAGTTTGACTAGGTTCAAATGATCATAGTCAATATTGACTGATGATTTGACCCCGTCCTGTGCTACATAGTGCAAACGTCAGTCAATAATAGGTAATAAAATATAATACATGATTATAAAATAGACAGTTACCAGTCAGGGTGGCATATTCATATATGAACAATTTAATGTCCGTAATTAAAAGAAAAATATCAATTAATTTAAAATCGAGATAGTTTAGTAAGAACATTTAATAATGAAGGTAGAAAGAGACATAATATAAATTTTCCACAGTTGTGAGAATGTTTAATAAAACACTGCGTGTACACTATCTAAATACTGCGTCGTGATAGGAAAGTGCTCAATAGAATTTTATTTAAACTAGAGTTAACTGCCGATGATATGAGAACAAGGTGGAAGCGAAAGCGTTTTGTCGGTATTCAAGCTGGGGTTTGTGATTAATGTACCTACTAATACACAAATTATCTTATATTCTTATCTTATTCCTATTCTTATCTCTTTAGTCTAACAGTTAGCATATGCGACTGCTAATCTAGATGTCTCGGGTTCAGTCCGCGGGTTGGGCTAAAGGTAAAGTTGAGTTTTTCGAATAGCACTTTAAACCATCGGTCGTGGTTGTCACGAACATCGATGGTAATTGTTATTGGATAGTTAGTTCCTTCAAATATTTGCCAAGTTGCCAGTTTATCCCAAAGTTGTAAAGGTCCGATGCCAGTCGGTCGATGGAAAAATTGATATTCAGGCAAAACCGGTTGTGCTAAGAAAATGAATTTTGAAAACGTCAACTTTTTACGAATTGTCATATTTTATATGATTATTTGGTTATTATACTTGAATAGAATGCACTAAGTGACCTAGTTGCAATAAATCATGAAATAGCATACTATTGAAGCAAACGACTTGATCGCATTTGCGTCGACGCACTCAACGGGGCAAATAGTAAAACAGCTTGTAACTTACACCTTATATTGACAGAAGCTGTCAATATCGAAATGAAATTTGGTGGAGATTATGGTAAAAATGTTCTCTGAATTTAACAGCTTGCATCCGACCAATGCTTGTTTTAGGAGATGAATGACCGTCAGGCTTGCTCTAACATTTTTTGTTAGTATTTGTTTAGGTCTTTGAAATGATGCTCTTTCAAGCGTAGACAATATTCGAAAGAGTACTTTATAGATTTTTTATCAATATCTTTGCTTGTGAGATTCTATAGTCCAAAATAAAAAATATCTAATAATTGAAACTCAAAAGCTATCATTTGTCCTGGGAAAGTTCCTATTATTCTTAATATGGTAAGAGATATAATTATATTTGTGTATGTATTCCAAAAAAACATAAAATTACTAAAAAAATTATTACTCCTACTTATAGATAAATACATCAGCAAACGTTAGGTTACCACTATAACAAAAACTGTAAAACTTTCGTCAAAAATAGATAAAATTTGCCTGTCGAAACATCGTATTTTTGACTTTTTATCGTATTTTTTGTAGTTCTTTATCAGTTCTTAAATATAAGCTTTTAAATGTTTACCGGACATTGGTATATCTGTGAGTAATTTCTTAAAGAGCTAACGTTCTCAGGTAGTAGAGCCACGCTGATTTTAGCACAAGCGGGCCGGCTCGACCGGGGAAATACTACCCTCCCACAGAAGACCAACCTAAAGCACCAGCATCCGTGTTGTCGTGTTTCGTTGGTGAGTGTGAGACCGGACACCCATTCATGCAGGGGTGACAGTTATCGTGGTAACTGTGTAAGCCTTACACTGTCACGATGACTGTCATGCCTTTTACGTCCCCAAACGGGGTGTGAAAAAGCATCTTACAAGGCCGCCATAGTGTGAGTCACCATACTCCATTGTCTGCATTTCCAATGAGTATGGTGACCACAACTCTTGGATTCTATTCATGCTTTCCATCAAGCAGAGTAGAGTCACTTTGGCAGGCTGTTAATATAGAAAAAAAACCGTTACAATAACATTCGATAATAAGACACAAATTCGGCCGACATAGACAGTCTACAAACTTATTGAAGAATTACTCACTGACCACGTTTCATTTTGTGTATTGAATGCTAATATTATTAAGTATATTGACGACCTAACTTTACGGTGACTGCACACAGACATACTTTATTCCATCGTTGTTTTTTATCAAGTGATTTGTACATAGTTTGGCTCCGGTAATTCTACCTGAGCCAAAACCCCTCTCTTTTTGTCCTGATTCTCGGAGTACGACATTGCATTTATGACCAGACTGCTTATTTGTGTTCCAGTTATATCAAAAGGAAATCGTCTAGAATTATTTTAAGTAATTGTCCGTGTAGTAACGGATTAAGAATACATAGTGTTACCACCCCTATTCATCCTGTGGGTGTCGTAAAAGGCAACTAAGGGAAAGTATGCAAGACAACATCATTATAAAGAGAAGGAAAACTTGAAACAAACCCTATTCCAACCTGTCTGGTCAGCGTGGGATAGTAGGCCAAAACCTCCTTGCTAAGGAGAGGCCTATATCTAGTAGTGGACTGTAAAAGTCTGTTGATGATTTTAGGTAATGTTTGTTTCAAAATTCTAGCTTCGATATACGTTTGACATATCAATACATATTCTATACAGCTTGATTTCTCTGACAGATGACTATGAAACCGACGAAGAAAGTATGAACAAGCGATTTATTGTGCCAGTTTTATCACAAATGAAGTCAAATATATCATTAATACAAAAAATTCTACCTGAAATATACTCCGTAAGTTCTAAAATAACACGAGTGAAAACTATCACAGAGTATAGTACAGTATGGAAATAACTGCGACTCATTAGGACTCGACAATTGCAAGTGTCTGAGAATTTTAATCATTTACCATCAGTTGACCCGTCTACTCATTCGCCACCTATACCATGAAAAAATAACACCTTCATTTCCACCTGTTATCGGTCGACCGATTACATCGTTTTTTTCATGACATGGTCCAATTATCATCGACGAGCCTATAGTTATCCTAATGTTTCCCAAAATCTTTGTATGGAGAGGCATTCCTTTTATAAATACTTGTATGAATAACGTAACAATGTCCCCCACAATATAATAAAGTTCTGTATCATTCTGTTTGCTTAAGAAGTCGGTCAACAGCGAAATGTGGTTATTGCGAACCTTCAAACAGAAGGGGCGATGAACTCATTGGGACGACTGTTTTCGAGAGTTCACTCAAAATCTTATGTTCGTCTTACGAAAATATTATTCCTATAACTTAGCATTTCTATAACTTGTAATAAAACTATCACTTAGCGTCGATCCTTCAATGAAATGAGAAATGTAAGTTTCATAAAGGAGTTCCTGTTCTCAGGCTTGCGGTTGTTTATTTGTTATGGTTACTCTGACTGCTAAGCTGGGTGTCATGAATTAGATTCCCACCAAGGATAAATAATTGAGTAATGAATACAATGATTTTATTTTATATATTTAGAAATATTTGAGTGTGTTTATTAGTAATCTCAAGTAAAATATTGAGCTGCATTAAAATTATAACAACCGGACTGATAGGTGGGGAAGCCTTTGTGGCCTCCCCAGGATAGGGTCTGACTAGGCGCGGTGTTGATTTTGGAGGGGACCTGAAATAATATGGTCCGGGTCCCCTTCAGAGAAGGACACCTGAGACCGGCCGCCGGGATGGTTTTTAGTGGAAACACCACATACTCCTGGCTCCTGCTCCCCGAGGAGCCGGAGATCCGAAGGGATTTTCCACTCCGACAACAAAAAAAAGGGGGGGGTTAATTTATTAATTAAAAATCTATTAGGTGTATTTAATAGTTGATAAAAAAGGGCGAACGAGGGGAAGAGTCACTTAGTGATAAGTGATTATTGCCGAACGTGGGCACCTGAAATTACAGAATCACATGTGTGTTGCGGTCCACACAGGTGCCACATCGCTGTTTTCTTGAAAGTTTGTAGTAGCTTAATTTTTTTCAAGAAACTCTGGTCCCGCTCCTGTCGAGTCAATCCATTTGTACAAAAGCATGGTTCTCCCAGAGTAATTTTATTCCATATTTTGAAAAAGTTTTTCTGAAATAATATTAATACATAGTCTATTAAACACGGTAAACGTACAAAAGTTTCTATTGGAGAAGCGTAAAATGGAATGAAACGGAAATAAATCAAACTTTGATTTTACCCGGTCCATTATAACGAATTTGAAATGCAAGAGCCATTAAGAAAGGATAGGTAATTAGTAAAAACAGTAGGCAAAGTGCGGCCCTGTTTTATGTTAGAAGAGGTTAATGACTAAGTCTATTGAAGTGATGATGGTCTGCACAGGGACAGACTTAGATGAGGGTAGTGTTCAATATTAGGTAATTATCATGTTCATTTTTTTTTAAATTAATTACAATCTGACGTTTAGTTGACATTTTAAAAATATAAAAAAAAAATTAGACATACACATGTATTTTTACGTAACTTACATGGTTACATGGTTGTACTATGGTGAAAAGACAGCTGATATACATATTCTTATTCATATGTTTACATAAACCCAGAAATTGACAACTCCGATCATCGCATATTAATTGTGCTTGGTCGAAATCAATTCTACAACCTTTGTCTTAGCAGTCAGAATCCCTTAACAACAGATCAACGGGCTAGGTAAAATTATGTAACTGTTTTATGTTGTTTGTATGAGAGTAAGCTAGAAAAATGGTCGTTTCTATGGATGCATCATTCGTAGGAATTTTTGACATCGAATCTATTTGTTATCGTATTCGTAATATCTTATAAATATAATTTGTACTCGTATTACCTATATAAAAAGGTCTCAGTGTTAATCAGTTTAAAGAGACATAAATAAAAAAAGTTCAAAATATTGGTTAATTACCGAAATAATTGTTTGTTCTTCGTCATTATGTAATAAAATATCTTTTTAAGCTCTAATTCCGTACCTGAAGGTCAACAGATTCGGATATTGGAGGTCTTTGAACCCAGTGACGTCTTCAAAAAGCTATGATGGATGGGACAGGGCACGTCTGGTTCCACTGTTCGATGTGAGGCAATCTAAAACTGAGTAGTCAAAAGTGATTGGCGTTACAAAGGTAGAACTTAGCTATTGGAATTCGTTTCATTTTCTTTAAAAACTACATGGAGAAAAAAAAATTAAGTGCCTTTTTGATTGTTGAATCATCAAAATCAAAAAGGCACTTAATTTTTTTGTCAAATGATCAAATAAAATTAAACGCAAAAATCGAAAAGACTGGATCTATTGATTTTTAAACTCCAAAATGGTTGAATTATTTTTTACGGTGACGTCACAGTAATTAGGTGAACGTAGTGTAGGGCGCCCTGCGGCGCGATGGTCCGACGACTTGAAGAAGGTGGCTGGCAGCGGATGGATGCGAATTGCCCAAGACCGGGATCGTTGGCGTTCCTTGAGCGAGACGGCAGTGGTCGGCGATAGGTTGGTTGATTGACGTCACAGTCCGATAGCTGTCATTATATTTAAAAGTTCTTTTATTTGAGGCAAAGATATCAAAGATGTACTCTTATAAAGCCACAGTCATAACTGTTTATTTTCACTTTAATATTCTATTAACAGAAAATATAGCTTTTAGCGTTTCTCTTCTATTATTGGAATGACCAAGCAAAGATGAATAGTCTTCCTCACCCACCCTTGACGCAAATTTATGTTCAGTATTTTTTTTTTAATTTCTTGCTAAGTTATATTGTTGATTTTAACTTTTTATAAGAAGTAATGCTGTCTTATGTTTTGAAGTAGAGTAGCACGTGTACCGACTCGTAATTATGTTAATGTTTGTGTTTACTCCGTTAATATACCTTAAAAAATAAATAAATAAATAAAATTCAAACTACCGTAAATGATAGTTCTTTGTTGTGACATTTATGAGATTTCTAGTTTGTGATGTAGGTGAAAATGAACTTTGACATAAAGACAGTACCTCAAGGGCAATGAAATTTTCGTTGATTCGACAGCCCACGGTTTATTTTTATTGTGAAAAGGTTAGAGCTACGAAAGCAACTCAATAAACAGATGAAAAGACTTTTTATATTATAATTATTAATAAGTTAAATAAAATGGATCCTATTGAGACAATCGTCAGTCTTATCATTATATGTTTTTATCCCAGAAATCACCATTTAAGGGGGTGAAAGGAGGGATTGAAATTTGCGCTGTTGAAGTCTATGTCCCCCCCTTAAGAATCAAATTTCTTCTTAATCGGTTCAGCTGTTATTCATTTCAAATAAAACTATGAATATATCCCATATAGAAAAAAAAATGGTGAACAGATAATTCAAATCCCGGGCAAAGACTCTTTAGAGGGTTATTTCAAGGATAAAACTATTCCATCCCCCGTTGTCTTTGGCCAAGATTTGAACTATCTCTTCACCAAATTTTTTCTAAATCTGTTCAGCGGCTTAACCGTGAACAGTAACAGATAGGTAGACACATTCATATTTATAGCATTAGTAAGGATACGAAAGTAACTGGCACCTACCGTGATAGTTATCATCATCGGTTAACTAATTTGCGTTTTTGCCCTCTATATCACATGACACTACACCATGCACATACTCATATTATAGAAAAACACACAGTACTTCACGAGTTGGTATATTTTGCCCTCTTTTCTCACAATACTCTGTTAAGTGCAAACACTTAACGCTCTAATTCCACATGTTAGGAAGCAAATATTTATGATATTCTTAATAGGCTATTAAATGACACATTATTATAAATATATGCAATAAGCTTTAGAAGGAGATGATATACTGAGTCACAGTTATTAGTAGAAATTGCAAAAAGTCTTTAGCCGGAATCTCGGTCAAATAACCTCAAAGCTATCATAATAATGTAAACATATGTGAGGTAGTCAGACTCATTATTTATTTTCTTGGATAAATTAATTCATAAAAAGTATATTATTGTTATATGTGTTATTGTTATAATTATAGTGTAATTACACTTACACAAATAACACATTAAAATTCGTGAAATTTTGTCGTGAATGCCGACATTTTATGAATGAATTCATGAGATTTTCACAGACTGGTAATGCTGTATGAAATGTCTTAGGGTATTTTTGTTCGAGGATTTCGTTGAACTATCGTATCTGGTCAAATACTTCTGCGAACACTAATTAAAACTGTAAAAGATATAAATGTTCTAAACTACTTGTTTAGAATGCACAAAAGAGCAAACAAGTAAATGAAATTTAATTAGTTTAAACTTAATACGTCCATCAATTGTTTGAAGTAACAAAGCATACTTCTAACTTACCCTTTTGCTATACAAATAGGGTATTGCCCTTCCAGAGCGTTTTAAGCATTTTGAGTGCTTCATTGAATACTTGTAAATTTTAATTTCGTATAATCCAGCGTAACCTAACTTTTTGAAGTCTACTTTTAATGTTTAAAAAGGCTCTAAGTCAGATTATTCTTATATGTATATTTTAAAACCACTGTCATATTATTTTACTTGCAGTATACTGGCAAACATAGGAAGTAAACGAGTAGACGCTATCATCTGTGGACAATGACAAACACCAGTTTTCTTTAAGGTCGTGATTTAATTCAGTTGACTCTTACCAGTGTTGCTCCTAATATCTTATTGTTGCTGCTTATAAAGTTTATTGTATATATACAGTTTAGTTTACCTATGGAATATCAGTTTTTGACTCAAATTTCTATTTATTAACATACACTGTGCCTTTAATATGCCTCTGTCTACCCTGTTGGGGAACCAGGCATCATTTTATGTATGTGTGTATGTAATTTTCTCAATAAGAAGATGTAATTCTACCCTCCAGAATTATCACAGCCTATATCTGTTTATAGCTGATTCGTCAACCTAGAGGAAAATATCTACCCGAGTATTAATTACCACACTTACTATGTAGGACGTACTTATAACTGTCAAAACAATTTCTTGACATTGACCTAAATTAAGTTGATATTCAGGCATATTTTGTATAAGTACGCACTGAGTGTTTTAAGAGTTGTAAGCTGTTTTCCCAATTAATGAAATTATATTATAATATTAGAATAAGCTCTTACGTTACCTACACCTATTAAAAACACATAATTTTACCATGTGTGTATATTTTCTCCTGAATCTGGTGGTGACCACCCATGACCACTGACAAACCACTACTCAAGAGTTAAAAATTTGAACAAATGACTGACACACGCACGCATAATGCATAGTGCTAATTCTTTACTCCACACACGTCAACACCTGATCACTATGGTTGCTTACTTGGGCACGAGTTACCTAAAGTGAGATGAGGCTGGTAACTTATCACACAGAGCATTCTAGTACAGATACCAGTCTCTCACACAGATTTCTGCATTATAATATATGCATATAGCTGTCTAGCCTTAGTATCTAGTTTTTTTTTTTTTGCGTGAGAGAGAAAAATAAAATTATGTATTATTATGTACTAGAGAAGCTATTTCATACAAAAGTTAGGGTGCTACTTGACGACAGTGCGACAGTGAGAGTGATATTGATATAGAACACAAAGAGTAACAAATTTTCATTATACTTTCATTTCATTTTAGAAAATAAACGTCTAAAGTGTATTTATGTAAAAAACCCTCTAGTCGTATTAAAAAATATTGTTAGAACATTTTAAATTTATTTATTTGATCCATCGTGCACATTTGGTGCATTGGCAGACTTAATGTTATCTTCTTATTCTCTTCCAGTTAACTATTGAATGATGCAGAGAAATCAGGAAGTAGGTACATTTTAGTTGAAAACCAAACAATATATCAAACAAACATAATATAATACAAAAACCTATTATACACTCACACCTAGACACATTATACATATAACCAAAAACATATTTACTTATGTAAATACTTCAATACGCATATACGCATATACGCTAATAAAGAAAGATAAAGAAAAAAGAAGTTGATATCGTCAGTTGTTTTACAAGATACTGTTTTAAGAAGAAAGAAATTTGCAACAAAGGAAGAACTGACAAACTCAGACGTATGAGAGGGATAATGGAGAAGAAAGTTATTAGAGGACCGCAGGTTTCTGTCGTGACTGCTGCAAAAAAAATGACAGTAGGAGTTTAACTATATCGGGGACAATGAATTATTTAATATCAAGGTTCTGGGCTGAGATCTGTCATAGATTGTCAAACAGGTATGGGAACTCCGTTAAAAATTGAAGGCGAAGGAAGAGTTCTAGTGTTTACTCTGCTTATCAATTGGTAACTTCCAACTATAATGATTTAAATTTTGGCGTGTTTACTAATGAGCCAAATCTTTTAGCCAACATACTAATTGTTGCCGTGTTGTTGAATAAGATATTTTGTACTAATGTGTTATTGTTTTAAGTAACTATTGTTGCTTAGATAAATGACTATTAGCCTATTAGTGATCAGTCTCTTTGCTTATAACAAGCCGTATTAGATATGTAAATCACTTTTAACCTGAATACATACTTCGCACATATTCATGTGTTATTAGTGAAAATTAATTAAAAAAAAACTAAAAATGTTGCAATTTATTATAAATTTAATTTCCCATTCAACACTTAACTAATTCAGTAAGTTTTTGACGTTCAGATAAATCATTATTAGTAACATTATTTTCGTGTACTATCAGTATGTGAACGGAGGCCCATTGATGCAGGGGTGACAGTTATCGTGGTAACTGTGTCAGCCTTACACTGTCACGATGACTGTCATGCCTTTTACGTCCCCAAGCGGGGTGTGAAAAAGCATCTCACAAGGCCGCCATAGTGTGAGTCACCATACTGTATTGTCTGCCTTTGCAATGAGTATGGTGACCACAACTCATGGATTCTATTCATGCTTTCCATCGGGCAGAGTAGAGTCACTTTGCCAGGCTCTTAATACAGACAAAAAAAATGTATATCACATAATCGATCTGAATATTAAATGTTTCCCATTAAAAAACACTTCAATTTATTTGGTTTAATAAAGATGTAATACCTACGCGTCAAATCTGAATCGTTCACTTTTGATAATCTATGATTTTCGTTCATAAATGGCGGGTACAAAAAGTAATAACTTATTTTGATTAAATTGATAAAACAGTAGTTACCGATGAAGTATTAGACTTTTTTTTCTTCATAATGAATTGAATTTTTAATATTTTTCATAAGCAGGATGACAATTTTGAATGTAAATGTTAGTCACAAGTTTGGCATTCGATCACAAAGAGCTTAGCAGAGCGACTAATTGCATTGATATTACGTCACATCTCCGCCACGCCACTTGAGGCGCAAAACACTTTACAGTACTAGTAGTACTAAATATTTGTGTAATGTTTAATTTATGAGGTTGTGGTATCACTTTATCGAGCTGAACCATTTGTGGCGAATCAAGGATTTCTGCGGTTCCTATAAACGCGGCATGATAAATCATCTCTGTAGGCCGCCGTAGTGCAGGCCACTATGTTGTATTGTCTATGAGTACGGTACCACCTCTCTTGGATTCTACTCATGCTTACCATCACGCAGAGAAAAGTCACCTTATAAGGCTCTTTAAAAAAAGATTATTTCCCAAAACATGTAAAATTTTATGTACACTTACTGATGTAATATTGATGATGATGTGCTCCCAGCCAGTTTTGATTACGGTGTTCAGTCTCAACGAAGACCAACCAACTACATAGCAGATACTATAATGTACAAGTGTGTGAGCAAACACAAATACACTCTCTGTTGACGCTCTCTCATAATCCGATGGAACGGTTACTCGACACGACCAGGGAGAGAGTACACTTATTACAAAGAAAAAGAAATAACAAATCAATAATGATTTGAATAGATTGAAACATTAATATTAAATCAAATCATTGGAACATCAATATTAGATAGTAGAGCCACGCTGATTTCAGCACGAACGGGCCGGCTCGACCGGGTCAGTACTACCCTCTCACAGAAGACCAACCTAAAGCGCTAGCATCTGTGTTGTCGTTCGTTGTGAGACCGGAGGTCCAACGATGCAGGGGTGACAGTTATCGTGGCAACTGTGTAAACCTTTCACTGTCACGATGACTGTCATGCCTTTTACATCCCCAAACGGGGTGTGAAAAAGTATCTCACAAGGCCGCCATAGTGTGAGTCACCATACTGCATTGTCTAGATTTGCAATGAGTGTGGGGACCACAACTGTTGGATTCTATTCATGCTTTCCATCAGGCAGAGTAGAGTCATTTTGGCAGACTCTTCATATAGAAACATACATTTCTAAACGTATATTTACATACGAGTACATGTTATGCTACCTATTGTCATAGTTCACAGAGCGTACACTGTTACCAGTAGCACCTTGTGTAGGTGTACTGCTTTAATTTACTTTGCCTTTGTATCCGATGAAAATAAAGTCTATTAAAAATAATTATGTTTGTAGCTATCTCCTTACAAGCACCTTTTTCTGTGGCAGTTAAATACGGACCTATTGCTTTGGATATATTTGTTTTAACACAGTTACTACATATTTTTTTAAAACCATAGTTAGGCTCATATTTATTTAAAGTTAATTACCTAACTTTGTACTAAAATGTTATCTTACTTGCTTGCTTCAATATTAGTTTTTATGTGAAGTTTTGTCTGAAATTAAAGACAAAACTTTATAAAAATGGCTCGCTCAAAACACTCTATCTATTTATTTATTTCTTCAGTTATTCTATATGCATAAGAGTCAAATTAATAGACGTTCCCCTGGTAAATTCAAATGACTCACCTGGCAAATTCCTACCACCACTTATGGACACATAACTCACCGGTGTTCGTTGGAACATAACACTAAACAGCACTAATCAGAATGCCTAAACATGAACAGGTTCGGCAAAACTAAACTATGATTGGTAAAAATGAATTTATTTTAAGTACAGTAAACAAAATTTTATCAAGGTACACATAACTGTAGTGGTTATAATTGATTTACTAATTTAAATCTCTTTGAATCTAGAACACAGATTAATTTAGGTCAGTCAGGTCAGAGGCTCTCAGCGGAGCTCAGGAAATAGACTATAATCGTTATTTACCAGAGGAAGACATAGCACCACTTAGCACATATTCAGAGCTAAACTCAATCGCAGCTTAAAACTGAAAGCCAAAAAATACAAAATGATTCAAAGATTGACAAAAAATAAGAACAAAACATTATTTAGAAAGAGGTCACGTAATAAAAAGGGTTACAATAAAAAGTGTTGTAGTTAAAATAACAAATTGGGACAATCGTAACTTCAGGTTCAAGAATGGAACCTTCTGAAAAGGTTTTATTTAAATGGACTTCATTAACGTTATACTGTTATGCTTACAGATACGGCGGCGGATGGCATACGAAAAAAAATGGTAATAAAGTAAAAAAATAAACCAGATGTCTGTAATATGCTAAAAAACAGACGACATAATATAGTCCAGTGGTGTATGGTATGTTATTGACATGCTTATTGAAAAAATCGTAACTCTGTCTGCTACGCTTTCACGGCTAAACTGCTGTACTAATTTTAATGAATATTTGGATAAGCGACACTTTGACTTTACTTTTTACTGCAATTACCTAGTGATCAATGATGCAACTCTACAACAACGAGATGTTGGTACTTCTAAAAAGTGGTAATGTACCAAAAATAGTCATAATTTTTTAAACTGACAAAATATGAAAAAGCTATTTGAAACAGTAAAATTGTGATACAAACCTCAGTTTGTACGAAATTTTTAATTTTGTAATTTTAGGCTTGTTTAAGAATACAACGAACTTACAAAATTTTTAGCGCACATATTTCTTTTTTTTTCTATATTAAGAGCCTGCCAATGCAAATGCCTATTAAGTGACTCTACTCTGCCTGATGGAAAGCATGAATAGAATCCAAGAGTTGTAGTCACCATCCTCATTGCCAATGCAGACAATCCAGTATGGTAACTAACACCATAGCGGCCTAGTGAGATGCTTTTTCACACCCCGCTTGGGGACGTGAAAGCCATGACAGTCATCGTGATAGTATAGGGCTTAGACAGTTACCACGACAACTGTCACCCTTGCGTCAACGGGCCTCCGGCCACATATATGTATCTGACTTACGCTAAAACATCAAAATGGTACATAGATATTGCTAAAATTTTACTAATATTTGTATTTTCTTTAGGAAAATCTTCATATCCGATGTCTTCGGAAAATCGATTGCCAATTTATATTTTAGCCTTGTATAAATTGAGAACCAATTTTATTGTAGGTCCTTTTGCGGTGACGCGGCACTGAACGGCACCGGCATCCAATTTTGAAGGGACACCATCATTTCGTAATTATTAGCACAACAATAATTAGAAGTTAATTTTGGATTCATTGAAAATCGTTTAATTAAAATATGAATTATATTTTATTTTTAAAAAGATATAAGTTGTCCAAGACGAATGAGAAGTTTTAAAACGAGATTATGTTATAAACATATAATGTAAATCTATCTTTAGTTAATCTTTGGGCGAGGTCAGGGGAAGGGCCAACGGCTTTACGTGCTCTCCACGACCCCCATTTCCAAACTCCGAACTGTTATTAAGTATATCTACAACCAGAAAAACTCTATAATACTTTTTGACTCAGTTTGGAAATCGAACCCGAGACCTCTTAATCGCCAGTCGCTCACGCTAACCACTAGACCAACGTGTAGACATATTATAAATAAAAGACAACCAAACTCCGAAACAAATATTTGCATATCATATAGAAATTTGATCCAATCCAGGGATGGAATCCGAGACCTCAATCACAGCAACGATCAATACGCTACTGCTGTACCGTCGTGGCAGGTGCTTCAACATATATGGGTTAGATTTGACCGAAGTGATACAACAGTGGATAGCAATTCTTTCGTTTGTTCCATAAAATTAAATTTCTTAGGTATCGTTCCTGCTATCAGCTTATTGAATCAGAATTAAAACAAAAAATATACAAACACATAAGGGGTGAAAATAAAAAAACTAAGAAAATGTGAGACAGTTTGTTTCTTCGGTATTTTTTACGATAAAATCTTAAAATATGAAACAGAAGACTTAAGAAGAAGATGTTCATACATATTTGACATCAATATTGTTTATAAAAAACTTTTAAACTCAACAGTCCGTAAAGCTTGAAATCTCGTGCTTCCCCGAGTAACCTGTGACCTAATTACTCTGAACAGTTCAGAGGCTGCGACCTTGAACTCTCTTCACTCTATACTATTTTCCTTCGGCACGAGTGCAGCGCTTATTTGTTTATTTAATAACCAGCAATAATGGAAAATTTGCCACCTGAACTGATGTTCTGATGAAGGTTGCTATATTGGACTGGAAACATAAAGTGATGGACTAAGTTTATTACGATGCACATTAGAAGAGGTCTATGAAGCATGAAAATGGGTCTCAAATTGGAAAACAGATTTTGGCAGTCTATGTATGTATGTTTAATCGGAGCACCTAAACTAGTGAACCAATTTTGATGAATGAAGTGTGAATATATTCGTAATAATAATAAAGATAACCATCACGTGTAAATATTGTTATTATGACTGTCCACCAATGGCCTCGTTGGTCTAGCATTTAGTGCATATTACTAGCAATCAAGAGGTCTTCGAAGAGGGTTCGATCCAGGTCGGCCCAAAAAATATTAACGGGTTGTTCTTACAAGAAACTCCTAATGACAGCCCAAAGTATGAAAGTTGGGGGTATTTCACGCCTGTGCGCAGAGCACATTCTTCTCTTTTTTTTTAACGTGTGGAAACCCCCTCGGGCCGTCACCCCACCGGGGTTTACGGCGGGGTGGTGTGTCGGAATCGGACCGACTAAAACCACACGGTGTGCCAATTTGCGCCTGAGATATGAGGGATCCGGGAACAGCTGTTATTACGCCATCCAGATCCCTCCTAGCGCCTGCCCGCTATCGCGGGCACCATCTTCGGATAAACTCTCTATTTAGGCGACGTACGGTACACGCGAACGTCACCTTCTCGCGACTGACCACTATAGCGGATGGAGGGGAAAACCCGTCCCGTCCACCCGCGGACACACTCAAGGCGGCATGAGGCGCTGGTATGCGCGCCTCCGCCTCCCGGCTCGCCAGCAGGGAATTGGGTCCGAGTGGATATCGTCCTCCCGGGCCTTCTCCGCCGCCTCCTTCCGCAAAATTATGTCTTCGCAGAAGGTTGCGACCGCGGTAAAACAGCTGTCGCTACCGGCCATGGAGCGTATGACGGCCGGTAGTGAGATATCTCCTCCAATAACTGCAGTGAGGACTCCACGCTGCGACGCCCAGGCGGAACAAACCGCTAGCGTGTGCTGAGCCGCGTCCTCACTGTAGTTGCAGTCGTGACATGCGGGACTCAATTCCCTCCTGGCGACCGAGTGCAGATATTTCCCGAAGCAACCGTGCCCGGAAAGGACCTGCGTCAGTCGGAAGGAAAGGGTCCCGTGCTGCCACCCCGCCCACTCGGCGATGACCGGCTAGAGAGCCTCCAAGAGGGCAAAGCCAGCGCGTGGAGTCTCCAACCGGAGCGACCAACGAGCCATCGTGGCTCGACGAGCGGCCTCACGCCACTCGCGTATCTCTTCGGGCGGGGGCCGTATGCCACTATCCGCCCGGAAGTCAGCCGTCCGCCGATAAACTTCGGCGAGCACTTCCACCTCCAAATCCCACGGGGGAATTCCGGCCAAGGCGCACGCCGCTCCGTTGATACGGTGCGGTAACCGCGTATGGCTCTAACCGCCAATATCCTCTGAGGGCGCCGGAGGCGAGCCCTATTCTGGGCGGTCAGAGCCGCAAGCACATTCTTCTCTGCACGAGCCCTGTAGAACAATTTCTTAAAACAAAGTATCACTGTGAAAGAAACCATATCGCGATCAAACACCATCGATCGGTTACATTGGTAAACAAAAAAAAAACATATTTCAACTTAAACTTATATTATAATATTACTTACATATAACTTATTTATAATTCTTTTTTATATAATTTTGTATTAATAGTTGAATAATTTATCTGAAATTGGTAAATTCAAAGTAAATTAATAAAAACATCAATTATTTTTAGCAAGACCCACATGACTACATGCTAATATTAGCAGCACTACATAACAACTTCGGGCTCTGAGCTTGTTGCAAAATGTCAGGGTAGCCTGGAAACCGCAGCCTAACAGAGCAGCGCGGGTATTTTAATACAGACCACTTCACGAATAATGCGAGGTTATAAACATGGTTCAAGAAGAAAGTGAATAGAGTAAAATGAAATATTGTAAATATTGACTGCACGATTGGCCTAGTGGTTTAAGCGGTAGCCACGCCGCTTTCCTTTTCGTTGAGTGTTGTGGGTTCAAATCCTACATGCGACAACACTTCGTGTGATCCACAACTTGTTGTTCTGAGTCTGGGTGTTCTTTGTGTCCGTTTCGTGTATGTTTGGAAAGCCCCCCGCGACACAGGATTAATTCCTAATGCGGACGTTGTCTTTTTGAAAAAAGAAATAAAAGAAATAAATAAATATGGTTAGTGGCACTTCTGCTTTTTCAAATGTAAAGCATTTAACTTTACATAGTACATAGAACTAGAATTAAAATGCTAGTTATGTGTATAGTAGGTCATTGTTATACATTCACAAACTTAGATTTGCAGTATATATGGTATTTCAAAACAACACTGTTTTTTTTAATTTACTTAATTAAGTAAGTGAGTAATAAATGAAATAAGCCTTAGAGGTCGAGTCCTACATGTAGCTATAAATCTCAATTCAGCAACTAGTTCAATCGTTAGAATAAGAATATTAAATAATATATTGTGGGGCAAACATCTCCTCTACTTACACCTTGCCCCATACGCCAAATATTGGAATAGGCTGATAGCTACGCCGAGTTTCAATTATAATTTGATTTTCAATCAATTTATCAGACAATATTATCATATTTTGTTGTGATAAAATATTATTACGGTTGTTTTACGTCCTTCAAGACTTTATTTAAAATATATCTTCTATCGTGGAATATCTACTATAGAATGTGCTGCTGAAATATCAAATTGACTACATTATTGAGCTGATAATAGTAACAGAACGGCTCATCGAGCAAGACCTATGTAAATACGCAAATGGGACACTATGACCTATTTCTACTCAAGGACGTGCCTAAGGTATACACATTATTGCGTTCTAGGACAATAAACCAAAACTCATAACGTTGAGATTATATGTAAATAACACTTTCTTCTAATAAGAAACATAAAATATTTTATTAGGTCAGCTTATATGTTGTGTTTTGGATCTAGGATTAAACATAAATGGAAATTTACACGTCACGAATGTCGTAATCTTTCCTTCCTCAGCTCTTATCGGGGTCTCTAACAAGTATGAAGATACAAAACCAAACGCTGAATTGAAAATAAGGAAATCTTTACCCACACTTAGTATTCACCCCTTTACAAAGACTCGTAAATTATTTACGTTGTCGGTTTCTATATGTCTTTGAAATTGCTTCCTTCACGATCGTTTGGTTTTGGCATCGTCGTAAAAACGGTTGAAATATGTATCGCCTGAGATAAACATCCGTAGACAAATATTCTCTTGTGCAAATTTTATCGCATGTAAGTTAGCGTTCAATGTATTGGGTACATATATTGTTTGGTATCTTACACATGAATTCTTATCTTCAGATCAGACTGTAATCATCCTTCTAACACGTATATTTAACGCTCACATTTTAGTACTACTTTTGGAATAGACCAAGCCTATTGTCGACAACATATACTCGTAGTGGGTTTAAGAAATTAAATAAGTAAATTAGAAATATGTATATTGAAAGGATAAGTAAATAAGAAAAGGTGAGGAAGGAATTTTGAGAGAAAATAATCACATTATATTAGTACAAAATATTAATCTACAGTCTGCAACATGAGTTAACAAAATAGGTTTTTTATAAATGTCACAACAGACACCCACATGTTAATATAACTTTTAATGAGGACATATCTTTGTTAAAATGAAGAGGAAATCACTCAAGTGCAAACAATAGGAGAGATGAATACAGTAAGCGGCCACATCAAAAATATGATGAGATGAGATGCGTGCTGCGTGGGAGGTACAACAAAGTGCCGCCAAAGGAAATATTATGTACACACCTAAAGCAGTTATCTTTGTTTCATTAATCGATACAGTTTCTGAAGTTAACGTCTGAGCTGATGTTCTAGAAGGCTGAAATCAGAACAATGGCACTTTTATGTCTAGTACCAGGTTCGACAACACAGCACGGGTTCATCAGAACATTTAAAATTTAAAAAAAATGAAAAGTTTTTGACTAGGTTATCTATTTTTTTCTCTGATATTAATGGAATTTATGTTAAAAAAAAACTAATCAAACATAATGAACATGACATAGTAAGGTTGGTTGTGAAACCTAAATGGTCTAATCTGAAGTATATGCGTTATTCTTTCTCATGTAATATATTTGAAATATAGCGTGGGCCCTGAATTAGTTAACATTTGAAAAAATCGTGTAAAAAATCATTTAAAATATTATAAAAACTGTTCATTTACAAGAAAGTTTATAAAGCATCTCACTAGGCCGCCATAGAATGGGTCACTATACTGCATTGTCTTCATTCACAATGAGTATGGTGGCCACCACACTTGGATTCTATTAAGAGTAGGGAGTAGAGTCACTTTGGTAGACTTCCATAAAAAAAACAAAAAGCTAATTAGTTGGCATTAATTTGTTAAAAATTATATCGTCTAAATCTATTCTCACCGTTTCAATGTTTGCACTCTTCTAACCGAACCCCGAAATATTCGTCGGCAAAAAGACCGCGAGATCGTCGACGTCTCTTCGCTTATTTTTCTTTTAGTTGTACGTCAACGTGTATTTGGATTATTGAGGTAGACACGATTCATTAAATAACCCCACGAAAAAAAGTCTGTTGGGGATAGATCTGGACTTCTGGGTAGCCATGGAATGTCGCATCGTCTGGAAATCAGTTTTGCCGGCAACATCCGGACAACAACAACAACAAACAACATGACCACTGGCAGAAAACCATGTATTACGATTATAGCCAGCAAATTCCAGTAGCATCGGTCCCAAGAATTCCTGTGACATGTTTGCGCTGGATGTAAGATTCAAATGCTAACGAATTCTTGGCCTATCCTATATAACAACTAAATTTAAATTGTTTACAGGCAATAGAAACTTATTATATAATATAATATCTCAGAATATTGCGTCCTAATTAGACATTAGCTATGAGTCTTACAGTCTGTATCACACAAGGACATTCTTTCTCATTTTATCATTCATTCATTTTATTTAATTTTAAATAAATTCTTCAAGTGACATAATACAAAATCGTATCGTCAATATTTGCTCATGTGATAAGCTTTGAATACCACATCCATCTCAACAAACACATCCATTTTATAGTTTTGCGCCCAACAGAGATGATTTTATGAAGAAGCAATTAAAATATAAAGACAACAAAAAACATTGACTCAAGATTAAAGTAAAAATAATTACAACTTTTGAAATACCTATTCCTAGAGTAACAATTTAATCAGTGTTCTAAATTCCACACACACAAAATTCATATTAGACGCACCTTGAAAACATCCAAGCCAGATATACAGTCTGCCACAACCTAGTTTCTGGAGGTCAAAAACAGTTCAAGGTCATTGCAACTGCGCCCGCTCCCTGCGGTGTTGACACTGGCAATCGATACTGAATTTACTGCCCGATTTCACACACAATCCCTGAACTTTCGGGGAACCAGTTGGCTCTTTCATGGTCAGCGCCATAATTTACTGCCGTTAGTTAAGCTGTGATAAAAGTACTTAGTTAAAACTAATGAAGATGAAGCTTTTCACGGTGAGTCAAATTTTAAGTTTATACGACGTGATTTTTTATTTTCAAGAATTTACAATTTTGAGTAGCATCAGTCAGCAGTCGAAAAGATAAGTCGTCTAGTGGTAAGTGACGCCTCCATGGGTGCCTGCAACTTAAGGTCAAAAATAAAAGGATTGTTTAGCACCAGTTTTTTTTTTCAGTCTGTGACTTTGTTACCTGTGCTGTATCATGCTCTTCTAGAATGTTAAGATTTTTACATTGATAATGAGAGGTGTGACAAATATGCAATTACGATCAAAATTCTCCAAATTAATCCAATTTTATTGACAAATCCATGGGTACGAAAGACCTTCGGTTGAGGTTTAATGATTCGATTAAACGCGTAGGTCCTCGCAGTGTCTTCAAACCTTAGCATAAAAGTGTTGAATATAAAGAATCAGCTGATTTATTTCAGGGAGACATGTGGGTTTTAAGACTTAAGGTAATCGTTATCTTGTTAGACAACCGTTTTTGGGAGGTACTTTTTTACCGTAATTGTGAATTTATATTTTTTTTATATAAATATGCTAACAAAGATAACAATGACACGTAAGATAACAGGTTGCAGTCGATAACTGTACTAATATAAATTGTGTTACAGTCGTTAATTTAGTGATGACCCTGAGTATAGTCGCGGGTGGATGGGACGAGTTTTCTCCTCTATCCGCTACAGTGGCCAGCCGCGAGGAGGTGACGACCACCTGTGCCGCATATTGTCTAAATAGGCAGTAGCAGAAAGTAGTGCTCGCGCTAGCGGGCAGACGTTAGGAGGGGCCTGGATGTAGTAATAACAGCCACTCCTCGATTTCTCCCCCGTTTTAAATGATCGGATTCCGAAGCACTACACCACCTCAAATCCCACTTACAAAAAAGAGATTGTTTCAAGTTTTCCTTCGTTTTGCAGTGATGTTGACCCACGTAGTTTGCTCTCTTAGTAACCTTTTACGATGCTCACAGGATGAATAAGGGTTACTCTAATACTCTATGTTCTCAATCCGTTATAACGTGGCCACCTAATGATCGTAATAGACTTCTGTCATCCATGAACACATGTACATTAAGAGATTTACTAGGCCGCCATAGCGTGGGTCCACCACCGCTCTTGGATTCTATTCATGCTTACCATCAGGCAGAATAAGAGTCACTTTGGCAGGTTGTTGATAAAAAAAAATACAAGTACGAGTACTTTACCGCCTATTGAATCAATTAACTTTAATGATGAAACGAAAGAGTTTCTTAACCGTGAGACCATGACATTCGACCATGACTCACTTCGGTCTCTCCGTGACACATGTATGGGCCTGACTCTTTCACAGTTTACTTTTATAAGTAATCACGATCATATCAGTAATCAAAATGAGATTAGTAATTATATAAGACGTGTAAAAGTTATCAAAGACCTTGACTGAAATTGTCTTCAAAATATGAATACAATTTTTGGACTGTAAAACTTAAAAGTACCTCTAGTCTTGCAAGTAAACAAAGACAGGACATTTTGAGACGACAAATACATTAGAATATCACTCAAATACGTCTCCGTGAGATTTAGTGCATTAGAATCGCATAAACGAGTGAGACTTGTTCAGTACCTGTACTTAGAACATAGACATTAGGCTACCTTGTAATTTTGAAACATATCACAACGTTGAAATTGTAATCAAAGCATGTTCATACATTTTTAATTTGATTTGTTGTAACCTTTCCTTAAACGAAACAATCTATTTTAACATTCTTGTCTAAATATTTCAAACTATAACTGAATGGGAATCCGTAACATTAATATACGCGTCAGTAATATACGTCTTCCTTATGTTATAACAATTGCCGTTTAGCAGTTTTCCTAGGAATAGAGATACTATGCTCTTTGAATGAGGTCAAAACTATTTGATAAAGAAAAACCTTATAGCAGCACATTCGGCATATATTCGTAAGGATATTGAAGGTTAATGGGGAATTCGTTTCTGGGATAACGTTCTCTTTTTCCTTCAATTCTTTTGTTTACTACTGAAACCATATAAGTGAGTTATAAGTGTAGAACATTTGAACTCAAAAAAATGTAAAATAGAAATATCGATTATTTCCAATTTTAGTGTCTTATGATCACGACTATAACCACCATCTTAGCTATAAGAAATATCTAAATAAATATAAATACAACAATAGCAGCCGTCGTCATCACCATCTCGAACGTGATTTGCGAGTGTATTTCTACTTTTTTCTGTAAAGACATGACATTGAATTATCTGAAACTAATTAGAAACGGTAACCTTATTTTTAAAGAGCCAAAAACCATAATTATTACACGTGAGGCCATTTCATAACTATACTTACAGCCTCTATTAAATCAAAGAGACATCTGAACATAATCAAAGAAAAATTTTTGGTTGACTATAAAAACTTTAAGCATACAACTTCAGTTACAAATGCGATAAGAATTATATTTAAGTCAATGTACCAGTGTATGCCCGATAGATCAGGTCATCGACATCTTAAACTGGAAGATCGCGAAGGAATTCAATGTCAGAGTATTATTTAATATGCCAAACATGATCTGTAATGTCGTGCTTCGAAGAGAAGGCGAGCTTCGCGGAGGAAATCTGAATAAATATTAGTAGTCAACGCAGGAACAGACAGTTCGTAAACCTCCTGAACCCGTAAACATAGTTCATCTCAAAGCCAAGGCTTGTAACGAGACTTGTCTAACAGTGATACGTTTGGGAACAAGTTCATTGATAATTTCCAAACCAATAAAATATACAAAAGAAAAGACAAGTTATTCGCCCTACTAATGCGTCTTATTTGGTCTGAACCTTTTAGTTTCGATCTAAATTTAAATATTTTGCGTAGAAACTTATCGCTAGAATTTTTTTTTAATACAGATCTTGACAAAGTGACTCTACTCTGCCTAATAGAAAGGATAAATAGCATTGAAGAGTGGTGGTCAACATACTCATCGTGAATGTAGGCAATGTAGTATGATAACCTTTATAATGGCAGAATAGTGAAATGCTTTTTCACGCCCACTTAAAGGCCTCAAAATTGTAGCGGGAGGCAAACACGTGCACTGATAATGAATTTCAGGATTTAATTGATTGACAGTAAGAGCTGAACCGTGTGTATAATTTGTTTTTCATTTCTCAGTTTACAATTATTCGTAAAGAATTTTAAAAATATATTCTCTCCTCTTACATATTTACCAGTTTAATTTTATAAAAAGAAATTTAGTAGTGGTAATAATAATTAATTTTCACAATACCAATAGTACATATGTTCGAAAGTATGCTATATGCTATATTAAACTAAACGAAGACGATAATGCTGAAGCTGCTAAAATTAACTTTGGTTTTAGTTAAAAAAAGTGTAATTTTATTAGAATTATCAGTTAGCTAAACAGCAATATTTGATAAAGAGGAAGTAAAATCACACATAAAGATAAGAAACACAAGCCCCTAACAGATATTGAACCACATTAGGATGCCGAGTCCACGGCTTGAGGGTCGAAATACATAAAAGTTTTCTAATGACATGTCCAAAAGTTTGTTTGAAATGTGATTTCTGAACGCCCCAATCTTACCCGGATATTTATAGTATACAGATCAAAATAAATTAAAATTTCAAGTCATTGACCTTTAATATTTACAAACGTATGAAATATTTTAGAGAATATTAGAGAAACATTATATGTCACTAATTAGAATATTATCAAAGGCTTTGGATCGAGTTGGGAATACACAGGTCAAGCAATTTTACTAATTAACAATTCGTAATCAGTCGTTAAAGAGTACATTTTCGTATGTTACAAAATAAATCTACTTTGTACATGTACACTAAAGTATTTTTTGACATGTACAGTAAAATCGACTTAACCCTTTCAAAACATTTACTTTTATTTTTGGAGTTTTTAGAGCATGCCACGGAGAAATTTGCAATCATACATGAAGCGCACGCAAGCTACCAAAACCAGAACAATATTCCAATTCAATAGAATTATAACCCTCGAAATAAAAAACAACAAATCTTCCATTATTCTAAAATCCATATCAATATTATTTAAAAACACACGGCCTTCGGCAGAAGATATCTCCACAATATATACCTATAACTACACAAGTATCAAATTCATCATATCCGTAAACTCGGTACATTTCCTATTGCGCTGTACAAATGAGGGCAGGTATGCAAAGCGGTCCGGGGCACGGCCGTGACCGTACTGACCTAAAATCGTTAGTTCAAGGCCTCAATCCAGTTGCACATCCCTGTTGCACTCCGCCGGTAATAACTATTATTGTTTGTGTATCTGCATTATTGCTTTCCACCTTGTATATTGTTTGTTTGTTATCTATACAGCTCTTTGACTAGAATTTTCTAAGAAGATTTGTACTTTAAAAGTGAAGATACTTAGAACTAGAAATTCATATATATTCATAAACATTCAAGATGTTGCATAAAGTGGGTAGACGGAAAAAACTAAAAAATGGGTCAACTCAGCGTTTACGAACTTTTCTAATCACTTGTGTTCTGCATCTCATAACAAACACAAGTTGATAATGTATCGTTGTTTATCATTTGCTTCGGTGTTATTGCTTTGTTTAAAATAACAATGCCCGGATTTCGACGTCATATGGACCCGGAAACAGCTTCCAGAGCTGTAGTTTTGCTTCAAGAGGGCAATTCACAGAGATCGGTAGCTTCACGCCTCGGTGTGTCTAGGCATGCGATCCGAAATGTTTGGGAACGTTATCAGGAGACAGGTAGTGTTGCCAGGAGACGAGGTGGTGGTAGAAATCGGGCCACCACTTCCCAGGAAGATCGGTACGTTCGACTTACTGCACGTCGAGAGCGCACTGTGACAGCGCGTACCTTACAAAATCGCTTACGTGATGCTACTGGTACCCGTGTAAGCGATCAAACCATATGGAACAGACTTCATGAAGACCAACAAAGATCCAGAATGCGCGCTGTGCGAATAAAATTAACCAGGGCACATCGTGCAGCGCGTTTAAGGTTTGCACGTGAACATCTCGAATGGACCATGGACAATTGGAGAACAGTACTCTTTACAGATGAGTCTAAAGTTAAATTTTTCAGTGATGACAGACGGGTACGTGTCTGGAGAAAACCAGGGGAACGTTTTGAGGATCCTTGTATTCGAGAAACTGACCGTTTTGGTGGATCCAGTATTATGGTGTGGGGTGGAATCAGTCTACTGGGTAAAACTGAGCTGGTATTCTTGGATGAGGACAACGTAAACGCCGCCAGCTACGTCCAACAGGTCATCCAACCTCATGTCATCCCATATTCACAGCGAGTTGGTCAGAATTTCATCTTGATGCAAGATAATGCACGTCCTCACACTGCCCGTCTGACTCAAAGTGCTCTTTCGGACGCGAATATTAATGTTTTGCCTTGGCCTGCAATGAGTCCCGACCTAAACCCGATTGAACATTTATGGGATCAACTCAAACGAAGCCTTAAAGAAACTTATACCGCTATCCACAGTCGACAGGAATTGGTGAATGCATTAAAACATTGTTGGGAACAGATTCCTGATGAAAACGTGGCTCACCTGATAGAGAGCGTCCCTAACCGGCTCAGGGAATGTGTAAGGAGCAGAGGAGGTCCTACACGTTACTAAACACTAGAATTAATCAACATCCGGCACCTTATCATCACATTAAATTGAAGTGCGTGTCGGGAAAATGATGGTTTAAAGTTTAGTGAATGTGAGTGAATTTATGAAAATTGTGATTTGCACATTTTTTTTGTGGTAACCGTAATAACTTGGACACATTTAGTTCTTATAGAACATGTAATTCATTTTTTTAAGTAAAAAATAACATAAGTTGTACGCATTTTTAATTAATTAATTTTTATTACCAAAAATGCAGGTGGGCCCTAAGTTGTTTTGAGTAGTTTAGGTTAGGAGAAATAGTAATGATTTTTTTGCATACCTATTTTATATGTTTAAGTGCAGTAAAGTTATAGCAGAAAAAAATAAAGTAAGTTATCGTTATAGAGTCTATTATTAGGCTACTTAAAATATTGTAATTTCTTTTTAATTTAAGATGAGTTTAATCGTCCAACTTAATTAAATTACTATTCATTTTAAACTCAACACTTTTTTGAGAATTTATTGAATTTTATAAATACTTCAAAAAGAATTCAAAATGAAAACAAAAGCGAGCCTGCTCCAATTTAACGGCGATCCCATCACCAATGATTGGTAACAAATTACCAATGAAAAGCAATTGTAATTCAAAACTACAGGGAAAGCGAAATTAATTAAGAATATAACGTTTTTTTAAGAGTAGCCATATTTAATTAGTTTTCTCTTTTAATAAAGCTTTTTCCAACCGTAACATTTAAAGAGTTTAATTTGTAAACCTCTTTTAAGGCATTTAAAACTTCAAATGAAATGTGACACTTAGCAGATTAAGTCTGTCCATTTACCTTGTTTGTCTCACATCACATCAACAGAGAAAACCTCTCCTCGAAAAGTAGGTTTTAATCTGCTATACCACACTGGCCGGTCGGGTTGGCATAGACTTTTCAACAAGTTTACCTTCACTTTGCAGTGATGTTGTCTTGCGTAATTTGCTCCCTACGACACCCATGGGACGTCTGAGGGGTAGGTATTAGAGCCACGCTGATTTTAGCATGAACGGGCCGGCTTGACCGGGGCAGTACTACCCTCCCACAGAAGACCAACCTAAGGCGCCAGTATCCATGTTGTCGTGTTTCGTTGGTGAGTGTCCGAAGGCCCATTGATGCAGGTGTATCAGTTATCGTGGTAACTGTGTAAGCTTTACACTGTCGACATGACTATCATGCCTTTTACGTCTCCAAGCGGGGTGTGAAAAAGCATCTCACAAGGCCACCATAGTGTAGGTCACCATACTACATTGTCTGCATTCGCAATGAGTATGGTAGCTACAACTCATGGATTCTATTCCTGCTTTCCATCAAGCAGAGTAGATTCACTTTGGTAGGTGCTTAATAAAAAAAGAAATAGAAAAAAAAAGAAAAGTGCTCCTCTGTATTCTTACTCCGTCATCATATGGAGGACTGCGATTTTTTCGAATGGCGATTCCGTTTTGTCACTGCATGTACAAGTCCATAGCCAGTCTGTAAGGTCGGAGCACTCTCTTCTCTTAAATATTAGAGTTATTCACAAACATTAAGTTTTCCCTCCGAGACTTACTTTCTAAGTTTGAGGTCGGCTTTAACTCTAACTCATCTAGCTAGACATTACTGAATTTCTGTAGAAATACCAATTTAAATTAAAGTTATGCAATAAATTCAGATTAAAAATTTAGCTCAAAAGAAATTGTACTAAGCAAACCCTGCAATTAAATGTTACAATAGTAAGCTGCTGAGAATGAACTTAATTATTTCTGTAGTTCAGGGAATCCATTAATGTCAAGTTAGGTTTATCCTCTGCAAATAAAACTGAAGCCTACTGCACTGTCCTTGCGCTACTGACCCAAAAAACAACGGTTCATGATCACTTTTCAGACGTGTTTGTTTTATGATTATGAAGGTGCATACTTTGATGCAGATTATTTAATACAAAAATATATTGTTTTCCACCTGCAAATCAACTAAATCCCAAGATATTGTGTATAAATTGCTTGTGTATTGTTAGACAGAAGGTATAATAATGCTAGGACAAATGTTCAAGATATAAATGTCACATATTCCTGAACTCATTGAAACTGCTCAATATCTTCCCTTTATATAATATAATTACTACATAATAAAACTTAATTATTGAAAAAACTTTGTGATTTTCTTTTACTAGCAAGATATTTTTCGAAAATATACCTACAGGAAAAAATTATGTCATATAAAATGATACCAAAAACTGGTTCTAGTGAGCACGTTTTTTATAGTTTCATTGACGTCTTTTCAACTGAAATTCATAGAGTAAAGTAAAAAAAATTATATACGCGTTTGGGCTTCTCCCGCGATCCAAAACTGCCCATAATAACGCAGAGCTGCACAAAAGAAGAATCTAGCCAATTACCAGTAAGGTTGATCTATCTTTAGTGTTTCACTGGTCACGGTCGTTTTGTCTCATCAAATACACAACTATGTAACAAGTAACAGTAACAAAAAATGGTACACGCCGCTGCGACACCATATCCATCAAGCGTATTGTTAGACAACTATTCAATTTTATTATTATATGATACTATTTTAACTATTTTTAAACAATAACTACATATTAAAAAAGTAGATATTGTTATAAGATAACTTCTTATGGGATGGTAAATCACTTCGTTACGTAACGCGTTACAGCGTCAACCTGACCAGAAAGCCAGACCTTCTTTTTCTCTCACGCATACGGCAGCAACAGGTAAATTCTTCCTCTGTCCCTCTATCTCGTTAAGTTTTTCTCAAGGTAACTAATCTCAATATTAAATAGTTAAAGGTAAATTAGTTTGAGCTATCACTTCTCTTGGGCGTCCGAGATGCACAAGTTTTAAACGATTTTATATCACAAGAACTGACCTTCTGGATTTATTGTAAGTTTTTATACCTTTAGATAGGATGAGTTGCTGCTATTTATTTTTATGTTATCTCCACTACTGAGTACTGAGATTTATTTCGCTGTTTATGAATATATTTTAAAGTTTGCCATATAAAATTTAACAATTGGTTCAACGTCATATGATATCCTCTAATCCTATGCAGCAACGCGTGATGATGATGGATTACAAATACGAAGTTTCACCGCCCATATCCATCCCCTGAGTGTTGTAAAAGCTGACTGAGAAAGCAAACTACACTAGGAATACAGCATTATAAAGAGAAGGAGAACTTGAAGCAAACCCTGTGAGAACCCGCTGGTCAGTAGTACCGGTTAGTCGAAACCATCTTCTTCAGGAGAAACCTATGTCCAGCAGCAGTAGTATATGAGAGGCTGTGGATGCTGATGAAATAATTTGTATGACTGTAGCAAATGTAAAAAATATTTTCACGTGTAGAAATTTTCCTACTGTAACTTAAGTTCATATTGTAGGAACGTCGTTGCCCTCTGAAAGGCCTTATTAAAAACTAATCTGTCTCAGTCAATATCTTCAGATAATTTCCGTTTCCTTTCAATAGTACCACGCGAAACAGGATCACTTTCAATCAAGTTTTGGAATGTCTGTTCGTTGAACTGAGCTTAAAAACAATGAATTTTGGAAATATGTGATAAGAAAAGTCCTGGAAATGGTCCAATTGGTGGTGACCTTGATTGCTAAGTTAGAGGCTGTGCAAACAGCGCACCTACCGCGCGTTACCTAGAACAAAAATAGATAATGAACACAATGATTTTGTTTTGTATCTGAATGTAATTACTCTGTGCTCTGTATGTCTTTAGAAATATAGTAATATACAGAAATCATGAAAATGAAATATCTCAAAAAAAACCTTTTATCACTAATAATATTTTGACGCAAAGTGAATTTTGTTTACGTGTTAACAAAAACAAAGTTATTAATATTGCAAAGAAAAAAAATGGCTACTTAAAATTCTAGAATGCTTTTAACTAATAGAATTAAAAAGTCTTTGTTTTACGAGTAATTAAAAGAACTTACACATCACTATCTAAGCACAAACTATGCAGATCTTGTAGTTAGAGTTTTTGATGAAATTTGAGTTGTTTTAATTGCTATTTAGTTGTTTAAACAAGCCAGGACGCATTTTCTTTGTCAGGAATTAATATAAGGCCTTAAATTCTCAAAGTGCTGAATGTTAAAGTTAGACATCGAGTCGAGACAAACCTTTGTAGAAACCTTTCAAGAACGCAAAGTAAAAAGTTTTGACATGTTTTCATTCATCAACATTATCTGGTTTAAAGATAAGATAGTTTTAATTATATTATATTTATACATGCACTAAAGTAGCGCGTGTTTGTAGAAACAAATTGTTGATAATTAAACTTGTTTCGCTAGAGTCATATCGTCATAGCTATCTATTATCTACTATCTATCCAATCTATAACTTACATTAAGGTGTATGTAAGTCTTTTCCTGAATTAACGCTCCCATCACCTAGAATGATAATCTCCACTCATAAAACTCCTAGTGTAATGATATTGGGCCTTTACGCTTCCTCAATAACTCTCCTTCATAAAAACTTTCGAATCATGCAAATCTGAATTTCAAGAGATTGACGCACAAAACGAACAAAAAATATCTTTATACGTAAAGTGATACTAGAGCTCCTGCTATACTTTATATTCCTTTCTCTTAAATTTTGGTACAGCTCCCTCGTCAAGTTAACATTCGCCAACGTAGATGTTATTAGAAAATTAACAAATGCATGAGAATGACATCTCTCAACGCTAAGTCACGTGGGCAAAAGAAAATTGTAGAAAGAGAATTGATGCGAAACACTTACATTTTAACTAAGAGCTGGTCATTTTTGAGTTGCCATTGTCCCACTGATATTTTTTAAAAAGAAACAAACCATTCAAAGCTTGTATTACGAACAAGCTTCGACTGCACGGATGGCCTAGTTGTTTAAGCGGTCGCCACGCCACTCTCTGCTGCGCTGTGTGCTGTGGGTTCAAACATGGACAACATTTTGTGTGATCCACAAATTGTTATTCTGAGTCTGGGTGTTCTTTGTATCCGTTTCTTATATGTTTGTAAAGTCCCCCGCGACACAGGATTTATTCCTAAAGCGGGCATTGTCTTTTTTAAGGCATCACATCACATCAGCCTTTAATGATCTACTGACAGACATAGGCCTCTCCTTAGGAAGAAAATGAGTAAAATAAAATGTAAGTTTAAATGTATATAGAAAATTATAATTTTATTACTCTAAAGCACCATGTATGAATTGTATTCATAGTAAGATTCATAACACAAGCGCCTAATAAATTCTCAATAGCTATGTTTTACGACAGTCCGTAAAATAATAAATTGATCAGGCATTTTACTAGAGATATTTTATAATCTTGATAACAACTTATTATGTTAAGTTACTACTGTTACTTATTTCTGATTAAAGGAACTTTATATATTATAAAATAATAAAAAATAATAATAATAAACGTAAAACCATATCGCTAACTCACTAACTCACAATCAATATCTTGCTCAGCTCAGAGTTAGTGAGTTAGCGATATGGTTTTACGTTTATTATTAATTTAAAAAAAAAAACGAAGAGAGTAATATTACCGACAGGTTAACTCTCCAAATCTTTAATACGATTATGTAACACCAAAAAATTTGAACAGTACTAGTTGCGTTTGCAACAATGGACGCAAATCATCTTCAGATGCAAGACTTTATTAATAAAGAGAATACCTATTAATAGTAGCATTACGAGTATATAGGTGGACCAAGAATTCGTTAACATTTGAATCTAACTTACCGTGTAAACATGTTACGAGAGTTCTTGGAACCGATGCTACTGGAATTTGCACTCTACAATCGTATCACATTATGCTATTTGACACATATCAAATCATCATCATCATCATCAACAGCCTTTTATAGTCCACTGCTGGACAAAGGCCGTTCCTTAGCAAGGAGGTTTTGGCCTACCATGCCACGCTGGTCAGACGGGTTGGAATAGGGTTTATTTCAAGTTTTCCTTCTGCTTGTAATGATGTTGTCTTGAATACTTTGTTCCTTTTGTCGCCTTTTACAACACCCATGGGATGAATAGGGGTGGGACACTATGTATTTTTAATCCGTCACCACACGGGCACATCCAATGTGTTACCGTAAAAACTGATTACCAAATGTAGCGATATTCCATGGCTATCCAGAAGTCTAGATAGCACCAGCAAATTTTTTTATGGAGTTATCTGAAAAATCGTGTCTATTTCAATAAACCAAATACATTACGTCAACTAAAAGAAAAAATCAGCGAAGAGATGTCGGCGGTCTCGAGATCTCTGTGCCGACGAGTATTCGAAAATTTCGGTGCTCGAAAATTTAACGATATAATTTGTAAAAAGTAAATTCCAACTAATTAGCTTTCTTGTAAATAAACAATTTTTATAATAAGTCAAATGGTTTTTGTTATACGATTTTTTCAAATGTTACCTAATTCGTGGCCCATTCTACCTTCTGATCGACGGACGATGTTATGGCAAAAAAAAATATTATTATAATTATGTGAGCTAAACACTTCTGAAAAGTGGACGTTTAATATGCCTCTGCCTATTCCTCCGGGGAAACAGGCATGATTGTAAACATGTATTTAATTGATCAATAATCATTTAAATACATTATCAGTCTACGAAATCGTTCATGTCAACCCAGTCCAGCACCCAATGCATATATTAAAAATATAACGAACATAAAATGCGTCACGTTAAAATTATTGTCCAATTTGATAAAAGAAATTTGATATAAACTTTCTTAAGTAGAAAATGAGATAGTGCGTCCCAACTTCGTGGGCTGATCTTATAAAGTACGGCTAAGAACCCTCTCAGTCACATTTACTATCAAAAACAAATAGCCCATCAAAATTGGTTTTGAAAGCATAGACACACATCTATACAGCTGTATAAAATTTGTTACGTCCCTCCTTTTTTTCAAGGGTGTGAATAAACGATTATTTTTGTATTTTTAACTGTAAAAAAAAACTTTAAATTTTCTTTTTAAAAAAAAACTCGTAAGTCGTTTTTCAAATATTTTTATTTATTTTACATACATAGTGACTGCATGTTAGGATAATATTACTCATTATGAATTTATCTAAGCTTTAACAGCAAAACAACTATATTCCCAATCATGACTAAGAAACACACAGATAATTTGTTTAATTTAGTCAAATTATTTTATTACAAACTGATTTATACGACAGGCCGCAACTTATTAAAAATAGTAACTTACTCAAATATACTGTTAAATATATTACATAAATATCATTTGTAGAATAAATTATTACCATCTATTTTATTATTGCTTTACTCCAGAAGATTAGTTTGTAAATATACTTTGCAGTCTGTCGTATACATTCAATATGACATTTTCGTTCAAATTATTTAACGAAATGATTTTTTTAGTTCTACATTAATACAAACGTTAATAATGATTAAACACATTTAAAAACTTTATAAGTAGCCTAAAAATATTAACAACATATCCAATTTAATAGTGCACATATAAACTATTAATGTAAAATAGGGTATATTCAAATAATAATACTATTAATAAATAGCGTTGCAAATGTAAAATCACTATAATAATTCATTTTAGATATTTATAATTAGTTTTGAAACTATTCTTCTTCTTTTAAATAATTGAAATTGACACATTTAAATTATTGTAAAAATATAATTTTGCTATGAATAAAGAAAAATAATTTATCACTAGAATTTAAAAAAAAATAACATATCATCTATGTATATAACACCTTCAATATGATTAATGACAAGACACATTTCGATTGAAGAGATTAAATTGTAGAATGATTTATTTTTTATTCAGTTATTTTATTTTATTAATATAGTATTTGTTATTAACACACGTTAAAAAAGATGTATTTTCTATTATTATTTAATATCAAAGGCTATAATATTCTGTAACAGTGACTGGAATGTAATTATAGTCAGCAGAATAACGTCACACGTAACAAAGTATGAAAGAGCAATTATAATTCTTTGTTGTTAAATCTTAGAACTCAATTTGGTGCAGTAATCATTTCTTAAGCACTTAAGGAAGCTAACCTACCTGAGCAAGCTAGTTCAGAAAACATATCTAGGTTATAAATATAACTCTAATTTAATGTTTTAGTATTGAATGTAATTCGCTTATCTTTATTACAGGATTCAATGAAAACGAAAATAAAACATTAAAATTGATATCATATAAAAGTGTTGTTGTTTCGATAAAAAATGTGTACATTCAAAGTTTGCAAAATTCTAAAACCTTTCAGAAAAAAGGGGTTTTTCTCACTTTTAACCGACTTCGAAACTGGGAGGTTACTTTCATTGATATGTTGGTAAATTGTACGGTGTAGAATCATTATTTCATATGTCAAACATTGCTTTTCTTTACATCATATAGGAATCTTATGTTGATTGATTATATAAGACTACTCATTTGTTTTATAAACTCCAAAAAATCTAACTTTTTAGTATAAAAAGTGTTGACTATTTTTTTCTGAATTTTCATGTTTATAAATCAAATTAGTTATCCGTTCTAAAAAGCTTACTAATTTCTATAACTCACCTAACATTGCTTAAAACATCAAATTATTTTTATACATTATGTTACAATATGATTTATAATTACATTTACAAAGTTCAATAAACGGCTATACTACAAGCATTCATATTATATACTACATGTCTAAATCATTTTTAATGAAAAATGTGTTAAATTTTGTCGTAACATTAAACAGTTTACGATTACATGAAGGAATATTTTATTACATGAAATTTAATAAATTTAATGTCTAAAATCAGGTCTCACATTATTATTTAAATTAATATTTATTAAACATTATTATCTAACACCAAACACGGCAAAAAATATAGCGATCTCACACAGAAATGCTTCTATTTTTGCAATAAAATAAATGTGTACTATATTATTATTGTTCTATTCAAAATGTGTCTGTAATATTGTTATTATTTACATTTATTTTTTATTATTTCATAAAAATCTTTTTTTTTGTCTATAAATATGTAATTTATATTGATAGAACATTTTTATTATAAAACAACAATTTATCGATATTTCAGTAAATAGTATAAAACTATTACAATATAGATATATTTTATTTTACTAGGACATAATATATTGCTTTTTAACTAGAGGCTTTTTAAACTTGCATCTTGTGCGATTAGGACTAGGTTCGGCTTAGTTTGAGTCGTCAATTTAAGCTACTGATGCTCGAAGATACAAGGCCATAGTAAAGTTAAGCCCTCTCACGGTGGAATGTAAACTTAAAGTTTGTTACTCCTATAGCAATGTTCATGATTTTCCAAATCATCACTTAATCAAAGTTCGTCTTGTCGAAAGAAATCAAAGTTAACTTTTATTAAAGTGCAAATTTCTAAACGGTAAAACTACTTTTTTTTCAATTTTCGTTGTTCAGTTTTGACGGTAGCTATTCTTTAAACCGTCATTTTATTTTGATTAAGCCTCAAGTAAAAAAGGACTGATTACAGTTTCAATCATTGCCAATTATGTTATTTCTAAACATTCTTAATATTTAAAATATTATATATATTAGGTTAACATTTCTTAAAAATTTGAAAACCTTTACAAGTTCGAGTAATCGTAATGAACTACACTGAAATTTAAAATACATATTTATAAAGAGGATTTATGTAATTAAAAAACTTTGTCGTGGTGATAATGTGGAACGGTTACATTATATAAAATATAATAGAGTTTCAGAGTAAATAGAATAAACAGCTGCCAGCAGCTATAGAACACCAAAATGGTATAATATTATATAATATTTAATGTATTTACTTTTCTCTTACTCGGGATGACATGCTCGGCATCAATCTTAATTATATTCTATTTACATATTGCCTTTTGTTCCTATGTGTTGCCATTAGACATTTAACTTCAAAGATATGAATCTTCTAAGATTTTAAGCCCTCTATGAGTGAAAATATGTTATAATACACAAAAATATAGGAAGCTTAAAAACAACTGGAAGGTTACAAAAATAATTCAATAAGCTAGGTTTAAGCTTAAAACTACAAAAATAGTCGAATTCAAAATCCTTTTTCAATTATCACACGAATTGTCCTTTTAAAGGCATTTCACGCAATTTTTTTTTTCAGTCTTGCAAGCTTCGACTTTGTCCTTGATATACTACACAAACAAAATACATATGTATTGGGTTACAGCAGTGTATTTAATAAATTATTGAAACGTACTAAAAATGCGTGGAAGTTGAAATCCTGAAAATTTCTTCGATCGATTTGTCATTAGAAAAACATTTTTTTTTTACCATTTTCTTTAAATTAAAATTAAAATTATTAATTTTAATTTAAAGAAAATATTATTAAAAACGCCTAAATTCTATTAAATGTGCGACCTGCTACCTAAATATTAATTTATTATAAATTAATATTTTTATTACACTTATATTATGGTTTGTATGATGGAACAACAGCAGTATATTTATTACAATACTTTAAATATATAATATACTCGTACATATATAATAAATGCAGTAGTGAGAATAGGCTGTTATATAATATAATATATTATGTGATTATAATATTATGATCATACATATTATATAATATATATTATTTATTATTTAAATGTAATATTGTATTTTTTTTTAATTTTCCTAAATACAGTTTGTATTATTTATTGAATTTCTCCCAAAATATGTTTATTCATATTCTTATTCTAATTTTCCTATTATAATTATAGTATTTTGTTATTTTGTGCATTATAAGCGGCTATTAACCTGTGCTGTGCACAGGCAACAATGTTATTGTTAAGGATCTGAAGAAATGAGACTGATATTATTAATTAAAATTTGTTAAACTTGACATTTTGGATAAAAAATAAGTAAATCAAGTCTTAAACTCATACTCAAAATACTTCTATTTATAGGTAGGTATACTGTAAGTGTATTTATTTATTTTTGTTAAATGAAGATAATATATAGACAAACTTCGTACAAACAAACGTAAATATTTTAAAAATTTAAATATAAATAGAGTAACAAACGATCATAAATCACCTAACATTGCTTAAAACATCAAGTTATTAATTATGATCGTGATCGTGAACAAAATACTGAATAATATTATGAGTTTACATACATACTCTTTGATGATAATTATAGAATGAAACCAGTAGCGAATATAGAAATAACTAAACTCGCTATTGAATGTCAACAACAACTAAAAATTATAGAAAAATTAGACTGAAAAGTTAAAGTTATTTCTTTCGATAAAATGAAAAATCATTTATAAAAAACGGAAATGCAATTGCATGTAATTAAAACTTTGTGGTGTATATCTGTGGTGATGATTAGTAAATGAAACAGTTTAGTGTATTTTAGAGTAATCAGATGAAATCCTCAGAGGAACATATCTAGTTTATGTCAAATCAAGTTTTAAACTAACAATGTCTAGGCTCATTTTCCAAGATCCCAAAACCAATATATATTACTTCCGCAACAACTAGTATAATCTTATTTTTAAAGACAGTTGATTAAAAATATACTAAATTCGCTATCATAGTGTCAAACCAACGGTGATTATAATATCGTTTAGCTTTAGAATAAAATAATTGATAAAAAAATATATTTAATATAAAATGTCGAAAACAAAAAAGTCTTATAAAACTCTTTATAATTTGTTATTGGAAAGTAAGAATTAAGTGAAATGGATAGAATGTCAATTTTTTTCTAACATTCAAAGAAATCTACTTAATTTCATTTTTCTTTATAAGTGTACGTCAAAGTTGTGAAAGCTTATTCTCTATTAAATATATATATTTTTTGTACTGTATGTTATCGATTTCTTGTAAAAAATGAGTTATTTTTAAATGTTATACGGATTTTTTTGATTTTGTTTTTGTTTTATATTGATTTTTTTTTACAAATATCGAAAATTATCATATACAACTTTAAAACGAATCTGAAATGTAAAAAAAAGAATAATATTATAAAAAAATATAAATAAGTGATATTTATATGAAAAGATAAATACGAAATATATAACAAAATACAAATAAAATGACAATAGTTATTAAATTATAAATTTTCCTATTTTTACAAATCTTTGTGCTCGATGTGCGTTTTCACTGTACGCTCCTAATTATTACAGTCAGTGTAAAAATAAATCTCCTTAAAACATTTTAACCGACTTACGTATAAAAGTTTCAAGTTATTACAACTAGCGTTAATAAAAAACACTGATTATGTTCACTTACATACTCTATGTCTTAGTTTGAAGGTGGCAAAAATTTTGTTCTCGCACAAGATAACATCAAACTGTCGAAATAAAAACGTACTATAGAAAAAGTCGTATCACGTCGATATGCTGAGACGCGTCACTAGGTCTGGCCGCACGGCGCCCCAGTGCCTGACGCAAGGCCGACCGAGTCTTTAAGTACAGAATCCAGACAGTGTCTCACGTTTCCTTAAACTCCCGTGTGGTTAAAGATGAACGACACCGCATTCTTATCAACGGGAGGTGATCGTCGAGTGATCGACTGATGGTTGTTGTTATTATAATGCCAAGATTTTCGAGTTGAGGTACTTGATGATTGTAAGGCGATAGTCTCGTAGTAACGCAACCTGCCGCAGCATTTCCTGCTCTTTATAATAGCCACAAACCCTTTTCTGTACTTCTTGTTAAAGAATGCATACAGTATCGGGTTAATGCATGAGTTTGATGATCCTAGCCATTGAGCTAGAGGTGTTACAACAGGAAACATTTCTTCTTCCCACTTTTGAACAGGTCCTCCAAGTTTTATTCTTGCAAAGATGAGATATAACGGAAACCATGACAGGACGAAAAGGATAACGACAGCAACCAGCATCTTGACGACCTTGACTTTAGATTTCTGTTGCATTCTTTCCATTTGTGCATCTTGGGTATCGGTGGGGATGTTTCTTCTCCAGACTTTAATCCAGATAAGGATGTAACACATTGAGATGAGAACCATGGGTAATATGTAACAGAAAATAAGATTTCCAATCACGAAGTACAGGATTTCACTCAAGGGGTTGGGCCATACGTCCAAGCAAAGCCGAACATTGGGATTGTCCTCAAACACGACCACCATATCGAAGAAGAAGACCCAAGGTGTAGTGACGACGATGGCAAAGATCCAAATGAAGACGATCATCAATCTTGCTCGGCGCTTGGTGATTTGGCATTTTAATGGCCACCAAATAGCCAGAAACCTGTAACAAATAAAAATTGTGTTAATGATCAGTGGGTAAACTAAATCAATATGTTTCCAATTATAAGTCGAAAAGATAGTCTAAAAGTACATATTTATAGTCCTAAGTCAAATTTGAAAAAATACTTTTACTGGCATCCTTATAAATTATAAAGATTATGAACATTAGAAACACTTTTCTTATATAATAAACGTTGTGACTATTCTGTCTTAATCTTAAATTGTAATCTTTAATTACATCTACAATTTAAAAATCGTGTCTCTGAAGTATTCTCAACTCGTAAAAAAAGACATTGAAGAATTACGTCGGTAATGACGAGAACATGAGAGTTATCATGTGGAAGATGTAAAGTCACTCAAGTGTAAGGCAGTTAAGCGTCTGATAGATTAATTGGCTGCCGGCAAAAACAGGGCTGTTATGGAAATTGCGAGTCTGAGATTTTCCGTCATGTTTTTTCCTGCTCTTATTTTAAGATGAATCGGAAAAAATAAATATTAGAGAGTTGTAACTACCAAATACTCATTTCTTTTTGGGAATAATGTATGTATAAATGTATCTGAACACAGATAGTTTCCAAAATGTGTTTTTAAGTGGTCATATTTGTAAAGAAATCTGTAAAACAAGGAACTTTTCCGGAGTTTCACCGGAATCTCTGATCAACACTCTACTACAATACAAAATTTACTCAAAAAAAAAACTTTTGATGGCAATTGCAGCACAGGTCACGGTATGGTATGGATGGTATTCACTTAAATTAGCGCGCTTAAATAAACCATCAAACACACTGATAGTACTCGCATATAGCTCACCTACCGATCTATCAGTCTAATCTCTCACTGATTCAAATGAAATAGTTTGAGCGCTCTCCCTACTTCCGGTTACAAACTTCCGTCTCTTTTCACAAAATTACTTCAACAGAATGCAAAGTTGTCACACATTAATAACTCAGCTATACTATGTTAGTACAGATTAAAATAAATAAACAATTAAAATGACATTAATATTTTGAGGACAGCCGACTGACAGTTGAGTAGTTGAGGACAGTTTGCAGCTAGTCGGCTCAGGGGTGAAAATAATATAACACATAAGTAAAATCATTTTCCTTTTAAAAACAAATTTGTAATATTTGGAAGTATATTATTTCTATTTTTGTCCACCATTAGGCAAATCAAGGTCACAGTTTTATCGGATGAGCGTGAATAAAACATAATTGTGATGAATTGGTCCCAGCGCTCTCGGTAATAAAGAAGTCAGTTTTCACAGCGATTAATAATGTATGCGTGTATTGTATTAGTGTATTTTGTTTGCGTGCTATTTGTTTTTGAAAATATTTAAACATTGTTCGCACGAAGAGCATAGTGACCAAAGTGGTCACCTCGATGCTTTCTACTAAGTATTGTGAGTTCAAACATCACATGAAAGAGTTCTGAGTCTGAGTGTTTTTTGTGTCCGTTTCATATATATTTCCTAGTAAGTCCCCTGCGACAAAAGAATATACCTAGAGTGAGATTTAAAACAAAATAAGCGGGGATTAAATTAAATTTACCTAGACGAGAATGTATTATGTGAGCTAGCCTTAAATGGGGATATAAACTATTTAAAAATAATCTAGTATTTCTGATATATATTTATTTTGCCTTGAATGAAATTTTCTCTAACTATTGCGTCATATATAAGGAAGGGATTCTTAACAACTGCGCGTAACTTTGTTTATTTAACACGTAGTACAGATACATGTCCCTCAGAATTTATCTAACCATTTATAAGTTCCTGGTAATCGAACCGGTGAACATTAAGGTCGTTGCTGTCAATTACAGATTTGCTTCCAATCGAGGTCGCTTTGCTTGCGCCTACGGTCACACTTTGTACAAAGCTGACCTTACATATATAATAAATAACTAATATTATATATTTGATATATGATCATTTATATGAGTACAGTAAAATGTATTTTTATGAAGGTTGAAATCTTTAGCGTAACGTAAATTGGAAATGTGTTAAAAGATTAGATCTAAAGGTCCTTAAATGAAGTTAGACAGTTCAATTTACATTGTATATTCTCGTTTCAAGAAGGATTTAACCTAGTAATCACATCACATCATCTGCATTTAACAGTCCACTGATGGTCATAGACCTCTCCTTAGCATAGAGGTTTTGGCCTGATCTGGATGTCGTAGTAGCAGCTGTTTCCGGATCCCTCCTATGTTAGGTGTACAGTGGCACACCGTGTGGTTTTAGTCGGTTCGATTCCGACCGAGTCTCACAAGCCGATAGGACGGTTATACGATGCGATCGGGTAGAGATCAGGCGCAGGGCCGACAGATTTACGGGACATATCCATCATAATGTAGCTGTCACATGACCATGTTTGATTGACACCTTTCTTCTTGCCTTGGACAAAGTACTACAACTTCTAGTCACATGGCCAATCATAAAACAACATTATAATTTGATATGCTAATCTGTACAATGTAGTAACACTGTTATTAAGCGTAATATTTGTCGTAGGACAGGTTTAAGCAGACAAACTATGTGATTAGACCTCGTTTACTTAATGGGTTTGTCTTATTTTTTATATTTTTTTATGTTAAGAGCCTGCCAAAGTGACTACTCTGCCTGATGGAAAGCAGGAATAGAATCCAAGAATTGTGTTTACCGTGCTCATTACGAATGCGATAATGCAGTATGGTGACATATCATGGGCCCTAGTAAGATGCTTCTTCGCGCCCCGATTGGAGACGTAAAAGGCATGACAGTCATCGTACTATCGTAATACTCGCACACTTACCACGTCAACTGTCATCCTTGCATCAATGGGCCCCCGGTCTCACACTCACCAACGAAACACGACAACACGTATGCTGTCGTTTTAGGTTGGTCATCTGTGGGAGGGTAGTAGTACACCGATCGAGCCGTACCGTTCGTGCTGAAATCAGTGTGGCTCTACTACCTATATAATATACATATATATATTATTATGAATTGTCTTATTATCATCAGCAGATGTTGTACAACTTTTTAAACAATAAAGACTCGAGACATCTCACATTCCGAATAGTGAATACGCTGTGGTAATCAGACTGGTGGTAAACACACTTACGTATGTCATAATACATGGTGGTCATCACACAATTGTTTGTGCTTGGTAGATGCGAATCGAAACTTGAGCTCCGATAATCTCACTCACTGAGAAGTACGTTCTAACTTAATGCATAATAGTCAACTTTCAATGAAAAATATATAAAATATTTACACTTTTATTACACTGCTGTGTTTTTTATGAGCAATGAATACATTAATTGAATATGTATTTGCATTTTAATTGCAAAGATATTTTCAAACGATTCGTTCACATAATAACTTGTACATGTGTCATTTTTATATCTGTATCACCCCTTTTTTGGATAGAACTTCCATCAAATCAAGAAACAGATGAATATGTTGGGTAATATATTATTTCATTAACCGTGGGAGAGGTGTGTTTCGACACAGACGGACCAGTTCCACCGAAGTAGTACCGCAGTCCTACAAAAACTGGCGGAACTGGTTTCCGGAAATTGAATCCCTTCACACTCTGACTGACATTGGTGAGGGAGTCCCTCATAGGTCCCCTAAAAACCAGGTGTCTCATTGACCCTAAAAAACCAAAAAAGACACTGCGTTTGAAAGTACATCTCGAGTGACTTTAGCATTGAAAAACATACACTAATTTTTCATTTCATGTCTTTAAGACGTCAATTTTTAATTTTATTTTGAAGAAATAAATAACTTGAAATTAAATTTGAGATTGAGAAAATCTTTTTGATAAGGTTATTAACCCACGGAGAAAGACACCGTCTGAAACAACAACTTAAACTCATAGATTTTATTAAAACAATAATTTCTAAATTATTGCACTTATAACTACTTGAAGAGTTTCACAAATATTAAAAACTCTTCATTAACTTTGATTTTTATCGCAAAAAAACATTTTTTCAGGGTTCTCTACGACCGAAACAACGTAATTGTTATAACATTCCTTGAATGTCTTCTAATGCGTCTATCACGGCCAATTGAATGTTAACCTACTAGAACGATTAAGTTAAAAAGGTAATGATTCGTGTATTTAGAAATATAGAATACTAACTTCCACCCGCAACGTCGTCCGCGTAGAATAGTTACTTTGGGCTGACGCTTACTTTAACCCACAACTTCGTTTATATAGGTGAGTAAGGGAACAATTCTGTCATACATGATTTAAGCGAAACTTTAACCATTTACGCAGCGCTAACAGCGGAAGCTCTCATTAGGAACATAGTCTCCCAATTTTGAAACATTCTTCATTGGTGCTCCGTTCCTATTGATCTTAGCGTGATGATATATAGTCTATAGCCTTCCTCGATAAATAGGCTATCCAATACAAAAAAATGTTTTCAAAACCGACCTGTTGTTCCTGAGATTAGCGTGTTCAAACAAACAAAACCAACAAACTTTATAATATAAGTATAGATTTATCAGCTGTCTCGTTACATCTAGAGAGTACTCTTTCTTGTTTGATGCCCGTGTGTTAAATGTATGATGTTATTATTAGTATAACGTTACGGTCATAGGAGTTCATTAGCTAAACGATGTCGGACGATTAACCCAAATCATTTGGCTAACGAACTTCCAGTGTCGTATGGATCGTAGTTGCCGTGGACTGATGCGGTTCGGTGGATAGACTAAGAAGCGCTCTTCAGTCAGTCTCTTTATTCTTTGCTTTTCCATTGGGAATTTACCAAATTACAGCTCAACTAATGCTATATAGAAAAAAAATTGTTGAGTGTAAAGTGGTGAGTTTGGTTCCATAAATGCTTTCTTAATCATCCCTTAATAGTTGTTTCGTTTTCCCTTCTATAAGACAAACATTGGCTGCTGATCTAGTGGTTAGTGGTGCTGACTGCTAAACTGCAGGTCGTGGGTTCGATTCCCACGCAGGACAAACCTTTGTATGATGAGTACGATTAGTGGTTCTGTATCTGGGTATAATCTATATATATACTATATATATATGCCATGCGTGAGATGTGTAAGGTCATTTATGAAAATTTATGATGTTGCCTCTGTTTACATTACAATCAGACTATACTTCTCTCACTGAACCTGCACTATTTTATATATTAAAATACACATTATCCTGTGATCAAGTACTCAAAATTAGCTTCAGTGAATCAATAATACCCAAACCAGAGTCCTCGACTTATGCAACTGCAAGAATTTCCCCAGAGCTTGCACCACTCCGGTAATAATGAATAATGAACTGCGCATACGCATTGTAATCCTCTCATTGACATTTGCGATCCTTAATTTAGGTTATTTTTCACGGTACGACTTCTTAACGACTGTACTTGATAATAAAATTTATAATTTCGGCTCAACATGCTGATATGTGTGTTATATACGTGGAATCGTAAAAATAATAGCGGTTACTAAATAGCGCAGGAGCTGACTGACTTTAGTTTTGATTTTTGATTAATGGTAAATGATATTTCTGCAAGTAAATCTTTTACAGATATTTTTACAGGTCGTGTACGTGTATGTGTTGAAGAGTTTTGTTACGCTGACCGCGTTAATATCATGAACTAATGATTCTAATTGAAAAAGTCTTTAGTTTTGAATAATTCATTAATTGAAGAAGCTCATTGGCTACATAACATCACAATACTAGCAATAATAGAAGTCGATCATCAATTAAAACTGCAAAAGTTTACTATATATAAAATTTATACCACTAATTATATTTGTTTAGTGTAAGCACTGTCTAGTGTTTTCTGTTAAATTATTTTTCATCGTTTAATTTTAACTGTGTATCTTCTGTTAAAATTAGATCTTAGTAAAACAAACACCCAGCTCCTTTACTACACAGTGCCATAACTCACCGATAAACTCCAAGAATTTCGCTTAAACATTGACCAAGAGACAGAGAATAATTTGTCGCCTATAAATCAGTTATGTACTGACGATGGGTAAGCGCTTGAAGTATTACTTAACCTCAAAACCACGTTTATTTCTCGTGCTTAATATAAAGATTGTATTCTTTTTTAACTCCATGAACACATCTCTAAGCATAATATGTGGTGTGTTGAGTGGTGTATCTCCTACATACATTAATCATACTAAAATGATAAAAGTGACATTTTGCGCGTATGTTCACGGCTACTTCTTCAGGGTTAAACGGTAAAATCAATTTTGATAAGATTGGCAGAAGCATAGGCCGAAAAAATATGTGGGTGTTTATTAAAATATGTGTCTGAGGTATACCACGGCAAAATTTAGGACGCTATTAGCAGTTGTATAAATGAATGTTTTGACTGCACGTTGGCCTAGTGGTTTAAGCAGTCGCTACGCCTCTCTCTACTTCGCTGAGTGTTGTGGGTTTAAACTCCACATGAGACAACACTTTGTGTTACCCACAAATTGTTGTTCTGACTCTGGGTGTTCTTTGTGTTTGTTTTTTGTGTGTTTCTAAGGTTCTCCGCGACACAGGATTTATTCCTAGTGTGAGTGTTGTCTTTTAAAAAAAATGTAAAATTTATCTACAACAGAATCGAGTAAAAAAATAATAAAGCTTTATTCTGTTGCATGTTAAGTTTTAAGAATAAATTACAACGGCGGACGTTTTATATATTGATGAGGCATGTAATATATTTTCACACGAATGATATTTTACATGTATGTAACATTGACCTGGTAATTTATGTACTTATGTGTTATTACAGAATAAGTTAATTCTTAAACTAGGTAGATAAATAGATTGGCCTCCCCAGGACAGGGTCTGACTAGGCACGGCGTTGATTCTGGAGGGGACCTGAAATAATATGGTTCGGGTCCCCTTCAGAGAAGGACGCTTGAGACCGGCCGCCGGGGTGGTTTTTAGTTTTTTTTTTTATACCACGACGGTGACAAACAAGCATACGGCCCGCCTGATGGTAAGCGGTTACCGCAACCTATGGACGGCTGCGGTACCAGGGGCATCACGTGCGCGTTGCCGACCCTTGAAAAACCTATTTACCCCCTTCTTGAAGAGCCCCATACTGTAGTTCCCAGGGAAAGCCTCGGCAGGGAGCTCATTCCATAACGGGATTGTTCGCGGGAAAAAAATCCTCTGAAACCGCACCGTGCGCGACCATTTAGGTTCCAATGTATGTGAATGAGCTCCCTGACGATGGCGAACGGTGCGATGGTGGAAAGACCACATACTCCTGGCTCCTGCGTCCCCAAGGAGCCGGAGATCCGAAGGGATTTTTCACCCAGACAACAAAAAAAGGTAGATAAATAGATAACGTTTTCTTTGTGCACTATTGTTATAGTGAAAGTAGCACATCTAATTATGTCAACAGGTAGTATATAAAAGGTGACCTTATTGCTATAGACAAGCTCGTCTATAGGTTTATAAAAGTAAGGCAAGAATTGTTGGTGTACAAATTTTAACAGAATTTTTATTTATTAATTAATACGAAAATATACCAGTATTGTATCAGCACAGATACTCACTGTGCATGGATGACGTAGTGGTTTAAACGGTCATCTCACCATATCCTACTGTGCTCAGTGTTTTGAGTTTGACCCCCACTTGTTTCGTGCTGAATATAATTTAAAAATTGTTTTTCTAAGTCCGAGTGTCCGTTGTCGGATACAAAGGACACTCGGACTGTGAGGCATGCTTGTTAAGGTTTCTTGCACCACAGGAGTTGTCCCCAATACGTTGTCTTTTAAATGAAAATAAATAAAAACAAGATGGCCGTCGGTGTGATTTTTTTGGCTGTTGTTTACCGTTGGAGTTTAATGTCTTATTATACCATCAAATGTAAAAGCATGACTCCTAATTCGTTTTTTTTTACGAAATAAGATGTGTTTAATACTTTAAAGTTTACAAAGTCTTGTCCAGATTTTAATTCATTAACCGTATTGTAATTTATTACCAAAAACAGCTCTTAGTTGTAAATCTGTATCCAAACTAAAAATAGATCTAAAGTAGTCACTTTTGACATATTGGCAATTACTAGTTTACGCAGTTGTTTTTTTTTACCTTATTATGTAAACATCGATAATGATATTATATTTTATCTCATAAGTAAATTAACATAATTACATGTAAACTGTTAATTTTCCACAATTTCTTGTTTATAAAGGAGCTTTTTTTTGGTTGTTCAATCTGTCTCAATTGGCGCCGTTACATATATAGATGTCATGACGACATTGACATCAATATGTTTTAATTACATAATTATAGAGTATCAATATTAAAGTTACTAAATTTTCAAGCCCTTATCTGGCTGAGAATAAGATTGAAATTAGTTCTTGAAGTTATGTAGTGAAAGTATAAATTGCGTTAACTAGTTTGTCACTTGTTAATAAATTACTATATTTTTTGCATGAATGAATGTGTAAAATATATTTTAATTGGCGGTAACGACTTTGCTGTTAATAGCGTACATACATATACATATGTAATGTGGTTTTATTAGTGATATTTCGTAATAAATAGATAACATATCTAGCACCTATTGGACTTGTTACTAGTTGCTGATCTTTACTGCTAAGCTACGGGGTCTTAGGTTCCATAATCGCCTAGGACAAGTAATTTGACATACACGGGACAACACTTTGTGTGATCCACAAATTATTGTTCTGAGTCTCTGTGGTCTTTGTGTTCGTTTCTTGCATGTTTGTAAAGTCCCCCGCAACACAGGCTTTGTTCCTAAAGCGGGCGTTTGTGATGAGCACGCTCAATTTTTCTATGACTATCTGTAAAGTTATATATTTATGTAGTATAAAATAATTGGTAGTAAAATATCGTTTTCACAGTACAGTGTTTGTTTAATTCTAAAACAGATGACCGTGTTTAAAATGTGCCTATTTGTTCCTCAGTTTCTGTATATTGCTGTGTATTATTTATTAACATTAAGAAAAATTACCTAATCAACACACTTAGGTTTTAATTACTTTTGTTAAAATGAGGACAGTAAAAATGTACCACAATAAGTTCCAGTAAGGTATTAATTTGAATTATCTCAACTTATAAAGAAACGCGCATTTATCAACGTCACACTTTCAAAATCACCTTAAAATTCTTAAGAGTAATCGAAAAATTTATGTTATTATCAGCAATCTTAAGAACCGTTTAATGGAACCGCATGAGTGGCTATCGAATTAATTATACGGTAATAAAACGTCGATGAATGAACTGTGAACGTTTATAGCCCTGTTAATTGATAATAAGTTTTATATTCTGTGCCGTAGACACTATTATTCGAGACAACGGTGTTAGGTTATCTCTATGAGATAAGTCTTTGTTAAAGGAAATGCTATGACGTTTTGTACTTTTAGTCTGACTACGTTAGTTACGAAAGATATCCAGATGTGGAGAGATTTAGTCCCTAAGGAAAGTCAGAAATCTTGGCAAAGGTGGCCTAACGAATCAATCGTTGGGAATTTGCATATATGTATTACTAACCAACATGGGCATTTAAGTTTTTTTTTCTCTAAAAAAAGACAACGCCCGCTTTAGGAATAAATCCTGTGTCGCGGGGGACTTTACAAACATACAAGAAACGGACACAAAGAACACCCAGACTCAGAATAATAATTTGTGGATCACACAATGTGTTGTCCTATGTGGGGTTTGAACCCACAACACTAAGCGAAGTAGAGTGCGGCGTGGCGACCGCTTAAACCACTAGGCCAATCGTGCAGTCTAGTTGCGAGATGAAGGATTCCCTTTAGTCTTATCGTGATTAAGTGTCTGCTTTAAATGACATTGAATTATGTTTTCTCATTGCATGGCAAAGTTGGCACAACGTGTTAACTATAAATTGTTCATAGTATTATTTACTTTTTAAGCACAGCTACTGTTTACAAACATTGACTCTTTGTTTATTGATTGTAACTGCCTCGGTGGCGCAGTGATGCATATGCCACTGCTATGCTTCAGGTCTCGGGTTCAATTGCTGGGTCAAACTATTTTTTTAATGACCTGCAAATGTTTGTTTCGGAGTTTAGGTGTTTTCTATGTATAGTATGTATGTATTTACAAAAAAAAAGTATGTAAGTATTCTATCAGTCAGTCTAGTTGTCATACTACAAGCTCTGCTTAGTTTGGAACTAGATAGCGTCGTGTGTCAGTTGTCTGAAATATTTATTTATTTATTTTATTTATCTTCCTTCATAGTCGATTAATTGTCACATTGTGTAATCCACAAATTATATTTCTGAGTCTGTGAGATTATAAGGTACCCGGGCCATTGGATATATTACTACTACGAAAAAGGTCTTATTGCATCTCTATATTACAGTTGAAATATACAAGAACGTAAAAGCTCAAAAGGCTTAATATGATCATGTAAGTGTATATGCAATGGCATCAATGCATGTAGCACCATAAGAATGATATCATCGAGAAAGAGAACAAGGCAATCTACTAGCATTGTTCGTAACACTTATGGTGATCAACAAGGACATATATCATCATATATTGTTGTTTCGGTAGTAAGTTTCTAATACACAATATCAGTAAACAAAAAAACTCTGCACAAAAATCGGTTACGACATCAATAACTGAAAGTTAAGCAAACTTTACAACTTACACATTAATGAAACAATAACTTTTTATTGCACAAATAAACCAAAAGTTCACATTCGCAGTTCAATAAACAGTAAACAAAGCAACGACTTACACCACCATAAATTAAAAGCTTTGAATTAAGAAATTCTTCGATAACATCTACACCATGAGCTCAAAGGTAATAGTTATTGAAACGTCCTAAGTTAGCACTATATGAAACTTAAATAAGGCCTTATGTATTTGTGATAACATTCTTTATTGATTGTGATGTTTCGTGTTTCGGATATTTTGTAGACAACGAAAAGATATCTGATGGATATCAAGAAAGTTGCATTAATATAGTATTGTTAGGTATACGTTTATCGAAGATTGAATGATAAGCAGTTGATTTTTATTTGGTAATAATGATATAGCTGATAATTCTGTAAGTTAATTTTTAAACTTATGAATAAATTTTGTTTGAATATAATTTAGTAAGAAGTTATAGAACATCAAAAATTTTTGATAGCATACTGTTGGACATAACCATCTCCTTAAAAAGAAGGTTTTAGCTTTAATCACACTGGCTAGACGAATTGGCATAAGGTTTGTATCTAGTATACCTTCTCTTTACAGTTATAGATCACAGATTCTAAACAAGCCATAAAACCGACCAGGTGAATAGACAGTGTTTTTAAGTTCGAAATCATCATCATCTCAATGATTCTCATATCGTATCCTCAATATTACATGATGTTTGCACAATGTGTAGCATTGCAAAGACATTTGGTTGAGTCCCTTATGACCTGCAACCTTGCTAACTAGGAAATGTGATCATTTTTAAACGGAACATAGGAAAAAGATGAGTCGAGATAAGGAAAGTCAAAAATGTTGTAAGTGTAGGATGGCAAATTGGCTTTTTATGGTCCCCTGTCGCTCAAAGGTAGCAGGAGAGAAGAGGAAGGATTTGGTAGCCTCAATCCCACGGTATAAGGGAAGGAATTGTTTAATACCGCTTTCGTCTAATGTCTTGTTATCAATCCCAGCGATCAGTTTTATATGATAGTATCCACTACGTACAACAATCGTTCTCAATACTTTTACAAATAGTCTGAGTAAGCACACTTGTAAAGTTAAAAACCATTAATGTTAAAATGTCGCAGAAAGTTATTGTACGAGACAGTTCAATCTCCGCTTATAAACTAATTTAAAGATTTATTGATATTAATTTGTATACATCGAAAATTTTAAACATAGTTTTTCAATGGATTAGATTTTGGAAAATGACTGTATTCATATATATCAGTTTCAAATATTGACACATTTGTTCGGAATACACTGTCAATATTTCAATTAAAATACAAATATAACATTATTTGCTAGGAGTGAGTAATTCATCAACACAACGCCACAAAACTCCACAACAAACTTAAAATTTTAGCAGCTGACGCAATTAATGTCGTTAGCACCCTTTACGAAAGATTTTTTCTCAATCTCGTCTCCTTTAAATTAAAAATTTAAAGACATATCTCAACCTAAAGTTATATATAGGTACTTTAATCTAAGTAGATCAATAATAACGTAAGCCAAATCAGTCGTAACCGTAAAATCTCATTTCATTTCATCAAGCTCAATGATCTGTTAGCGATAAGATCAAAAATCTAAAGCAAACCAATTATTTCGTCAAGTAACAAATGACAAATGAACACACTCTATAATTAAGCAATAACATGGTTTTTAGGCTTAGGCTACATCATTTATTAGTATCATTATAATATTTACATCATTAGGCAAGCAGTGTGAACATGACCTTACTAGAAAAACGAGACTTACCAAAATAAAATTGCATGTGTGATATAATTGTCGCAATATGAGGCAATCAATAACTATCAGATTCGCGTATAAAAAGGTACTCTCGGTGGCAGTACTCATCAGTTGACTACCAGACTTCAGTCATGCAAAACATTGTAAGTATTTTTCTGGATTTTTGAACAAAATGGAAAAATATCGAGAATGTAAAGAGCTAGGCAAACGGCGTATGAAAGGCTCATGTTCCCCACTTGCGTCATAGCAGATTACTCATTGCCGTAAGCTAGATACTTGAAAGGTTTATTGAATAGGTTGAATTACATATACGGAGAAAAAAAAGGCATTCCTGGTTTTGGTTTCGGATGTCGTAATAACAGCTGTTCCCGGATCCCTCCTATCTCAGGCACAGAGTGGCACACCGTGTGGTTTTAGTCGGTCCGATTCTAATACACCACCCAGCCGTAAACCCCGGTGGGGTGAAGGCCCGTAGGGGTTTGCACACGTTGAGAAAAGAAGTCAGGTTCTGGTATTCGTATTATAAGCACCGTTATTATTACAAATAATTTAATAATTCTATCATTTTTAATTTCTTACAGATTATTTTCACCGCCATCATAGCAATGGCAGCTGCGGCTCCAGCGTATCTGTTGACCGAAGAACCTCACGTCTACCACGCAGTGCCTTTAGCTGCAAAGTCTACATACACCCAGAGTAGCCAAGTTATTGACCACGGGAGCAACTTCATTCATTCACCTGTTGTCCACACTCATGTCGCGCCCTTGTCTTACTCAAAGACCACCATAACGAAAGCTAATCAAGTTGTTAACCATGGTGGTTCTGCAGTATTGCATCCAGTAAGTGCAGTCGTCCACAGCCATGTAGTCCCTGTGGTGCACTCTTCCGTAGTCCATATGCCTGTAGTTTACCACTCGTCACCAGTCGTATCTCTCAAGACTGGTGATTCAGCTGTCACTCACCAGAGTTCTACTGTACATGAAACTGTTCCTGTTGTTAAATCATTGCCGTTTGTTAGTATCCATCACTGATTATTGTAAATTATTATTTAGTATTAAAAATTATCAAATTAAAATACCTTTTTTAATTAATATTTTATTTTTTTATATCATAGATATTTACAAAAAAAATATATCATTGTAGCACTAAGACCATTTGTTCAAGCAATTTTTTTGGTACATTATCGAGTGATTTTATGTCGATGCTGGGTAGTTTCTCAATAAGCCTATAACTATAGTATTATACTGTCATAAGTCATATGGGTTATTTTTTTAATGATTACTGACACAGACAACATGCACATCCTTTAAAGAAATTTATTTGAATACACCACAAGTCGTAACATTGCAGAAGATTGTGGCACATTATTGTTAAGACTGCTTGAGAATGTTACCATAGTCAGGTCAGACAAACACAGAACGTAAATTGAGAAGAGAGCAGCATGTCCAAGAAGTGGAAATGGTTCTAAAATACTTCTAGTTGTTAATAGAAGAGGCCCAGTTGTACACGAGAACAAGATTTACAATTATTTACTTTAGTTATAAAAAGTAACGTTCATTGTAAATTGGTTAACTAAAAATCCTAAAAATTAATCGAGCAACGTGTATATTTATAGATGACTATTGGTAAGGAACTGCTACGGAGAAGCCATTCAACTACAGTAAAATGGTTGATAATGGGTTCATTGAAAAATACGGTACACTGCGATTCGGGTTTACAGTGTAGGTTCAAAGGATAAAACGGGTCACATGTTCTGAATATCGGCAACTCAAGAAACACGAAAGCATTCAGTGACCTCCCGTAAAGCTAGGGAGACCAGTCCTGGTGACCTCTTCTAATCTAACTCACTCTGTGAAAAGCAACAAAAGATTAGCTTGGCACGAGTATTACCTGATATTAAAAAAGTAATTCTTAGATAGCTTGTAATGATTTGGGATTGTGTTAAATTTGTTTTACGTGTTTAGTAAATACACTTTACTGTATTGGTGGCGCAATGGTAGCGTATGCGACTGCTGTGCTTGAGGTCTAGGACTCGATACTCTGGTCGCACCAAATGTTTGTACAATATACAAATATTTGTTTCGAAGTTTAGGTTTTACTATGTGAGTATTTACATAAAAAGATATATATATTCATTTTTTTTCTTTCGCTTGTCATTTTATATGAATAGCAATCATTTATGCAAAATTAAAGTTTAATATTATCACTCACAAAGTTTGTTTTCGAACTACCATTAGCCTCACTTAAATCATAAATTGACGGGTAACACAATGATCTCTATCTTTTAAACATAAATTGAATTTAACTCATTCGAATACTCGAGATGTATCTACCACTTTATCTATTAAAGTTAAATTATATGCTTTAAAAGTTAAATAGAAATATTTAGACTTTTTAATAAGATTAGCTTAGAAAATTACATTTAAATTAGTTTTAACTAATACAAACTAAATGTTGGAACAGAATGCTTTTCTCATTTCAAAAACAAAACTCAACTTGCTATTAATCTTTTAACTGGATATTTGTCAATAATTTTTCATCAAATGAGGCTTCACTGTACTTTATGTAAAAAAAAGTATGAATAACTTACTTAAGGGTGTAAATTTATTATTAAAATATGTAAAGGTTAGGAAACGGGTGATAGTTAGCGTGATAACTGTGTGAGCCTTACACTGCCACGATGACTGTCACGCCTTTTACATCCTCAAGCAGTGTATGAAAAAGCATCTCACTAGGTCGCCATAGTGTGGGTCACCACACTGCATTGTCTGCATTTGCAATAAGTATGGTGACCACAACTCTTAGATTCTATTTATCCTTACCATCAGGCAGAGTAGAGTCACTTTGGCAGGCTCTTAATACGGAAAAAAATGCAAGATTCAGGAGGTACAATATATACTTATGAAGTACATATATGTCTGACACTTGCAGAATAACTACCCTTTACAGTAATTTAAATCACTTATGCCTAACCATCATAAAAAAGAAATCAAGAAATAAAAAAACTTAATACAATAAAAGCGTGTTAGAGGTATATATTTATATAGGTCCATTTGGTTGCTAATAAACTTGCCAAGTTGCAGTCAACTAATGCATCAATATAAAGTATTGCATTTTCGACCACAGTTACTATCGACAGTGGTGATAGTGACTGTTGACCAAGTGTCACTACACAATAGAGTACAGAGAGTACACAAACACTATAGAGTAATCACAAAATAACAGGTAAGTGTGTACAATGCAACGATGACTGTCATGTCATCTTGCTAGGCCGCTATAGTGTGGGTCATCATAATGCATTGTTTGCATTTACAATGAGTATGGTGACTACAACTCTTAGATTCTATTCATACTTTCCATCAGGCAGATTAGAGTCACTTTGGCAGGCTCTTAAAATAGAATAAAAACAATAAAAAAAACAGTTCATTTGTTGACCATCTGTCTAGTTGGTCTAACGATTAGCGATTATGTCTGCTGATTAAAAGTTCTCGGATTTGATTATCGGGTACAGTCAAAAAAAGTTAAATTGAGATTTTCTGGTTATAAAAATATTTAATAACAGCCCGTAGTTAGGAAGTTGGAGCCTTAGGCCCTCAGCCTCGGAGAGCACGTAAAACCGTCAGCCCCAGCGCTTGATCTCTCCCCTATCAAATGAAATAACCACCCCATCGGACTGTAAGAATCGGAAACATAGAATAAACCTGCATTTACGCGTACACTAGTGCACTATCACGTCTCCTGTGTTGTTGAGACTGGGTGCCGTAATCGAAATCGTCTAAGAGTACATAAAATGAAGATCATCAGCCGTAAGAACAGAAGAAAACAGAGAGCTATTTAGCCAGTCCATCAAAACGGTTAAAGTAATAACTTACCATTGATTTTTCTTAACTTGAAAATGGGTACAGTAAACAGTAGGAGTTATTTAAAACAATGTAGTTTACTAAGGACTAAACGCCCACACACTAAAACTTTATATGAAATCATTATTGTATGCTGTTCTTAAGTGAAAGTTGTAAAAGTTTTAAGGGTATGTTCCACTGAAAGTTCAGCAACGCACTTGTTTTTCTTGAGTTGTGGGCGTCTATGGGCTGCTATGTTTACTCATTTGTACCTCATAGTTTAAAAATGTCATTAAAAATTCTTCTTTACAATTGTATTATATTTATATACAGCTATTTAGTACATATATGTATATCGATGGTTAACGAGAATAGTCTCATTTAATGTCTTACATTTTTTATTACGAAGTTAGGGTTGCCAATTTAATGGTTAACGGTTAATGGTAAGTCGTAACATAAAGTCTTCATAAATTAGTCCAAAAACAAGTATTTTATAAATGTTGTAGCCAAGAAAAGCGTTGGTTTTGATTTTTAAATATATGTTTTGCAATGCAATGCAAGGTAGCTACTGGTAGTGCGAGCCTTATCTGTTAAACAAGATCAAAATAAAAAATCCGTATACGACATAATTGTTGCAAAATTTGGCAATCGATAACTATTGGACGTTGATATAAAATGGCAGTTTCGGTAGCAAAACCCATCAGTTGGTTCACAGATCTTAAAAATGCAGAGAACTGTGAGTTTTTCTTCATAGTGATATTTATTAAAAAGAAATATAAGAGTAAACAAATATTTAACGTAGAAAGAGGAGAAAGATTTTAAAGAATTCTAGGCTTCGGTTTCAGAATTTTATTTTAAGATTTATATCTGGAAAAATCCAGTTACCATGAACGATTAATTATAAATTTGAAATTGCAAGCTATAAATTGATAAACAAAATTTTTAGAAATTAATCGACAGTATAATTAACAGCTAAATTTCAGTTTAAAATATAAATTACCCAAATAAAACAGTGTAATTCCTTTCTCATCAGATCATTTTCACCGCCATCTTGGCAGTGGCAGCTGCAGCACCAGCACATCTTTTGACTGAGGACCCTTATGTATACCACGCATTACCCGTGACATCCAAGTCTACGTACACCCAGAGCAGCCAAGTCATCGACCATGGCAGTACTTTCGTCCATGCACCTATCGTCCACGTACCTTTAGCCCACACAAAGACCACAATCACAAAACCCAACCAGGTTGTCCACCACGGTAGTTCTGCTGTATTGCATTCAGTAAATGCTTATGAGGTTATGCCTGTGCATGAAGTTCACCATATTCCTTCAAAGACCACTGTAACTAAAAGCAATCAAGTTGTAAACCATGGTGGAACGGCTATTGTACATGCTCCAGTAGTAGCTGTGGTGCATGCTCCTGTGGTCCACACGCCAGTGGTCCATACTCCTGTGGTCTATCACTCATCGCCTCTCGTAACCCTGAAGACTGGGGATTCAGCTATCACTCATCAAAGTTCAACCGTTCATGAAACTGTACCTGTTGTTAAATCGTTACCGCTCATTGCCGTTCACCATTGATTTTTGTATATTGTTGTTAAATATTATTAACTTATACCGAGACTGGTCTTTTATTTCTCTTTCATACTATGTACACCGCATGAAACTAGTTTATCTGATTTAACTGCTATCGAGTCTACGTTGAGTGCTTAAAAACCTATTCTTCTTCTTTTAAAATATGGCAATTATACTGCATCATGTATGCCTGAGTCTCACCAAACGCGAATGTTTTTATTCATGAATATTTTTAGGATCATAGCTAGACAGATGATTTAAAAGAAATACTACTTTTATTAATATTAAAAAATATACTTTTAGGAAATGGCATTAAATAGCGTCTGCATTTAGCATAAACGTTGATAAAATCCCATTAACATTTGAGTAAAATAAGACCATAAAATAAAAAATGTCTCTTTACAAGAGATAATTAGTAAAAACAGTCCAACGAAAATTATCACGAGGACAGTGCCCTTTTAATTAAGTTATAGCTGTGAGTAACATCAAATAAATCTTGACGTTCGTTCACTGTATTTATTAGTATGAAGACTGTCACTTCATCCAATCAATTTCATACTTTTTGCATAAAAAAAAGATAATTGTCGAGAACATGAATGAAATATTCAAGAAACTTCTGATTCAAAGACAGATTCAACAGCTATCTAAATCAACATCTGAAATTAAATTGAGTCAAACCTTCAAAGATGAACACAACACAGACGCACTGAATATTCTGAAGTAGAATTAGTCAATTGTTAAAAAACATGAATAAAAATATTTGTGAGGAAATGGAATTGAAATCACGAACCCTAGCGTTACAGTCGAATGTCGACACCAGTGAAGATTTATTCCTTCCTAAAGTGGCGTCGTCAACTTATCGAGTAATAAATTGTTTAGGAGATGTTTAGCTAAAATTAATAGCCAGGGAGTTTTGAGTTCCTAAAAATTTATACATTTTCGAGATGAGAGAAGTAAGATGTATATTAAGATAAAACAAAAACCACTTCTGGAAATTTGAAATGAATTATGTATGGTTAACAAGAGTGAAATATGATTAAAAAATAAATGTTTGACTAGTCAGTGTAAAGTAAAGTAAATTTCGAGATATTTTTAAAAAAGTAGTTAATTGTGATTAACATAACAGCAAATGATATTTTTTTCGTATGTTACAATAGTATGGGTAGACATAATATAAGTTGTATCAATTTGAAGCTCTAAAGAGTGCTGCCACAGCCTCACTTACCATCCACTTATAAGTTATAAAAAAAACTGAAATAATCTGAACGAAGGAGCAATAAAATAATTAAATCATCCACTCATAATTTGTTACAATCTTACAGTCCTTTGTGAATTTATCTTGCCACCTTACATTGTTGTAAAATACGACAGAAACATTATCATAATAACATGGCAGTTAGCCAACAGTCCTTGGTTTGCAAACTAATTGTCTGATCGCATGCTGTTACAAAATGATATCAAATTATTGTATTATAATGCTCAAGGTTCGTTGAGTAATACAGAAAAAGCTAAGAACAAATCTGATAAGAATTAAAATATTAAATTGCATCAAGTTGTACTATCACAGCGGGACACAAAATATTGCCGACACATAAACTCAAGCCTCTCTCCATTTCAGCTAAGCTCCCTTTTAGCTAACTCTTTGCTTTGGCCCTTACGTAGTTCATTTATCGTTATTAGGCTTTCATACGGAATTACCACTTTCAGGTACTTTTCCTTCTTAGAGCTTCAATATATAGGTCCCCTTTTTGAGTGCCATTTGCTTACATTTAACTTATTTATTGGAGTCGTTTTGCCCTTAATCTTTACGGCTTCTTTGTTTACTTTACTCTTTAATTTAACCACATTGTTTAAACGTTGGAAGTTTTGTTTTTAATTTTCTTTTTCTATTAATTTTGGAACAAACTTTGTCTGTCTAAATGATTTTTAATTTAGTTAATAATGTAATAATAACAATATTTCGGACATCTGACACACAACGCTATCTAGGCCCAAACTAAGCTGAGCTTGTACTTTTTTCTGTAAATACATACACATTGTACATAGAAAACACTCAAACTCCGAAACAAATATTTGCAGATTATATAAACATTTGATCCGAACTAGGAATTGAACCTAAGACCGCACTACAGCAGTCGCATACGCTACCATTACGCCACCGAAGCAGTTATCATGATTATCTATTAATATTGTGAATTATTAACAGATACCTCATATCATACGCACTCTGGTTTGAAATATTGTTATATTATACTTATTTACTTAATATTTATTAAAATTTAGTTTTTAATTTGTCAGTTTTAAGGCTCCGGCTATGGTTACATCATCCATGTTCATAACAGTCATTGCAAAAATGATTAAATTTAAGATAATCTTAATATTGATCACTTTTAGAATCATTACTGTTTTTCAGAAACAACAAAAGATAAAGTAAGGAGGTAAGTTTTGAAAAATATAAAACAGACTGGTTAGATGAGAACAAGGAAAGCCGAAGTCTCAGATGTGGCAACGGGACTGAGACTGCAGTAACTCAAGAAACTGGAGTCACTATGATATCAACGAGTCATTCAATTCAAGATTCTATATAAACACTGACGGTTTGCCATGTGACTAGTTTTATAAAAATCGACCCATAAATCTAAAACAATTTAATTAGTCCACCTGTTGGCTCTATCCTGGATATTGCAGCAACGTCGTTTAGTGACAGTTTGATTTAGTCGTCTGTGCCTTTTTAAAGTAGCAGTCGAATACCAAGTTGATTGATTGATTGAATGCAAATTAGATGCTTGTACGACATGTTGTTGCTCTTGATTACACGCAAGTAATTACAAGAAAAAATTGTGCAAATGTTCTTGTCAATTACTTTTGAGACACTTAACACTGGTAATTTTTGTTTATCTCAATGATCTTGTTTTCTTTTATATTTAATATTGCTTTTTTCTCATAATTAGTTTGATTGATATGATACTTATAATTTTGTAGTTAATATACTAAAGATCTAATTTATTTGGACCTTTGCGTTCTGACAGAATAAAATATGTATTTATTTGACTACCTGTTTTTTATTGAGTTGTTTAAAAATTTGAACTTTATACATTTCGTGTAAATTTAAATATTACGTTTTCAAATTAAGTATATTTACATACGATGTTTAAAAATTTTCTATAAATAAATAATAAATAAATAAATATTTCGGATATTTGACACACAACGTCATCTAGTTTCAAACTAAGCAGAGCTTGTGCTATGATAACTAGACTGGCTGATAGGATACTTATATACTTTATTGTAAATAAATACATATTAGACATAGAAGCATTTGATACAACCCGGCAATCGAACCCGAGACCTCAAGCACAGCAGTCGTACTCACTAACGCTGCGCCACCAAGCAGTTATTATTGTTGTATTGATTCTTCACTACCCATGGTCCAGATAACTGTTTACTTATATATTACTACACTATCACAATATTGGCTTGATACCAAGTAATTTTTTCACTACAATAAAATATTTTTTTCATTTTAGAAATTTGCATTTTATGCTTATTATTCCCAATTTTTGAAGGTGGCGGATAATATCAAGGAGAAAAGACACATAGACCGTAGCCAATTGCACTGGCGAGATCAAGTTTGCTCTACTCTCAGCAGTATGATATTTGCTGACCTGCACACTGTTCACGATAGAAAAAGATGGTGAGTTGTCACTTGTAGAACGCTTCCAAATACGGGTCATGACCCTCAGAGTTGAAGATAGCCACGCTAGGAGACAGATACCAAATTAACAAAAATGGTATTCAAATGTATCTTAACAGAATAGTAACAAGACGTATGCATAAAAAATAAAAAATATTAATTCAAGAGTCGTTTGACAAGAAAATAACTCTACGCTCGCGTGTGATTTTATGCGTTAACATTAGTCAAAACAAATAGTATAATCCGTGAAATAAGCAATAAAACACAGACTTAATCACTCAAACGTACATGAACTTGACATTCACAGCTATTAAAATCTATTGCGAAAGATATATCATCAATTAGGTGCTAGATAATAAAATTTAACGTCCAAGAAACGTAAGTGATTAAATTACATGAAGCCTTCTAAAATTTAAGGATAAGGCTTTGAGCTATGCACATTCTCTACAATGAAAAGCGTTAAGATAATTTATTGTTTTATCTTAGAAACAATTACTTAAATTACAATTAAAATGTTACTGTTAAAGGCTTTTAGTTTCGTCGGACTTGTTGAACGAAACATCTGAAATTTTCGTGATACTACGTGTTCTCATATTATACGTTGACTGTAATGTAATTATATCGTATTGAATTATTGATTGCCCAAGACCGGGATCGTTGGCGTTCCTTGGGGGAGACCTTTATTCAGTAGTGGACGGCGATAGGTTGAGTGATCATTGATGATTACCAGAAGTTGAATCAATATCCTGCTAGTTCTAATAAATACTAAAGTACTTTACTACGAGAATTTTGAAGTCATTTGTGAGGTCCAGAGTAGGTCGGAGTTAAATTTTGAACGAATTTTTATTACGACAGTTGACCTTTTGCCCTACATCTGAATTCTGCAGTATTTTTATACGAATGTGCAATAAGGATTATTTATATTGTGAAGATTACATCGCCTCTTAATTTATGAGTTCCACGACATTTTTAGTAGATGACCTGCTCTAAAGTCACGAAGGTAATAAAGGCTTATCTTAAAACTTGACTTTCTTGAGTTTATCTGCAATAGTTACATCAGAATATGTGTAAACATTGAATTATATATGTCGTGTTATAAATAAAATGTTTGTTTTATGTTCTTGATGACGAATAAATGTCCAGTATTGTGAATTTTTTATCTACTGTTAAAGGTTATATAATAGTTATCTTCATTCCTTCAAAATGTATCTCCCTTAAATGATAATGTTTCTATTCATGATAGGTCTAACTAACTAACTAACTAACTAAGCTATAAAATTGTAGGAAACTCATGTTTCAGTAGATATAGGCTCTACCAAGATGATTCTACGATCTCACAGAAAACGAGTATTAAGCCAATTTCTGTTTTCTTTCCACTGATTGAGTCCTGTTACCGGAGCCCACTTTTCCCTTATAACCATGAGAGAATGAAAAGGTGCTAAGGCACATATATGTGCCGGGAATATATCTTTTGAGGAGTAGTTACAGGTGTTTATAGACAGCGGTCCCAATAGGTGGAAACCCGATAAAATACCACAAAAGAAAACTTTAATGTATAAAACACGTCAACACGTCTGTCTTCTATTCTTTTGATGTTCCAAGTTCATAGAAAAATATACTTGAAATGTTACTAGTATCAAACTCAAACAAAGGTGTCCAAAGGTCATTAACAAACATTTACATTTTGACCTTAAAATTAACAACAATTATATTAAAACAAACAAGTCTTGTTACTTAAATTCCCTTGAATTGACGGACGTACAAAAAATATTGTGAATACATTATAGAGGCTTTCAATACACGAAACGATTGAATTATGAATTCGTAATTTGTTTGCAAGAACTTCATCATCATTTATGTATTTAATAGATCCCTTTTTTTTAAGTGTCGAAAGTCACAAAATTTTTATTTTTCGTTCCCGTGGGAAAGCCCTACTTCGGTAAAAATCAATTAGCTTGACCGAAACGATAGCCCAACCACACAGAAAACTGAATTTAAATAGTAAAAGAATTTAAAAGAGCTAAGAGTACTATCAAAAGGTGTCATTGGATTTGTGATTCTTCAGTTACGGATATTGATGGGCAGCGGTAGTCATCTGATTCATCTTCGTCTGTTTTAAACTTTTTTTGTTTCAAAACATTTTGTCTAGCATAAAAATAAACTGATTGATTGATGTGATGATTAAAAATACAAAAAGCCACATGACTCGATACTTAAATAGCACATTTTCTATAATGTGTAGTATACTTCATATACTTAAAGAAATATAAAACAAGAAAATAAAAAAGTTGCACCAATAACAAAATGGCACGGTGGTCGAATTAAATGAATTTATTTGATTCCTTTCTCAGATTTATTCGTTTCGAGACAGTGACATTTTGATTGTAATTAAACGTCTACTTAATTTTTAACACCCCGCAATAATATTAATTGGTACAATATAACTTTGAGAACGGCCGCCCATTGGATTGGTGATAAGATAAAGTAGTTTGTGAAGGTTTCATTCTCTTAATATGGGAATATGCAAGTGATGTTGATGGCAACATAAAATCAACAGCTATTTTGTTAGTTCATTTTAATTTTTTGTGACCGAGTTTTGTTGTTTTCTGAACTCTATTAATACTACAAGTGTTATCAATCGGTTGCTTGGGTTTTTTGATAATAGTCTTTTTTTTCTTTAATATTTGCTAATATTTGTATCTAACATCCCGTACGACATTTGGCATTTGTCTAACCACTAGCTCGTTTCTCAGTAATGTTGTCACAACAACAATTTTGTTTATTTAAACAACAATTCGCTTATCCGATTATTATATAAACGTTCCGCTGAATTAGGATTATTCTGCACATCATAACAACATATTTTGAAATTACATTTGAAATCACATCCATATAAGATCAAGATAGCGCAGGAACTAAAACCTAATGATTTAAATTTGCACAAGTCCTATGCCTAAACAATGTTGGAACGAAATAGTAATTTTGACAACATTTTATTTTCTGACGAAGACCATTTTCAGCTCAACGTACATGTAAACAAACATAATTGCAGATGTCGGAGCAGTCAAAATCCCAAAGCTAAACACGAGGGCCACTTTATTCTCCCAAGGTATGATATATATCTCCCAAGGTATATGAGCTGCAATTTCAGCAAAATGAATCATCGGACCCTACTTCTTTGAAGGTTCTCGCGGCCGTTCAGCTACTGTTAATTGTGCTGAATATGTCAAAATGTTACGAAAGTTCTTGGGACCGATACTACAGGAATTTGCTGGCTATAATCGCAACACATGGTTTCAACGAGATGGAGCCACTTATCACACATCCTATAAATCCTTGCCGGTGGTTAAATACATGTTTCCGGAAAAGCTGATTTTTAGACGAGACGACATTCCATGGCCATCTAGAAGTCCAAATCTATCCCCAGCAGATTTCTTTTTATGAGGTTATTTGAAGAATCGTGTCTACATAAATAAACCAAATACATTATGTCAACTAGAAGAAAAATTCAGCTATTAGATGTCGATCTCGCGATCTCTTTGCAGATGAATATTCGAAAATTTCGATGCTCACTTAGAAGGGTGCAAACGTCGATACAGTGGTCATTTAGACGATATCATTTTTAAAAAACAAATTTCAACTAATTAACTTTCTTGTAAATAATCAATTTTTATAATACATGAAATGATTTTTTATATATAAGGTTTTCAAATATTAATTAATTTGTGGTCCACCTGTATATAACATATATACTCGTACATATCAACAAAATATTATCTTTATCGTACTACATTCCCCAAATTTATCATTTTTAATTCTTTAATATCCTCTTTGGCGACAATGGACTTGGACAGTAGTTGAGTCGAAAAAATTAGCTACTTATATGATTTAAGCTTTGAATACCTTGAAGTTCAGTTCATCAACTGTAATTTGTCCACTAAGGCCTCATTTTAAGTTAGTTTTCATTATCTTTCATGATATAATTGAAGTCACTATTGCAGCAATGTTTTATTTCTTACCTTATCAGGACAATAAAATCATATATTCATCCTGATTAACTCATTAACCGTTAACCTACACAGAAAAAAAAAACGAACGTAATGGCTGTCTTCTTCATATCTTAAGACCAATATTTATGTGTTTAAAATAATAAATTCAGATTGAAACGTCCAAAAGAAGTGAACATTTTTCGTGACACTTTTGGCGTACACAATTACAGTAATGGCTTCAAGTTCATTCAACGAAACAAGTCCCATAAATACGAGTACACTGTTGTTTCTTTCAAGATTTCTCACATCTTGACATTTTCGTTTTTTTTTTTTTGTTAAAGACAACTGTCGCACTGGTTTGACAAAGACAGTTGCTAAGAATTTCTCAAAAATATAAAAAGTCATCCCGACACTAAAAAAATGTTTGTAGATCACGCAAAATTTGCGTCCTTTGGGAGTCAACGACTTTAAACATTGTACCATCCGTTTAAACTCACAATAACGATCCAACCAAAACCAAGGATGATGGTTCATGAGGTAGGTAGGTAGGTAATTGAACTGTATAAGTAAGATGATTAAATTTTATTCAATTATGATATAACAGTTAATGTTAGTAATACGGAACAATCTAATGTTGGTGGTAACTCTTTGAAACAAGAAAATGAAATATAAGTTCACTGACATCAACTTTGGTTAACTTAACTATACTTACACACTCGAAATTACATAGATAAGTAGATATTTTATTTATACCTGAAAATATCATGAACATGAAAATAAATCAGTGACATTATTTGTACTTATAAAGTTACTATCTTAACAAGGTTGATTAGATCGGTGGAATTTGAAGAATTTTTTGTTTCAGTCACAAACAATAGCTTGTTTCTAGCTAGCTAGCAATGTTATTTGTCAAGTTTATTTACTAACGACATTTAATTTAATTCGCACTAGTTAATCAAACACTTTATCAAAGTCAAGGTATGCTTCCTCTACGAAAGCTCATGTAATTTATTCGGTTTTCAAGTACACATTGCGTCCGTTCATTGTCGATATTCGGCAGCGCCGTATATAAGCTGAGATGGGCCAACCGTTCGTTAGATTACTCGACATCACAGTCAAGTCAACACACAAACAATCACCATGAAGACTTTTGTGAGTTTTGCTATTTATAAAAGTGGTCAAGCGTTTCATTCTAACTTCAGCATTTAATTTTGTTGCTGAAATTGAGAGTTGATGGAAATGTAATTACTTTTCAGGTTGCTTTCGCTGCTCTCCTGGCCTGCGCTGCTGCCGCACCCGGTCTTTTGGTAGCACACGAGCCCGTAGTTGCTCACGTGTCCGCTCCAGTGGTTCACACCGTCCCTGTGGTCGGTTCCAAGACCACAATCACAAAGAGCAGCCAGGTTGTAAATCACGGCTCTCCAGTTCACACTGTGCACGCTGTACACACCGCTCCCGTTTTGCACTCTGCTCCCATAGTTCACACAGTTCATGCTGCTCCCCTTGTCCACACTGTTCACGCCGCACCAGTCGTCCACGCCGCGCCAGTCGTCCACACTGCCCCTCTTCTAGTCAAGACTGCACCTGCCGCCGTCAGCCACAGCAGTTCAGTCGTCCATCATGGACATTTGGTCAAATCTGTCCCACTTATCGCTGTCCACCATTGATTTCATTAATTTCTGACGACTAAGTAATAAATAATATTTATACATATTTTGTGGTTTAATTATGTTTACTGAAAATATCCTGTCTTTCCGAGAGTCTCAAATCTGAGTTTCAGAATTAAAAGATTTTGTAATTGTAGTAACAAGACAAAAACGTTTAGATCATAGACGTAAGCTCTGAACTATTTGAAGGTTGGAGCAAATTGCACCGGTCAGATACAAGCTAAGAATAAGAGAATGACAATGCGCTATGTTTTCTATTAATAAAGCTTTTCTCATTGTCGTCAAACTATCGGCGTTTTGGCTATATTTTTTTTTTTTTTATGTTACGAGCCTGCCAAAGTAACTCTACTCTACCTGATGGAAAGCATGAATAGAATCCAAGAGTTGTGGTCACCATACTCATTGCAAATGCAGAAAATGCAGTATGGTGACCCACACTATGGCAGCCTTGTGAGATGCTTTTTCATCGTGACAGTGTAAGGCTTACACAGTTACCACGATAACTGTCACCCTGCATCAATGGGCCTCCGGTCTCACACTCACCAACGAAACACGATATATTATACTTCAAACTAATAAATAGTACATAAGGCAATATTTTAACCAGTGGTGTGTATACCGGAGTTAATATGATGATATTTGGTGACATGTAAAAGTCGGTTTTAAATGTTTTATTTGCCAAAAAGAAAGCAATGAGTGTTGGTTGTTGGCATCATAAAACAAACAAGTGTTGTCTAAGTAGATATTGACTGTAGGACTCCCATGTTATTTAATAATATAAGTTACTCTACCAAGAAAAGCAGTCCAAAATTTTGAATAACTGTTTTTACATCCAAGACTGTGTTTATTTTTTCATTGTGGTCTTCATTCATAGTGTAGAATATAGACTACATCTTTTAGAATGATAATAGATTATTATTCTTATTAATTTTTGACGAATAAAATGCTTCATGATAAGGTATTATAGTGACAAGAATGAAGAATGGGCATTTCAATGTTTTAGGTATGTAGGAATTACAAGTGAAGAGCGAATCACACAAAGATTTTGTAAGGCCCGTGAAAGTAGACCTGTAGACCTGTACTGAACAGACAGATAAGGTAGTGAAGGAGGACCTCATTAGAAGCTCCCGAAACCTTCGTGATAAATAACATTTTATCCTGTTTACCCCAAATGGAAATGAAGCATGATTGTATACATAAATTTCTGTTAATTTCCACAATCAGAAAGTTGGGATCAATTTTAATATTAGTTTTTATGCTCACTCGTATATTCATTCATCAAACCAAGTAACTTCAACGTTCAACGGTAATAATCCAAAAAGATTATCAAAGCAGCATGCATAAATGACCGATATAGATGGTACCTCTAATTCCAATTGTTTTTGTCTTGCAGACATTTAAATATCTTTTTCATGAGTGTATATAGCTCTATTAGAAATTACAAGAATAATAAGTTTTATCTAACCGAACACTGTTGCACATCACTATCAATTGACAGCACAGTTAGCCTAGTGGTTTAAGCGGTCGCCACGCCGCTCTTTACTGCGCTGAGAGCTGTGGGTTCAAACCCCGCATGGGACAACACTTTGTGTGATGCAGAAATTGTTGTTCTGAGTCTGGGTGTCCGTTTCTTGTATGTTTGTAAAGGCCCCCGCAACGTACAATTTATTCCCAGAACGGGCGTTGTCTTTAAATTGTCAATATATAATAGTGATTAGAATGTTGACAAACAGACAGTTAAATCTTCCTGGATTCGATTCCTACCCAAGATAAATCTTTGTGTGATGACCACAATCATTTGTTCTGTGTATGGCTGTAATTTATCTGTAATACTCGTATGTAACATATGTATGTTTATCAGCAGTCTGTATACCGTAGCACAGGTTTTGCCCAGTTTGGAATCACATGGCCGTGTATAAGATGTGTGAGAATATTATTAAGGTTAATTTATTATAAGCTTTTACATAATCGATTCAAATTCACTGATGTAAGTATTTGCACTAAGTGGGAATGTAACTCACGACCCCATCGCGGTCGACAGGCTAATAAAATATTCTACAGCTATACCCAGAAATATTCACGATCCTCGATCAAAACAGGAAGAAAAATTGTCACCTTTAAACATAAAAATCTTATTTGGAAACTGACCAAATAATCATTTACATTTCTCGGCAAAGTTAAAGTTTCGTTAGACCAACATGAATAATTCTATGGGTAGTTAAAACCAAGGGTATTGATGGAATATCCGGATTTGACTATAAATTGCCGCATAATGCCGACATTTACATAATTAAATTTACGACATACTGTTTCCAAAATATATATCTATAAAGGGAAGACCCTTTTCCGTATAAAATAAATTAAAAATAACTAAAGTACGATTATATGCCAGCAAGGTAATAATATTATACTTGTACAGCACAGTCATGCCTTCCTAGAAAAATAAGTAAATAAATCTTTCGAACATTTGACACACAACGTCATCTAGTTTCAAACTAAGCAGAGCTTGTGCTATGATGACTAGACTGACTGATAGAATACGTATTTACTCTTTTTTTTTTGTAAATACATACATATTATACATAGAAAATACCCAAACTTCGAAAAAACATTTTGTCCGACCCGGAAATCGAACCCGAGACCTCAAGCACAGCAGTCGCATTCATTACCACTGCGCCACCGAGGCAATCAAAAGTTTTAAAGGTTTCTAAAAAGCTTCTAGCTTATTACCTGCGAGTAAACAGTAAATTCTCTTCTAAACCTTTATTCGTTATGACAAAAATATTATGACTTGGCGGGCCTATTGGTCTATTGGTTAGTTATACTACTGCTATGCCAGATGTGGTGGGTTCGACTCCCACTCTAGACAAATCTTGGTGACAAATCATTTGTTCTGTGTTCTGTCTCTGTCTGTGTATAATTTACCTATAGTATGTAGTTCCTATTTAGAAATTACAAGTGTGGTTACCACGGCTTTGCCTAGTTTGGGATCAGACAGCCGTGTGTGAAGTGTATGAGGGTATTATTATTATAACTTACGCCAGACATTGAAAATAATCATTTTAAATAAATTTTTCACTACACTATAGAACATGATGCATGTTTGGAACCTCTATATTCTTCACAGTACAAGTTACTGGAACATTTACGTTCATATAAAAAAAAAATCAGATTAAAATGGCCAAAATAATTACAAATTACTCTTAATTATGATTGTCGTCGAGTGAGTAAAACATTAATATCGACGTCAAGTTCATTTAACGAAACCAGTATAAGTGTAGCATAAGTATAACCAGTTAAATAGGTGTTGCTTTTTTCAACATTTCTTTGAATATTACAATATGGATTGCAAAAAAAATATTTCTGAAAATATTTTGTAACCGATTCAACTTCATTGATTAAAATAGTAATAGGTTCTATGTTTGACTGTAGATGATGGAGAATTAGACGTCAAGCAGGCAGCCAGTCATCAGAAACAAAACAAAATTGAAGAATGAAAGAATGGGTGAATGATGATGTCGAGTGTTTAATGAAAATGAAAGAGGAAAGTTCATTGTAGCGTCCCCAAATATCGGGTAGAAAGAAGATAATGATGATCATGTTTGCTTGTATTGATGTATTATTCTATGGATCTATTCATCGTTATTATGTCAACAATTATTTAGCTTTTCTTGTATCTTAAAATGTTTCTAATTGTGTTTCGGACTCTGCATCAACTTCAAGTAGACAGTCGTCTAGCACTTCCATAACGTTTGATACTGTGTACTCATAGTTATTTTTGCCTTTTAACCATATGTTTATTAATAAGTTGACTTGTTGTTATTTAATAGCTTTATAGAAACTGTGGTAATCTAATGTTTTTAGACTTTTGTGATTTTTACACATACATATAATTTTGTTGTACAGTGGAACTTATTTACGATAAAACTATTTAAAAAGGTTACATTACCTTCTAATTCCCGACGATAAGTATTCTATTTAAACACGTTTGTTTGGATGAATATAGATTATATATAACTTAACTACATTATTGTTTTATGATATCATCATATATTATAATTAAGAAGTTAGCCAAAAAGTAAGGGATATGATCCACATTCAAATACACCAATCCATTGAAACAGAATCCGATGCAACTCACATCTGTCAACTGTCGACAGTGGTTAAGTACTTAAGTTACATAAGTGCTGAACTTGGCATCAACCTAAATACAACGTTGTCAATGTTTATACTTGTGCATTCATTAATCTTAACAAGTTTGACACGAGCTAGTAATGTGTGTGACAAGTGAAAGTTTTTGGATATGGCTTTTGATATTTGTGCAGTGTATTCAAAAAGTAATAAACTCACACGATGTGTGAATGTTCAAATTTTCAACTTGACTAATACTTAAACTTAGATCATTGTGTACTCCATTATGTAGAAAATGATACTTTTCAAAACACAATAATAACATAACAAACAGATTAACAAAATCATCATGGTGGTATACTTGAGAAACACAATCTTAATAAAGATACCATAGTGTTTCTTTAGTGTGTACTGTATCAAAAGCCTTAGCAAAGTCAAGGTTAACATGCCTCCTCCATGAAAGCTCGTGTAATTTATTCGGTTTTCAAGTACACATTGCGTCCGTTCATTGTCGATATTCGGCAGCGCCGTATATAAGCTGAGATGGGCCAACCGTTCGTTAGATTACTCGACATCACAGTCAAGTCAACACACAAACCAACAATCACCATGAAGACTTTTGTGAGTTTTATATTTATAAAAGTGGTCAAGCGTTTCATTCTAACTTCAGCATTTAATTTTGTTGCTGAAATTGAGAGTTAATGGAAATTTAATCACTTTTCAGGTTGCATTCGCTGCTCTCCTGGCCTGCGCTGCTGCCGCACCTGGTCTCTTGGTAGCACACGAGCCCGTGGTCGCTCACGTGTCCGCTCCAGTGGTTCACACCGTCCCTGTGGTCGGTTCCAAGACCACAATCACTAAGAGCAGCCAGGTTGTAAACCACGGCTCTCCAGTCCACACAGTGCACGCTGTACACACCGCTCCCGTTGTGCACACCGCTCCCGTAGTTCACACAGTTCATGCTGCTCCACTTGTCCACACTGTTCACGCTGCGCCGGTCGTCCACGCCGCGCCAGTCGTCCACGCTGCCCCTCTTCTAGTCAAGACCGCGCCTTCCGCCGTCAGTCACAGCAGTTCAGTCGTCCATCACGGACATTATGTCAAATCTGTCCCACTTATCGCTGTCCACCATTGATTTGATTAATATCTAACGACCAAGTAATAAATAATATTTATACATAATTTATTGTTTTATTGATGAGAAATGAAATTAAGGCACTATGTTATTTTGTTTTTAGATAATTTACAAAAGAGCTTTTTGTTGTAACTGTAATTAGGTTTGTTTAACGTGACTAAGACGTTTTCTTTGTTTTACTTTCATCACTTTAAAACACTTTGTTTTCGAGAGAAAACTGGTTGTCAGTTACTCAAACTGATAGTTTTGGACTCATCATAAATTGTATATAAGCTTCTGATAGCTTCAAAATCTATACAGTTTTGTTCTTCTATACAATTGGTGACCTATTATGTATGTACACGAAAATATGTAATGCGTAAAATATAAGTTAGCTGTTATGAAACATTACGATGAATATTGTCACTGTTATAAGCCTGTAGAACGTTTTCTTCTTTCTTTCTTCTTCTCATTTTATCACTGTGCTTTTTTATTCACTTATCTAATATTTAACTCCAATTTCAGCTGACATTGAGGTTCAGCAATCTTACTTACTTATTTTATAGATAGATAGATAACTATAAACTCTTTTCTTAATGATGAACTATGGCAAATTATAAAATTTTGTCGTTTTAAGTTTAGTTATCATAATCTATCTTTATTACCATTAGCATCATCATCATCATCATCAACTCGTTGCAATCCACAGCTGGACATAGGTCTATCCGAAAGCACACCAAAGAGTCCCGTTTGCTACTTTTTGCATATAGTTGCTGTCACCAATCTTACGTAAGAAATGCCGCCATCTGGTGCGAGGGCTTCCCATACTACGTCTGATAAGACGTGGTCTCCACTTCAGAACACGCTTTCTCCAGCTGTTGTGATAATGACCTATATATCAGAATTTTATGACTAGTGTTTGATATGACACTAAGAAAATATCAGCTTCAAAATTGTTTGTAACTCTACTTTATGCAATGCAAGATATTTCATCATCTTGCCCTTTCCCAATTTAATTTTAGGTCATTTTGTAACACAGCAAAAGCACAACAAATTTTAACTGGTTTCCTTCACAGCGGGCTTCTATGTTCTTCCATCTTAGTTCTTTCTGATTTTAATTACATTCTTATGAATGATTGTTAATATAACGTATTACGGAGAAGGTGAACTAAATGTGATTATGAACCTGCACGATTAGCCTAGTGGTTTAAGCGGTCACCATGCCGCTCCCCACTTCGCTGAGTGTTGTGGGTTTAAATCCTACACGGGACAACACTTTGCGTGATCCACTAATTATTGTTCTGAGTCTGGGTGTCCTTTGTGTCCATTTCTTGTATGTTTGTAAAGTACCCCGCGGTACAGTATTTATTCCTAACGCAGGTGTTTTCTTATAAAAGAAAAAGAAAAGAGCAGATGCGTAATATAAATGTTTCACTTTTAGCGATTATAATTTATTTGTTATTGGTGAAGGATAAACAGTTAACGAAGTAAACAAGATATCACCGAAGCTTTGAGTGAGTGGCGTAACTCTAGAGCATTGTATTTGGTGACATTCTGATAGATTAATGAACAACACAGAGACAGGGAGAATGTAGTTCTACGGAACTTGGATATTTGGAATTCTGTTTTTAACATCTGACGCCCAAAGTAACATAATTTTCTGGTGTTACAAGTTCAATATGTATATCTGTTATTGTATAAAATTTTTCAAATAATATATACCATTTTGATTTAGTTTAGCTATTTTAACAGAATCGTGTACTTTTCACTATTTGAAAAGATTTTTGAGGAGATATCACACGCAAAAATAAGTCGAACTTATAATATTTTGTAGTTACAAGAAATTTGTATTATTTCTGAGAGCAATATTTCTAAGAGTATTTTAGTTCATCTTTAATGCAACGAAATCGAATTAAACGCAAAAGAAATGTCATTTAATTGAAATAATGTTCTAGTAGATTCTTCAACAAACAGTAGTAAACTAGTTGTTGCACAATTTGCCATATTTGTGGTGGTCAGGGCTCTAGCGCTTCACGTGCATGTCTAACTAGGAATTATTTATGTTATTTTTATTAATCGTGCTTCTTGAAATACCAATTAAATATCTAGTGTTTAATGCTTAGTTCATAGACTGAATCTATATTTTTTAGTAAAATTGAACAGTTTCTTTGTTTTATTTATTTGAAAATTCTAATCTCTAGTGATACCAGTTCAGTTATGCACTTTTCATATTTCTTTTGTGTATGTAGTTTAGTCCTCATATGTACATGTAAAAAATGAGTGTATAGAATCCGTTTTCCATTTAAAAAATGTACATAATTACTTTCTTGATTAGATTGCAGCGTTACCTACATTAATGGTACATCTTCTGATAGTTTGTGTTCACAGTATATGATTGTAAAGTATATGTATGTGTGTGTATTTCATGTATGCTTAGTTACGTATATCTGTAATTACTTATGTTAGTACTATATATTTGTCGATAAAAAATTGTAATCATTGACTATAACTGTAATCTTATTGCACCTATCTTGCAAGATTTCTATATCACCCGAAAGTAGGCTGGTAAAGAATGCCCAGGGGATGTAATAAATTTATAATTATTAAATTGAGATAAACTATTGCAATATGATAAACTTACAGCTTTCCTATACCGACTACTATATGTATACTGCTACATACCCGTATACTCTGTAATTAATAACATCATTAGACCTAACAAGGTGTCAATGGTGACTTACACTACTCAATTGTTATTTTAATCTCATTATCTCTTCTCATAAACCTACGAAAGTAGTAATACTGACAAGTGTACTAAAAATTATTTATGTAACTAGGTTAATTTTTAATAATTTTTTTTTTTTAATCTCTGTACGTCACATTACCCTGTGAAACGCAACGAGGCACCGCACTTCGCCCGGGGCTTCGAAACGAATTTCAACTACGTCAATGTGTTGCATTATTGAGGCAAGATGTACGATTGATAGCCAAGTTTAATTTATCAACGTGTGTGGATAGGCTGCATTTACAGTAATACGAGAAATATTTTCCTCATCCATATTAAAACATGTTATAAACCAGAAATCTATTTAGGTTCATTCAAAGTTTTGTGGTAAAAAGAGAGTTAAAAATGCTGGAGAATCGCATATTAGCTTAGGTAATAGAGTCACGCTGATTTCAGCACGAACGGACCGGCTCGACCGGAGCAGTACTAACCTCTCACAGAAGACCAATCTAAAGCGTCAGCATCTGTGCTGTCGTGTTTCGTTGACGAGTGCGAGACCGGAGGCCTATTGATGCAGGAGGCCAGCTATCATAGTAAGTGGGTGAACCTTACACTGCCACGATAGCTGTCATGCCTTTGACGTACCCAGCAGGGCGTGAAAAAGCATACTGTATTATCTGCATTCGCAATGAGTATGGTGACCACAACTCTTGGATTCTGTTCATGCATTCAGGCAGATTAGAGTCACTTTGGCAGGCTCTTAATATTAAAAAAAAATTCTTTACAGAGAAAATGTCTCAAGCATCAAATATTTCTGGCATTTGAACTTAACAATTTACGAGTATCAACAGCCTTTAACAGTCCACCGCTAGACATACGAGTAAGTGTCTCCTTAGCAAGGAGGTTTTGGCCTACTATACCACGCTGGCCAGACGGGTTGTAATAGGGTTTGTTTCAAGTTTTCCTTCTCTTTGTATAGTTTGTTACCTTAGTCACCTCTTATGACACCCAAGGGTTGAATAGGTGTGGTGAAACTACGTATTTTTAATCCTTCATGGTACGGAGAGTATATTGTTAAGATATTCCTAAGGTACACTTCGGCTCCAGGCACCATCGGTTCGTCTGGAGACATGGCCGGCCTACTTCCACTGCAGCATACCGATTCTCTGTGCGATGTCAGAGTGGGTACCACGATTGGGCAAACGTAGTGTAGGGCGCCCTGCGGCGCGATGGACCAACAACTTTAAGAAGGTGACTGGCAGCGGATGGATGCGAATTGCATAAGACCGGGATCATTGGCGTTCTTTGGGGGAGACCTTCGTTCAGCAGTGGACGGCGATAGGTTGATTGATTGATTGATTCCTTAGGTTCCTTCAAAAACAAAAAAATTGTGAGGATTGAGCTCAAACTTACAAATGAAAGTTAAGAGGCTGTATAGGTGATTTTTATCTACTGTCTCCAACAACAATGTTCCACAGTGAAGCGCGACAGGGAACGAATAGTAAATTATTTGATTTTCTCGTACCAGTCTAAACATAGCTTAAGCCGATCCAAATTAGTCAAACATTAACTACACTCATCTACAAATTGAATAATCAGTTAAAGTTAGGAGGAAAATATATGCTTTTGCCTAGCCCATTGAGTGCGCAGCATTCCTCTGGTTGTGGCAGGGAAATTCCTGACCAAATACGGATTGGATTGGGATATTTAGTAAAGGCTATATAAAATGTCACTTCGGTAGGATGTCACAGTGTTTGTAAGAAGCTCGGGAATAACGAATATTAAAAGAATGTATCGTTTGGTAAGTTTTGAAAAAGTATTCTGTATTCGTTTTTTTATATATTTTATTTAGTTTTCTTTTAATTCTGAATAGATTTTTCTTTTGAAAGGCTTTTGTAATATATTAAAAGAAGTTACCAATTTGGCTCATATTTCGTGCTTTTCAAGCTTTCGCGAACATTGGATGAGGTTTAAATAACAGACAACTTCACACTAACTACACGAGAAACATTTTTTGTCATATTTAACTTTTTTAAAAATAAGCCATTAATTTTTTTAAGCATAAAATTTCGGGAAACAATTTAACTAACTACTAATAAGAATGCTTTTAAATATATATCAGCCATAAAAATTAGATTGACCTGTCCATTATATTAAGTGACTCTGACTGTTCACTACTTCTGACTGAAGTCAGAGATCATGGGTTCTATTCTCAACCAGTACAAATATTTCTTTCGTGTCTGGATGTGATTTCTATATACTATGTATGTATTGAGATATCTATTAAAGTATGTTGATCAGATGCCCGCTTCCAACAGGCTTGCCTAGTTTTGGATCAGATGATCGTGTGTCAGAATCGTAGAACTGTTAATTTTATAGAAAATGATTTTTCAGCTCACAATCCTGGTGCTCTTGGCCACGGTCAACGCATCTCCAGCTCCGATAGTAGTGTTCCCATCGTCAGTGGGATATCCACTTCCTTCTGTGTACCATGCACCGGTCGTAGCCCACAGTCCACTGGTGCATCACGTGTCTTTGGCTCACCACCCTGTACTGCATGGTTTTCATACTCCATATTTCTTTAAAAAGTAGAAATTTATGCAGAAAATTGTTTTATGCTTAAGTGAATTTATTATACAGTCTACTTTTCAACTTTGTATTCAATGTAGATAACTAATGAAAATAATACATATTTTACTGACTTGAAAAAGGAGGCGATTATATTGTATTTTAAACTTTTTTGAGACTATTCTAATTTGATGAAAATATACCCATAAACCGGAAATTAAGGAATAGTAAATAAATTTTATGCCAATATGTCGGCGTCATCGTAAAGTCGGTGATGCCTTTTGAAGTTGATTATTTCATAAGCAAGCATGTTAATCATTAAATAATACAATATTAAATAAGCTACGTGTATCTTGGGTCTATTTAACAAATGTATAACATGTCCCATATAATTTGAATATAAATATTATTTAAATATATATAAGTATATTCAAATATAACACCAAAATGTTTTTTCTTATATACATAGATATGTATAATAAATAAAATAAGTTTTTATTATGTACATGTGTTTATTTTAAGAAATTTTTTTTTTTATACCCCGACGGTGGCAAACAAGCATACAGTCCGCCTGATGGTAAGCGGTTACCGCAGCCAATGGATGCCTGCGGCACCTGGGACATCACGTGCGCGTTGCCGACCCCGAAATTGTTTTTTTTTATAAGACATACTATTTTTTGGAAATGTATTATATTATTTTTGTAAAGTACTTTTATCATTTAGTAATTTCCTCATTATTTCATTAAATTTTTCAATAAAATATCATTAAAGTTTTGATAAGAATGTTTGAAATATTAAATTAATATAATAAAATATTTTTATACCAGTGTTTTATAGGGTTTATACCTAGAACTTAGGACCTGTAGTCAACCTCACCTGCAAGAGGTAAACCTACTGATCGACGGACGAGGCTCTGGATTCGTGAGACTAAATACTCGCGGAAAGTGGGTGTTTAACATGCTCGTGTCTACCCCTCCGAGGAAGCAGGCGTGCTTTTATGTATGTACATACCCGCATGTGTGTTATGCTAGTATTTAATTTGCATACTCATTAAACCTACAGAAGGCGGTATATGTGAAATAACATTGAGTTATAAAGTCACTAAAATATCAATTATATCTGTATATGGATGTTTAATTATGAAAGTAAAGAAAGAATATTTTTAATTATTTTTATAGCTGTCTTGCAACTGATTTATGGTTCGAATAAATTAAAAATTCGTAAACAATTTTCATCTGAGTTATAATTTTTTTAACATACATTTCTCAATTGGTCAAGTGATTACTTCATACAATTAACAGCTATCATGTTTATGAGTATTTAAAAATATTGTTGAGTAAATTGACATGTGACATATTATTCAATATCAACATGTTTACGCCCTCCGATCATACAGATTCACGTTTATAAATATATGTGTGTCACATGGGCAGAAGTGAATTAATAATCGAACATGGCATTAATGTAACAAAAAACAAATCTGTAAACTAAAAAACAGGTACTTAGGGAAAGAAAAATTGTGTAAAGATCAACAAGGATATTCTTATTTGTGTGAGAACCAAGCTTCGACAGACATGGACCAGCTCGGTCGGACTAATACTTGCATCTAATTACTGGAGACCGAAACCCTTTTACCTTTATTTCGACTGGTACCAATTATTTAGATCATATTTAAGAGTCAAGTAAGTATGTATTTTGCTGCCTTGTTGGTCTAGCGGTTAGTCTATGCAATTGTCAATCAAGAGATCTTCAGTTGGAATTCGAGTTCGAATAGTCTGGAGTTTGTCGGGATCTTAACTCCCGTGCCTCGGCAAGTACGTCAAGCCATCGGTCCTGCGTCGGATCTCACCCCAGTCGTGTCAAATAGCCGTCAGATCGGATTATGAGAGTGAGGGAACAAAGAGTGTACCCGAGTGCATAAGTAAGCGTATATTATAAAAAAATATTATTATAAAATAAATAACTGACTTTTATAAAAGTTTTAATAAAAATGACAGTTTATTCATTAACTTTCGTATTTGATCTATCTATCTATCTTAAGTACTTATAACACATTTTAAGATTAATGTGGACTATAGACATGTCCTTGTACGTAGGTAGGCGTAATCTTAGACAACTACAATATCATTATCGACGTAGCATGAAATGGTTAAAGGAAATCCTACCCCATTGAGCTCTTGGGATTTCCTATCAGTAATGGCTAAAATAGAGATATTACGTTAACCTTGACACTGTTTACATGGTCGTGAAGATAATAAGGGTGAATTTTTATTGCGATGAAGATTAGCAAAAAACGGTTAGGTCGTTTTGATAGGTTAATATTGAGTAAAACGAGACATAAAATCGACAGTTTCTAACCAAAGTACAATTGAATGTGGTGTGAATTTAAGTGACTTTTGGAAAAGTATCAATAATGTACATTTAAGATAATAATTTCTTTATTCCTTGGTTTTACTAGTAGTAGTAGAAGTAGTAAGAAATCATAATATCCAAATCAGTATATAAACGACAGAGGTATAATCAAAAACAAATACAAACGAATTGTGAACCTCTTTTTTTTCAGACGTTTCAAAACGATCACTGTTAGATTTAGTGGCGTGTTATGGAGACTCTAGATTCAGTTTTGAACAGATGCAAGTAGGTCCAATTTATCAAGGAATAATAGGTAAAAATCGCCATATTAAAACCAAAAAAATGAAAAAGTATAATGTCCGCTAGTGATCGGTCTAACGTCACTAACCCACCATTTACTTCTCTTATACCAATGTATTAATCTATGCACAGTTCTATATTTGCCAGCGTCACTAACACATCACTCTATTATTATGATAAATAAGCACTCTTGTACTATTGAGATCCACGCGTCCACGATCCAGGTTTGTTTTTTATAGCAATTTACCAAAGTGACTCTATTCTGCCTGATAGAAAGCATGAATAGAATCTAAGAGCGGTGGTAGCCGTACTACGAATGAGGACAGTGCAGTGTGGTAACCCACGCTATGGCGGCCTAGTGAGATGCTTTTTCACGCCCCGCTCAAAGGACATTTTCCTATGTGATACATTATTGAATCCCTCAGTAGGGATCACAATCCTTGCAGAGAATCTACTTTAATATGGTCTTAAAATAATAAATTTAAATTGAATGTTTCTATAAAAATCTTTAAATGTAGGCATTTCTAGAAGCGTAATGTACAGAGAAAAAGTTTTATGAGAAAAGGCACTAATAGATGGACAGATAGCAAATATATAATATACAACATAACGTATACAGTACTAGCTGTACTCTGCCACAGTTTACTGTGACACATTATGCTTACATAAATGAGAAATGAGGAATAAATGTGACGTCAAAAATAGACCAAAAGTTTTGTAAAAAACAGGTTGTATATCATGTCAACATTTGTTTTCAATCGCTACAAAACTCTTTCAGATTTTAAAGCATATGCAACTTAACAATTATAGATAGTCCAGTGGACACTACGTGGATCATTGTTCAATGTTAAATGAATTGATCGTGACCGCATTAATGTGCAGCCTGATTAGACCGACATTGACTTTATCCGGTGCAGTGACAACGATTAGTTAGGACACACTCACACTGGTTTTACACTATGAATAATACTATGTTACTATTATAAATACACTTCTGATATTTTATATGTTCAGCTTGACGACTTCCACATACAGCGGTAATACGGAAGTATGTATATGGAAATCGCCACGTACAGCAAACAAGAACTAAACTGATTGCAAACATTAATATTAAATTTCTAAAGTGCTACTAGATAATCTAGTTTTAGAATGACAGTATATAAATATTTCCTTCATTATACGAGTAGAACAGCTTCTTAAAACTACTACTCAGTTAGTCCAATATGCCGGTAAATAGCATTAATTAAAAATATCAAACAACTGCAACTTGGTTTCTAGCGACGCTTAACTCTATCTACCTGACCTTAATCCAAATACTCAGTATTACATACAATTGAATGCTCATCATTCATTATATCACCATAATTCCAAACCATATAAGGTAGGTTGTACTCGTCATTGAAACTGTGTACATACATCTTACATATACGCACGGCTCAATCTCGTCCAGAAAGACGATGGAATATCCTTTTTCACATTCTTGACGACTGCTCATGTTCCGTTCACATTTATCAAACCTTCTGGACATCCTCGCCAGTTTACGTGTACTTTTGGCGAGAACGTTCTTTAGTGTACTGCTGATCTGGTCCGTATATGCTTTTTAGGGCCTTTGTTTTTAACTGTGGGAACCTCCTCGGGCCGTCACCCCACCGGGGCTTACGGCGGGGTGATGTGTCGGAATTGGAACGACTAAAACCACACGGTGTGCCACTCTGCGCCTGACATAGGAGGGATTCGGGTACAGCTGTTATTACGACATCCAGGACCTGCCCGCATGGGCTCATAGTTAAGAAATAGATATAACCAGGTTGGAAAAAAGAAAATATTATTACAGCACTAAATCTATACCCGAAGTTACAAGCGCTAGTTATTGCTAGCGAGGCCGAGGTGTGTTTGTCACATAAGTGGCACCTATGACGTTTGATAGACATTCCTATTATAACAACGTAAAAAACTAGATATGGGAATTTGCTGCATTATATTTTTTTCACACCTTTGTTACACAGTAATTATGCACGAATCAATATCAGGAAGTCGAATGAATGAAGAATACTCAGACTTAAATGGTTTGTATGATAATATTGCGAAAGCTATTGTTTTAGCTACAACACCCGCACATATAAGAAGAGTATAATTTTTGCTTAAACTATGATTAACTCAATAATCAACATGAACAGACATATAATAACTCTGGTGAGTGCTTATTTCTGTAATAACTTTATCATCGTTGGTCTATTGTAATCCACTGCTGAACGAAGATCTATCGGTGTGTCAATTATCCCAGACTCAAACACAAACATTTTTTTTTTACGATAAGACAACTCTTGCACTTGGAACAAATCCTGTGTCTCGGGGAACTTTACAAACATACAAGAAACGGACACAAAGAACACCCAGACTCAGAACAACAATTTATGGACCACACAAAGTGTTGTCCCGTTTAGGATTGGTACCCACAACACAGCGCAGTAGAGAGCAGTGCGACGACCGCTTAAACCACTTGGCCAACCATGCAGTGTCATATTTATTTATTTATTTACAACTTTATGCACAAATACATGCATCGGTGGGCTTAATGTCTAACACATTTTCTGCCAGTCAACCGATTGGGCGATGTAGAGTAAATTTAGAGGCACTTAAGGATAAGAAGTAATTGACAGAGCATTTAGTATACGAGTATATAGACTAGTTTGACCCTAAATAAGCATCTCATATGATGATGGTCTTCTAGCCGATTTCAGTCACGGCGACCAGTCTCAAGAGAGACCAGCCATCTACGCAGGAGATTTTATAGTGCACGAGTCTGTTCAAACATAGGTGCACTCGCTGTTCCCTCACTCTCACAATCTGACACGACCAGGGAGATTAGGCGTAGGACAGATGGCTTTAGGTGCTCTTCGAGGCACGGGCACGCACCCCAGTATCAAAACTACGGGATTTGTTAATCAAAAAAATTCAATAACACTATTCTGATCTGATCCGGGCATCGTACCCGAGACTTCCTGATCGGCAGTCACATACTCTAACAGTTAGATCAACGAGGCAGTAATATAAACATATACCGTAACTATAAGTAAGAACGCCTGAGACCGGCCGCCGGGGTGGTTTTTAGTGGCAACACCACGTACTCCTGGCTCCTGCGTTCCCGAGGAGCCGGAGTTACGAAGGGGTTTTCCACCCCGACAACAAGGAAAAAAAGATGGTATTATGCATGACTGATCCTGTTATGTAACTGTGGAGTACTAGCGACCCTTCTCAGGTTTTTTTAAATCAAATTAAGTAACATTCTTTTAATCTCTACTTTTAAGTGATCAATCATAGTTGTTGACCCATTTAATTTTACTAGGGCACAATTTGTTTCAACTCTTTTTATTCTAAAATGATAATAATTGATTAAAATAACCCGTAATCCATCATTTTTTTGGGGTTAGGTTGTGATAAAGGTTTTTACCAGCATTCTGTCTCCTGATTTTTCAAACGAGCAACTACCGGAGACCAAGATTTTCCTCTCGTAATTTTAGGGGTAGGGGACTCATATTCTTATACCTCAATAACAATAGTATTTCATTCAGTAATAAAATAATTATTCAATAGATATTGTATAAGTTTCAAGTCAATAAGAAACACTTAATCATGCAATAGTGATTAAGAAATAGATCAATTATAGGTCAACTACTTCAAGTTTATTTCTAGTTGTACAATAGGCACTAACTTCGAAAACAAATAGGATTATAGACATTAAAACTTAAGAAAATTAATCACAATTTCAGTATAATACTCTAGTGCTCTTTTCTAGACATCCATTGTATAAAATAGATTGTAATTTAAATATCGCTGAAGATATGGATTTAACATCAAAGAACTAGAACAAAGTAGAGAATAATGACCTTACCTTGAGAGTAGAAATACTTCTTATGAGCTCATTCAAACCGCAATCTATCAACGAGACAATCTTTATCAAGATGCGTGTAGCCGTTTTAAGATAATTCAATTAAAAAGCCAACATCTTAACAAAGCGATTTTCTTATTTATTTAGTGTAATGTAACACGACCATTGTTTAACAAAATTTTCAGTAAGGCCTCTCTGGTATCAGTCAGGTTAATTGTTCATGTGTGCTGAAACATGGCTATAAAATTATCTTTTGAAACAACGTATTATTTATATTTAGAACCACTTTTTCTTTATATTTAGAACCGCTTGCAGACAAGGCTTTTCAATTTCTTTAAACTTATCCATTCTTAACTCTTTTCAAACTATTTCAGCACATAACCTAAATGAAGGATATCATAAGCTGAAACATATATTTTTACAGATGCTCGCAGTAGCAGCCCTAGCGGTACCGTCGTCAGCATACTACGGGATGGACTACCATTCTTCGGTTCACATGCCCCACTATCCAGTGACGCATTACAAAGAAGTGCATACAATACCTTCGCACATAGTACCTATCGTGCACCCAATGCCGTACGACATAAAGTATAAAATAAAAACACATTATAACCACCCGTTCCACTACTGACACATTTTGATTTTTCATCTTTATCACTTTTGAAATGGTGGAAATATATTTCGTAATTTGTGTTTATATGTATCTATTTGTATGTATGACCAAATGATGTTAAGGTATCCATGTTATGATAATGTCGAAAAAATGGTGTTCAACTTTTGTTTACTAGATTCCTTTTTGCCGTTGTGATTATCACATACTTACTAGTGATTCAATTCAATTATAATAGCGATGTTTCATTTAGAATGTAGACATATTATTAAGGATTTAAAGGAGGATTTAATATATTCATATTTGCTAAGAAAAAAATAGGAAAAGTTAACCTTAAATCATCAGAACAGTAAATATTCAACTTTTTTTTATAGAATTATATAAGCAGAAATTGTAAAAAAAGGTTGGTATGCCAATAAATATACACAGACAATATGTACTTGTTTCATTTTCGAGCAACATATTATCCACTAAATACACAATAACCTAAGATTTTAATTTATTGAACGTGCATCATAACATTTGATGATATACATTGATGATAAAATTAGCTAACTTAGAGAGAAAAAGTGTTATTTAATTATTGTGGCTATAGAAACACTTCAAAACAGCCCGAAGTTTGAAAATTGTAGTCTTAACTCCCTCTAGCTTATTAGTGAAATAAACTTCCCCACAAAGAGCACATAAAGCCGTCGGTCCTGCGACACCACCGTACCTGTGTTCCGGTCGGACAACCTTCTTATCGGATTGTAAAAGTGAGAGAACAGAGAGTGCACTTGTGTTCGCGTACACACTTGTGCACCTTTATATTTTCTACGTAGTTGTTTAGTCTCCGTCGGACTAACTACCGTGGTCGAAATTAGTTAGGCACGCATCATCATTAGTTTAGAAAAAGAATTACATATTTTTTTAGAAACTAATTTCACTAGTAACATATTCGTTAGTAATATCTAGTAATACTATTAAGAATAAGACTACACAGTTGGCCTAGTAGTTTAAGCAGTCGCCACGCCGCTCTCTACTGCGCTGAGTGTTGTGGGTTCAAATACCATATGGGACAACAGTTTGTGTGATCCACAAATTGTTGTCCCATGTGATCCTCTTGGTATTATCGTCCTTAACTAAATCCCTCAGAAATCACCGCATCAAATATATTTTTGCCTAACAACAGTCTACAATCTCAATCCAATATCAAAGACGAAATGGTAACATGAAGGATCTGAAAAACGTTCATTGAAAAACTCGAACCGTCCTAGAGCCCCTAATTGAAACACATGTACACGGAGGCCACGATATCTACGTCGTTAGGGTGAATTGCCCACTTGTAATAAAGTCGTAAAGGAACGTCGACCAGAGTGTTAGGGATTTTAGCACTTTTGGGAAATTGTGTTAATAGCTTTAACCCGATTTAACTTTTTGTTTGGTTAACCTTTTGAGGTTAATTTTTTAGAAATTATGTTATTGAAATTCTAGCTGTACCGTGCCATGCTTTCAGATAACAATGTTCTTAATTTGTCTTTTAATGAAATAAATGACCATTTCTCTTCCAGGTGTATGGAGGTTTCTTTGTGTGCAAGGCAACAATGCCTCAGCTTGTCTCATTGACATTGAAGACTACTTGTTTAATATTCATGAATTCGACTTTAAATTGAGTGGGGAACATGTGGGGCCAGCAAAACAGACTCTTTCATAACCCAAAACAGATCATTTGAACTGCACGGTCACAACTGATTTTGTATAAATAAAATGCAATCTGTACAATGAAAATTCTCTTGCTGAAACACCCGTAATCCGTCATACTTGACTAAAAAGTAACCTTAGGCATTGTATTTTATAAAAATCAATCACAGACAAATCATCATCATCATCATCATCATCAACAAACAGCCGTTAACAGTCCACTGCTGGACAGAACCTTCTTCTTAGAAACCTGGCAAATCAAAGACAAATCTAAACTAAACATGTCCCCAATCGAAGGATTTGGGTTCTTAAAAATTAAAGTTATAATTTATTTCTTGTATTTTAAAACTTTATCATAAATCACTTTAGTAATCAAATGAAAAACTTTGAAATATTTTTGATAATTCATCTTGAAAAATTAAACTTGATAGAATTTTAAAGAGAATCGCCATATTGGTGACGTCATAATGTTAAAAGAATTTCCTGAAAGTATAGTACCACAGGTGCTAAAGAAGCATGATAGATTTATAAACAAATAATATCGTAAATTAAAATGCTCTAATACTAAATTATACCTAAGTACTTTCAATAACCGTATACAAATTCATTGTTTAATTGTTTGAAGTTATTAATAGATTTTTATTACGCTATAATTTATAAAAATATAATAGCATATTGTGGAACATTTAAAAAAAATATAGGTATTTCTTTTAGTAGAAGTTTTACATATTGATATAATACAAAGCGATCACGATTGTTCTGTACATTTTTGATACATAATATAATTTATTAAAAAATTATCGTCAATGTAAAATAGTTATCAATACATTGACGATAATAACAACATTTAATCGATTAAAAGTCAAAACACTGTCAATGAGTAGCAAGTATAAACTTTGTGACGTCACATGCACTCGGATTTAATCGGGAATTGTCGGCGCGTTGACGGTACAGTGTTCAAAAATTTATTTTATTTTTAAATTAATTTTATAATTACAATGAAAAAAAAACTAAAACTAGTTTTAATAGTAGAGTAGTAGTGTTTTTCAAAAAACTAATTCGCTTTGCTTTTGCTTGTACTGTACTGTTGTTTGTGTTGCTGTGTTGTTGGACTGTACTTCCTTGATACAAAAATTTTATTATATTGACTTGACTTTGGACTAAACTAAAGGTGATCTTATGAAACTTGTACGCTCCATAAAACCCTTCAGTCTTCTATGTGTGTATAAATGTTCGAGAACGTGAATAATGTGCCATTTGTCACAGCATATATCATAGTTAAAGGCAATTTTTTTTTTCTATCTTAAGAGCCTGCCAAAGTGACTCTACTCTGCCTGATGGAAAGCATGAATAGAATCTAAGAGCTGTGGTCATCATAGTATGGTGACCCACACAAAAGGCATGACAGTTAGTGTGACAGTGTAAGGCTTTACACTGTCACACTAACTGTCATGCCTTTTACGTCCCCAAGCGGGTTGAGAAAAAGCAACGAAACACGACAACATGGATGCTGGCGCTTTAGATTGGTGGTCTGTGGGAGGGTAGTACTGCCCCGGTCGAGCCGGCCCGTTCGTGCTGAAATCAGCGTGGCTCTACTACCTAGAGAATTATTACCTCATACTATTTAATTTTATATTTTAAATATTTTAAATGTTCATAAAACTGTTAAATTCGTAACCAATTATTATCTTTAGATAATAGTAGACACTGTAGCTTTATATTATAATAGAGTGTTAATTCAACGCGGTGACGGTAACAATTCAAATGTAAATCTCAATTAACGTTCAGTAAACTATCTAGTGGCATCGGTTCTGTTATTTTAGAATAAAACTCAACTGATAGATGAGTTATACTCATATTATATATAGCTATTGTTATTGACATTAAATAAATATTTCTGACATTTGACACACAACGTCATCTAGTTTCAAACTAAGCAGAGCTTGTGCTATGACTAATAGAACTACTAGAGACTATGACTAGACTGACTAATAGAATACTTATTTACTGTTTTTGTAAATACACACGTAATATGTATAGAAAACACCCAAACTTCAAAACAGATCATATAAACGTTTGGACCGACCCGGGAGTCGAACCTGAAACCTCAAGCACAGCAGTCGAATTCACTACTGCTGTATCACCAAGGCAGTTATTTATAGGCATTCCGTTATAATGATGGATATTTATTGTTATTCTTTAATCAAGCTTACATACATTAGCTTACTCTAAAGTTTTAGGTTAAAACTATGCATGTAAACAAATCTCATTTTAACTTTCTTTTAACTAACATATCAAAATAAAAGTTTGTATTGTTGTTTCAGATACTACACTATAATCAGACGTTCTAAAACTAGTCTGATGATGTAAACATGTGGTGAATCGAGATTCTTTTTACATAACTTTGGGTTTGATTTTAGGCTTATAACATTATATTTGACCAACAGATCGGATTCACTGTATTGGATTGGTTTATGAAAGAGGGTCTGATAGAGAAATAAAAAAAAGAAAGAAAGCCTACGTCTAAACATTATTGTAATAAAAAGATAATACTCGCAGTTGAATTTACAGTGTCTCAAAAACATCATATTACCATTTGTGTATAAATACTCTGCTTAGTTAGTTGAACTTTTAGTTAATTTAACTTCTGACAAAAAAAACCTAGTGAATAATAAAACTTTAAGATTTACAGCCCGTCAACTATATGTATATAAAACATGAATAAATAAAATATCAAAAGGACATAGAACGGACAAAAATAGTCTCGTCTGGTCATTTCTCCCAGCGCTAGTTAACGTGCTAAGCGAATGCATATATCATTGGTTAATCGTTTCTCTATCCCGACGTCAGTAACAGTCATGAAATCAGATATACCGGCCATTACAGTACGGTTTACGATGAGGAGATATGAACTATTAAACACTTAAACGTCGTTTAGATGTACTAACCATACCATTTAGTATTAAATGTTAAATGGATGAATAGTATGGCGGCGGCAGTTTAATGCCTAAGGTATTGAACTTATCATCAAGCGGGTTAGACCTATTTATTTTGCCTTCTTTAATAATAACAACGACAATGCGGTCCTGATGACCAGTTTTCCTCTTAAAACGAGTAACCTAGTACTGGCTAGAGAATATGGTTTCTAGAAAGTCCTGGAGCACATCGAATTAGGTGAGGCCTGTACCATCCAAAAGATCAGCGATTTGGGGTCTACGGGTTGCACCTCTAACGGTGATCCGTCGCTGAAGCTTCGCTGGTTGTTCGGATCGTACGAGGATACTGCACCAATCACAATTCCGGCACGTTTTACACCTTTTTTTATCCTGCGGATGGATTTATAACCGGACTCGTGCTATTACCAGATCGCATAAAGTTACCATTGGGATGCCACGTTAGGATTGAGGGGAGGGCAAATCTTCCGGAACAGAACCTAGTATAGCATGGCGCTGATTCTGAAAGGGCCTGAATTCACAAGATCTGGGCCCTTCCTGAGCGTATAAGGTTGGCCGTCGAGGTGATTTTTAGTGGAAATAGCACATACTCATTGCTCCTACATCTCCGAGAAGCCGAATATCCTAAGAGATTTTCAATCTTGTCATTAAAAAAAAAGGAAAGAACCAACGATAAAAAAATATATTACAATATATTTTTCTAGTAATATCAGAATTTGTAATAAAGTCGATTACAAACAAATAAGTAAAGTAAATAAAAACAGTTAAAAAAAACGTATTTAGTTCGCGATGGACCTGTTCATTTAGTGGTTAGTGACCCTCACTGCTGCCGAATGTGAAATATGTGGAATTATTAGTATTATTTACAAGTATGCAGATCAAACGAAATAATTTCAATAATATTACCATATTTCAAATTCTAAATGAAGTTCTAATCTCTGACTACGACGGGCGGAGTAAGGCGTGAGTTTGTATAAAATATATGTGTAGTCAAGATAGTTTCCAAATAATTTATTGCATTCATAGCATCGAAATTTCTATTTTGGATTCTAAATACTAGTGTGTTATTTTTCGAACGTCTTCTACTGATGCCAATGAGAATACAGTTCACATTTCGTGGCGCATAAAATTAAGATGTTAGAATATAGATATAACCGTATGTGTTCTCTGAAAACCTACGTTTGAGTCAGTTGTCAGTCCTTCATCCCAGTATTCAACAGGTCATTGACTTGTTATAAAACCATCACAATGCCTATCTATTCTTTCTCTCGTAGTACATTCACCTGGTCCATATTTTACTAACTCGTATTTTTTCCTTCAATATTTTTCTCTAAAAATATTCCAACGTGATGTATACAATGAGGAGGAAATTGTCGTTCTTCCGTAGTATTCCTCGGTCGATAACCGCATCCTTTTATACTGGTACTGACAGATTTTATATCGTGAATTTATTTGATAGAGACACTAGATTGATATTTTTATCATGATCTGCTATGAAAAAATAGCAACGTTCAAACTCTTGTTAGTCAGATCTTGTTAGTTAAAGATCTTAGTAGTTAGTTAGATCTTGTTAGTGATTAACCTAGACAAGACTTAACTAACGAAAATTTTAAAAACTTGTTATGATAAATTTCTACAAACTAACTAACTAAACACTAATCTAACAAGGCCTTTAAAAAACCTGCACTAATAAGTTACGTATTCAGAATTCGAAAGTTAAAAATCGAATGATTAGGACAATCTTTTTTGCTTATACTCTGCCCTAGTATACTTACAATTTTTATACACACAACTGTTTAGGTCTTTAAGATGTGGTTCTACTTACAGTTGTAAGAAAAGTAAACAATCCTGTGTTTATAATAACACTTTAATGTTCACCACACACACAAGATACGAAGTTTATAGTTAGAAGGCTCAATCAAAGTTAGAAAGATAGTAAACACAAGGAACACGACAAAAGTTACACATGTACAATAGGTTAGATGACACCTTAATCAAATTAGTTACTTTTTATCATTTGTCAAAACGATAATTTTGTAAGAAAAATGTACTAAATACCAAATTGTGACGTCACTGTTTTAGACCACTCAATTGAACAATATATTTCACAGTATATTTGATTGAAATTTATAAAAATAATAAAAAGCTATGTTAATTGTATTTGCCGAGATGTTTCGCGATATTAGTTTTAATGAAGTGGACATTGGTATTTATTTACGATACAGTCATCTACACAATTTACATTAGTCTAATATTTGAAACGTTATAAGCATATTTTTATGGACATTTAATTAACGGATGCACCGAGAGCTTTAATCGCCGTAGTCAGTTGATACTGTGGTCAGGGGTCGAAGAAAAATACAATACGTAATAAATTCTATTTTTTTTTTTCGGATGTGTCGAAAATATTTATAGAAAAATACTGTTACATATATTATGATAATATCTATTTGTTTATGTTGAAATAATATTATATAAAATATAATAAATATTAAACACATGTAAAAGTATTGTTTATAGTTAATTTATAAAGTGTATGTATGTACGTATGTCATCTACAACTGTTTTCTTTTTACATTTTACAAATATCTTTTATACTCACCCTTGAAGCAAATAAAGTTTATGTTTCAACAAGTTTTTCCTCGCAGCTTCACTCACATGGAATTTGGTCTGCCACATTAAGTTTAGTAACATACAAATAATCCTACCATACATCATCTTTGTGTAACTTCAATGGTTTAGGCAGTGTACGCCAAGATAAATATCAGAGACCAGATTTTTTGCCCACTTAATTGACATGTATCATTATATTACAACCAAAATTGCATAAAAGCATTACAAATCATAGCCTATATGTTATTCTGATGTATAACCTATATTACTGTGAAGTTTAATCCAAATCCATCCTGAAGTTTTTTCGTGAAAGAGTAACAAACATTCATACACTTTCGCATTCATAACATTAGTAGGATTGATTTTTAAAGTCTTTCTATATTATGTTTATTATATTTTAATAGATGATCAATAAATATTGTTATAATATAAATAAATTTAAAGACTTGCATATTAAAACAAATCAAAGATACACACAGTAAAATAAACCAGTTACATAAAATCTAGCATCGAGTACAATAATCCTAGTAATATCACAAAACAAGTTTCTACAGTGAGATCGATTTAAATTGATCGTTCTAAAATGGCTGCAACTATTGTACGACAGATTCTCTTAAAAATACTTAAGGCATCTTGCTCCCGACTTACTAATACCCATTTATGAAGAGCTTGTGTAATGGTAATCAAGAAGACAGCTGATGAGCATCCCTATATATTATAGACAAATTAAAATTAAGAAAGTATCAACTAATTTAACTAACTTAGTAAGAAATAGATGACTAACCAGGAGACAAAAGACAGTCTGAATTAGTAAGTTTAAAACTTCTTGTAGTTTTTAGTTTCTCTGAGTGCTATCATTACTTTCCCTAATACAGTTGAATAAGTGTTAATCAACAAGATTAAACAAATAATTACTTGTTAATTGTAGTAGAGCTTTACAAACAAATTATCCAACCAGGTATTCAAAAAAATCATCAGTAACTATTTCAGTAACTGAAATATATTTTGACCTAAAAAACATTCTTATCTTTCTTTGCGGTTCGCGGTCTTCCATTTTCCAAAAAACCTCAGTTCAAGACCCTTTTTAAGATATTAGTATCATAATTAATTTTAAAATGCTCCTCCAAGTGTAATAAGATAATAAATCATAATTTCGAGAATAACGAGGGCGCTAGGAAGAAAAACAGATGTAAAAGTGGGAACGTGTTCATCGTAAACACTTAGTAGGATGACCTTAATTATAGTACTTACATTCAATAAGAAAGTTTAGAAAAATAGTTTATTTCTGAACGCTTATTCTAATCAAGTTGTTGGGATATTGTGATCTTATGATTCTGATCCAAAAAAGATTAAGATGGCAGTCCTAAAGGAATCCTCAAACCTAGGACGGACATACAGTTAAACAAACCCAGGCTTCAAAAGTGGGCATCATGCTTAAAAAGCAAGCCAAAACCTGTACTTAAAAAAATTGAATAAATCGCTGGTACCATCAAAACAAATTTTAACACAAGATTTATATTTTTTACTACATGTTAAACATGAAAAGAAAATTCTCTCGACACTACGCGAACGTACAACGGCAATAAAAGAGCGATTTCACTATCGACATGTTTACATACAAGAAATAAAACATTGAACAGACATTTCAGTAAACAATATGAGAAGACGATTTCAATTTTAAAATTCACAAAGACGTTTGACAGACACAAACTTTCATACTATAAAATAATACAATGGGTGTCGACTCAAGATTCGATTTTAGACAGGCAATGGTCTAGTGAATAAAAGGTGGCAGACTTATTTTCTTTCCTATTTTAGGAAACCTTTGTCTTTCTTGTATAAAATTCTTATAAAGAACTCCATTGTCTACCAAATACTTAACACGAAGTTTTTTGTGTGTTGCTCAATCAATAATTGTTTTTCTCTAATGGTTTAAATATTATGTTTTACCTTTAAATAGGCTTCTCCGAAATGTATTGTTAGAAATAGGCTATTTGTATTTAATGTAATATCAAAGAAACTGTGTATAAACATTGTGGTCTTAATATTGTTTATTTATACATTGGTAATTCACAGTTCGCTGCGTCTATGCGTATAAAAACTGTTAAAGAAACAAATATACATTTAAAACTGTTTGTATTTAAAAAGTTTTGTGCTTGTCTATAAAGGGCTTACTGTTGACAAATTAATGATTTAAGTATTTTTATATCTGAGTAACTTTTCTCGACGTTTGTTATAAGAATTCTGTATTACAGAACTTATACCTAATTGCGCTTGATGTAACTTTGAAAATAATTGGGAAATTTGGTCAAATATAAATTTTAAATTTGTAAATTAAATCATTCCAAAAAACAAAACATTTTGTCAAAATAAAGGCACGTTAATATCAATACTTTAGTAAAAACTGTAGACTAATTATTGAATTCTATAAGAAACATTAAGGGCAATTCAATGCAAGCACACTTTATCATAGGTGAGCATTGAAGTAGCAGATTGCCAAATGGTAAGATTTATTACTGTAGATGAATACAGCCTAGACCGTAGGCTGTAGGGCTATAAAAGGACGGTACCTAGGCGATCTAGGTACACAGTCGTCCTGCACGAGTCGATTAACACACAATTACAGATAAATTGCGACAATATGTTCAAGCTGGTAAGAGATCTTTCTTATATAAATCTTTATTTAATCTCTACTAAAGCAATAATAGAGCCATAGAGTTTGTTTGCTCAAATGACTTAACACCTGGAAGTATAAGTAAGAGCTGAGTAATTATTTTAATCTTGGATGGGGTATAAATTGGTTACAGACTTGTAACATCATACATAAAAGAAGGTGAAACACTAAATTAAAAACGGAAAATTGGTAAAATTTCTCGGTAATGGATAATTCACATTTTGCCACAATGGCTCTTGTGAATCCGTTATGGCAAATGAATAAGTGTGTTGGCACTCATTCAATCCCGAACGTAGAAAGAGAGTTTGGGTTCCGGTAAACCCCTCTCATTCAATGAAAGAAAGAATTGTTTTGCACCTTTATTTTGTGAGATGGTGTTTTACTCTGGTTGAACCTAGCCCCTGTGTGCCGAAGCATGCTTCTCCCACGATAAGATCTTAAGTTAAGGCATCACAGGACTTTTCATTTATTTACAAGAAAGTAAAGTCAAATTGCAATTACAGCTACGCATTTCAAATGCTTTAAAGACATAAAATCTTCACCAAGCTGATAAAATATAATTTATCGAGGCACATAACTTTAGCACTTAAATACAGTTTTATATTATATCAAAGCAAACTAATTAACTCGCACAAAATAGTCGAGTTAAAACTATCGCGCCGCACTAAAATTGATTTAGTTTTTTGTAACTTTATTGTTACAATGCCAATTTTACTTACTTCACTTATTTCATTAAGTACTTTAACTTAAATTAGTTATATTTTATGAAAGAACGTAGACCTTGTCTGAGACCGTGTTTTTGTTATAACTATGTAGTTTTATATATTTTATAAACATACTAGACTTATAATCAAAATATAACTATAAAAAAAGTTTTTACACAAACAACTATAGGCTTAATTTTTACATTATCTAAAGACTGTCCGTCCTGGGGTTGAATATTCCTTTAGGACTGCACGATCGGCCTAGTGCTTTAAGCGGTCACCACGCCGCTCCCACTTCGCTGAGTGTTGTGTGCTCAAATCCTACATGGTACAACACTTTGTGTGATCCACAAATTGTTGTTCTGAGTCTGGGTGTTCCTTGTGTCCGTTTCTTGTATGTTTGTAAAGTCCCCCGCGGCACAGGATTTATTCCTAATGCGGGCGTTGTCTTTTTTAAAGCAAAAAAAAACGATATTATTACAAATGTCAGTGGTTGGTTTACTTATGTTTTAACACAGAAGATTAACATACAACGTCATCTAGTTTCAAACTAATCAGAGCTTGTGCTATGATAACTAGACTGGCTGATAGAATACTTATCTATATACTTTTTTTGTAAATACATACATATTATACATAGAAAACAACCAAAATCTGAAACAAATATTTGCAGATCATACAAACATTTGGTCCGAACCGAGAAACCGAGACCTCGAGCACAGCAGCCGCTTTCGTTACCGCTAAGTTATCGAAGTTAATGCTTAATTAGGTTATTCTAACTTAATGCTTCTGCCGAGTGTCTCCTCTTCTCATCAAACATATTGATAAATAATTAATACCGTGTAGAAGTAGTAATAATTGTGTGAAATTTGCTCTTTCCGTGTGATGATGGATTAATAATACAAAGTCTCACCACCCCTATTCATCCCGTGGCGCAAGAGGCGACTAAGTAAGCAAACTACACAAGACAACATCACCGTAAAAACTTGATATAAACCTTATACCAATCCGTCTATCCAGCGAGACACAGTAGGCCAAAACCGCCTTTCTAAGGAGGAAGCTTACGTCCAGCAGTGGACTGAAGACAGATGACAATGATGACGATGTGTAAAGTTTCAACGTAATCAGATTTATGACCCTTGAAAGCATACCAAACCAGTTTACATTAATTTATATAAAAATGAACAGGTGTTTTTCCCTTTGTACGTTAATGATGCGATACATCTTTTGTTTCTCATTCTCCGTTAAAACTTTGAGTAGAAATAAACATTAGTCTGTCTAGTAAAAATATCTATTTGTTTATTTCATATAAGAAATTGTATATTAGTTTTCAAGAGCAAAATTTAAGATATGGTACAAGGTAGCAACCGTAAACATGTCTTTATAATACTTTTGGCTATCTAACACGGCTCACCTACAGACATGTAAACATGCTTAACAATCATTGTGTTTCGTAAATGATTTGATGAATAAATATCTTGAATCATACAAAAAAAGTCTGGAAATCTTCTCAAAGCAACATAAGAGACTGTTTTATTAGAATGTATATGATTCTTTTGATATTGTCTGTTGTCCAATTATTTATATTGATATACCAGTATACGTATTTGTCACGTAATACAGACACCATTTTGTGATCTGTTACTGATATGAAAATGTCCTATAAATGATATTCTTTAGGATTAGTGTACCAATAACAGTTGTAGTTGTATTACGTTTTGAAATTATTTTGTTATTACAGTTTTCTTTTCTATCTTTTCTTCGTTACAGGAATGATGGTGATATTAATTTTACTCCATGTAAAATTGGAATAGTTTATACTTTGAATATAATCAAATTAACGGCTGCCCACAAAGAATAGATCGTCTCTTTTTACCACGTTCCAGTATATTGAAATTGATTTTCTGCTGCATGGCTGGTTTCCTTTATAAGCAGTCTCTTGCTTGACGCTAACCCGCTAACTGTTTAGTCGGAGCCGAAAAGATCAATTTGATAATAGACAAAGGAACTAAGGTGTTGAGTACCACAAGATTTAGTCAGTAGAGCTGAGATTCGAAATAGTTTGTCGAAGCTGAGATCTTGTACTTCCATTCTACGTTAAGAGTGATACAAGGACTAAAAAAAACAAATAATCTAATCTCAAATTATTTACAGACAATACTGCTCGCCTTCGTTGCGATTGCGCACGCGGGTATAATCGCACCAGTTGTCCCGGCACATCCCATCGTAGCACATCCAGTTGCCGTAGCGCATCCTGTAGCAGTATCCCACAGCGCTATTGTGCATCCTGCACCTATCGTTCATGCTGCACCGATCGTTCATGCTGCGCCGATTGTCCACGCTGCGCCTATCGTTCCGATTGTAAAACATCACGCACCTATAATCGCAGTTCACCATTGATGGAACACGCTCATTTATGAAAATTTTAATTTTGGATTTGGTATGAATTAAAATTGTTTGAAATATTATTTTCTTTTTCTTTTATTGATGGTAACCTAAACTTGTTTTGTTAGACGTTTCAATTATTTCTTTTCATATTACGAAAAGTAAATATTTTAATGATAAATTATAATAAACCGTTCAGACCATCCTTTAAATGGAAACCTTCATGGTGGTATAGCTTATTCAAATTTAATTTTGACGACTATTGAGCAAAAGTATTTCAATAAAAAAGTGAGTATGAATACATATTTATTGCATTTTATGTAAAATATAAATTGGTAAACTTTTAAGCTATATTATAGTATAAGTATTTATTATGTTATTATAATTATTTCTTATAAAAACTACAAGCAAAATACAGAAAAATAAAATATTTTTAACCTGTTCAATACATAGACTTCTAATATGAAAATAGTTCGGCAATACATCAAGAGGGATAATAGTACAGATTTACGTCGCACTTCATCCCCAGATGGTGTCAATGATCCCATATGTAAATAGTCTATCGTCATTTACGGCCTCCCCACTTAGCATAAACACCTTTATCATACACTGATAGGCACAAAAAAGGGTTACAATTTTGAAAGTTTTGCCACATTGCGTCTTTAGATTATAATAACTATGTCACTGTAGTAGCTAGAATAAAATTAACATTAATTCTGAATTGAATCAGTATTTTTGGTCAAAAAAAAGCAGATTTTTCGGTACATTAAATTAAAAAGTAAGAAATGGTTGCATTATCCTGGGAGACTCATATTTCGATGTAGGCCGTCTCAAGTCACAGAATTGGTTTTACAGAAAATCGAACTTAAGCAAATTTTTTGTTGCTTTTCCTAGAGCAAGTGAGGTTATGACAGCTCAAAATTTTTTTACGGCTTACTCTTTTTTCTGCTCCTTTGTGTGTTAGGGAAGGGCGCTCGAAGAACTACAAGACGTAGTTAACAATCTTGGCTGCAAACCAAGAGCTCGTGAGTTGCCCAGTCAGCATAAATATCGTGTGCTAAACACGATCCTTTTTTCGGGCATATTATAGAGGGTGGGCCAAGAATTCGTTAACATTTGAATGTAACATCCCCCACAAACATTTTACGGGAGTTCTTGGGACCGTTGCTACAAGAATTTGTTGGCCACGAATAACACATGAATTCAACAAGATAAAGTAAGTTGTCACACATCTAATGAGTCCCTGCCGGTGGTCAAAGCCACGTTTCTGAAAAAGCTGATTACCAGACGAGGCGACATTCCATGTCCACCCAGAAGTCCAAATCTATCCCCAGCTGACTTCTTTTTATGGGATTATTTGAAGAATATTAGTTAACAGTAGCTAACATTTGAAACAGTCGTAAAAAAGAAACTATTTGGTATATTGTGAAAATTGTTTATTTACAAGAAAGCTAATTAGTTGGAATATATTTTTTAAAAATTACATCGTCTATATAATCATATATAATCACCGTTTCGACGTTTGCACTCTTCTAAGCGAACGCCGAAATTTTCGAATACTCATCGGCAAAGCGACCACGAGATCGCCGACATTTTTTTGGTGATTTGTTTCTTTTAGTTGACGTAGTGTTGGTTTATTGATGTTCACACGATTTAGAAATATTTAAATTTTTGAATTTAGAATATCACATATTATATGCCTGAGTTTACTCTCTGTTACGAAATTTGTTCTGGGCTTATATTTGGGTTTTAATGCCCGTACCTCTTCGAAAATAATGTATGCGAGTATATAACACTTTTAATTTTACTTATACAAACACAATACGTCATAAAACCATATATGTACATTCTACAGCCGAAATACCAGCCTCAATAAATCCAAATAGCCGTACTGTAATAACGGATAGCTAATAAAATTCACTTTATTATTCGTCCGCAAGTCACAATCTTAGCTTTAGCAACCTTGAAAAGATGCATAGGAACCCTCTTGAGGGTCTCCTCATAAACTGTATCAAGGATAATTACCGGACGGCCTGAATTGGTATTAATCCCGTCTTTGTACACGGTTCTTTATAGCAACCTCAAGGCGGTAATGGGTCGTTATGGACGGTTTTGATTTTGGATGAAATCTCCTCATTATTTGTATAGAGGTTGATGATTACTTAATAAGAATTATCCATCTGTATTTTCGAAATTGTTCCTAAAGATTTTGCGACTAAGGTTAAATAAAGAATTGTTATTTTAAAACATTTTATTTGCTTTACTTTTTATATAAACCAATAAAGTAAATTACAATCCAGCTCTCGTTTTTAATATTAAAATAGGTTTTCATTACTAGGTATTTTATACAATAATATTATAATTATAAATCCTCGAACAGATCTGACTTCATAGTCTATCTTCAGTAGGATGAGTTTAGGTTTCTATTATTATTTGCTTTACCGAGTTCAACAACTTGGCAACAATAGTTAATTATGGAGAAATAGAGTGGATTATGGTCCTTTACTATAGGTATCCTTATTTTTTTGACGTATCAATTAGTCTAGTAATCTTGACTGTTAAACCAGAAACCGTGAGTTCGATTCCAAAACAGAGCTATTATTTATTGTACGCCTGAGTGTTATTTATTTGTAGTTTGGGATAACTACGAATAGATGGAGGATAGACAACTAAAAATACCTGAATTGTATAACTTCTAATTTCTTTGTTGATTGTACTTTTATAAGACAAGACATACGATCGTATTATTCAAAAATAATTGTTCTATCGAAATGGGAATTCGGATTGTGTACCTGGCCTCAGAAGCACTACGACCCTTGTATTGGTATACGATTTGTAATATGACAAATAATTGAACTTATTGAGGTCTGATACATTTAAGCTTTTGTTTAGTAAAGTTTTCTATAGATGTAGATTTATATTTCCGTATTGAAAATTATATTTTAAAAACTAAGTTTAATAATTTGAATAACACCATTGTCCATGTTTCGTGATTTGTTAACGAACGTTGTGGTTTAGGCACAAAGGCCTTTGAGGTTTGATGAATGTGGTACAAATATTTTGCTTTTGAAACAGAAAAGTAAACAATTCAATATATTTGTATTGAGTTTGTTTTATTTTGTTCGTTTCATTGTAATTGAAATGAGAGGGTTGCGTGAGTATGTTCTAACTTCTACAAAAGGAATTCTTGTAATATACTGTAAATAAGTTCGATATTGTTGTTTAGCCAGGTAGGTTTTTAAATTGAGTGATATCATAACAAATACCTGATAAATTATATTTATTAATGTATTTTTTTAGACATTTTTACACACCGCACTTTACAGTTAGAAGGCGCCTGCATTTCCTAAGACTCACTCTGGGAAGAAAACACAGACATAGAGGTGTTTTTTTAAAGTTCGTGAACATTGATTAAAAAAAATTGAAACTGAAACTGAATCTGGAATGAAGAAAGAACGAGAGCTTTGATTCAGCCTGTCCATATAGACGGTATACAAGCCCCAGTACGTGTTACTTAGCTAGTAAATAATTTTGGGAAAGGGTATCAGTAGAAAAGGTGGCAAGAAACCTGTTACTTTTGAGTTACAGATTTCCATGACGGGCGGTAATCACTTACCATCAGGTGCCCCTTCTTCTAGTTTGCCCTCCTGTATTATAAAAGCGAAAAGATTTACTATTTATTTTTCTATCTACTACTAGTTGACAGCTGTGGTGCACATTTCAGAACAATCATTTTTTATTATTATTGTTAAATGCACACGCTAAACACATATACATACATAAGATACAAGAAAATGCTATGTACAAACGCGAGCTTAATACAAAACTTAGTTTCTTTTCTGCAAATTCTGAGCAAATAGAAGATAACTGAGAAACGTAAGGACGCAGTCATAGAATTCATAATAACGTTTCCAAATATAATAAAAATAATAATCAAATACTCGTTATTACACAAGTATAGCCTTTGTAATTAAAAAGACGATGTATAAGCCATAAAAAAAGTAGTGAAGAACCATAAATAAAGATATACTGCCATGACACACCTCGCCATGATCTAAATACTTTACGGTAGGTTATTGACATATTTGCAAATAATTTAAAAATAAGCACAGGTTATATAACGTTAGGATTATTTGCTACCTAAGTAGTGTACTACTTACTGTATTGGTTATTGTAACTTTAGTAGTTATTGTAAAGGCTGTCATCGAAGTGTTTATGGAACCATTAATTACTTACTTCAAAGGGTCGGCTCAACACAATTTCCAATTAACACAAAGCTCAGAGCGACGCCCCATTTTCTTACGTTACCCCAATTTGCGTTCTTCTTTTGTTCCGTTTGAAAATGATAACTTCCTCAATGGGAAATTCTCATTGAGAAAGATGAGCCGGCCTGACGCCAATATCGTAGCCAGACACCAGATAAAACCATGCAAGTATAATTGTTAAAAGTGGCCAAACATTTTTACGAATATGATGATGGAGTTAAAATGGTACGCAGACCTCTTAAGCACGTCGTTTAATTCACTATTTTAAATTTTTATAGTAACTATTTGGATGTGATAAAATTAAAAACTACTAAATCAATTCCCGCTAAATCTGAAGCTGACAGTTAGGTAAAGCGAGTCGTTATGCCAAAAACTTATGTAAGGTCGTGCTTATCCTAATTTTATCTTATTCAAACTTTCCCTGCAAAGTATAAGCTTTAGTTTTAATAGAAATTGAGTTAAGAACCCTCCTTTAAGAAACAATTCTTGAAGAATATCTCTAATACGTCGAGATTGAATAAAAGCTTTATAAACTAAACACTTAATTATAAATTGTTTTGCTAGTCTAATCAGAAGAACAAAAAAAATAATGAATGCAAAGAAATTGAGATTTATTTTTTTTTTTTTCGAAAATTGAATGCCCGCATTAGGAATAAATCCTGTGTCGCGGGGGACTTTACAAACATACAAGAAACGGTCACAAAGTACACCCATACTCAGAACAACAATTTATGGATCACACAAAGTGTTGTCCTATGTATTTGAACCCACAACACTCAGCGAAGTGGAGAGCGGCGTGGCGACTGCTTAAACCACTAGGCCAATCGTGTTGTCAATTATATATTCATTATAAAAAATAGTCAAATGAAAAACCGATTATCTATTAAAACACAATTTCAATAAGATACTAAAATGCATATACCCTTGCAAAACGGCTGACGAAACAATAGTGTGTCCTTGTCCCACTATGAGGTCCCTTAAGGCAATACATTACGTTCATCCGTGGGTAATACGGCAAAATTGACTGCCTTTCGAAGCCTTTTGAAGGTTACGGGGAATTGTTATTGGAGGATTATACATGAATTTTGTGGGTTGTTAGAGATTAGTACCCCTTCGGGACTTATTGAGGGTCGCGGAGTAATTTAATGAAGTCACACTTAGTTTCTATTGTTTAATTCATCTGTCAAGGACTTCAAGGACTCCTTCGCGGTTTATTTCACCGATTTATGTACGTTTTTAATAAGCTGTGACCATTTTTAAGCAGTTTGTTGTAGATTTTTTAACACTTTTTTTATTAGATTCACTTACAACTAATTAAATGGTTAGTTAACAAAAATGAGGTGTCTGTTGGTCTTGTGGTTAGTGACCCAGACAGCTATGCCGGTGGTTGTGGGATTGATTTTCAACCAGAACATATAACTGTGTAATGATCACAGTCATTTCTATCTGGGTGTGGTTTATTCATAATCTGGATAAGTTTAAAAAATATTTGATTATGTTAATCAGTAATTTGGTAAATAGCACAAGCTCTGTCTAGTTTGAAATCAGAATATCCTATGAGATGTGCGTGGTTATTACTATTATTATGATTTGGGTGCGTTAACGTCAAATTCACACTTGATTTACTTAGAAGAAAGCTTAACCTTTCAAGAAATAATGACGTAAACAATAATTGAACTGCTATCCATTACGCGGTTCCCTGGACGTATTGAAGGTCGCACTTCCTATCAACCCAGCGATATATCTTACGGTCCAAGGCTTCGTCGTTAATGGAGGACGTTATCGGTGATCCCAGGAAGATGAAGAGTAGGACATTATCCTGATTCTCTACTTAATGGTGTGAAGGGACATCGTCGATGACTATGATTGGAAAAGGAGCGATATGTTGATAATTAATATATAGAAATAAATATGATAATTAAAAATATTACCTCGCAAAAGTATTCTAGATAATATGTAAATAAATGGTTTCAAACTTTAGGTAACGTTTTAAAGCATTTTATCGTGAATAAGTCTCGCTGTGAAACGAAAAATTAAAAGAGTAGATCTTAGCTACAATTATAGAATACACAGGTAAACGCAAAGTTTTATCAAAAATTAAAATAACTAGAGTTTCTAATTATATATATTACAATGTGACTTTATTTTAGGGAAATTATGTGAACATAATATACATTTAACTCAAGTGCCCTTGCTCTTCTTACAAAGTTTTACCACAAAACAAAACAACAGTATTCGTAGTTATCTCAACAACTTGACACCAAAAAATTATTGCAATCAATCTGCTATCTCTACAGACCAAGTACTCCACTTAATATAAAACCACTTCATTCAAACATTTATTGCCAAGGACACCACATAAACAAAGCAATAAGATATAGGTCAAATAATACTATAAAATCATCCTCAAGGCCACCCCGATTGACTACCCTACTTCCTTAATAGTCGACGTTACGAGCAAATCTTAGACGGCGAGATTTAATACATTTTTCATATCAATCATAATAAAATAAAGCACTTTTGGGTGAATGAGATGTTTCACTTTCAAGCCTGTTGGAGTAGCAATTTTCGTTTGTGTTAGTAAAGTTTTGAGAATATCATATTAAGGTTTCAAAGGTTCTAAGCATTCTAATTTCATATGAAAACAACATGAAAATTTACTGAAATTAAATGTATTTCATAAAAATTTAAATTTCAGAAAAAAAAAAAACGCTTCAACTATCCACAATCACCATAATTAATTATTTCAAATTTGCCAAACTGCACAAAGCATTATCATATTGATCAATTATTATTCTATTCTAGTCTATCAAAATGATACTGTCCTTAAGTGAAAAGATAAACAAAAAATAGATAACATATACAGGCAATCTACAAACGCCTGTCAAAATTAAGATGTCTTCAAAATTATCACAAACAACTATCCTTGCAGCAATCACGTTCCTCGCAGGATAGTTTGTGGTTGATAAACAAATATTTGTAAATAAAGCGTATAAAGTTTATTACTTATGAGGGGTAGTTTAACTTTATATTGTTTACATTTCATACCCAACTAACCTTCAACTGTATCAAACTATGAGTAAGTTTTCAGAGATATAAAAAGTTTAGGTTCCGACACTGTTCGAGTAGATAAGCTAAAGTCTTTAATTTAATGGTTTTGGCTATCTCTTCCTCTTTTCACATCATAATATCTTTACACATCTCATATACAGTCATGTGATCTCAAACGAGTAGCAAGTAAGTAAGTATTGATAAATATACTTATATATTTCTATATGGGTATGTAGAGGAACAGATGTCATGTCCCTCTAACATAAAGAGAGGATTCTGATCAGGCGAGATAAGTTTTCTAAGTAAGGCGAAAATTTCTATACCGTAACACAGAATTGCTAGTTACTGCGTAGTTCAGTGTGTCTTCGATAGATGGCGCAGTTTGTCGATGTGACTGCAGGGAGATATAGATCGGGTGATACACTGGGACAAAATTAATAAGCTGTAAGTTTAGCTATGATATAGCTAAATACGGAGTGATGAACTATAGCTGGGCTAGGGTTCTACTGCGCTGTACATGAAATGGATGGTGCGTTAATTCGATACTTACACAGATTTAGGAGTCAAAATCTTGCCAAAATTGATGTTTCGTAATCTTATCGTTTCCATTTTCCGTAAACAAGTTTTAAAAACACTTCATTGCTAAAAATGTTGTACAATACTCTCGTTTGCAGTCACCTAAAAGCGACAACCATGATTTTGAATCCTCATGAGGCTAAATATAGCCACATGGTGGGACAAATACAAAAAAAAATACTCGAATTCTATTTTACAAAGAATACGGGGTGTAGGCGCTATATCCACTGATGTCTCCCAACTAACTCGCTCTTGGCATGGTCATATACATACGAGTACGTATGAGCGTGTGACGTGACGTGGTACTGGTGACATAAGTGTGGCGCATACAGCGCAGTCAGCTGCACCAGTCTGACGTATTTGTGCGTTAGCGGTTGTACGCCTCTTACAGTTACCTGAATAAAGTCACTGTAAATGTTTTAAATAAAAAATAAACAGTTTTCCAACACTTTGAACTTGAAATGGCGCAAGAAAATAACGGAAGCATTCAAGTGATCGTTCCCTTACTTAGAAAACATTCTTTGGATGTTAACCCATTATACTTATTGCTTAATACTTTTATAACAGGAAGTTTCTTGATTATATCGAAGTCTCTTTGATATTATATTATTATAGGAATATTGGTGCGAAGGTTAACGCTCCCGCTTTTTGTCTGGATAAGGTCAAACTGCTACAGTTTCCAATAACTTCAGATATCAGATTAGGATTGTTTATGTTTACGATTGGAAATAACAAATTATGTGTCTGATTGTAACTTTACTACGTCGTCTAAATTTAATTAAAAAGCGAAACTGATACTTTTGTAAGAGCACGGTTTAAGAAATTACTTTGACAAATTTGTGGATTTTTTAGTTCATGTCACAAACTATGGCAGAAAATAAAATAAACCTTTTGAAAAAGCCATATTGATGAATGATTATATTGCATTATCATCCACGTAGATGACATCAACTGTGATAAGTCAGGGTTACCCTACCTAATGTAGTTGCATACTCGTAAATGAATAGTTAATACTATCTAAAAAAAGTACGGCTAAACATACTTATTGGTTTTTAATAAACTATCTGAAATGTACTAAAAATTTAGGTGGATATTAGAATTCATTCAAAATGTCTGCTCTTCATATCGTTCAAGCACGGTGATCTATTCAAGGTAGTAAAGCTTATTAATATTTGTAAAGCTAGCTAAAACATTTTAAACCTTAATCTATAAGACAAGTGTCTCTTTTATTGTATAATACATACTCTTTGTAAGTTTTCCAGTGCGAAATATCTATTATGTTCAGTTTTAAAGGGTAGATAATTAGTTTAACGTTTAAAACAAATTTACACAACGGGTCTTCGCCCTATTTAGAATAAATGATTAAATTCCTCAACGACTCTCGGATTTAAATCTTATATATATAAAAATTCATTCTTAAAATTTTTAATGTTTGAAAGATGATCTGTCAACGGGATTTGTGATAAAGAATTATTAAAATATTTGACTAAAATTACATTTTAAGAAATCTTCTCATACAAAAGTAGATATATTATTGTTACACAAATATTTAGCTTTGTTAAATATTTGATTGATCTTGTAATTTAACTTTGAAAACGCTTCTATAGTAAACTAGCTAGACAACTCTTACTCGTGGCACTTTACTCATATTAAGTTATGTTCATACCAATTGGGAGTGAGGGGTTCAGGATACAGAGTGTCACCACCCTATGGGTGTTGTAAGAGGTGACTAAGAGAACAAAATATGTAACGAGAAGGAAAATTTGAAACAAACTCTATACCGACCCGTCTGCTAGCGTGGTGTAGTAGGCCAAAGCCTCTTTTTTGAGTAGAGGCCTATGTCCACTGGACTGGTTAAGGCTGTTGGTGATATAAATTATGATATTACACATATAGTCGTATCCCTTTGTGCATGCCATTGAACCAATGTTCTTTTGAATTATTTACAAGTTGAATATTTTAAGGTTAATAACAGACAAAAATAGATAGAACTTTGCAGAATGAGTACCTAGGTGCTACTAGTTCAGCGTGCTTTTGTTAAATAGTGTTAAGGTATATTTAGTCTTTTAATATGAAAGTGTGTTTGTTTGTGTGGAGGGAACGGGTGTCATGTCCCTTCGTCACAAAGGGAGGATCCTCCGACCAGGCGAGGTGATCATGCCTGGTGGGCCACGGCCCAACGGTTGATGTTGGGATGTTGTATATATGTTAATTGCCACACGAATCTCTGTTTCGCGATACAGAATAGTAGTTGCTTAGTAGTTCATCATACTCTATAGTTCAAAGTATCTTCGCTAGATGGCGCTGTTGTATATTTTCGTTTGTGTTGTTATGTGAAAATCACCACAGTTTGTATATTTATATTTCTTTCATGTCACAACGGAGCAATTTCATTGTATGATTTTTGTGTCTGGAGATGATTAGAAGGCTGGAAAAGCGATAAAAGCTACTTTTCAGGGTTAAACATCTCATTCTCATGGGAAGATCCAATATGATACGCATTTGATTCACTCTAAATTTTACAAATTTCAATAGATGGCGCTATTAGGTTATTTCGCCCAATTGCATACAGTATAAAAACTTTATCATTGGAATTTATAAAAGTACCCAGTTCTATACTATTTACCGCAATAATCGATATACATGCGGGTGTAGTCGCGGGTAAAAGCTAGTATCATTATATAGAGATGATTGATTGTCGTCGTGGGACGTGTAAGGTCATTCAAAGGCTTAGTTAGAAACATTATATAGAGTGATCAAGATTATTTATATAACTGAACCAATAATATTTCTTTTTAAGGTATCAAGAGGTAGAATTGAACTTGAATCGTGAAAGTAGTTCTATGGTATTAGATATTTTTAAAATGTTAGTTAACAGTTCTTTGGGGCGTGAAAAAGTATCTCAATAAGCCGTCATAGTATGTGTCGTCATGCTGTAATATGTGCATTCGCAATGAGACCACTCTTGGATTCTATTCATCACACTTTTAATTTAAGAGCCTGCCCAATTGACACTACTCGGTTTGATGGAAAGCATGAAATCAGCGTGCCTCGTAGAGTCTGCATTTGCAATGAGTATGATGACCACAACTTTTGGATTATATTCATGCTCTCTATCAGGCACAGTAGAGTTTCTTTGGCAGGCTCTTAATACAGAAAAAAAAAATAGAATCTAAAAATTGTAGTCACCATTATGGCGGTCTAGTGAGATGCTTTTTCACAACCCGCTTGGGGACATAATCATCGTGGCAGTGTAAAGTTCTCACACTTACCACGATAAGAGTCACCGCGGCCTCAATGGGCCTCCGGTCTCACACTCAACAACGAACCATGATAGTAGGGACGCTACTATTTTACGTTTATTCTTCTGTAAGAGGGTAATAGTGCCCCGGTCGAGCCGACCCTTTTGTGCTAAAATCAACGTGGATCTACCACATTCCAAATTTTTAGACAGACGAAATGTAATGATATTTTGACATAACAATTATTACATGCCTGCCTCGCGGTTCACCCATCCAGTTTTATAGTTTTCAGGACTTAATAGACAGAAGTATATTAAATACTATGTCGACCATAATGTTAGTCCCAGTTACATACTTATAGGTGAGGCTATTGTGGTTATAACCTAAACACATAACCAATACTCACACTTATTACACAATATTTGTCCCAAATGGAAATCAAACCCACGAACCCGAACCAAACAAATAGGAAAGCTACCTACAAGAGTGGCCGTGAAAAGGCGTCTCACTAGGCCGCCATAGTGTGGGTCAGCATACTGCGTTGTCTATGGTGACCACAATTGTTGGATTATATGCATTTTTTTTCTATATTAAGAGCCTGCCAAAGTAACGCCACCACCAGTCTCAAATGTTAGGTACTATTAAATTTTAATGAATAGCTGTTCAGTTAAATAAAAATAAAGAAAACAAAGTACAAAGAGGGGAATTCGTGACGTTTCCGTTTTATGTACGGGTGGATATAAATCTGATTTGTGGCGATATCCTCGTCTTTTTGTGTGGATATCTAAATGCAAATAAGTTCATTACCCCCAGGGTTCCAAAGCGGCTATTTGGTTAAAATTAAACTGGATTCTGGTTATAATTTGTATTAAGGCTTTAAAGATTTATTTCATAGCGATCATTTGCAAATTTTGTCAATATATACTTGAGGAAACGAGTTAGGGTTTTTATAAAGGAGAAAAAGACATTTGGCAGTAAAAAATAATACTGATTTATGCCATGCCGGTATAATCTAGATGTTCTTTACATACGTTTTAGCTAGACCAGAGTAATACCAGGATCTCACATCAAAAATCCTTAATAGTCCACAGCTGGACATAGGCCTCTCGTGTTTCCCTCCCACTACGATCCCGGGTCCTTTAAGCGGAGCGTGAAAAAGCATCACACTAGGCCGCCATAGCGGGGGTCGTACTGCACTGTCTTCATTCGCAGTGAGTACGGCGACCACCGCTCTTGGATTCTATTTATGCTTTCAATGAGGCAGAATAGAGTCATTTTGGTTATATAAAAAAAAGGAGGTTTTGGTCTCCTGTGCCACGCTGGCCAGACGGATTGGCCTGGCCATACAATTATAGGGTTTGTTTCAAGTTTTCTTTCTTTGCATTGATGTCGCGACACCCACGGATTGAATAGGACTGGTGACCTTCTGTATTCTTAATCCACGTGAACTTTGTCGTGAATAGTCCATTGTTGGATATAGGCTTCTCTTTAGAATGGAGATATGACTCTTTAGTTGTAGCTATCGATGGACAGCGGTAGTTACTTACTATGAAGTTATCCACCTATTTGAATGCCAACTATACATTAAAAATACATGTCTTTATAAGTATTGAACGAATTATATTAATTGTATTTTCTTTCTCACATCTCTGGTTTTTGTAAAATCCTATAAAAAATGTAGCGTTTGAGACGGTTTTTAAAAATTTTCATAAAAATTCAATCTGAAATATAAATTTGCAAGCTTACCAGCTGGTAAGCAATCATAGCAATCTATATTGTTTTAAGACAACGCCAGCACTGGGAATAAATCCTGTGTCGCTATACAGGATTCATTCTTTACAAACATACAAGAAACGGACACAAAGGAAAACGGACACAAACAACAATTTGTGGAAAACAAAGTGTTGTTTGAACCCCTAACACTCAGCGTAGTAGATAACGGCGTGGTAACCGTTTAAACTACTAGGCAAACCGTACAGTCAATGTCTACACGTGTACAACAGTTGACATCTACAACTAATGCAAGGTCTGTTTAAACCCCTTTTTATAGGATTTCTTACAGGACTTCGGAAATTTTTGCTTTTATTAACATTATGCAGTTAAAGTAAAGTTCAATGACATTATATTTTATTTTTAAATTTGACTAATTGTATATATAAATAGTGGACAATCTTCGCAGTGATATTAATTACATTGAAAAGCTCTCTGCAGTCTCTATTAGTACATGACGATGAGTCTTAGATGGAAAAGGCTCTAGCATTCAGCACATATTTCAGTGATAATGGGTAAAATAGTGTGGAAAAGTGTGTAAAATACACACATTTTGCAGTTGTGTGTGTAAAAGTTTCACCATTTCATTACCGTATGTCATATGAACCTTTTCATAAAAGCCTAAATATAATCAATATATTTAAACTTCGAGTTGAACTTAAATAACAAATGAATCCGCAACGCTTGTTCAAACGAGCAAGGGGGTGAAATACAGCTTGTGGTGTGTGTTTGTTTGCAATCTTTCATAAACTTGTTTGATTATAAAAAAAAAGAATACTCTTTGTTTTTGTGATAGAGTGATCAAACGAACAGACAGGTTTCCTGCCATCAGGAAACTCGTCTGTTCGTTTCTCCATAGATTGTTTGCTGCCTACCACGAACACCTACAACTCAGCATACACGAGCATGTTGCCAGTCTTTGTAACAGTTTCTTAGTAAATCAATACTTAAACATAATTTTGTAAATAAACAAATCCTTTCATTTTCATAATTATCTCACCTAAAACAATTCAAATTGATTTATTCATCAATTTAAAGTCAGTCACATAAGCCAAGAGTTGAATAATGAAATATTTAAAAAAACATTTGAATGGTAGATCAAAAGAAGACATTTGTTACCTGGTAATGTATTTAAGCATTTGGCATCATATTAAAAGTCCTTTTAATGTTGCCTATCATTTTCTTTAAACCTGTTCAGAGAACGCCTTTAATAACAGCAGGAAATTCTTTGAGGGTACGTAAGGAGATAATAAGCCTACTCCGAAATTCATTACAGTTTTTATAGTAAGAAATGTACCATTACTTTGTTAGTATTTACTTTGGCATTTGAATGCTTTGGTAAGTAAATAATAAAGATGTTTTCTTTGAAGCTCCAATTTTGAACTATATTACATTAACACATCTTAAATATCAGCTGTATAATTGTAAAATAGGTTGAGTCTGTGTTGTAGTAATTAGATGCTGATAAACAGAAGTCTACTCGTATAGTTTATACAACTTACGTTCTAATAAAATGATCTTGGCTATCCAATATTCATACAAAATAACGGCTTATAGCTTAATGAACAGAAATGGTGACCACCAGACAACACTATGCATAAGTGATATGCCCGTTCTGATTAAGTCAGTAAAATTCAGTCGATTTGATATCACATGAACCAAGCAGCCAGATCTGTTCATTTTACCGTAAAAAGGTTTCACACAGAACTTTTCTTTTCGAAATTTAGACACTAGCTTGTAATATCCAAAGATTAATTTAAAACGGTTTCAAACAATCCGTCCAATAAATGTTAACTTCTATGCTAAAAGTGTAAAAGCCGATTCAGTAACGGACGGAAAGGGAATGAAGCTGCACGGAATGTTCGTCTATGCAGCCATATTAATAAGACTTCTTTTTAATTTATTTTTGTTAATATAACGCTACATTTTCACCAAGATTCCACCTTACACATTACACCATTGTCTGTCTAAAATAACACAAGCCTGTTTATCATTGACGATCAAATATTCCTCCAGAAACCCAACCCATCAATCAGAATTCCTCCCATATTTTTTGTCACTTAGGGGAATATTTGACTAACTTTGGCTCGAAGGGCCATGTTGGAATTTTGGAACCCAATGGCATAATAAGTCCTTTGTAATAGACCGTACTACCGGGTCAAGGTTTGGCTTCAGGTATTCTTGGGGAGTATTTGGGTCACGGTTTTTTTGGATTCCAGGACTTTTTATAAATTGCACTCACGTCACTGCATGGCACTTTATTTGGATATTTGACTGTTCTTTTTGCCCTTCCATTATCCATTAATAAACTTGTCACAGGTATTTTAGTTTTTATATTTACTGCCATAAAAGTTTCTTAAGTCTCCTTTTTTTAATAAAAAAAGAATTTGTTAGGCAAGAAATTATTTTAATTTTAAGATTATTTTCCTTATGCTATCAAGGTATAATAAATATACTACTATTGTCCACAAAGAATACCAAAAGCTAGAAAACTATAAGCCATCATCATAATCATCTCAGTTAAAAGACGTCCACTGCTTAACATAAGTCTAAGGCTTTCCACAACAGTAGGTTTTATGCTGTGGATAAACCATATATAAATATAATATGACCCCACGAAAAATAGTGCCAGGCCAAAAGTTTACACTGATCGGTGCAAGACACTTTTTATTTAACCTAGTTGATGAAGCAACAGTGCCCTGAGATCACTATACATTAAAAAAAACAAAGTATAAATAAATCAAATGTTAAGTTATAAAACCTCTTTCATGTCAGTCTACCGATACCATTATTAAAATTATTTGCTTTGCCTAAACAATACGTGATCAATTTCTTTACTGAGAATATGTTATGTCTATATATTTTTCTCATCTCTGTTATTATATAATTTCCAAATAAAATATTATTTCAATGTACTTTTAACCTTGCCAGGTAGGTAGTTGATTTAATAATAACATATTTTAAATAACCTTTTTCTGTTGATTTTTTGGTTTAATAGTTAGTAACCCTCCCAAGTAGGTTCAAAGCAAAAAATTAATACTGACTAAACAGCCGTTGAATGAAATTTATAAAACAAGTTGGTGTGTATGACATGGAGCAAATCGCAAATAGGTATGTTGGTAATAGCGTGATGTACTGACAGAAGATAAACAACCATACAGCGTAGGTGCTTAAGAATTTTATGTGATGCACAAACTTCTGTTCTGGTTCTAGGCGTTCTTTGTGCCACCACATTGGATATAATTCTATTTTGGAAGTTGTCTTTTATGAATAAAGGCATCTGAATAGTGGTCACTTAAACTTAATTATAGCAACAACTTCCATTATGAAATAATTATTAATTTTATTACTTTTACAACTTTTGTTTTCAATTGAAATATTAATTTTTAAAAGTTTGATGTTGAAACATGATAAACCAAGTCGATGCACTAACTTCTACATTCCTACTTATTGCAAAATAAGGACAGGTGCCTCACTTGAATTCTTTATCATTTTTTTAAACTCACATTTCATGATATTAATAATTAATTGTGTGATGTAAATGGTTTATATATATGACAAAATATCCGAACTAACTTGCGGGTGTACTAATGCAGGAAATAAAATTAAATCTTCTTTTTATAGTTCTTGTCCTCACATTTAGCAACAAAAAAAATAGTCGTCTGGAAGTAATGCGCCTACATACATTTTCTTTTTTATATTCTTGTCGCATGTGATTCTAAAGATAATGACACGTTAGAACAAATTTTATTCCAGTATGACAGTCTTGAGTCTATTCTTACCTGTCTAGTGAAACTGCAACCAGGCTATACACAGAAGCTGCCACCGAGAGCCCCTGTACATACGGCACTGTCTTGCACATTAGCCAGCCAAGCACCCACGCTGCAACAAATACACACACAATTAAAATACACACTATAATAATAAGCTACAATTTTTGCAAAATTGACTGATATTCAAAAAGCGTTTTCACTCGAGTCAACTTGACTAAATGACTCTGGTCTTTAGTCAAATTGGCCGAGGTAGTAAGTTTAATTCCCACACGGAACCAATACTGATGATGATTGTCTAAACAATCAACAACTAATCATAATGTCTAAAGTCTAATAAACCAAGCGAACTAAGTTTGTTAATTAAAAAAACACAAGTTATTGAATATATAATTGACACCTATCAATGAACTTTACTGCTGCACTTTCAGAGGTTGCAAATTTGAATACTAACAAACATGCTTAAAGTAACTTTTACAAATGCATTTTTTAACAGTTCCCCATTCTATGCTTTTGAAATCCCATAAATGATGGAAACCCCTCACAACGTCTTGGAATATAAAGCAACAAGTGGAAAAGGTCACCAAATCAATATTTACACAGTACCCTGCAACCGAATGTAGGTCGCCCAGGTCACTGTACTACCTGCGACCTCTTAGCCTTGCATTCCTCACTACCCATCTCTTTCAAACGTATACAAAACGCCATCTACCCATCTTTCTCCCCCTGCCCTTGTACAGACGCATTACAATACAAAAGACGGAACTGTCTGAAGAATTCACAATTAAATTTGAATCATAATTCTATGCTTTCAAGTATCATTTTCCAAGCTTTTTAATAAAGTTGCATTTGTTTCCGATCGATTAAAACGATACCAACTGATTTAAAATAAATGATGCCTCAGTTTTTCTTAACCTATATTTGAAGCCTTGGCCCGGAAAATGGATTTCGATTATAATAATGGTTCAAAGACAGTGTTTTCAGAATCATAAAAGTCATAAGTCACTATCAGTTTTTTATACTGTGACTGTTATTTAATTAATGGAAAATAGACATGTGGTGACAACAAAATGTAGTCATATTTAAAGTAACCTAAATTGAGTGTTGTAGACAACTAGAACTAAGTCAATTGTGACTAAAGTAGACTAAAACTGTAATTTTTTAAAGTACTCGAATTTCTCATCTTGTTGGCAACCACCTGGATGTAGAAATCCACAAAGTATATTCTATTATTATATTATTTGCTGCCAAAGATCTTTAGATCTGAAAGTTTAGACTTCACAACCACTTACCACCGATTCTAACAAAATTTAGGAAGAGAACACTGTCGTGCTTATTTTGCTGTGTAAGGTGGTGTCTACTTTACTATGCTTTACCTCTGTTTGCTCATAGATACTGAGGTACATAATGTAATAAAAACAAAATTTTTAATTACAAATTCTTTTCGGTACTTTCTAGCACTGAAAATTGGGAAGGCTTTGCTGCCAGAACAGAAGTGACACGTATGGTGGCTTAAGCCATCGCCACGCCGTGATTTACTGCACTTAGTGTTGTTGGTTCAAATCCCATACGGGATAACATTTTGTCTGATCTATAAATTGTTACTCGAAGTCTGAGTGTTCTTTGTGTCTGCTTCATGTATATTTGTAAAAGATCCTGCGGCACAGGATTTATATCTAGTCTAATGATTCGGGTCTGTTAAGCATTTAAATATGCAACTGCTGTACAGCGCCAAGTATAAAATGCATTATTGAACAACTCCTACTAAAGTACCCTGTCTCTTAAAGTATGTTAATATAATTGAATTTGTGATTCTAATATACATAAGATCGTAACTAGCAGCGGCCCTTCATTGACCTTTATCTAAAGTCGTGACAGCATAGTCGTGATGTCAATACTTCCGATAAGGTCTACAGGTAAAATTAAACGTAGTCTGAGGTCAAATCGTTCATTATGGAACTCGTTAGGTTACTTTTATAGCTCCCGTTTAACATATATATATTTGTATGTATATACACTGAGACACAGAACAACTAATCGTACTAATCACTATTTCTATTTCTCCCGGTTGGGAATCGGGCCCGCGACTTGTACCTTAACTTAGTCAGGGTCATAACGACTGGACGATTTCATTTGTTGTTTTAAAATTCATACTGTAACTGTACTGTTACTGTATTTCAATTCAGTTACTTTTTGTATGTTTTTAGTTGTATTAATATATTTATATATATATTGTATGAACTATTTTTACACACATACGTCTTCAAAGGTTAGTTTCATCAGTTTCTGATAAATTTAGAGATATTTATTTGCCATATAACGTTATTTGCTGCTATACATTTCTCTACCCATGATCTGTCAAATCGAGACCTGTAGTTGTTTTATAGATAAATTGACATTTGTCTATCTCGATAGACATAATTGCTTATATACATACTTGCCAATAAAGTCCCTGGACGTTATCAGCAAGTGGTGAAAATGGCTCTATTTTTTTTTTATATTATTTTTGATTCACAGGGTTTGCTGGAAAAGAACTGCGTTAAGTATAGGCTAAGCTGGTCCTGTATCATGTATAGCGGTCTCCGTGTGAAAAATAAGTATATATTTTGGTATAAATATTAAGTAACTAAATATTAAATGTAGTCTAAAACGACAAATTATAAATGTGAAATCCATTTAAAGTAGTGTCATAAACAGTGAAGCGTAAAAATTAATTAGAATATTAATTCAGAAAAAATGTAAACGAGATTCTTATTTATTACTTTAGGTATGGAATGAGTGAAATAACATTCCAAAAATAACGTAAAATTGAAGCAAGAGCGAAATGATTTTTTAGCATATCTTTTACCAAAAGTCGTGGTAAAATATTCAGTGTAACGGCTTGAAATCTTGCTCATGACCTGACCTGGTATACGCAGCCAGATGCGTGTCGGTGCGAATAAAGGTTGTCATTACTTAAAATATGTAAACAGGGCACGGAAAACAACGTCTTCAGTTTTAAACAACTTGAATAATGAGAAGATTTTTAAATCAAATGTGCTCTCTCGTACTCTCTGTATATTCACCGTTTATAAAATGATTTAATAATATCCACATCCAAATTATTATTTTTAATCCATTGTTCTTTTTGAAATTTATAAGATGCCGCCTCTAGGTATGGAAAATTAAGGGTCGACACCATTGTAAGTAGTCGTAATAATATTTATAATGTATATATATATGTACATTCGTTTGCTACGTCTTAAAAGAAAGCTGCCAGAATGCCATTCGTACAACTAATTTAACTTGGCTGCACAATTATCCTAGTGGTTTAAGCGATCGCCACGCCGTTCTTTACTATGCTGTTTTGGGTTCAAACCCCACAGGGGGCAACATTTTGTGTGATTCACAAATTGTTGTTCTGAGTCTTGGTGTTCTTCGTGTCCGTTTCATGTATTTTTGTAAAGTCCCCTAGGACACAGAATTTATTCCTAGTGCGGGTGTTGTCTTTAAAAAAAAATTCTTGTAAAGTATTATGTTTAATCAGATTTCCAATACACTAAAAAAAATGCAGCCCTCAATCTGAAGAGATATTAGAATGTACCACAAGAGTTATAATCATAGCTTTTAGGCTTTTAATCCAATAACAATATTCAGTTTTATTTCTGTATACAAATCGATAGTAATTCTAAATAACGAACATAATTATTATGGATTCCTCAAACTTGTTCAAGAACCTTGATAACGACAAATTTTGAATTACTCCGAGAACGTTAAAAATTTTAACTTCAAAATGTACTGTATTTCAATTTGCCAACAGTAGTTGTAGAATACCCAAGAGCGGTTGGAACACATTCTGTATAATGCATATAGAGTTGGCCATTGTACCAAGAACCCGGACGTCTTGGCCTTGAATGCCTCATCTTATTGTCTGTTCCATCTTGGATTAAAATCACTTGTTTTCATATGGCTTATTGTTGTGTTTATATTAAATACGACTGTAAAATTGTTCACACTGTACCGGATTTAACTATCAGTAACAATAACGATACGAAATCTTACCAATTACCAAACTTTGTCAATGGCTACAAAAGGAAATACATGGAAAGAAACAGGTACTATTTATTTACTCTATCATTTTATACACAATGTATTTAAACGAGAATTTGGTGCTCACAGCATTATCTGACGCATAGCTAAAGGTAAAATGGTTTTTTTGAGGCTGCCAAAGTGACTCTACTCTGCCTGATGGAAAGCATGAATAGAATCCAACAGCTGTGGTCACCATACTCATTGCAAATGCAGACAATGCGGTATGGTGACCCACACTATGGCGGCCTTGTGAGATGTTTTTCCACACCTCGTTTGGGGACGTAAAAGGCATGACAGTCATCGTGACAGTGTAAGGCTTACACAGTTACCACGATAACTGTCATCCCTACATCAATGGGCCTCCGGTCTCACGCTCACGGATGCTGGTGCTTTAGTTTGGTCTTCTGTGGGAGGGTAGTACTGATCTGGTCGAACCGGCCCGCTCGTGCTGAAATCAGCGTGGCTCTACTACCTAGAGTGTAAATAAGTGAGAAAAGATACATTTAGGAGTATAAAAAGTACTTGTAGAGTGTTATATGTATAACTGTATCTTGTGATTTGGTAACAATCTGCTCGATCCGACCCCACGATTAACAATTATAAGAAAGTTTATTTTACATATACATTATTTATTTACTTTTCGGGTATTTTTATTTATGCTGCTCCGTACATAATGTAACCTTTAAAAAAGTCCCACGGGCTTCTGAATTTAAATGATCTGTATAACAAATGCCTTAGTATTTGCCCTTAGGGTTGTAATAATTTCATCAAACTTCAATGAAACCCAGCGAGAAGTTAATTTTCTTTTGGAAATCAATTATTATTGAATAATAGAGTTCTGAAGCAACAAAAAACATATTCTATAGGAATTGAAAACCTCTTCATTCTTTAAGTCGATATATAAGATAAACTGTATTTCAAAAATTGTTTTTTCCTTTTTTAAAAAGACAACTCCTGCGTTAGGAATCAAGGAAACATGTATCGGAATAACATTTTGTGGATCACACAAAGCGTTGTCTCATCTAAGGTTTGAACTCACAACATCCAATGCAGTAGAAAACGACGTGGCAACCTCTTGATCTACTTCGCTATATGGTCGTTTATCTTTTAATAGTGCAGTGAAATCAGAAAAAAACTGTTGAGAAGCTTAACCAATAAAATCAATTAAATATTTCTAAGTAAGCTGGTTGTCCTATTACGATAAATGTTTCTGAATAACAACTGAAAATTCATAAATAACATTGAGTTCAGCAGTAGTATTTGATTAAACTTGTTACCGGGATTAGTTTACAGGGAACAAATTCTTTGATGTCAGATTATTTTGTACGAAAATATTCTATACTTATTTATTAACTTGAAATCTACAAATTAAGTTACTCTTTTGCTCCTTTTCCATGCTTACCTACAACTCAAGACACAAAAGTGCGTAGCCGCACTTTCAGCAGCCTCCTCAAAAAAAAAATTTGTGTCTCCGCAAAAGAAAGACCCGTAATATATGATCCCGTTCAGAAAATAAATAGAGTACTCTTAGAACAGTATATCATTCTAACCACAGTACCTTATTGCCACGGAACATACTCTTTTTATATATTTACAAAGAAAAACATATACTCTAATACTTCATGCAGTTCCTTATATAAAATATAAACAGATTGGGTAGGTTTATCGTTTTACGACACGTAAGAGATAGCAAAGACACCATTATATGGGCTCACAACATGTCAAAATGTACCTTACGTTTCTTTTTTCATTATGTTGGACGGGGTTCAAGTTAAATTGGACGTTTGCGGGTCGAAGGGGCGCAGAGATGCGAGGGGCGGTTGAAAACTAGGTCAGGCCGATGAACTAGGCCGCCAGGGCGAGCTCTCAGAGACTTGTTGCGAATCGAACAGGTGCGTCCGAGGATCATAAAGGATTATATACGAGTTTGTTATTAAGTAGATAAGTATGGGTAGTTTTTTGAGAGTTTAAATAGGAGGGCTTCTGGATCTTAGAAGAGATTCATGATTGAGAGGAGATTTGATATGCAAAAGATGCAAAGATTAACTTTTACAGACGTATAACAGATACACTATAGTATTTTTAAGAACGATGCGCCTCGTAAGGCTGAAATTGAAATCTATCATTTACTATCATAATAGTAAATAATACATTTCAATCTAAGCTTTCAAAATATGTTCCAATTTTTGTGTAGTTTTAAAAACCATTAAATTGTGTATAGTTTGCCTGTTACCATTCATACAGAACTTACTGCGTTTATTTGTAGATTTCTAACAATTAATCCTTTGCTTACCCTTTAGCTCCCTCTCCCCCTCAATCTACAGCTACTAACAATTTTACTTTCCTTCATTGCATTTTCTTCTGCACGTCATTTACATTTTAACATACTTCCAATTTTCCCATGTTTAAATTTGGTTAAATATCTATGAAGCCAGCCAGTTGCGAACTACATAATTGATTAATGTACCACTAGATAGTTCGCCGGCTGGCCGAATGAACTCTTCAAACAAACGGGTCGATCCTTTAAAATACTCCCGATCACTTTGCCCCACTTCCGGCACCTCGTTTAGACCGTTGAAAGTATGGTCAGCTACACTCAACCGGAATATCTAAATCAAATATGAATTGAGTCAAGAAAATGTTGTATTTCACCCGTGTGATGGTAACCTAATTGCACATTTGATAACTTGCAATTTTATCAGAATACGTTGTCCCAGTCCATTAGTCCTCTAGAGAATTATGTATATCCTGCTCAACTGTGGAAATTAATAAGATCAAATAAATGACAAGGGGTTAAGGTCTGAGTTGTACCGGAGCATGATAATTTCCATGAACACTCTACTCCTACCCGGTGAGATGATGGCATTGCACTTTGACTCTTAGATTGCAGGTATCTACGGGCGAGGTAGTTATTTACCTTTAGGTAATTTTTACACTAGCTTGTCTCTGTATACTATAAAAATTAGCACTAAAGCAGTGTCAGGCATTTCTCTTGCAATCCGTACTTCAAAGGACTACTCACAATTTTACAGATTCATATAAAACCGTTAAGGAGCTAAGCTGCCCTGAATTCTGGACATATGTGTAAGCGATTTATTTAGGGCAAGAGGTCTAGATTGAAATTGGGTTGGGGTTACTCTCTAAATAGGGGTTACGTTAGATGCCTTGGAAGCTTCCCTTAGTGCTTACGACATCGCAGGTGAGTTCTAAGCAATTTTGTTTTAATACTGAAGTCCGAAAACATCATTCTGAGAAGATGTAAGTCAGTCATACAATCGGTAGATATTGTTCACAAATATACTGAAAATTAATAAGTGTTATAATGTGGTGAGATCCATATTTGAGAATTTAAACATGTTAGAATGCTGTATAGATGTTCTTACTCACTGGAGGATAATAATGAAGAAAGAAAGAAAATCTTTCGTTTGTATCGAAGTACAAATTTTTCATGTTTCAACTCATCTTAATAACACATCTAATAACCTGTTGTTATTTAGAAATTGTGTTAAACCTATCGTTTCCAACATTTGTTTTTATTTACAAAACCCTAGGTTAACAAATAAGTATACAAACCATTTTAAAAGTCAGCTACTGTCTCTGTTTCTGCATACTTTATATATGTTACTACAAGCTACAAGCTTTTTATTGTCTGTAGTATCATACTCTAAATTGCATTTCCAATAACTTTAATATGAAAGCATCTACCCACTTCTATAATATTGAAGTCAAACCTCTCATAATTTTAGAGAATATCATCTGTAAATGAAACTTGATCACCCGTTTTAATTTTCTGATAGAATGACTTTCTCAAACGAAAATTTCCGTGTGATTTTTTCATCTCATTGATCCGGTAAGTCTATATGTATCCATCTCTGGACTTCGGATCAAGCGTTTTAGTGTTTTTAATTTTATAATGATTACTAGCTGACCCGGCAAACGTTGTTTTGCCATATAAATAATTTCCTAGTAATTTTAGGGTTGTACTACCCCTAACATTTAGGGGGATGAAAAATAGATGTTGGCCGATTCTCATAGATACCGGATAAGCACAAAAAATTTCATCAAAATCGGTCAAGCCGTTTCGGAGGAGTATAGCAACGAAAACTGTGACACGAGAATTTTATATATTAGAAGATGAAGACTTGTTCTTCTAATGATCATTATTGCTGTGACTGAGCTCACAATAAATTATTTTGTGGTGAGTGTACTCATTACATATTCACCTGAAATGGTACGTTTATCATCAGTCTGGTTACATTTTTCAGGATCTGCTCGGTGAGTTGTGAAACGAAATGATTGGGACTGTGTATTAAAATATGTGTCACTTTTAAATTCAGAATAAATGTGGATTTCAGTTTAAAAAAATGCTGTTTAATCGATTTTTTTCTCGAAAGTTCTAGAATCTATTTTTTTCATACTTTTGCAATATACAAAATTAATTCTTAAATGTTATTTCCACTTTTACTTACATCTAAAAAGATAGAAAACCAGACAGGCAACGAAGTAATCCAATACCGATATTACCTTCAAATTTCGTAGCTGCAAAAATAAAAACGATAACAATCTCTCCAATTAAGTTAAATTAAGAGGTCCCATCAATCTCACAAGGGTTCCAGAAGGCGATCCAATTAATTATCTTGCGTAAGGCCTGTGATTATCAATAATTAAAAAAAAGATTATAATGGTACAGACGAATTAGCGTGTTGTACTTAATCATTGTTTTTGAAAATAATAATAAAATGGTACATTTCATGCCAATAAACTCTTAAGCTTTATAGGAAGATACAATGAAACAGTTTTATTTTAATTGGTTAAATGATTGCTATCAATAAATAATTTAATAATGTGTAAGTATAACTTCAGTTCGACTTTACAGAAAATCAAATTTTAGGAATTATTTCATTGCTCTTCACTGAGAGACTAAATTTACCAGTGGCTCAATTCTCTTCTTTCAAAATTGACGAGGAGAGGACGATATCTGAGGGTGACAACACACTTGTATCTGTTGGGTTGCAAGTGTCCACGGACGGAAGTAACCTCTCAGGTAATCGTCTGCTCGTTTGTCCTCAGTTCCATAAAATAGGTAGTGAGATAATTAATTACATAAAAAAAGTAAGTTTTTAATTGTTACTTTCTATGGTTTTCATAAAATTTTATATAAAGAACAGAAGGAAGTTAACTATTTCAAGAAAAATAACTTTACCGCTTTTACTTTTTACTCTCAAAACCTAGTAGTAAAATAAACCTAATATTTTTAATATAAAAATTCGTATAACTGCATTCATCACTTGCATAAAATACAATAAACCTGTAACGTACAAATTTTTATGTATACAAAGTTGTATCTTAATATATTAAAACATGCTGATATATGATAGATTTTAGAAAGTTTTCATATTACTTGGGCGTTGGTATCTATTGGATATCGCTGATGGCTTTAATAAATTTGTGTGTTATTTCAACTTCATAGTTTTTCATTTCAGAGTGAAAAACCGAGTTGCCGCACTTTAGACCCTCGTCATACACCTATTTGGGCACCACACTTGGTACTCTCTAGTCAAAGATGTTTATGAGAGATGATAGTTTTCCCACAAAGAGGTGATTCATCTTCTCATTTATGCTTACTAACAAAAAACAACATTAGTAGGTTCTGAAATAATATTCTACCACATTCACACAACGCTATCTAGTCCCAAACTAAGCAGAGTTTGTACTCTGGGCTACTAGACATCTGACATATATGTTTACTTTTTTTGTACATACAAGCTATATACAGAAAACACCCAAACTCTGAAACAAATATATGCATATCATACAAATATTTGGTCCGACAACAACCGACGACGACAATCGAACCGGAGACCTGAAAAACAGCAGTTGTATACGCTACCACTGCGCCACCGAAGCAGTCGAGGTAATCTACACCCAAAACTTTTTCATGTTAAATATTGTAATGTCACCAAACCAGCGTTTTATGTTTCAAAAAGAGCACATCAGTTCTGGATCATTAAATTCATTGCCGTCACTAAAAACAGAAATAAAAATAATTCTATACACAAAAATCATTTTCAATTTACGATGGCACGTAAACCTTTCTAAATATGCGAATTTTACGGCATTTTCCTTTTACAGCCATGTCATTCAGTATTGGCTATTTAGAACTGTTTGAGTATACCTATATAATAATAACACAAATACAATTATTGGAGAGTACTCACATTTTACACACTGGTGTTAACTTACCAAGAAGTCTTATTTTTACAGTTTCATCTATTGAAGACACACCGAGCTACGGAATGACAAACTACAAGGTAACTGTAACTAATCCTGTATCACGATATAGAAATTCTCGCACCGATTAGCATATATACAACATCCCAACATCAACCGCAACGCATGATGACTTCAACCGGTTGGAGGATCTTCCCTTTGTGTCGGAAGGATATAACAGTCGTTCCTACACAATCTCCTAGGGACAAAGCAAAGTTGTGTATAGATAGGAACCGTCAATCAAGAAGTTATGGAATTTAAGATACCAAACTTACAAATTTCATTTGCCTATAAAATATTCAAAGTGTTTATATAGTACAAATCTAGCAAGCTTTGAATAGTCATGTCATAGGCCGAAATCTCCTTTCTATGGCGAGGCAGTGGACTGTTGGTGTCAGGTTATAGTATCAAGGAACTAAACTAATATATATTTAGTGTGCGTTCTTTATTAAGTTATGTACTTTAGCCCTATTATTGAAAATCCGAAAACATTTTTCGTACCATTTTACTTCATAATGATCTCTCTTAATAAAAAAATATTACTAATAATTGAAATTATCATTATAATGCATAATTTCATTAACACAGGTGTATTGGTTTGTGCTAATATTTATTTTCAAAATTATCAAATGATAAATGTTAATTAAACTAAAGGTCTAGTCAAGGTAAAAGTGTTTCACGCTGTTTACAAATTTTCTACTATCGCCAAGGCCTCTATTCTCTTCTATTAATTTGTTTTGACCACGTGACTTAACGTTTAGATGACGATCACAAATATTTGATTAGTTTTCTAATAAATTTTACACTTGTAGAATGTCAACTTGGCTAGGACCTCTGGTTAGGTAACAATAATTAATTTAAAATAGTTAAGAGTAATAGATGGCCCTACAAAAGTTGACGATGGCAATGATTCACATCAAAACCAAGTCCACGTACTCTCATCTGCTCTAATCCTGGAGAATTATTCGCGTAGGGGCGAGGAGGCCCCCGAGATGAGGAGTAGGACAGCGACCAGCCTCAGGCATGATAAGCTAGCGTTTTACCACCGGAGTACCGCACACCAAACCGTGCCAAAAATCATGTCTGCCGCGTGATGCATGCTCAGGTAAGAATTGTGAGTTGAAACGTGATCTTGAGTTGAAACGTGATCCTGAGTTGGAACGTGTTTTAGTAACGACATTATTGTTAAAAAATATGATAAAAAGTGATAAACATAGAAAAGTATGAGCAAAAAATTATGAAAAGTGGTTGCTACAAATTAATAGTACAACAAAAAATAAGAATATTTATGATTTTAATTACGAGCGACTTGCCCCGGCTTCGCATGGGTGCAGTCATCGACGTTGATTGCTCTACCCATACATTTAATCCCCTGAATTCGTATACGGCAATTTTTTTCTACGCTAAGTATACGACATAACCAACATATTTAATTGGGTAAGAATTGATGTTATACTGATCAATCCACAAACAAATTAAACCTTAAAACAGTAAAATAAAAAACAAACTCTTCTCGTCTAGTAACTCAACCCTAAAATCAAACACATTATATCAGCTGTCAAACAGCACTTACGCCCAATATGTTGTAACACGCAACCTTGGAGCAATGATAAAAGGAACATCGTCGAATTCCAATATGGAGGATATAAGGAGGTTGCAGCCTTCGTACTGTCAAATGCTGCACATGATTAATTCTGGGGACCTTGGATCTCGGGCCGCAGTATAGGAAACAACAAGCTAGAGGAAATAACGGATTTTATTATATGTGTTACATTTATGAAATAGGTTTTCTTATTTACACCACAGAACGGTAATAGTAAAACTCTATAATGACATACTATATTACTGTATTATTATATTAGATTACTATATAAATATTAAATTACTTTTGGTCACATTTTATGATTTACATAAGTGCTGTATTAATAACTTGACCCATCTCACGCACAGTTTTCTGATGTTATATATATTATATATATGTATATATAAATATATAAATATGTATTAATAAAAAATATTCTGGAAAGCGAAAAGTAGGATTCGACATCCACACCCGCTGGCTATGTAGGCATTTTACAAAAGCATACGTTATTAGAAAACTAACAACGCTGAGTTACGTGGTCAAAACAAAACATTAGGCAGGACAACCGAGGCGAAACGCTTGTATTGTACGCTAAGGGCGCAGACCAGCCATATGGCAACAGTATGGCAATTTATTTTAGTTTTTTGAGGTTATAAGCATTTATTTTTCCAGTGAGAGCGATTGAACTAGTTCAATAATAAATTGCACTGTAACAACTTAACAGAATTTAACTGCTACCCTTTTTGCGTGCATGGGGTGTAATGAGTTTTCCGTACAAAAAGGTTTGTTTTTTTTTTGACAGAGCAGGCAAACAAGCAGTCGTGTCACCTGATGGAAAGTGACCACTGCCGTCCATGAACGAACACTATCCTTTATGAAAGAAGTACACTATTTTCTTGAAGATTTGACTCATTTTTTTTTTGCAGAGAGGTCGTGCAAGGGTCTTGGAAAGCGCACAGTGATATAGCGCGAATTAGCTAAGTTACTCTATCATGTGGAACGATGACGGCAATTTTTCATCATAGTTTATTACTGTTCTAAATTTGACTCAATTTATTTAATATATATATAAACTGTCATTCGAGATGTATATTACTAGCGACTTCAAAGTAATTCAGTGTCAAATTTATAGAATCATTGAATAATGAAAAAAAAGGTTATGTGGATGAGCAAGTGTTATTTACCTAAATCTTGATCGTGCCTGGCGCATCACGACCGAATGTTTAATGTCGGCTACTTGTGTATCTATGAACTGACTACGTAACAACTTTTTACACCACAATACAGGATTAGTAATTCCTCCGTGGTTCAGTGTATCTTCACCAGATGGCACTGAAGTATAATATGATTTGTGTAACTATATTTGAAAATCACCACATATAATTGCATTTCAAATATTGTATCCGTCAACAATATAATAAAAGAAACGAGTGAGAATTAGAGTAATCGCATATAACGTGTAACATCTGACATCTCTGACTCTAACAACGCGCGTGACCAATGAGCAATGGTCAAATTAAAATGCGTGCGCATCCTGTAACACTTTCCCATTCCTTTTCACCCAATAGTCCAATCAAAATACAAGAAACCGTGACTCATACTATTACAGTAAACAAATCTTTGTAATCCACTTTCTTACACTGACACAGTAACCTTATAAAAATTAGAAGGAAAACGTAAATCTCACCTAGATACCCAATGATAAATGATCGAAAATCTCCACACTCACGGTATGAGACGTGCCCAAGTCTGACTATCGTGACTCCATGACTAGCTTTTTCGTAACATTACACAGAATATTTGTTATCGCTAATAGAGCGTAGGCTGCTTGTGTTCTGTACAACCAATATTAGTGAAGTGTTAAGTAAGTTAGGAGGAAAGTTTTTTTTTTAATTATCAAGCTTCATGACAAACCGCAGCTGTAAAATATTTTGCTATAATAATGTCTGTTGTCAATTTGATACTCGCTTAGAGCAATTATTATGTGTTTGACTAGGTGTTTCTACGTATAATATGAGTGTACGTTTAGAATTGTGGCGACTTCCATGTATAATGACACAAAAACACACCTCAGTGTCAATTAACAAAAACATACCGAATTGAGGAGTCAATGCCCATCTGTATCGTGATATGAAAATTCTTACACCACTTACCATTTAAAAAAATTGCCAACAAGAAGCGTTGGACCCGGCCCTTCAGGCATAATCCTTCCATCCCCTTCCCTTTCGTGTTTAAAACACATGAAACGCGTTGGTTCTCAGAATCATCATCGTCATGATTGTCTTTACGAGTCTACTGTTGGACATAATTCTCTGCTTAGAAAGAAGACTTTGGCCTACTTGATCACGCTGGCTACATGGGTTTGTAAAGGCTTTGTTTCAAATTTGCCTCCAATTTGTAATGTTGTTTGCCTTCTTAATCGGTTCTTACGATACCCCGGGGGCGAATAGGGATGGTTTCACTTCACATTTTTAATTACTACCGTCCTCACCATGCCGACAACACCAAAATCTTAATATGTTCTACCCTGTATTCTGATTTAAGTAATTTGAGGTTTACTTACACTACGTGTTCTTAATTCATCATCATAATTAACATATATATGTCTTTTAAGTGGCGTGATTTTATGTATGTATTATTATTACCAGCATATGCCTGCAAAATTTGCTATAGTAAAAACAATTGTACTGTCTTTTAGAAACGAGCTATCCCAAAGATTTTGACTAATGACGTATGTATTTTAAAACCAGAGTAATAAAAAGATAACAAAACGACAGAATAACATACAACGCATACATTTACCTGTTAATATTGACTTAAGCAGATCTAGTATCAAAACATATAAGAAATATGAAGACGATTCGAATATACTTCAGTATCCAATAAAAGATATCAAGTGCCTTGCTTCTTTGTTCCTATAATATTAATAAAGACAATCTAATATCAGTTTATGTAGTTTTGTTTGCGCTGGAACATTATGAGAAAATTGTGTCTTTCTTAGAATAAAAATTAGTCATATGTTTACTTATTTATCAGCTATTATCTGCGGCTTCATAATCGTTAATAGGGAATATGCTTGACATCACAGCGTACAAAGCAATTAACGTAGACAATTATTTTTAAAATTTCAGAAGTAGGCCGTCATAGCGTGGGTTATCATACTGCAATGAGTATGGCGAGAACCACTCTTGAACTCTAATTATGCTTTCCATCAGGCCGAGTAAAGTTACTTTGACAGGATTTACATATAAAAAAAATAAGAATGTATATACAAACAAACATAGAATAAATGATAATACTCATTTCACAGTGATTTATCTTAGGTATGAATCAAATCCATGTACATTTCTCATTACCTCCGTCGAGGGCAATCCCCGAAGCTATAGAAATATTATAATGTATTAAGCAATACCTAGTTATCGGCATATTAATATAAGTATTCACACCTTGGTACATTGAACTTCAGATGATAAAATGTGTTGGTGGATAAAAAAAAAACATGTAGGTATAATTTAAAAAGTTTTCTTAGAAATTCCATTTATTACTTAATAACAACTTCGCGGTGAGAGTCTCAATGGATTTTGTTTAAAGTGAAACAATTTTCTTCTTGTTTTTGTAAAACTTATGTAAAATTTCGTCAGAAAATGGACTTATTGAACTCATTAGCTTCAACATGAATAAATCAAGACTTAATGGACTTTCCATAAATATACGTACTGTTAACATTAACCTTGTGAATAAATAAATAGACTTGTGGGTGAGCTATGCTTCGGCACATATAAATCGACTCGATCGTAGATTTAACTTTCAAACATCGCAATTGAATATTTATTTATAACAAAACACACGATAGTGATTCTAAATCTTATGTGTCTTTTGTAATTGTTAGCTTGTCGGTCCAGTGGTTGGCTATCCTGACCGATAAGCCAGAAATCGCCGGCTTAGATTCTCATTCAAGATGAATATTGTGAGATACAAAGGACCATTTTTTCCTGGTTTGAATGTAATTTATCTACAATATGTATCTCTCTCTATCTTTAAATTTAAAAGGTATGGCTTCATCGGTGAAGAAATCGTCACAAAGTTCTAGATAAAAAATTGGTGGAGAATGGTAGACCCTATACCACCAGTGATATAGAATAGATAGTTATAAGATTTATACTGTTTATAAAGTAAATCATCTAAAATATTTTCATGTAATTATCACATCTTTCAAAAGAATTTCAATTTCTCACATAAAAATGTTACAACTGCAATAATAAAACGCATTCCTACGTTTTCTAAACTTGCCATGCTCAAAACTTCTTAGATGAAAACTAGATCACGTTGAGTGTCAGATGTCCAAAAATATTTTTATTATTATAAAATATAAATAACATAGAAACGATGAAATATTCAAATTAATTTTTATGAATTTTTTTTTTTACTTATATTTTAATAATCGCTAGTAGCAGCATTTTCTTGACAGATCGAGAAAATTGTGAATGAATGATTTTATAAACATGTTTCTACACCATCTTGTTTACAACAATGACAACTCATTTGGATGAGCCAACAGCCACCTGTCATCTCTAACGTCTTTAGTACAGCCTATGTACAGAGTGGGCAAAGAATTCGTTAACATTTGAATCTAATATCCCGAGCATACAAATGCTGCGCGGGGCGCGGGGAGGTCTGACCACTAGCTCGTTTTTCGGATATTTTGTCGCAATAGATCGCTTCACGGAGCCGCAAAAAAAAACTTTCACTGATGCAAAGTTCAAAAAATCTGAGAGTTTAAAATATTATTGTTGATGATATTTCCAGCCAAATAAATACAGACATTATCCTACCATGAGATCTACAATGCGGTATAAAAGTCCCATACGTACCTGCCATTGTCCTCTATATAATGTTGTCATTTAAAATGACGTATTCGATTGGCGATTTGCGCAATAGCTTTGCTCTCCACTGCGTAAAAGGGATGACAATAAGTACCTAAACTGAGGGCTTTTAATTCGCCCCTGATGGCATGTGTGAAGGTATTATAAAAACATGAAACGTAAGAGCGATTTGAACTTCAGAGCAATTTTATGTGACTGTATCACTCGATTAGTAGAACAGACACTTTACAGGTTTCAAAGTGTTTCACTAAATAGAATTTCACTTTTTTCCTTATATCTTTTATGTTTTTCATGGAAAATGAAAAAGAAGGTATATTTTGGTAAAAACAACGTTGAAAACGAACACTTTCAACTTTTAAGAAACGGCTTTTTGAAGGATTTCCTATTTCCACGACTTTCGAAGGTTAAATAGCTGTTTATTTTAAAGGCTTCTTAAATTAGGGCAAAATTTTAATAAATTTATTTTAAAGGATTGTATTACCCCACTATTTTTAATATTGCAATAATTGTATAGTTGTATATAAAAACCAGCCTTAGTCCAATGCTATTACGACGACCAAAATAAAATTGGGAAATCTGGATCTTAAGTGATTAACATTCATATTCTTGAGTTACTTAGTAACAAAAGTATGGAAAAATGTTGGTGTAAAAAAATACTCTCGTTAAAAAAAAATGTCATTTTATTTCTGAAACAAATACTGTTTTTGTAAATCTTCAGATTTAGTTGTCACTTAAAAAAATATCATAGTCTCTTAAGATGAAATAAAAATTCTAGACATCTTACTTCGAATTCCTTAGAGAATGACTGTCGTGTCTTATGCTTACAGTTCTTGTTTTTTTCTGGCATTAGACACTTCTGCATTAAGGTAGTTTCGTCGTAAGCGGTAAGGTTCGTCTGTGAACTCTCTTTAAGTATGCATTAGCAAAGTCATGAATAATTTCGAGAAGCTTTAGTACAGTGTATGGGATCTTGTCCAAATTCATTCGACATGCATTTACCAAAGAAGATCTGGAGAGAAACTTGAGATTACGTAAGCGATCAGCGTACATGTTGATAATTCATGTGTGACAGTTTAAGGGTACAGGGTTAATTACCAGGAACCTATTTAAAGATTTGTTAAGAAAATTCAGTTTACATCTTTATATAAATAAGAAAGACTAATAAAAATGCATACCTACAACATTTTTTTTGTTTTTTGAGCCCAATCCTAGGAGCATGATATTTATATCCCGCGAGACGCCAGAGAGTGATTACCTCTGGTGAGGGATTAGTTGCTGTGGTAAGGGATGGTATGGTGGGCTCAAATAACTGTCGGGTCTCTATACCAGCAGTGAGGGGGAGAAGCATTTTTCACCCAAGATGGCACCTGTTAAGGCATGCCATTGATTTGGGGAGTATCTGAAATCATATGATCCGGGTCCTCACAAAGTGGGGTGCTAGAGGTCCGTTGTCGGGCTGATTTTTAATGAAAACCCTACATACTCCTGACTCCTGTACCCCAAAGAGCAAAAGACCTGAAGAGATTTTTACAACTTCAACAAAAAAAAAGAACATGACATTTCCTTAATCTAGGTTTTTCTTTTTTGTTTTGAAAATATTTTCTTTTGTTCCTGTTAGGTTCTGTTATTTTACCAAAATTACTTTTTGTTGTTGTTAAATTATTTGTAATATTGTTTATGTCTGTAAATAATTTCATTGTTACATAACTTTAATGTTTACTTAAGACATTATTGCTGCTTTTTAAAAATGATCAGCTAAAATGGAATATTTTTAATCATGATAAATTTAAGCTTAATGACATTTATTATGATAATTACATTAAAGAACACATTCATTTAGAATTAAACAAAATATTACTCGTTTTTTCAAATAAGCACACATTTCATCAAAGACGTCTTAGTTTCTCAAACGCCAAGTGTCTGTGTTTTAATAAGAGCAAAAGGAAGTATCATTTATCAGTCCGTTTCAATCAACGATGAAATATATAAAAAATGCATGTTAAAGATCAAGGATTCGCAGACCATCTGGCAGCTATTTATTTTCCTTGAGCCTCTGGCCTTCGATCCTCAACTCAAGGATGCCACTCGGAGCATAAGGATATTTAAGTGGGTGCGATGTAGATATGATAACTATATATATAATTTGAAACAACGCAAACTACATGAGTTTTCGACGTCACACCTTACTGTTCAACAGCAATTCTAGAATTTTGGAATATAGTGTCCTGAGTTGAGCTCATCTCTAAGATTACATACGTTATATATATATCTTGTAAGAGTAACTTGTTTGTTGTGTTTAAGAAACTTGGTACAACAATAACCACTATAGCCAGTAATGGCAATCCATAAAGATAATTTATAATGTTCTGCCTGACATATACTGACCAGTTATGTCATATACTGGCATCACAGTAATTTCACTGGTCAGAATAACGCCCAATACTTAAATCAATTTTTAGTCATTTTCCTAGAACAACATGTAGAGTCCCAAGGTTTCGTCGTGTTTATATTTCGCCTTTTTTCTCAATATAATCTAATTTTGGACGGGGCAAAGGAAAATGTATAATTTGGTAAGGAAAACAGATAATCTTAAGGAACTCGGATAAGTGTTGGTGAAAGTCTCGGATGGGAATATCGGACTAAAACTATCTGTTCTGTCTGGTCAGGATAGATCAACTGCATTAGTTGATCTATCCTGACCACACAGAAAAAGGTATCAACTGTCTAAAAAGGATTTGCCAAAGAACGTAGACATAATTGCCAATCTTTTAATTAGATTTTGTGATAGTGTTGTACTCCCTTAAGATTCGAAATCGAACTCATAGACGGCACAAACTGCATAGTTATGAGTCCAGCGACTGTAAACTTGACAAAGTTGCTGACATTTAGTTATAAAAGATATTGTTGATCCCTAGGTGCAGACTGTTCGAATAAATTACGGAATAATTTTCTTATGTGATTACTAGATTTTTTATTTCTTTTTGAATGCATAAATGCAATGCAGTGAATCTGAATTTTGATGACTCCAAAAGACTGTAATAAGTTACCATGATCTAGTGATGGAACCAAGAATGGTAGGTACCATATGTTAACTTTTAATTCCGTGTTAAAAGTATTTTTAGACAAAACTTACTTAGAAAACGGTGCAAACCTTATTTATATAATACTCTTTTTTTTTAATAATTCATTCATTTAACTATAAACCTTCTGATCTTCATTAAAAATATATTTGAAAATAGAAGCCCTTTGAAGGATGCTCCAAGTCTTTGAATTTTCATGAGTGTTTGTAAAGGTTTCGGGTTAAGACCGGTCGAGTTGGCACCAAATATTATTTTTATTTTTCTTGTCTCGGATTAGACTTTGTGAACTTGTATGAAACCTGGCTTTATGCAGGTCAAAGACAACGAAAATTTTTAAATGAAATTTAACGCAATGGTCTATAATTGCTCAATTAGTGTGATATGCTAATTGTCTGGGATAACCAATCTAAATTCGATCCGAGTGCAGTGTACACTTCTAACTCGTTTAATTGATTTATTTAAAAGAACCTAATTTCCTAGGGTTTCTACCAAGAACTTAGGGCCCCAAACCAATCTCACATACAAACAAAACATCCTGATTAGGGTCAATATTACGTGGTACCAAAACACTGACGAAAAATGGGTGTTTAATGTGACTCTACCTACCCCTTCGGGGAAACGGGAGTGATTTTATGTATGTATGTAAATAATAGACAGATTGACAGAATATATAACATTGCACATGATTTTGGATAGTTTTTATATACCCGGTTGGTGTTTTTCTATATAAATTAAAATTCATCATTTTTGGAGGTAAATTAGGTATGATAAAGTAGAAGGCTGGGTATCTCGTGTAAGATACAGATTGTATTTGAGTCTGAGAACGCATTTGTCTCACAGAAATCGGGTAATATATATATGCTTTATGTTTATTAACATTTGGTATGAATATAATCTTTTCTTAATAGGTGCTGTCATCATAAAAACTTCTTCCGCCATAATTTCAAGTTTGTAACCACAACAGTTAACGAATCAGTCAGGGCAAACAATTATATATGTACAGATGACTTCTAAGGTATTTTTTGTTCCATAGGTAGAGAAAGATATATACGTTAGAGTAATACAATTACAAACAAAGAAAATACAATCTAAAATAATCTGTCACACAGCATCCGTGATCGTAAGCCTATAATTGAGAGATTATGTAAATGAAAGCCGTTACACCATTTCGAATTCCGTTTATGGTAAACTTAATGATCTACAAGCAAAACCACTTTTAGCGAGCACTTTGTGTGATAAATTATTCAATTCTAATAGATTCAAAATAATAGTTTATTAAAACGAAAATTCGCTCAAGTGAAAGATAGATTTGTTTTATAACTAACAGATATAAATTCTGCAGCTAAAGAGAATCAAGAAATAAAAGAAAATAGAAGAACAAGGATACGTCAAGGCTTTGGACAAAACTTTTTTGTGTGTTTCTTCTCTGTTTCTTCTTTTTTAAAGACAACTATCGAACTCAAAATATATCTTTTGACGCAGATGAGTTTACAAACATATGTGAAATGGATACGAAGGAGACTCAAAACAACAATTAGGGGATCACACAAAGTATTGTCCATGTGGGGTTTGCAGGCTGCACTATACCTAGGTGTATCTATGTACAGTATGTCCCAAATTCTATAGTTGTATTTCATTTCAAGAAGTGTATCTCTGTAAATTGTTATAAATATAAGTTTTAACGCAAAAAAAAAAAATTACAGCTTGGAAATACATGTTCTAATAAACATATTATATTTCTAAACAACTGTTAGGCTACTCAATCACTTTCCCTGATACAATCAGATAATAAGGAAACTGCATCACATTATTTCCAGGAATTATTCTCAGAAATCTTACTTTTGCTTACTAGCGTAATTATGAAAGGTGAATACGAAGAAATATTTTATTTGATTTTATACAGAACGCAAACGAGCATACATATAAGCCGCCGCACGGTAAGTGACTACCACCGCTCGTGGACAAATACAACTCAAGACTTAAGTAATTACTGAACCTTTGAACTCGTCTGTCCATCGAAAAGATAGTTTAACAGTACCTAACTCTGAGGTCATGGTGTCGTTTCAGTCGTTAAATTTCCCGCCTAAATGTGTTAAAGCATGGCTCTCCTACGGCAATAAGAAAGTCACAAAAAAAAACCGTTTTTGAACTGTCTAAAACTTCAAGGACTCATTATGTAACAACGTACTTAGTATACAAAGAAAGTATTCAATTTACAGTTAATTCCTTTGTAAAAAGTAAATAACCTGATTAGGAGGCTCCAGTGTAATAATTAGGTCATTTCGGTAGGCATTATAGATAAGAGACGTAAGTGCCTCCGAGGCTCTAACGAGATTAAGTGTTCTGGGTCTGGGTCAAATGGCAAGAAATTGAATATAGCGGCTGAAATTAGTTCTCTCTAGTGCTGTTGGATGTTTTTATTGACTTCAATTGGACAGCAGTTAACTGCTATACAAACGAATCATTAAAAAAATGTATTGGTTTCTTCAGTTATTTTAGGTGACTTGCACAACTTTCTTTTAATTTTTTCAACAATTCTTCCCCAATTTTACAATATTTGTCAATGATGCTCGACTCCTTTTAGTTGTAGCACAATGATTTGACCTATTGCCTCCCTCGATAGCGGTTCTTATGATTCTATCTTTCCACCGACAAGTTTATGTAATATTTATAAATACGACCTACATTTACATATATAGACAATGTCTTGCCTGTTTCTGTTGTCTCCGAGATCAACGATCAACATCTTACGATATTGATACACTTTTTTTATTTCGTCCACATTCATCAATCGCTGGTTGCAAGCTTGTCGGTTCCTGGTACTTTTCACATGACTCTTCTTCAAAACATCACCAATATAGTCGGTAAATGTTTACTATTGACGTCATCTGCCGACTTTTTTACACATAGAGCAAATGTCTATAAATTCCTTTCGAGAGTCTTCTATCGTCGAATTTCTCTATGTTGCAAAAATTCTACATTAATAAAAAGAACTATGTTACACTGTATTATATTTTTACCATTTTCATGTAAGAAACTTAAAATTACATACTAACAAAATGAAGGATTGATGTTTTGGCAGAACTCTGACCGACCTTATTAAGTGGGTCTATGTCAGCAAACTTTCTAAGATCCAATATGTGGGTTAAGCGCGGACCTTTGTTACTACGTATTAGTTTGGAAGCCGGCCAGTAACAAGAGGACTTAATATGTAACTTAACTTGGGTGGTGCTCAAAATCCAATTTAATCGAAATCAAATTCAATCCACGTGCAACTTTCGATTGGTGGAATTCACTGAAACACTGAGGCAGCTTAATTTAGTTTTAATATGAGTTAGTCATGCATGAAATATGATTATAGAACTCATAAATGACCGAGGCTAACTTAGACCAAGCCCTTCCCCTCGCTTAAACGCTCGTAACATTTTAGTGACTTTTCAATTGCAGGACCGGTGATTATCACTTATGAATTAACTCGTCTGTCAAATATCTAAGAATATACATAAATCATCAAATTTAAAAACAAACGTCAATGAGACAGATAACACTTGAAATGTACTATTAGAATCAGAAACCGTTGAGATCGTCAGAGAACTTGAAATTAAAAGTGCCAGAACATAATACCCAATTTTTCGACCATTCCTTTTCTGTCAAAGCAGTTCGGTTGTGGAACGCCTTACCAGTCGCAATAAGACGTGCGCAGGCATTGACTTCCCTTAGAAGACTGGTTAAGGGATATTACTTGGGTGACGCGAGTGTCTTGTACAGAGAGACTTACACAGCTGTACTACGAAGTTAGGTCAAGATATTCGTCCCGAGATGTGTGGAATATCTATAAATTTCACCTATTTATTTGTTATTATTTGTATTTAATTTATTATTTAATCATCCACACTGTGATAAATATAACTATAACTATATATATTTAAACTCTATTTAAAATACATCTTCAAATACACCACACCCTGTACATTCCAAGTCATACTTTTCTTTCCATCCAATGGTTCCTTGGAAGAGATTGCCTCTGAGCGATAAGGCCACTTGTACTTCCTTAGTAATCTAACTTTGTAATTAATCTGATGTACAACAAAGAGATTTATTATTAATCGCATTTCATTCTGACCTTGAGAAACTATATAGCACTTAAGCGAAGCAAAATACAGTGGTCATATATCAACGATAAAGTTGCGTTAATTTTGAAATTAGACGATCTTTCTTAACTAAAATACGCCTTGATAATGAAATTCAACTTAGTGATCATAGTAGTAGTAGTAGTATTAGATTGATATCATGGGTAAATAAATTAAGATTTTCATTGACAGCAGAAAATTTACTTACACAATGACAATCGTGATGGTCACTTATAAGAGCCTACGAATATTTTAGAAGTCTTCTATAGTTCTGGAAGAAACTTAATTTCCTCACCTAGCTAACCTTACCAACGTGCAAAAACATTTTTGAATTTACAGTGGTAACTGGAAGCCACTACCAATTTCAATGTCGTGATAATATTGTATATTACATGTTTGACGTCAATTGTTTTCATAAAAGTTCAGATTCGTAGCACTGATTTTAGGTATTCATGATTTAGATATGCAAGATATTGAATAACATCCACTTGGCAACGATAAGTAGGATGTGTTGACTGGAGTTGAATAATTTATGCCTTATATTTGTCTCAGAACATTAAATCAAGACAGGAATTAATATTTCTCAGAAGGAATGTTAATACTTTCCACAATATGTGTTACTTTGAAATCTAAATTTGTTAGGTTACAATTATTATATTTTTATTAAAGGTAGCATGTATCATGTATCTATGTGGGAAGAAGGACAGAAAACTAAAACTCTTAAGCAAAGAAGATTTTAAAATTAGGCATATTGTAAAAATAGTGATATGATAGTCATATAATGTCTGGCAATTATTTTGACCTATTATATTAGAAGACTCTGTGCACGGACAGTTCAAGTTATATTGGTCAATGAAATAAACCAAGATATAAAATGAAGGAAAGTTTACAAATGTTAAACTTACAAATTGTCTAATTTTCACTGTTTGCGTACAACTGATCTAACTATGCTTATTTTATCTCAAAAGAATGAATTATTAAAGTTATTGGTCAAGTGCGAGTACGTCATTTTTTAATGGCATTCCTTTATAAATTTTACACAAAAGTCGTCAAAAAAGAGAAACACGAAACAAAAGTTAAACGATATTTTAACACCTACACAAAAATGCAATCTCAGAAACAAATTAAGTATTTAGTGAAACAAAATTTATTCAAACGTCGTTCTTGATGTTGCCTAAGAAAATTTCACGAAATCTATCATTTTATATAAAATTTGTATTGGAATCGACACGATAATCACAACTGATTCCACATTCAATATTTCTTACAAAAAAATAAATCTTCTCAGAGTTTTATTGAATTCTAGAACATTAACTTGAAACACATTGATATAAATTCAGCCTACGATTGGACTTTCACTGAAACAGCACAATAAAAAACGAAGTACCGCCCAATCTTACATCAACGTTACACCAAATAAGATACGGCTAGGTTTTATGACGTTAATGTGAGCAAACAAAACGTGGACAAACAATCATGGACAAACACTATCAATTTGGAGTCATGACGTGTATCGGTAAGTAGTGTTTGATGTCTGCAGGAACTGAAAACAGGGTTATTAACCTTGGCATCGAGTAAAATTGATACGAAACTACTAAGTTCTATTTTTGAAGGGTTGAATATACTTTCTTATGATTTATAAAGAAATGCTTGTCTTTGTGTTGACTTTTAGGTAATATAAAATGATATAATGGCTCCGTAGAAAGGATGGATAAAAATTTGGATCACCTTCGATAGAGAAATTTATTATATATACTTTTGAATTTTGACATGAGCGACGAAATATTTTACTTAACTTACCAGTTTCACCCGTAACTGATATACTTTCAGGTAGTTATGAGCCACATATATATTCATACTATTTAGGATTGTCAATATATTTTTATTCGCATTCGTTAACGTAAGGCACCGAAATAATTAATCGCGGCAGTCAGTTGTGACTGGTATTACATCTACCCGCATTTTATAATTTATCGAATGCTTAGAAAATATTAATAGACTAATGCTATTGTAATGTTTGTTAATTTGTGTAGAAATAATATTGTATAACATATATAAATATTAAATGTTAAATACATGCACAAGTATTATTTATTGTGAATGACAAAGTGTGTTTGTGTGTCACCTACAAACCCTATATGCACCCATCAGGCTAGCGTAGTATAATAGGCCAAAACCTTCATTCCAAGGAGAGGTATATGTCCAGCAGTTGACTTTTTGAAGGTGATGATAATGAATAAAATCTATTCAAATCATCATAGTATTATGATGGGTACGTCTCGAACCAAAAATGAGAACCTAATCTAATACAAAGACTCATTTAACACACAAACTATCTAAACTTAACTATCTTAAAATAAATGCCAGACATTTTAATCCTCATTTATCATAATAATAGTCAAGAATCCCAATAAAACTGAAATTAATTATACAGATCTTCGTACCTTTAGCAATAATATTCTCCATTATCTCGATATAAAACCGTATTAAATAGTAACGACCAGCCTACTTCCATCTAACCTTCAACCTACGACGCAACTGTCATAAAATAAAAATCCCTGAATTAAGTACCAATGAGAGATAGCTGAAATCTTAGTGCCGTGGAATATATTATACCGAGAATCTTATTCTGTCTCTACGTAATATTAATCTGTTCTGCCTCAGACCGGGATAGTTGCGGTCTTTGTGGGAACTTCGTTCAGTAGTGGACGTGCGACTAATGCTATACGACATAGATGATCAATGGTGGACACTACAAATTACTGATTACATTTTATAACTTGAAACCATGACTGCTATCACAACACTCTGTACTTGTCACTTGGTAATTAAAAAAAGAAAATGTATCGTTTCATGAAAAAACAAAACGCCTTTAATGCCATTGATTTAACCAGCCAAAAAATCTTTACAATTAATTGTATAACATGTATGTACTCACGTCATAATAATAATAAAAGCCAAGATTGACATCCATAAGTAAGACATGGGAGGATACACATGTATAATTTACTTTTTACAGCCGTGTACTTTCTGGCTGGCTGGCTGTATGTACTCACGTTACTGTATTGCTAATTGCACGTTACTGTGTTATTTAGATTTAACTATTTTATTTTAAATCTTGCAAATACATAAGACAACATTTTTTTTTAATTGTGCGCTCACTTGTTTCCTTATTTATCTACCACGGTATTTATCTTGCATTTTAATCGTGAAAATACAGTGCTATGAGAAACAATTTTGTCATCAATTAGTTAAAAAATAACGTAATACTATTTTCTTATTTAGCTATTACGAAAAAGTTAAATGTCTTTATTCAGGCTTATAAGTAAATGAAAGATAAGCATAGGATCCTTCGACGCTCAGGCCTTTTTCTGAAGAAAATTTTATTGGAATGAATTAGGTCAAGTGTTGATTTTCTCCGCGAAACCATTGTCATCAACTTCACCCATAAATTCATGGAATGGGAAAATAATTTGTATTTTCTTTGTCAGTAACATAAACTCATTATAAACGATCATAGCCTGGTTTGATAACCTCAGAATACAAGAATACACGAAAGAATACAATATTTCAGTTGTGCTTTAAAAAAACTACAACAAAAATATAATCAACACTCATCACCAACACTTTTTCTTTTAACACGCAAGTAAAATGGTGTCTTGTAAAACAACTATTAGAATCAACGTCACATAACTGTCATACATAAAGACATAAAATCACGTCTGTTTCCCCAGAGGAGTAGGCGGAGGCATATCAAAAGCACATTTTTTTTCTATTTTACGAAAATGCCAAAGTGACTCTACTCTGCCTGATGGAAGGCATGATTAGAATCCAAGAGTTGTTGTCACAATTGCAAATGAGTATTGTGACAAAAACTATGGATATGACGACCTAGTGAGATGTTTTTTCACACTGTGCTTGGGGATCTAAAAGACATGACAGTCATCATGACGGTGTAGGGCTCACATTCTTAGCACGATAGCTGTTACACTTGCATCAATGGGCCTCCGGTCTCGCAGTCATCAATGAAACGTAACAGTATAGATGCTGCCGCTTTAGGTTAGTCTTCATCATTTGATTTTTGCTTGCAAATTGCGCCTGGTCAAATCCATTTTTTTTTCCTGCTTATTTAGTTATAAGTAGTGGTTTTTACTTTATTACTACTCTACTCTTACTGTGTATTGAATACAGCTCTGATTGAAATGAATTAATTAAGTACCGTGAATTGTTGGCTGTTATTCTCAGACAACAAAACTTTTCCTAGCTTCGATGTTCCAGAAGTTAAAAGTTGAATTCCTTACTTTATATCTGTCTAGAGTCTTAATTAGTTCAAGAAAGGCTTTTATTGCCAATTACTTGGAGTCGTTTAAGATAACTTATATTTACTTCGATAATTACATTACTTTATTAACTACATTTATGTTAGATATTATAAAAAAAAACGTTTTTACTATTATAGGTACGTTCTAGACGATTGTTAATGCATATTACTTTTATATATCACGTTATTTAAGTTCTATCAAAAATTATAAACGCTAATATCAATCAACAATGAGTATATGACTTAAGAGAACCAACAAGAAACATATTTAATTGTTTTGAAAATCTAAAATTATTAACCATTCATGATCATCATCACCAAGAACCTTTAACAGTCTACTGCAGAACATGGTCATCTCCATAGCATGGATGTTTTGGCTTACTTTACCACGCTGGGCAGGCGGGTTGGTATAGTGTTTGTTTCAAGTTTCCCTTTCGCTTTGCAGTGATGTTTTCTAGCATATTTTCTTCCCGCTCGCTCCTTACAATACCCAATGGGAAGAAAAGGGGTGGTGACACTCTGTATTTTCATTCGTCACCACATGGAGATCAATTAACCATTAATTTTCCCCCCAGTACAATCCGGGTCCTTTAAGCGGGGTGTGAAAAAGCATCTCACTAGGCTGCCATAGCGTGGTTCGCCATACTTCACTGTTTTCATTCGCAGTGAGCATGGCGACTACCGCTCTTGGATTCTATTCATGCTTTCCATCAGACAGAATAGAGTCACTTTGGTAGGTTTCTATATTAACTCTTTCAGTCACACTTTTACATCGAGAATATTTAAAACATTTTTATGTTACTTTTAGCATCATTAACAATTAAAATATCATAAAAAGTGTGAAAAAAAAATCTAGGTGTTAAGGCTTTCGAGGTATGAGGTGGTTAGTCACACTAACCACCATGACTATTGATACAAATAAAACATTGATGAATGATGTATATTATTTATTAATATTAAAAACTATAAGCAACTTTTCTGCAGGCGAATATAACATAAAATTATTTTTTATGAAAATCTGCAAAACATGTTTTCCATTGCGTAGCCAAGAGGCACTTTACAAGTACTGAACTGCCATACAGTACGCACTGGAGATATTTTGATGCTATATTTGCAGTATCTTCTAGAGGTGGTTCTCTCAGGCTGATGGCGACTGCATTCCAAACGAATTTCTCGAGGGACTGTAGGCTTGTGCCGTTTTATTAATGCAGGTCTTGGAAGACGTTGCGGAATTACGGTTGCTGTTTACTGAATCGGGTCTTTGTTTCACATATGCTGGTGCCAATAAACCCTGGTAAACACTTCGTCTAAATTCTTTCAGAGTCAATTTGGATAAGTCTGGGCGTGAAGAAGACTACAGTTCTTAATAAATTAAGAAGGCATTGACAACACAACAATCAAGGAAATAAAAAAAAATCCTGTGCCACCACTTGTGTGATTTTCTGTCTACAGCATAACTTCCTTTTAGCTTATCAAATTTGTCTACAAAATTCATATTTGCGTTGTAGTCTTTCACAGCTTCTGGACACGACACTTCCACGCTGGTACCATCGCGCTCTCTGCGGTTAACTTGTTCTAAATATCAAAATCTAGGCAATAGCCTTATTGTGCACACATCATCCAAAACTTGTATCCTCGTTTAGTCGGCTTTTTTAGCATGTATTGTTTCAAATAGTTAATACCTTTGAATTTTATCATACTTTCATCAATTACAACCTTTTCTAATGGTTTATAGTTATTTTAAAAATTAGTTCGCAGAATGTCGAGTAGAGATCTAATTTTATAAAGTTTGTCAAAATCTGAACAATTTCTGTTGGGCATAACACTATTGTCGTTTACGTGCAAATTATTCAAAAGCCAACTAAATCTATTGAAACTCATAAACTTTGAAACGTATTTATCATGCAAATCAGGTGCTGAAGACCAGTAATCTCTGTAGCTTGGTAGTTTTTTCATGCCCATCACCAAGTTCGAAGCAATGAAAACATCAAGCTCTTCCGTTGTAGTAGGTGTATAACGCTTGCCGGATTGAGTAGCGTAAAGGTTCGTTTGGAAACATAAAATATCTTGTACATGCTCTGTCCGAAAAAGGTGAAATAGTAAAAGCGGTGTAATATTCTCCATGCTAACAATTTGTTCGGCTATTCCCACACTTTCAAAAAACTCACCAGGTACGACCATCCTATAATTCTTCTTCCATTTTGGAGCTATTGTAATCAGTCGGTTTAAATTCAAAGTGTTGGGCTCGACAGGGTCAGGATTCTGGCGTACTAAGCTAGACAAGGGTAGGTCATCATCATCATCAAAGTCGTGAGCATCAATTACTTGAATTTCTCCTATCAAATCACCTAACACCAGTGGATTTGGCTGATCGTCGGGGTCCTCTACGGCATCATCATCGCTACAAATACTCTCGCCACCTGAAGGAAAGTCTTCTAACTAGTACTCTTCCAGTTCTCTATTTGTTAGCGAGCGCGGCATACTGTAAAATATAAGAAAAATGCGCTATTAGTTACATGTCTAACTAGCACATAGATTGGAACCATAAACCCGCAATAGTCACGGTGGTTAGTGGCACTAACCACTACATTTTCGTTCTAAATGCACATCGAAAACACAAAAATAATAGTATTTTGATCGATACACGAATAAAATAAATATCAGTAAACACAATGAACAAAAAACATTGAAGAAAAAAGTTTACTTACCTGTTTCACAATTTTTTATATCGAACTCACTCAAAAAAGTACGTTACCACAAAAATGAATTCAACGCAACTGAACTGTCATTCATTCAATAACTGACAACCGGTCGCGTTGTGTCAGCGATGGATAGAAGTTTTATTATAATTCAACCGATTACAGGTAGATAATGTGGATTTTAAGAAAAAAAATCGGAAAGTGGTGGTTAGTGACACTAACCACCAAGACTGAAAGAGTTAAAAAAATGAATCAATAATTATAAATTTAAATTTATAATTATTTAATCAATAATTTTAAATTGCATATGGCCTAATCTCAAGCCGACAAAGATGTCTAGAGACACTCTTTTAAACAAGTCCAGCAGTGGATTGCAATAGGTTGATTATGATGTACATGTCGTTACTTTTGAGCATGTTTCATGTTACGGTCTCTGCGGTCATACGACCTATTTACTTGCATCATGTACAATATTTCCCAAACAATTTATAAAGTAGGCGTGCGCCACTTAGAAAGTAATCACTCGTTCCGAAAACCTTTGAACGGGTCCCAACAAATCTTTGGGCACGTGACTTCACGCAGCCTGTGCCACATTTTAGGAAACTGTGTTAGAAGAGTAACGAAGTTTAGTGAGTTCTGACTCTGTGACACACTCAGAGAGCAAGTTCATAATATTTTTCTTAATGCAATAAAGTTTTGTTATTGAATTAATCTTTCAATAATCAATAGCAGATGTCTTGACTGCACGGTTGGCCTAGTGGTTTAAGCGGTCGCCACACCGCTCTCTACTGCGCTGAGTGTTGGGGGTTCAAATCCCACATGTGACAACACTTTGTGTGATTCATAAATTGTTGTTCTGAGTCTGGGTATATGTTTTTAAAGATTTATTCCTAGTACGGGCGTTATCTTTAAAAAAAAAAGAAAAAGTCGTCAGATCATAGAATTAACTGTTACGATGTACATGATGAGACAATGATGCGGCAAGCTAAAATGGACCTTAAAGTTTAAACGTCAACATTTATTAAAATATCAATTGATATTTAGGTTATTTAAGTCTAAATAAACAAGAAATAATATATATTGGTTACGTAGCTGTACCGTACAATTAGAGAGTTCTATATCCAGCAGTAGACTGCAATAGGCTGTTCACGATGACATAGTTGTGACAATGATATTTAAATGACTGTTTTTTTTTCTATAATATTTGAATACACATTATTAGCTATATCTATATTAGTAATGATTCTCCATTTTTTAAGGTTTTCATACGTTAAACTAATCCGATCATTGAACGCTAAATACTCCTTGATCTGGTAATAGTGTCACATCGTCATTCATTGCCCAAAGTCCGAATATTTGATGACATGGTCGACCATATCTTGAAATAATCAATTCCATGGATAGGTCACAATATCGATTATATATTTATATATACATTTGTGAAAAGAGATCCTTTGTAAAGCGTAAATCACATTATTATGGTTGCGATTTTATTTTCTATTTTAACACAAATTATTTTCCATTTCGAGGTGACAAACAAGTGCGTGCTTATTATAAATGACAGACATAGCAATCGAACAACCCTTTTAAGGAGTTTTTTTTTGTACTTTCAGTTTTTTATTCAATATAGGTTCATGACCTCCTTTAGGACGGGGATCAAGTCAGAGGTCAGTCGTATGTAAAACCTTTGTCAATCTTAGTTAAGTAGGACAGGGGACAACGTTCTCTGATGCTATTTATTTTAAAAGTAAGATTTTACGCGGTAAGATAAACTATTATAAAAAAACAACATACTCTTTGGAAAGATGTAAGCGTATCTTAGAGATGTAAAGAAAAAAGGATGCATTAAAATTTTCGGTATAACCAGAACATATTATAAAATATACAAAATGCTTTTTTATAAAAGGCATTGGTCAGATCGGCTGATGGTAAGCGTTAACCACTGAACGCGAACACCTTTAACGCAAGAAAATCAAATGTACTCTTTATGTACTCTTCAATTTGGCAAGGCCTTCTTGGTCCCAAAGTGAAGTGTGTATGAAAAAAAATAATTAAAAGCAACGGAAGTAGATATTAATGTTACATAAACACTTGGACTATCAAGTTGTAGATCCCAATAGTCTCCAATGTGAGTAACAAAACAGACTTTAGGATGTCACTTGTCCTTTGACCTTCTAGAAACAAGTTCATTTGACCTAGAGAAGTGGAATTTGAATTTGGAATTACTTCAATAATCTAATTTCGTTTCTTATATAATGTTTCATCTCTTCAATTTTCCACTTCATGCACTTCGTTGATAGAAGTATCGATAGTAAAGAATATTACCTACTTAAATAATGAAAATAAAATATCTGTCGAATTTGGTTAGGTACGTAATTTTGAGTTATTCTTCAGACGTAAAGTATGTAATGTTACCTATTATGTCTATATTATAACCCTTATTTATTCACATTTATTATGTACCCAGGGGGAGAACCATTTTTCGACACGCATTAGCAAGCTCGACTGGAGTATTAACTATTGTCTCACAGAACACTGGTGTTAAATAATTCCTTTGATGTTTTTTACTGACTGAAGAGAGAGTGAGAGAGGTGAGAAGCTCAGTCTCTCCCTTGCTTTTAAGGAGGGACATTCACAAAGCAGTACATGTGTGGTTTGAGTTAGAAGACCTCACAGGCCCGAAGATAAAAACAAATGGCTCTTTTATCCCCTACCTCTAATAAGTATCTTTTTTGAGTTCTGCTTAAGGTTTTTAATTTACTTTTCACAACAAATTTATTAATTTTGTTTTAATTGTAGTTTAAATTACATAACTATCATTCTGAAACGAAACTAATAAACGGGAATAAAATCGAACCTGATATCACAGATTTCTATCATTATAGTTTTATAGCATTTGCCAGCCAATTTGATAGAACGTAATAAATATTTCTAGGTATCACTATACAGGATACAAGTACCTTTACCTAACAGAGTATATTAATTTCCTATTGAGGCGGTTAATAGTATTTCATTGTCGAGGAAGCCTATTCAGACTGTTCCAGTAATTGCCAATTTACTGACCTAAAAAAAATAATGCCGTTTCAGCAAGAACAATGTTTCTTCTGCTAGAAAATTTATATTATTCTGACCTATATCCGTAAATTAGTGTTTAATCTAACCTTGACTTAGTAACATACACTGGAGAGCCATGCTTCGACATATATAAGTGTTTTATATCCCAGCAACACAGAAATTCGATGTTGACTTACGTTTCCACTGCTTTTAACAAGTTTTGTTACCTGTCTTTCGTTGTATCTTGTAATTCTATTATGAAGCAGTTACCTTCAATTTACAGAGATGAAATTTTGAATGTATATTTATATCGCATGACAAGGTAATATTATGATAACATGGAGCTGATCTGATGATAGGACTTTATAATGAAATGACGCAGCCCGATGGAGTTTGAACTCATTTGATTCATCTTGACAAGTAAGTACTTTAGAAGGTATTAAGGGTCTGATAATTCCAGGAGCTAGAAGATGGTCATAGGAACTCCATTACAAAAGGACGTAACCTCATCCACTTTAGGCTTAAGTTATAATAATGTAGTACTTACCACATTCACACAACATCGTCTAGTCCCAAACTAAGCAGAGTTAATACTATGGGTACTAAAGATTTTGTATAAATACATTTTTTTTCTATACACATTATACATGGAAAACACCCAAAACCTGACACAAATATTTGCAGATCATACAAAGATTTTAAGTTTAGACAGTATCCAGAGTTTCATGAATCCAGGAACTGGAATGTGATCATCCAGTCCATAGTAAAATTACACAATCCCATCAACTTTGATTTGCCTTGACGAGTACTAAGGTCTTAAATACTGGCTGGAAGTTGGAAGCTGGAAGGTGATCATAGGACCTTCGTAATAACATGACGTAACCGCATCGAGTTTAGGCTCTGTTAATTTGTGAGCACGTGCCAAACGCTGAATGATATGTGGGTGTATAAGCATATCATGTCACTAAAGATTCGCCTCAGAATAGCAAGGTGAACCCTGTTGTACTGGAGCCCTTATTTCTCTACAATAGACCTCTGGAGAATGGACAATATAGTGACAGCACTACGAACAGCAGGACGAACAATGCTGCCTTTTGTATTACGTTGAGCTTACGCAGTATACAACATGTAGGGAAGTACCGTCGACCATGCCGTCGTATATTTCACCAAACCCTTCGCTGGTTAAGTGCTCGTGTCCTTAAGTGTGATAAAATCAATAGAAGCTCTGATTAAAGAGCTAGTTCAAAAATAATCGGTAAACGATATTGCAATAATGATGCGTTGAATGAGATGAACAGAATTTTATCCAATGTTCATCGATATCTAAAAAGTAAATCTTAGTTAAAAGTTAAGAAAAAAACTTTATAAAAATATACTTTTATTGAAATATGTTAAAAAGAATAAGATATACTATTCCTTGAAATCATTTAATATCAACTTATGTCATTGAAAAATTTATATTATATAAAAACATGGTGAGATTTATCTGCGTAGATAAATAAGTAAATAAGTAAGTAAATTAAGATAAATTATTTAAACTTTTGAAACTAAATTAATACGAGTATTTAAATCTCGTAACATTATTATATATAAATTTTTTTCTGTACTTCTAATTTTTATAGAGCAATTAAAGTTATCAGAACCCCTCCTTAATGCTAGATCCTAGATCGGACAGAAATTATTGGGCCGCAACACATTTTTATCTCTCGAGTTTAGTTTCAGGTTAGATGGGTTTTATTTCTCTACAGGTGACGGTAGGCAATCCGTCTACTCAATTGCCCGCTACGCCATATAAAAATCTTATCAAAATATATATGTTATATATATGTACTTTCCTACAAAAGTGTTTTGGTAGGAATCTTCTCTACACAAAAGGAAGTCTGTTTGCTTACTATCATAACAAGGGCTATAAAAATCAAATAACGTCCTAAGTTAGATTAAGTTACTTAAGAGTTCAGTTTTTTAGTGGCCATACGAAAAAGTATCTTCTGTTTCATTTATTTGTGAGCATTAGAAAGAGATATGGTATCAGTTGTTTAGTTTGGTTATATCTGATACTTGTAAACTATGCGATAGCCTAGATTGTATTGGGCAATAAGTTGGTATTATTATCAATCGGTCATAAAAGCGAAGAAGATGGTCGATTTTTGATCAAATAATTGGAGCGTCACAATTTCAGTTTTGGTCAATTTCAGTTTTTATCTGTATATGTATTCGTATAAAAGTAATAATATATTATACTGGTAATATTTCCGTCTCGTTTTAGCATTCAACTAACGTATGCGCCGCAGTGCAAAAAATCACAAACTGTTGTCATGGTTGTCTGGAAAAATCATTGTGGTAAATATCATTTAATGATGGACTTATGAAGAGACGAGTGTCATGTTCCTCCAACATAAGGGGAGGATTCTCCAACCAGGCGAGGTGATCATGCCTGGCGAACTGTGGCCAAACGGTTAATCTTGGAATGTTGTGTATATTTTTTTTTCTATATTAAGAGCCTGCCTGACTCTACTCTACCTGATGGGAAGCATGAATAGAATCCAAGAGTTGTGGTCACCATGCTCTTGATGCTTTAGGTTGGTCTTCTGTCGGAGGGTAGTACTGCCCCGGTCGAGCCGGCTCGTCGTGCTGAAATCAGCGTGGCTTTACTACCTAGAGGTATGCTTCATATGCTAATCGCCACGAAAATCTCTATTTCGCGATACAGAATTAATAAGTGCTCCATAATTCATTACTCCGTAATTCAATGTGTCTTCGCTAGATGGTGCTGTACCATGTATTTTTGTTTGCGCTGTATGTGAGAGTCGCCACAGACTTAAACAATTAAGTCAATACGTAAATTTCTGTCTAAATTTTACAATATACACTCGTATGTTTCCAGTTAAGCTATTCTTAGTAACGATTACTAAACCACTGGCGTCAAGATAACTTGATACATTCCATTTGTGTCAAACGTAATGAGAAATCTAACACTGTATTAATTCAAGTCAATTGTTGATTTGTAATTCAATATTAATTGAAATATAGCATATCTATTTCTATAGCCGGTTCCGGGTGTCTTGCTTGTTTTGCAACAACTGGTTATGCTCAAGAATATGTAACTCGATACTGGTTCAAATAAGCTTTGTGTTACAAATTAAAAAAAAATATGTATGTGTCTCGTGCATCTGTTCTGAATTTGTCAGCCTTCGTGATTAGTCTTAATTCATAACTACACGTTTTGCCTAGTGTTTTAAGCGGACTCCACAACACTCTCTATTCCTCTAAGCGTTGCGAGTTTAAACCCGGCATGAGACTACGTTTTGTGTGGTCCAAAAATTGTTGTTCTGAGTCTAGGTGTTCTATGTGTCCGTTTCTTGTAAGTTTGTAAAGTCCCCCGCGATCCAGGACTTATTTCTAATACGGGCGTTCTTTTAAAATAAAAAAATGTCATTACAATAGATACGCATTATACGTCAAGAAATCTAAGTGTCTATAGTGCACGCTTGTCATAATAATAATATGTAAGACTATGTAAAGATTGTCACAATAGTTTTATATAAAAACTTCAAGGTACAAGGTCGGTAGATTGTTACTTACCACAAAAGAAAGTTTCAACTTTGTACTTGGTTGTCCTACGCACATATGAGAGAGAAAGAGAGAGAGAGAGAGTGAGAGAAAGAGAGAGTGAGAGAGAGAAGAGAGAGAACATAGAGATACGCAAGCTACATAATTAAAAAAAGGTTTAAAATATATATCAACAAGTGATAGTTCGCGCTTAACTATTAATTTCAGTATAAGTAACGCTCTAGTCGCTTAGAAGATTCCTTTATACTACAAATATCTAGAGCGAACAATGGTTATTTAATAAACAATAAACAGTGAACACAAAGGTATTTTGTTTAATAAAGATAAATAAACATTGGTTTGTATCTGAAAGCTTACATTAGCAATGAAAATACAGAATTCAGTAAATAGAACAGAAGTGTTAAACAATTGGTCAGACAGGTGTGTCTATACAGACTGGCAACTTTATGTGTTAACAACATCTGTCATATAAACCTATTTTAATATAATAAACGTTCCTACTTGATTATTTGTCTACTCGTTACTTGATTGTACGAATACAGTTAGATAAAGTATAACGTTACATAGCTAAGATACTGGTAGTCTAATACTACTCAAATTGTATTGTTTATAATAAAAAGAAACCTTTCTGCAGCGACTTCTTGATATGCATTCTTCAAAGAAAAATTTAAGAAATCCCTCTCACAGATTGCAGGAAAGCGAGAAGAATATTTACATTCCTCTAATAGAAGCGACATTTGAAACTACAAACTAATACTAACCTAATATTATATAATTGATTTACCGTGGGAGAGCTAACCTTCGACAAATATGAGAAGGATTGGAGAGACAATTATAATCTGGAACCGTACCTGGAGCAGTCGGATCACTCAATGGTAAGTACCGATGCCGATGGGGAGGACTGGTCTATTGACATTATCAATATCAACCTATTGCAGTCCACGCTAGACATAAACCACTCCCATTGCACAGAAATCTGATTAATATTGAGCTTCACCCGTCCAACTTCTGCCAGCCGCGTTACGTAATTCGTCATTCCATCCATGGACAAATGTAATCCAACTTGATGCTCACTTGCCCTTAGTCGATGAAAAGCAGGGGAAGAATTCTTAGGTAGGTCATACGTGGCTCTGTTGAGCCACGCTGATTTCAGCGCGAACGGGCCGGCTCGACCGGGGCAGCATAATTGATTTAACTAAGCAACTAAACGTAGCTCGTCTACATCGAAACGGCGTTGTACTATAAAGTGACACTTAGATTAATTAAAAAACAGTTAGTGACAGTCTACGTAAATGTGAATTTGAGTGCAGGTGCAAAGATCATGATAATTTGATCCCGAGAGGTAGCAGAGCTTAATTTAATTTGAGCAAAGCTTATATTTTGTAAAGTCGTCATGCCTACGTATGAGAGGCACTTATCTTGTTTATTTTAGGAATCGAAAGAGTACTTAATAGGTCATTTTGTTTAGGGTAAGCACTTGATATGTCACTGTCCTCTGTTAGTAGGGTTACATCTTCAATTTATTTTACCGAAAAATAGTGATTTGCTATATTTTCCTTGTAGCGGTTGTAGCTTTGTTGGTATTTTGTACTAGATATCACTCTGATAGTCGAATTTTGACTGTTTGTAATATCTTGCAGTATAACTTCAACTGTCATTGTTGTATTTTGTACTAGAAAGCACTCTGATGGTCGAATTTTGATTGTTTTTAATGTCTTGTTCAACTGTCATTGTTGACTTATGCTCCATGAGTCCACTCCTATAGTTTTATGTGGCCGTTTTTACATAATTTTCGATTTATAGCACAAGTTTTGTTTCTTGCATTCTGCGTTTTTCACTATTTCTACTGCACATATCTTTTAAATGGACCTAAAAAATGATTCTTAATTTAATATATTACTATACAATATAGTCCACCTAAACGGTGCCCGTAAGAGATCACAACTTGCGATAAGGCTGCCCATTGCATTACGGTGCTTTTGTTTGTATCTACATTGTATGTTTCCTAACGCTCCTGAGTATCAAAGAGTACCTATTTATCTATCTAAAATATAGACACAACCAACCTTCCCATTTATAATGTGTAATTCGATTACTAATAATGTCATTGTATAATAGTGGTCGTAACTTTTTTATTGCTAAAAGCCTAGTGTTAGTTTTTACAGCTCAGGGGATAGTCATTTTGGTCAGCGTAAGCTAAGCTATAAATCTATTGTCCGTTCCACGTTTTGTAGAAGTTAATACCTTATCCTGTCTGATTACAAGAAGTACAATAGACACTAGGGCTACTAAAGTCTCAGTCCCTGTGAGAGACCCTCTTGTACCGTGGGAGAGCCATGCTTCGACAAATATGAGGACTGGAGAGACAATTATAATCTGGAACCGTACCTGGAGCAGCCGGGTAACTCAATGGTAAGTGACAACCGACAGAGAGGATTGATCTATAGACATTATCAACATCAACCTATTGCAGTCCACTGCTGGACATAAACCTCTGCCATTGCACAGCACTGATTAATATTGAGCTTCTAACTTCTGGCAGCCACGTTACGCAATTTGTCATTCTATCCATGGACAAATGTAATCCAACTTGGTGCTCACTTGTCCTAAGTCGATGAAAAGCAGGGGAAGAATTCTTAGGTAGTAGTGCAACGCTGATTTCAGCACGAACGGGCCGACTCGACCGGGGCAGTACTACCCTCCCACAGAAGACCAACCTAAAGCGCCAGCATCCGTGTTGTCGTGTTTCGTTGGCGAGACCGATGGCCCATTCATGCAGGGGTGACAGTTATCGTGATAACTATGTGAGCCTTACACTACCACGATGACTGTCATGCCTTTTACGTCCCCAAGCGTGGCATGAAAAAGCATCTTACTAGGCCGCCATGTCTGCATTTGCAATGAATATGACAATCATAACTCTTTGGATTCTATTCATGCTTTCCATCAGGCAGAGTAGAGTCACTTTAGCAGGCTCTTCATAAAGGAAAAAAAACTCTTGGTGTTCTGAGACCGTTAGCACTTAAGTTAATTATGTCTGTATATATGTGCTACAGCATGACTCTCATACAATAGATAGATCATTATTAAGGCAGATAACCTATGAAATATAGAATAAACGAAAAGCAACTATTTCCTTGTACCTTATAAATTTGTGTGTTTAGTTTTAGTGTGGGCAAAATCAAATCCATCAAATCAATCTATCATCATCTGCTGAACGAAGGTTTTCCGCAAGGAGCACCGACTATCCCACTCTTGGATAGTCTGTGTCACAGGACGCCCTACACTACGTTTGCTTATTCGCGATCTCCACTCTAGCACATTTCATGTCGACCATCAGTCGTCATTAGTTCGTCTGAATGCGTGACCAGCCCACTTCCACATTCAGCGTGTACAATAAACAATAAATAAAATTCACTACAACAATACAATACAATAAACTACTGTTAATTGTAAAGATAAACTGCCATTTACAAAAGTTACATCACTACTGTCGAACATTTAAAATTCATTTCAAATCAAGGCACTTTCTCGTTACCGAGAATATCAGTTAAATAACAGATGTTAATTTAATCCGATTACATAATATATTATGTATCCACGGCCTCGCTGAATATTTCAGTTGTATAACCTACCCTGCCTATTGCCTAGCAATTCATGAAGACAGTCACAACAAAAGTTTCTTAGAAAATTGCTATCAGACAATAAGTTTATGTAACTTATTTGTATGCAAATTATCTTTAATTTTAATTATTTTTTTTGTTTTGGTTAGTGTAAGTAATATCCACTGTGAAATAAATTTGTTTTTTGTATCTTTGAATTGATAAATATAGTAAATAATTTGATCAAAGAGATGCTGAAATCCGACTACCACATTTACTCGTTGGGAGGTAACGACAAAATTGATTGACGACTGTTTCCTATGAGACAACGGTATTACTTAACTTCAAAAAATTCTAACCCTAAAAATTACTCAATATCCCTTCAATACACCTTCGCTGTGTTGCAGCCTAGTGCCGTATGTATATGTAGATATATTATTAATTTGTGTTACATTTCGAGACAGCAAAAAACGTCATACTTAAACGCACGCACCTATGTACTTAGTCTGGCCATAAATACTGTTACACTTAATTATAAAAAAATATTACATTTGAATTTCGAATCTGTCATTTTTATACGATTGTTCATTGTGTTTTCTCATTTTGGCGCCAATACATTGTAAAATATTTTGCGATATTAAAATGGTGTGGGGTGATAAAGAGAACCGAATCGCTGTGATAGCATTACACAAAGTAGGTATGGAGCCAAATGCAATTTTTAAAACTCTCCATACACTTGGTATTAGTAAAATGTTTGTGTACCGGGCTATTAATAGGTACAATGAGACCTCCTCTGTTTGTGACAGAAAAAGATCTGGCCGTCCACGTAGTGTTCGTACGAAAAAGGTGGTCAAAGCAGTAAGGGAAAGAATTCGAAGAAATCCTGTCCGAAAGCAAAAGATTTTATCTCGGGAAATGAAGATAGCACCTAGAACCATGTCGCGTATTTTAAAAGATGACTTAGGACTTGCAGCCTATAAGAGACGCACTGGCCATTTCTTAACTGATAATTTAAAGAAGAATAGGGTGGTAAAATCGAAACAACTACTGAAGCGGTACGCAAAGGGAGGTCACAGAAAAATTTTGTTTACGGATGAGAAAATTTTTACAATTGAGCAACATTTTAACAAACAAAATGACCGTATTTATGCTCAAAGCTCTAAGGAAGCTTCCCAATTAGTCGACAGAGTGCAACGTGGACATTATCCGACTTCAGTGATGGTTTGGTGGGGTGTTAGCTATGAAGGAGTGACTGAGCCATATTTTTGTGAAAAAGGTATCAAAACATCGGCACAAGTGTATCAAGATACCATTCTTGAGAAGGTAGTTAAGCCCCTTAACATCACCATGTTCAATAACCAAGTATGGTCCTTCCAGCAAGACTCGGCGCCGGGTCATAAAGCTCGGTCCACGCAGTCTTGGTTGGAATCGAACGTTTCGGACTTCATCAGAGCTGAAGACTGGCCGTCGTCTAGTCCCGATCTTAATCCGCTGGATTATGATTTGTGGTCAGTTTTAGAGAGTACAGCTTGCTCTAAACGCCATGATAATTTGGAGTCCCTAAAACAATCTATACGATTGGCAGTGAAGAATTTTCCCATGGAAAGAGTGCGTGCTTCTATTGATAACTGGCCTCATCGTTTAAAGGACTGTATTGCAGCCAATGGAGACCACTTCGAATAAGCTTTTTATATTTTTAATTGTTTTATATTTATGTATTAAACTGACACACTGTAAAAGTAATAAATGTTATTTGCAGTTAACAATTTTCTTTTTTCTTTATTACAATATTTATGGCAAGACTAGGTATATTTGAGCCATAAGTTAAAAATATTTAAACTTTTTGTGGGTTCAATAACTGAATAAGTGAATCAACTCATTTCAAGCCACAAAACAAAAGATACATCGCTATATTAATCATGAAGCGCTTTTTTGTAAAGAATTATTCGACATGAAACGGATCAAAAATCTAAAAAAAAATAAAGAATACATCGATGTCCTCATGATTTAGGGCACCGAAAATAATTTAATCTTAAGCAATTGAAGCGTACATATTTTCCTAAGAACCTATTTCACTGTTAAGGAATTCATAAGATAATCATTACATTCCAGAAACCACCGCATTCTGCTTCCGCATTCTATCGCTACAATAATAGGAATTAGGTAGCGTTTTAATTGGGATATTTACATACGCTTAAAATATTTGAAGCCTGAGTAGCTGGATGTCTAATAAATTAATTCAGTTTAAAAATAAATACCTACTGAAACAATTTAGTCGACATGAAGAAGAACAATGGAGTCGTATTTTCATTTCTACTTCACTTTGAACTTTTTTTGAGCATTACATAATGTGTTGACTAAGTGTATACAGTTTAAATAACTGTATTAACTAAGCTCATTATGAAACAAAAGTGAGTCGGACTTAAAATTGTGTTGGTAAAAGCACTCGACACCTAAAGACACCATGTTATAAACACGCCTCGTAGTCGATGAAGGTGTACCAGTAGACAGATTCTTACCTACATTTCAAGATACAGTATCGATTACTTCAAACTGTATGATACTAAAAATGTATCGACTTGCAGACATATATTTAATAACTGAACAAATCTGGAGGACTGTACGTATTATATCTCAACTTAAAGATTTAGATCCATAGACTACAACGAACGTTTAGCAAAAAAAATCTTAAATGTCTTCTAACCTCATTATAAGTCTAAACAAGCAACGCTCCAATAACTTAATTTGTCTGAACCAACTGCGGTACATCGTTAAGAAAGGTAAAACTTTGTGTGTTCAGAAGTGTTCCATACTACGTAATGTTGCTAATTAATATTAATTTATCTAACTAAGTACTAACTAACTATATACTGGTTACTGTTTAGTAAACTTGGAATAATTTATTCAAATACAGTTCAGGCAATTCTCAATTCGACTGTTTTTTTATGTGTAATCTCAATAAAATTTCAAGAGAAAGGTAAAAATACTGCTTATCATAATTTTCATGATAACATTTGAAGTCGATTTGTTTAAATTAAAGTTTATGACAACGCAATAGAGTTGAGGGTACAAAATCATATAAAAGTTATTTATTTTACGAGCTTATGTATGAAACACGAAGGGTGAGTCAGGCTTCAGCACAAATGGATTAGCTCTTCTGTAATAATCCCATGGTACCACAGAAAACCGGTAGTAAGTTATTATTTCGTCGCTTATCATCGACTGAGTAACGTTACCGAAAATCCTCTGTCCCTGATCCTGAGAGAGATTCAAAATGTGACAATGCTCTTGCGGAACTTAAGCTGCAGATAATCTCTTACTATCAGATGATCACCCTGTTAATGGTCCTCTATATCATAAAAAGTTACCATATATGAAAAATTATAAACCATGTAATCTGAATGAAAGTATTTTACATATTCATGTTCCACCCAATCAAACTTAGTCTATCAATGGAGGTTTTAATTAAAATCAATATTCTATATTGTTTGTTAAATTTAATCCCTTAACCGTTTTACTCTCGTCATCTTTGGAATTCAGAAGCAAATCTAATTAATTTCTAATTAATATAAGTTAGTTTGTACTCTTGAATTCCAGAATGTTAAAATATTACAAAGGATGCTTGTAAAATTAAAATATTTAAAATATAGTCATGTAGAAGTAGTCAATTTTTGTTTTTGTTTATTACATAGGCAACAAAAAAGAAGACATATCACCTGATGGAAATGACGACCGCTTACGGATATCTGTGATTTGAGAATGACAAGCGTATTACTGACTCTCCTAAAGTTAATGAGAGGGGTTAGACTAGTCCTCGATTACCCACTTTAACTTCATAAATAATAAAAGAGTTGGTTAGTATGGGCTTTCTACGAGACTGTCATACCACTCTTCAAGTCGTGGCGGATTAAATGTATGGAGTGCCACCACGGGGTATCGTAAGAGCCGACTCAGGGAGCAATCTATGTAGAATAATATAACTGCAAAAAGAAGAAAAAGTTGAAATAAGCTCTACGTCAACGCATCTGGTCAATGTGGTATAGTAGGTCAAAATCTCCTTGTTAAGGAAAGGCCTATGTCCAGCAGGGACTATTACAAACTGTTGATGATTGATGATGATGATCATATCACTCTGATTCTGCAGGTCCATGTTTCTTAAAACTTTTCTCTTGTAGTGTATAAGTCTCTCATACCTCAAGTCTAGTTTAATACGATGTTGAAGACTTTCTATTGGATTTATATTCAGAGGTTAATAGGTTCGGCAACAATATCTAAACTGAATCAAACTGAGAAACAAGATTGCTCAACTTATAGAAAGTAAAACCAGATCAGTCACGAACTTCTAATCAACAATACAAAAACAACACAGACGGTTTTCTATATATAGAAATTACGACTAGCAAATATCACACTTATGACAACATATGCATCTAGACCTCTTGCATAGCACCCGGCAAGCAATCGTGGGTCTAATCTCCCGTAGCACTTGACACGCTGACCGGGCTGTGAAGAACTATCGAGATGGCTCCTCGGATCTGGGTTATTGGTTGCCATGGACGGCGAATAGTTCGTACTATGCATGTATTTTGCTGGGATCAGAAACGAGTTTGTTTTGATTAGACAATTTCATTTTCTAATGCGTAAAAGTTTTAAAATCAAAGTGTTTAACAAAAATTGTTTTGTCTACTCTTACTCATGTATTTCAAAAATTACAAGACTTGTAAGCTATAAGAATCAATCGCAAAATGTTTCACCACCGGATTAACACCTGGTGTTGGTACCTACTTGGTTTCGACTGTGGAATCCCTCATGTAAATATAAGAAAATGTATTTAAAGTATACCGTATTATATTGCCTAGGGCTTGAAAAATGTGTTTACTACTATCTATCACACAATAATGAATATTATGAAAATAAATAAAGAAGGAGGGTGTATACTGTATAGGGCTCCCACCGAGAACTTATGGCCCCGTGGTGTGTCGGAATCGGACCGACTAAAACCACACGATGTGCCACTTTGCGCCTGACATAGGAGGGATCCGCGAATAGCTGTTACTACGACATCCAGATCCCTCCTAGCGCCTACCCGCTACCGCAGGGCATTTAGAACTTATGGCCCCAAGTCAACCTCACCTGCAAGTGGTGCACCAGCTAATCAAAGGATGCGACTCTAGCAAACAAAACATCCCAATAATTGTCTCGCCACTTATTTTATAGGACCAAAACACTGGTGAAAATGAGTGTTCAATATGCCTCTGCCTACTCTTCCAGGGAAATAGACGTAATTTTACATATAGTTGTATGTAAAAATAGGAAATGAATAAGCGTTTATATAGGGCAAGCATCACAGCAACAAACATGAAAATATAATAAAAAAGAAGTCTATGTTATTATTATGAAATTTCAGAAACTCATTTGTCGAGGAAAATTATACACTAGACTACATCTTGCTGCGACAAATAGGAGCTGATGAAACATAAGAAATATTTACGCTTTTTTAGAGGGACAGACGAGATTGTGCGGGTCGGCTATCGTAAATATGAGTAGAAGCAGCTAAAATAACATTTTACACATTCGAAGAGTTTTCCGAACGGACGAATGACGAATTGTTGAAACCCTCGCCTTTTGCGTATAATTGTACTAGACTCAGTTAAGAAATCTAAATTTGTGTTGTTTATGAGGAACAGGTCTTTTTGACCATTTGGATCTTTTCTACAAATGCTCTTGTAATAATATTTTATTACAATGCAACAGAAGTAGCAACAATTGGATAGATGACTGTATCGTAAATAAATACCAATGTCCACTTCAATAAAACTAATATCGCGAAACATCTCGGCAAATACAATTAACATAGGTTATTATTATTATTACGAATTTCAATCAAATATACTGTAAAATATATTGTTCAATTGAGTAGTCTACAGTGACGTCACAATTTTGTGTTTAGTAAATTTTTCATACAAAATTATCGTTTTGACAGGTGATAAAAAGTAACTAATTTGACTACGGTGTCATCTAGCCTATTATAGGTTTATAATTATGTGATGGTATTGAAGATTCACATTTTCCAGCACATGTTCCGTATTCGTACAATGAGGTCACGTTTTGAAGTCGTTTAAATTTAGACTTGTTGACATAAATGTATTTAGCGAGTAATTTATTTCTATTTATTTATTACTAGCATTTACCCGCAGCACCGCCTGCATGTGTGTCGATTATCGCGGCAATCGGACAACGCAGCGGTTGGTGCTAGCAGTTTAGTCATTAAGACGTAACAGACAGACAGACGTAGTTTAGCATTTATGATGTTAGTAAGGAATACAAATTACATTATTTGTCACAAAATTGTTGTAATTAAGATCATATCGTACATTTTTATGGCATATAATTGCTATATTTAACGAGATCAAAGACAATAAATCTAAGACTCTATGGTCATATAACAAAATTACTCAGACTAATACTAGAAAATATTTTTGATAAGTTATATACAGACAAACTAACAGATCAGACGACAATGGGCCAAATGCACTGAGCCAGTCGCGTGTGTACTGTGTGGCGAAACAGGCCACCCCGCCAACTATAGAGGTTGCCCGAGGGCGCCTAAAACCCCCAAGGCGAAAGGACCTCAGCGTCCCCGCCCAGTCGTCCCTGCTGCTGCAGGGACTGGGGGGAGCTTTACAGCTGCTCCTCTGCCGAAGACGAACGCCTGGGCCACTCCCAGGAAGACCGGGGAGACCTTCCCACCTCTGCCCGTGCGGAAGACGATGCAGGCCCCCATACCTGCCCCAGTACCCGCAAAGGCAGCCCCTGTCGAGCGGCCCACAAAGCCTCTCCAGGGAGGGCCCAAGCCGCTCGTCGTCGACTATAGGAGCCCTCTCAACCAACTACCGCAAACCATCGACCCGGACCTATCCCTAGTGGCAAGGTTCGCGAGTGCGATTGATTTTAGCGAGCTACGCCAGCTCGCTAACCTAATTCGTCAGAACGAGGGCAATCCGTTGGCCCTCCTCAGTGTCAGTGTTAGGTACTCGAGCGTACTCGAGAAGCTAGGTGCGTTTAAATGCAACCCATAATGGATTGCACACCAACACGCAGAGTCAAACCCAGATCACTCAAGCTAGGGTACATCAACGCCAACGGCATCGGTAGGCAACGAGATGAAGTTGGCGTTTTTCTTAGGGCACACCAACTCGACATACTACTCGTACAAGAGACCTTTTTGAAACCCTCGCAGAGAAACCCAAACGTTGCGAACTACTCTGTGGTCCGCAACGATAGGATTGACTCTGCGCTAGGGGGAACTCTCATATATTACAAAAGGTCCCTTCACTGCGTACCTATGGATCCGCCTGCGCTGACTAGCATCGAGGCTTCGGTCTGTCGAATAGGCATGACCGGACACCAATCGATCACACTAGTTTCAGCCTATCTGTCACCCAATCGGCAACTACTCGAGAGCGACCTCCGAGCACTGCTAGAACTGAGCGACGCCGTGATAATCGGCGGCGACCTTAACGCCAAAAACACACTTTGGAACTGTCACCAGTCCAACGCCAAAGGCAGAGCCCTGGAGTCGCTCTCGACTAGATTAGCGTTCGACATCATCGCCCCGCTCGAACCGACCCACTATTCGCACATCGTGTCTCACCGACCCGACATTCTAGACGTGGCACTCCTAAAGAACATAAACCTACGTTTGTGTTCAGTAGAGGTGCTACACGAGTTAACTTCTGACCACAGACCTGTGGTCATGGAGTTCGCACCCAGACTGGGTCCCATCGACACAGGTCATCGTACCCCCACTAGACGAATCACGGACTGGAGGCGCCTCGGGACAAAACTCGAGGCAACCTCGTCCGTGCATCTAGATAGGATACCCGACCACATAACTAGCCAAGAGGACACCACGACTCCCTCACAGCTCACGTGCAATCGTTAATTAACGAATGCACTCGGGAGGCTCCGGCGACGAACGATCACCGCTGGGACCTACCCGATGACGTACGTGAGCTGCTGAGGCGGAAGAACGCCGCCGTACGAGCCTATGACAGGTATCCATGCGAAGCCAACAGGATCAGGTTACGACGCTTAGAAAGAGCGGTCAAGTCGCGCATCGATCAAATGCGCCAAGACAAGTGGGATAGGACACTACAAGACCTCGAACCTACCCACCTTGCCTTCTGGTAACTATCCCGCTCGCTTAAGAGAGACACCGTCACCTGTGTGCCTCCTCTAAGCCGACCTAACCTTCCACCGGCCTTCGACGATATCGAAAAGGCAGAGTGCCTGGCCGAGAGTCTAGAGAATCAGTGCACGCCCAGCGTAATACACTGCGACTCAGACCAAATAGCCGAAGTTGATTCGGAAGTAGAGCGCATAATAACCTCACTTCCTACATCAACACTAGCCTCAACATCAACGCCGACGGGGACGACAGATGAACAAGACCTAGACACGGTTACCCCCGAAGAAGTCGAAACGATCGTCAAGGGCCTACACGCTCGCAAGGCGCCCGGTTCGGACGGTATCACAAACAGGGTAATAAAACTCTTTCCGGAGAGGCTACTGGTCCTGCTGACGTTCATTTTCAACGCAGCGCTCAAAAACAACATCTTTCCACAACAATGGAAAGAAGCCGTTGTTATTGGGATACCCAAACCTGGCAAACCAAAGTCCGAACCGACCAGTTATAGACCGATCAGTCTGCTTAAAGGATTAGGCAAGCTATACGAGCGTCTAATCTACAATAGGCTGAAAGCGTATGCCGATGCTAATCTTCTCGTCCCCCACGAGCAATTCGGTTTCCGAACCGAACACTCGTGCGTCCACCAAGTCCACCGCATCGTTGAATACACCAGCGATCGGCTTCAACGCAACCTGTTCACAGGAATCCTCTTCTTCGACGTAGCGAAAGCTTTCGACAAAGTGTGGCACAACGGCTTATTATTTAAGCTATCCACCATGGGAGTGCCACACGGACTCGTGCTCATCATACGAGACTATTTGTCGAATCGAAGCTTCCGCTACCGAGTAGAAGGGTCACTGTCCACCACTTACCCCATTCAAGCCGGTGTCCCACAAGGGTCCGTGCTCTCCCCCCTACTCTTCACGCTGTATACTAGCGACATTCCGAAGCATCGGTATGTGCAGACGGCACTATTCGCAGACGACACGGCTATCTACTGCTCAGGAACTCCAGACCGCAGCCAACGCACTGGGCGTTTGGTTCCGGAAATGGAGGATAGAGGTCAACCCCGAGAAAAGCCAGGCGGTGCTGTTTCACAGAAGACAGCTAAGCTTGTATCCTTTGGAGAAGACCCCTCAGATTAGGATGTTCGGCAAGTCTATCCCTTGGGCTAGGCAGGCCAAATACCTAGGCATAACCCTTGACGACCGTCTATCCTTCGGGCCCCACATCAAGGCAGTCCGCAGCCGGGCTGCCTTCGTGCTAGGACGTCTACACTGTTTAATTAACGCGCGTTCGAAATTAAACTTAAAAAACAAAGTTAGATTGTACACGGCATGCATACGTCCTATAATGACGTACGGCAGCGTAGTATTCGCACACGTTAGGCCACACAGGATCCATAGGCTTCAAACACTACAGAATAGGTTCATGCGCAAAGCTACGGGAGCACCGTGGTATGTACGCAACGTCGATCTCCACATCGACCTCAGATTGCCGACCATCAAGCAATTCATAAAACAGTGCTCCCTTAGCTACTTTGACTCTGCTCCGACTCACCCCAACCCTCTAGTGGTTGCGGCCGTAAACTACACACCGAGTAAAATTTCAAAAATACGTCGACCCAAACACGCGTTAGGGGAGCTAGACGACGACATTACACGCGCTCAACGTAGAGCGAACACACTTAGTACGAACCGTCCGCGTTTTCGTCCCCGTCGGCGGAAGCGAAACACGCGCCGCGTAAAGTGTCCACAAAACATGGGAGTAGGCCGCCCCAGTGTTTCAGCAACACCCCAAGCCGAGGTTCGTACCCCGCAGGGGGTGCCCTTGGGCAATGTTGCTTAACAAATGGCCGGTTGAAAGCCCTCAGCGCTCACCGTAACTAATCCGGGTAAAGTTGTAGAGGCCATCTGAGGCCAACAGCTAAAATCATCACAAAAAAAAAAAGAAAAAAAAAAAATCAGACGACAATGCTTCTATATGTAGTCTTGTTGGAGTACATACAAAATAAAATATGTTGATATTCCTACAATCAGCTGTAAAAATCATCGACTGGTAATTAAACCAAGGTAGCAGGTTAAGCTGCCATTAATCACTTGAAGCCTGGTGACTAGAAACACGAAAGAAACATTTTCTTTAGGTATTGCTAATCTAACTCCAAAATAACATTTTTTCTAAATTTCATAACAGTTGTAAGACTAAAAGATAGGAACAAGACTACTCCTTACACAGCAACAAGAAAACTATCGACCGGGCTGGCGTGCATGCATTGATCTGTGAGAACCGGGTCAGTTGGTCATTCACCGGCTGCCGACCTCGTTGTTGGTGAATACAGCCAATGTTGGCTTGTGTTGGTTACGGTGGGTTCAGGTGCGCGACTTTTTGTATCTCTCAAATATTTTAAGACCAGCGATTTAATTAAATTTGTGTGTTAAAATATCCTTATTAATACCTACCCTTTTTTTTCCTCTTCGTTATCCTGATCTTGAGACGGTACTTATGTCTGTAAGCTACATTATAAGAAAGACTAATTCTTCTGTGATTAATTACGCTGTGTAATTAATTATACTGCTTAATCTTGTTCAGTGAGGGATAGTTTCATTATTTAGTGCTAAGATTTATTAAAAAAAAACTTTTAATATTTATGTATGTATGATTTTTTCTATGTATAAAATTATCCTACAGAAGCAGAAGCAGGCCAGGTTGACAGCGGGACGTGCTACGGAGCACACGCTCTTTTGGGGCAGAAAAGGAGTCATCTGTAAGCCGTAGATGGATGGCTTGAGGTACGTCGGGGTTCCAGGAATTTATTTTCTACGATACCCCTGATTCCCCGACTACTGGTACCTGACATGGCGTACGGTTTTTTGTCGTTTCGAGTCCAACATAACCACCAGTAGGTATCCGGGGAGATTTCCGAAAAAAGGACACGATGAACCACATAGAGCCATAGAGATGACAGAAATAACAATAAAAGGACAGCGAATATGTAAAACCACCATTAAATCCTGTACTTGTAATGTCCTGTCTCTCCCCTTGTTTACATTTAACTCAAGAGGATGTTTACATTTCTGACTCGGGCAGTTTAATTAAGATTATTGTAAAGATTAAATGTCAATCAACCAGACACAAATATATTTTATTATTGGTATCGAAGTTCATTTGCACAACGTTTGGTTCATAATCTGAGAAGAAGTATTACTTAAAAGATCGCCTTTTAGCTTGTTCGTCTGTTTATACAATCATTGTCGTTTTTTTTTTGGGAAGATGTGTATATACTAAATGAGAATTAATATGAAATGTAATCGATTGTGGTTTCTTAGGGTAAAAACAATAAGATTTTTGCGCAATGAAATGTTACGATTATTTAAACCTTTCACATCTCATCATATCAGTAGCCTTTAATAGTACTCTGCTGGACAAAATCTCCATTTTAGAAAAAATAATTAATAAATTCTTAGTTAAATTACAACAATATATTGGATATATTCCATTGAAAATTTGTTTAAAAGGCTCTCACAGTAAGGTAAAAGTCCATATTATGGAACACTGTCCTGGTTTATGAAACATTCGATAAAAATCTCAATAACAAATAATTTTTAACTTATTTGGTACTCATAAAATAATATTTATGATTGTTAATTACTAATATATTGATTAAATTAATTTATTTTCATGAATACTTTAAAATGTAGAGAAAAAAAAATATATTGAATGCCCGCGTCAGGTTGCATGAAAAAAAACTGTTTTTTGGAGTAAAATAGTCACGTGTATCAATGCAATTATTTCAAGTTTTGAAGAAATATATCAATGATTAAAAAATACTTGAAACATGTCAACTAAAAGTTTAGTTTATTATCTTCCTATTGATAATGAATTTTAGGTAGTTTAATAAAGTATTTATTTTTATTTTAAGTGTTTCATAATAGGTACAAAAATTCTTTAATAGTCCGTATTTATGGAACAGTATACTCCGTGTTCCATGTCCCACGTACGTTCATTTTTCAATGTGGTCCGTAATTATGAAACAGTGACTCGTGAGAGCATTATTTATTCAATTTCGTGTTAATAATTGTTAATTATTTATAAAAAAAGCAGTTTATGTCAGATAAATGTTACTAAAGTGTATATTTCTATAAATTTGTATTAGGTAAGTACTTAAATTTGAAAATTCTATCAAAATTAAAAACTAACCTCTAAAATTTGTAAGTTGCATAATAAATATTGTTTAAGTTAATCAAATCAATAATTTTTTATTTCAGATAAGAATTTAAATTGCGTAAATATGGGAAAAATTACAAAAAAATGCCAAAAAAATAAATCAAGCAAAAAAAATAAAATTAAATCTGTGAATCTAAGTGTTAACAACAGTTCCAAGGCTCCAAAAACGGCTGTTGTCTTAGTTAATACGTGTAAGAAGGTTTCAAAAAAAAATGAATCTACGCGTATAAATTATTCTCCTGATGATGTAGCTAATGCATTGAAAGCTGTCGACACAGGTGTTTCACTGAGAAAAGCTGCTGCAGTGTACGGAGTTCCCATAGCTACACTCTCTAGAAAAAAAGGGAACCCTGAAATATCCAAACAAAAAACTGGACCAGCAACTATTTTTTCTGATACCGAAGAACAAAAAATAGTTGACTGGATTCTTTTTAGAGCGCAGCGTGGTTTACCAGTAACTAAAACAGAGCTCTTAGATTCTATTCAACAATATGTGAAAATGTCAAAAAAAGAAACTCCGTTTATTGATAGTCGGCCGAGCCGACATTGGTATGAGGGCTTTCGAAAACGACATCCTCAAATGTCAATCAGGAAACCACAACATCTTACTCATAGTAGAGCAGCAGTGACCGGTGATGACCTGAAAGATTGGTTTGATGAACAAGCTAAGTATTTAACTAAAAAAAACTTAATGGAGATTCCTTCTATGAGAATTTTCAACTGTGACGAGACTTATGTAAGTTTATGCCCTCCATCTGAAAAAGTATTGTTAGCTAAAGGATCCCGTTCAGCATATAAGGTGGTTGATCCGATAAAGAAGGATTTACTGTTTTGTTTATGTATAGTGCTAATGGTGATCGTGCACCTCCCATGATCATGTTTCCTTACAAAGAAGAAGTACCAGAGAAAATTGTCAAAAATTGTCCTGAAGGTTGGGGTGTTGGGCTTTCAGATAATGGGTGGATGACCTCTGAGTCATTCTATGAGTATATAACAAATATATTTTATCCATGGCTAGTGAAACAAGGAACTCAGAAAAAGAAAATGATCGGAAAATAAAAGAAGAAAAGTTACAAAAAAGAAAAAAATTACAAGAAGAGAAGAAACTTCTAGCTGAAGAAAAGAAAAAATTACAAGATAAAATGAAAGCAATACAACAAAAACTCAAAGAAGAAACGAAATAGTTAAATTTTAAATTCAATTTTAAATACATCTTGTCTTTATTTTATAATTATTCATCCAAAGATTCGAAACTGTTCTTGTCATGCTTATTTTTTCAATCAATGTTTATTTATTGTTTGATAATTCGTTTTATTTTTGAATATAACTATATTAATACTTGACAATGATATTAAACAACATTTAATATTATGAATAAACAAATGTTTCAATTTATTTAGTGTTCCATAATTTGGGACATACCTTATGAAACACCCGTACATGCTGATTCATACTGTTCCATAAATACGGTCATAAGTACTCATCTTTTTTTTCAATTAATTTATTAATATTTTCAGCTAAAACTCACTTCATAACAATTTTTATCGCTTTAATAGATATCACAGAAACATTTAATTTGAAAAAATTCAATGTTTCAACTCTATTTTCTTTTAAAAAGAATAAAATATACAATTCCTATTCATAGAGTGTTCCATAATATGGCCCTTTACCTTACAAGTAAATAGAAAACTATTTTTTTTGTTATACCAAACCAAATGTTAGTCACAAATCTCAAGTTTTTTTCATTTCAAACTACTCAAATGTGTTTGTATTAATGTGTATTCTATTTAATAATCCTTTTTTTATTTATTTTTTATCTAAATCATCTGAATTCATTTACTTTTTTTATTCTCCCATCAAAATTGCCTCTGAATTCATCTTTTTACAATCCATTTTTACATCAAAAACTTGCCTAGAAAAATGTTTTTTAGTTATAAAACCGACATTTGTACATGTGACATAACAGATACGCTCCCATATATATAATAAAATGTATTAAATGGTGTACAATAAAGCAGTTTTTTTTTATTTGAAATTTCCAGACATAAGTTTAATTAAAAAATAATAATATATATATATATATATATATATATAAAAATAAAAGAAATTATTGCCATGAGTGTATAGATATTTACAAATGCTTAATAATTATATCTCTCATTTATTTGTCGGCATTAAGGCACCCATTTATTACGTACAATGAAAGTGCTTTAACCCCGCCAATTAATTCTGTCAGAAAAATTGTTCATTATTTACACCCTAGGATGAAATAGTACACTTATATATAACCGCAGTATATTTGTTAACCAATTTGTTGTGTTGTTTGTTCTATACCGGTAATATATATTAGATTTATAACGTTAGACCATTAAATGTATGTTACTCAAATTCTCTTTTAGTGTTTATTGTTCAAGATAATAAAAATAAAAGTAGATTTATAAGTAATAAAGTTATATTTAGTGCACGTAAACGGAATTAGATGTGAAATAAATAGTTTTTTTTTATGGTAGCTTACCAAAGTGACTCTACTTTGCCTGATGGAAAGTAAGAAAAGAATCCAAGAGCGATGGTCGCCGTACTCACTGCGAATTAAGACAGTGCAGCATGGCGACCCACGCTATGACGGCCTAGTGAGATGCCTTTTCACACCCCGCTTAAAGGACACGGGATCGTAGTGGGAGTATCTTAAGCTGGCAGTCAATTGACGGTACGTGATCACCACCGCCATTGAACAATTCTAACTTAAGAGTCAAAAGCACTTTCACCTTTAAAACCCTGCCCTCCAAAATTAAGAGCAGGCAGTGTAGGTGTGGATCAGTAAATTTAATCACTCAGTGAAAAACAACGATTGAATTGCTGCATGTCTGTTACCTTTGATATAAGCCAACACTGGGATAGTAACACTAAGTAATATTCACAATCTTTACAACCTAATCAAAAATAATTAAATTAGATATAAAATAATTATTAACTTTTAATTTACTATTAAATTTATCGGTACAAATCGTATGCACAAAGTTGCAATGTCTGCACCCGCCGTTACTGCAACAACATAACCAACCTTCGGTCTGCATTCAAGGAAATGAAGTAACATAAATTATTTCAGTAGCATTTACAGCGAGGGTAGCATTTACAACGAGGCCGCGGGGATAACGCTCACAAATCAAATTACCTACACGATATTATATTTTAATTTAATCATCATTTAAAATTTATATAGTCCGGTAAAAGAGACTGGTCTAGTCTAGTGGGTAGAGATCCTCAGCTGCTCATGGTTCGATTACGAATTTGCGATAAACACGATCATACATTCTGTCTCTGGATTACACTTTATCTAAAACAGTTTCAATCATCAACCACCTTTGACAGCCCACTGCTGGACATAGGCCTCTCCTTAGCAAGGAGGTTTTGGCCTACTGTACTACGCAAAACAGTATAAGTTAAAAATATTAAAGTAAGTTTATCATCAGTTTCGTAATCATAGTATAAGCTCCACTTAATTTGAGATCAGACGGCAATTTGTTATTGCCGGCGGCTTGTTGGAACCCTTGATGATAAATGAGTATCCCTGCCCATGGACAATACATCTTAGATACGGTTAAAAATACTTATCTCGAGTAATTTTGGTTCTACATGTTAATGTATCATCGGTAACAAGAGTAAAGTGAAGTCCAGTAATAGTTTCATTACAGAATGAAGAATGAACAACTTAATAGGGCCACACAAGTATAATAAATGTGTATATCCAGATGTTCATTCTAAGCACAGTCTGCTTTAGCGCTTGTGTGGGCACAACGGCGACTGTTTCTCATTCGTGGTCACTGACACTTATTGGATTCTTAAATTAAATGGTCGTCGGGTCGATCTTCTTCCCACCGATTTACTCTTCTACGAAACTATTGCAGTGAAATACACACATCAACTATTTTTTTGTTTATAAAATAATTGAATTCGGAATACTTTTTAAATGAATCTTAACTTTATCTACGATTTTGTTATAGAGATGTTTACTATTAAAGTATAATAACCCCGTTTTTGAATTTAGAAAAAATATACATGACAAATAATTTTCCTATGCGTTTGTTTAACTGTATATATAGCCATGAAATCGTAAAAAATACTGAATTCAATAGAAAAATGATAATAAAATATTCAAATATTACTAATAGACTATACAAATACAACTTATCTACAAGTACATTTCTTAAGTTATACATAATCCCAACTTTCTAAGGATCATTAAATAAGATCGCCCCGACAGTTACCCAAGTGTCGTAACTAACGACAATGGCTGACTCCGTGATGTTTTCAAAAGTGCGATCTAACTCTTGCAATAATTCCAAATTGTTTGTCTATTTATTCCCCTATTTTAGTTTTAAAGTTTATAAACTGAAATTATGTACCGAATTTAGCTCATTCTCTAAGTAGCTAGAATCGTGACTTTTAATAGTAGAAGAGTTAGCAAAGATTATTATCAGTAATATCATTTTTAAAGTAGGGTTTCAAAAACAACTTGACTGACAGGTAGTAGAGCCACGCTGATTTCAGCATGAACGGGCCGGCTCGTTCGGGGCAGTACTACCCTCCCACAGATGATCAACCATCTGTGGGAGATCACAGATGATGCAGGGGTGACAGTTGTCGTAGTAAGAGTGTGCAATACAATGCTACGATGAGTGTCATGCCTTATGCGTCCCCAAGTGAGCCGACATAGTTTGGGTCACCATACTACATTGTCAGCATTCGCAATGACTATTGTGACTACAACTTTTGGATTCTATTCATGCTTTCCATCAGGCAGAGTAGAGTCACTTTGGCAGGCTCTCGAATAAAATAATAAAAAAATAATTTATAAGCTATTAGTTGCTTTCCATGTCTTTTTCCATTTTAATCTACTTTGAACTTTGTACCCCTATTACCTTCAATATAAACATCTAACAGCCCTGTGCTGGACATACCCCTCTTCTTCCCTTCCCCATATTTCGTAATGTGTTGTACTACACAACTTAAAATTTAGTATTAGATAATTAGGTAATAGAAAACTATACCTTTTGTCTCAGCCTTTGGTTATATTGCTAACTGTATCTCTTAAAAAAACAAAATTTGCCCCGTTTTTGGTACAAACTGTATTCATTGATGCTTGACTCCTATTGGGGGATGCGCGATGTTTACTTATTTTAAGTAACATAAACAATGCCTTAAAAATAATATATATAATGCTTTGATCAACGACATACATAAATAATATGTGTTCACAGTTTCTGCTATTTTACTTGTATTTTAATTACCTTGGGAGATTAAAAAAATATATATACAAATTTTAACAATAACCTGCCCTAATAAACGTTTATATACCACTAAAAGACTTCGAATAAATTGAATTGACTTCGAACAAACAGTTTCTGAGCTTTACATTTAATATTGGTGTAGATAGATATTTATAAAATTTACAATAATGTTCAGATGAAAACTATCCATTTATAATTCAAAATATTTTTTTTCTGTCCATATAACGAGTTACCGAGATTTTTCCTGTTTGATGTAGCTAAAGTTTGGTAGATTGCGAAGGAGGAACATAAATACACGCCCTCCGTGGATCCTCTTCCAGTCGGCTTCACACAAAATCGAATGATAAAATTGATATATCATTTTCCATAACCTTTGTTTTGGTGTTTATTTTATTTATTTGTGTCATTTTTTATGCCGAACTGCCTTAACGTGATGGCTTCACATAAAAGTTCACCATAAAAAATGTATAGAATATACATAAGTAAACAACATAAATATTACATTACGTGGTAGAACTTTTTATTAATATTCATGATAATGGCAATGAAACTTGCAATTGCAACAAATAGGTGAATTGAACAGCAAAATTATTTAAACTAGCTTTAGCGGCTCCACCTGCTATCGACTATAGCAGGGATACTTTAAGCTGATATACTTTTATTTGTCAATCGATTGAAATAAAACAAACACTTAATACTAAGTAAAGCTTGCTACAATACGTAAGAGGAAACCGCACTCAAACCGGTTGAGCCATTTCTAATTAACGCGCACAAAAAGAGACAAACAGACAAATATTCTTAAAATTGTTATTTTGAGTTCTGATACTTAAATAAAGACATTCGTTATTCTTTAATATCTGTAATGTACAGACCTCTTACAATTTTATTACATGTATAAATGGTTTACAGGTAGGCTTAGTTATAAGTTGGTGAGGGTGGCGAACACCCAAAGGACAACAGCGTAGTTATTTCTTCTATTGCAAGTGCCGCACGTCAAAGCAAGACTGTCCCATGGTTAAAAATATTATGTCGTGCAACATTAACATCGATAGCAATCGTTATTGGGTAGTCAGTACCCGCAAATATACTGACAACTAGTTTAATCTTCGAATTCAGTTCACCTTAACCGATGCCAAATAATCTTAGGAATAATAAGGGCTAGAAAGATGACAGTATATTTTATATATGTAATATGTATGAATGTATCTGTGTTTCTATGGACAAATTCTCTCAGGAGTTTAAGAATCAGCTTGCCGAAAGAACTAATACCAATAAAATTGACTGCTATTAAATCTAGCTAATATATTTTTAGATACAAAGTCAGAAAAGAATTATTCTTCTTGTATTTCAGAAACGAAACAAATTACGTTGATCATCATAAAAAATCACCGCTAAACTATACTACGATCTTGTTACACCAATTTGTTACTTGATTTTTCATCCAATTTTGAAATCGCCGTTTTCAAAAGAATATTTCAAAAGGTCTTTAATAATATAGGTACTATTGAACTCGCCAATCAGAGAAAAGCTTTAGGTATTGAAAATGTAAAGTGTCTTAGAAATTGATAAATTGTAAATACTTTACCGATTTTGCCGAAAGAATATTTACTGACAGAATTTGACTTCATAATATAATTTTAAATATGGTATAGGAGGAGCCGTCTCTATGTTCTAGCCTATAAATATTACGAGTGAAATTCAATCTCAACGTCTTAAAAATTTATTGGCAAAAGTAATATTAAATTATTTCAATGAGCATAGAAGTTTTTGTGAAACTAATTTTATTTCATGAAAATATTGACATTGATTTACAAGACGTGAATCGCGTCTAAAATGTAATTAGTTTCTAGCTAATTTGTGTTATTAAATATCACTTAAGCACTAAATACGCCTATTATTGTAAAATTTACAGTGAATTTAAGAATCCGTTCTGAGTTTTTTTTAATTTCTATTATCCGATAATAGATATTTAATAAACTCAAAACGGTTTACTGGGCAAGACGTTACTGAGCTTAAGCTTTTAATGTTGCGTTACTTTAATGCGTTGATTTCATATTTCAAAGTAATCTTTTTAACTAACTTCAAAATGCAAAAAAAAAGCATCTCACTAGGCCGCAATAGCGTGGGTCGCCATACTGCACTGCCTTCATTCGCAGTGAGTACGGCGACCATCGCTCTTGGATTCTATTCATGCTTACCATCAGGCATAATAGAGTCACTTTGGCAGGTTTCTTTAAAAAAATAAAATAAAATTAGAGAAAATTCTTAATTCAGTTACATTTTGTTTGTGTTCATTACTTCAAATATATACAAATTTGAAAAACAAGTACCATTCCCAAGTGTAAGCAGTTGAGTAATGAATAATACAGTTTATAAGAAATCATCATATTGTAGAAACATTAAAGGGTGTTAGCTTAAATCAGGAAGACATTTATTTTGAACGGCCGTAAATTTCTATCCTTATGTGTATGTACAGTCCTCGAAAAGTTAAAGACCCCACTCTAAAGGTGAAAAGTCTGTGAAGATGTGAGTGAAAAACGCTCGAGTTTTATATAATTATATGTTGGATAGACGTTACGAAAATGACGTATCTTACTTTATTATCATAGGGCAAACAAGTAGAGCTGCATAGTGATGGGCTAAGTATACGAATTTCACCAGCCCTACTCATCCCAGGTGCGTCGCAAGAGGTGCAGGAGCTCTGCAAAGTGAAGGAAAACTTGAAACAAACCCTACACCCGTCTGGCCAGCGTGGTATAATAGACCAAAACCTCCTTGTTAAAGAAAGGCCTATGTCCAACAGTGGACTATTAAACGCCATTGATGATGATAAAACAAGGAAGGAAGAAAGGGGTTACTCGATGATAAACCATCACTATCGCATATAAACATCTGGTAAAAGTCACGAGAATGTTATTGCCCATTCAGAAGTCCTCACCCCTCCTTCTCTCCATAAAAGAATGCCTAATGAAAAAAAAACACGTTAGGAATATGAGACTCAGAATTTTACATTAAAGCTCCCGTAGGCATAGTTATCTGCTTAAATTAATCTATAATTTCCGATTGACACTTAAAAAATGTAGTTACTGCATAGAAAAAGTTTAAACAACAAAATATGTCAGACATTTACCATTTATTATAAGAATTGTACATATTTCCTAGTATTAGAATTGCATACAATAACTGAATACATACTTTTTATTGAAATATATATAATAAATAAAACAAAAAGTATAATACGTACTTAATAATTAAAGAAACAGAGAGTGTTAACATTAATCATAATAATGGCAAAGTTTTATAGCAAGTATATTTATAGCACTGTATTATTATTCAACATTTATAACTGTGAAAGAAAGCGAGACATCTCCTCGATTACTTCATTATGTAAGATTAAATTTTTTCATTTTCTGTTTCCTTCACTGATGCATATTTTATCTTCGTGTAATTCCAATGTTTGCATTCTGAGATCATATAAACGTGCTTATTGGTGTGATTAAAAAATATAACAATAATTATTACTTATACAAACGTTTATAGCTATGTTTCTAAATTTTTATCAACAGTCTGGTACCATAACCTGGTACCGTAAGCATAGACTGCATCTAACTTTGAATCAAATAGCCGGGTGTGAAGAATCTCAAGTTGTTGTTGTTTGTAAGTGTTTGATGTCGTTTGCAAATCACAAAAATCACACCAGCTCACTAAAACATGGAAATATTTGTGGTTTCCTAACATTATAATTTGTTCCCTTTTTAAAATATTTGTATATATGTAAGGTTATCGAACGCTATTCAATAGAGCTGTAAGAGGTTACGCAAATTTTCTAAATAATAATTTTTTGTATGAAAATTCAACAGAAACGTTAGGTTCAATGTATCGCATATACAATCTTTGAAGATTGAGAAAAAGAACCCTTTTCACCCTTTTCTAATAGAAAACATACAAATAAAATGAAAATATATGTAAGAAAAATTTTTTTTACTGACATTTGATAAGCATAAGGATTGACTCTATTATTTGTAATTATACTTAAAATTTACTAAATTCAATATTTTATAACATGCTAATCGTTTCTCGTAGTTCTGTCTCTGTTTATGGTCTCTATAAATTTAAAAACTTGAAATCAAAATGTGATAATAAATAAAATACTCTATCCAACACAAAACACATAATACGTATATCCAATCCAGAATGTACTTTTAATTCGACAAGTTAATTCAGGAATAAACGCGTGTTAAATAGATAATGAGGCAAAGATAATGATATGATATGATATGATATGATATGATATGATATGATATGATGAGATAATGATAGATAAATCCTCGTGAAGACAACACCCGCATTAGGAATAAATCCTGTGTCACGGAGGACTTTACAAACATACAAGAAACGGACACAAAGAACACCCATACTCAGAACAACAATTTGTGGATCACACAAAGTGTTGCCCCATATAGGATTTAAACCCAGAACACTCAACGAAGTGGAGAGCGGTGTGACGACAGCTTAAACCACTAGGACAATCGTGCAGTCATTGCAGTATTGCTACTATAAACTGCATAAGAGCATTTAAAATCAAGCGCTTTGATATAGGTAGCTGGTCAAAATTAGAGTGCATTGAATATTTAGTATGTTAACCCGTTAATGTACAGTGCTACTAGCTTTTAAGCCATTATATAACATGTCATTATAGTTCAGTCAAGTGGAGTGCTTACTAATAGGTTGTGATTTTACAATGTATGTAAATGTTAGACCGTATTACTATAAAATGATGGCGTTAAGCGAAATTATACTATACGCTTCAAAGATCTTTACATATGTTTAAATGCAATATAGATTAAGTAATGTGAGGCGAAATAGCGGTAAACATAAAATATTTCTACAAATTTCACATTGCCTGAGAGAACATCTAACTCATGACATCTGGTTTGTTTTGTTTTGTTTGAAAATGATAAATATTTTCTTCCAAAAACATATACATTCATGCTTATACGAGTAAATTCTGAGAATCTAACCCGTACCCTCTGAAATTGCTATTGTTTCTGCATCAAGTCGTAGTAATTTCTTACTGCATCAGGGACACACTTTCCTAGACCACATAAAAATATTTCTAAAAATTCCACTTTAGATTAAAAAGCAAACGACAGTTTTGCGCCAATACTGAGCCTATTATATCTACTTTCAGTCATTTTATCAAGGTGAGAACCAGAATCATTTATCAAACAGCTAAGAGGTTCTCTGTAGAAACCATTTATGTTTTTTCGTTCATGATGACTGTTCTGCAGTTACCAAGGTTCTAGACGTAATATCAAACGTACTTCCTAAAGAATTGCACTTACCACGCAAATGCACCGTATTTTTGGAGATCGAATATTTCAGGTTCAGAATTAAAAACTAACAAGGTTTTTAATTACGTGTCGACTAAACCGGGTAAAATTAATATGCTGTAAAAGAAACTCATGTTTTACCATACACAGGGCGGCTCGATCGAAGTGATATCAAGGCCTTACATAAAACTAGTATGCAAATTTTTTTTTGTTGAACTTTATCGAGTGATTGATCAGGAAATAGTTTCACGGTAACCAACAGTACTGTAATCAAAATATATTTTACAAAATTCCATTAAACTTCAATAGTAAACTTTGGAAGTTTGTCTATCGTATCTCTAATAGTTTTAGTCTTCTTTACTCACTGTGGTAATTTAAGTCCCAAATAAATCAATATCTCATTAAACAATCATAAAGGTATCGGTGAGGAGGCTGAGTCGTTGATCTAACTTCTATAGAAATGAATCGTATCTTAACTTAAGATTTTGAAGGTTAGACAGTTTAACAATATTGACATTAGCTTCTGTTAATTCGACGTTTCATTTTGATGTTTTTATGAGTTTTATCTGCATAGAGTATTATTAAATTAATAATTAAATTATTAAACTATTACAATTTACTACGTTTTGCATATTATTTTGTTCGGATTAATTTTGGTCTTATCAATTTTTTTTTTCTACATTAAGAGCCTGCCAAAGTGACTCTACTCTGCCTGATGGAAAGCATGAATAGAATCCAAAAGTTGTGGTCTCCATACTCATTGCAAATGCATACAATGCAGTATGATGACCCACACTATGGTGGCCTTGTGAGATACTTTTTCACACCCCGCTTGGAGACGTAAAAGGCATGACTGTCATTGTGACAGTGAAAGGCTGACACAGTTACCACGATAACTGTCACCCCTGCATCAGTGGTCCTCCGGTCTCGCACTCACCAACAAAACACGACAGCACGTATGCTGTCGCTTTAGGTTAGTCTTCTGTGGGAGGGTAGTACTACCCCAGTCGAACCGGCCCATTCGTGCTGAAATCAGCGTGGCTTTACTACCTAACAAACTTTAAAAGTTTCGCAAAGCTTACATGCTATTACAGGCAGATCCACTAAGCTGTTCTAGAATCATGTAGTAAAAAGCATAAGAAATTACAATAGTATTTATTAAAACACTAAAATAGGCAAAAATTTATAACTATAGAAAGTCAGTTCTTTTACAAATATTTATTAACTTTTATATACTGTATACTTTTATATATGTATAAATTGGCAATGCTCAGGCTGAATCTTAATTTCATCCTAAAATATTCAAAGGTCCTGGAGTGATCGAATAAAAACACCCTCCCAGTTTCTCACATTTATATTCTCTGCCTCATGACAGACAGGCAGACTGCCTCGATGGCGTAGTTGTAAAGCGACTGCTGAGCTTGAGGTCTCGGGTTCGATTCCCAGGTTACACCAAATGTTTGTATGATCTACAAATATTTGTTTCAGGTTTAGGTGTTTTCTATGTATAATATGTATGTATTTACAAAAAAAAAGTAAATAAGTATTCTATCAGTCAGTCTAGTTATCATAGTACAAGCTCTGCTTTGTTTGAAACTAGATGGCGTTGTGTATTAAATATCTGAAATATTTATTATTATTATTTATTAATATTATATTAATAGTAAGTTTTAATTATTTTATAGTTTCTAAACGCATTCTCCTGCCCATCTTCGACGTATCTTCTTTCATAACTCATCTATCTCAAATTTGTCCGTTTAACAGTAGTCATCTATTCATTTCAGTTCTCATACAACATCGAGACTTCAAATAATAAAACAGTGTCATTTCTCAGGTCTTAACTCTAGGCCAAAAAATTCTTCCTCCCCTGCGTCCCAGGAAATTTATTACACAAGAAAATAAGTAGGTACATTAGTCGTGTGTGCTATTGCCTCATAGCCATGATAAACAAAAGGACGAAACATATCACAAGTATAATCTAGACGTCGAGTTCTACACATAAATATAGAATGACTAGAATCTCTTTTTATATTAAGATAATAAGAGGACTGTTTGATGTTCTGTTGCTTCACGGCTTTGTAAATAGATAAAGGTGATTAACAGAAAGGAGGATAAGTAGTATCGTTACGAGCTTGTGTTTTCAGTAAGAAAAAATAACTAATCAATACATGAAATAGAATACATTTACTTATTTACTTAATAGACACAAATTATAATATAATCGTAGGAGCACTACGCTTTGGCACTCGTAAGAGGGACTAAAAGACTATATGTTTTTGAAAATGTGAACGGTAAATACGTCTCTGCAAGTATGTTTTCTAAATACGGCCGTGAGCTTATATATATATGTATATTTTTTTGTCTTTATTTTATACACTTAACACATAGTGAGTTACAAATATGTCGATGTGACTCACGATACTCTTTGACTGACAACCTTAATACCGAAATTATGTACTTAAAACTATATATATAGTGTTGCTCACAGCCTAGTAAGTCTATATGTTTCACTTCTACTAACCACGTCACGTTATCAAGTGCGAAAGATCTTATTACACCCAGATCCATTTTCAAACCTTGAAATGGAGAAATTTAAATTTTACAGCTAAGATACATTCGTATTTTCGCAAAAGAAAATGGACTCTAATGAAATAAAGCCTTTGAAGTATGTGAAAATGAAAAGGAAAACAAATTGATTGCAGAAGCAGAGAGGTTTCATAGTGCTTATTTGCTCTCGATTGACAATGCATCAAGGCTCATCTTCATTAAAATACAGTATTTGCGAAGAACAGAAGTCAATAACCTTGTGTTCACTGATATATTTTTCAAAAAGCTTTGACAATAAGGGCTAATATCGAAACGAACTTTGAAAAAGAAAAACGACCGAAGAACAAAGAAGACCAATTAACTACACAGAAATAAAATTTCAAGATTATAAACCGATAAATCTCTTGTATAAGTACCTCAACTAAATTTAAACTATAGAAAAACTCTCGTAGTTTTAATTATAAGAAGATTGGGATAAAACTTTTCCCTGTTTGTAGAGACATTGCTGGTAAGCAGAATGTAAAAGTATACAAAGAATACGCTGGGGAAATGGTAGGTATTTAGACGTTTCTTGTCTTTATTCTTAAGTGTAGCGCCTTGAACTGATTCGTATTTTTTTTTCTTTCTTTGTGATTGCGTAGTGATGAAACTTAATCTTTTAATACAAAGGATGGCCTAATTGCAGAATTAAATGTCTACATAGAAACCTTTTTTCTACTTCAGTTATATAGGGTGGACCACGAATTAGTAAAAAAAAATCGTTTAAAAAATATTTGATATATTATTAGAATTGTTTATTTACTAGAAAGTTAATTAGATGGTTTTTTTTAAAAAATTACATCGTTTAAATGTATACCGTTTCGACGTTTGTACACTTCTAAGCGAGTACCGAAATTTTTGAATACTCGTCAGCAAGAATATCGCGAGATCGCCCAAATTTCTTCGCTGATTTTTTCTTGTAGTTAACGTAGTGTATTTGGTTTATTAATGTAGACGCGATTTTTCAAAAAACTGCTTAAAGAAGTTAGCTAGGGATAGATTTGGACTTCTGGGTGGCTATGGAATGTCGCTTCGTCTGGAAATCAGTTTTTCCGGAAACATGTCTTTAACCACCGGCAGGGACTTATCAGGTGTGTAACAAGTAGCTCAATATTGTTTAAACCATGTATTACGATTGTAGCCAGCAAATTTCAGTAGCATCAGTCTCAAGAACTCCCGAAGATGTTTGCACGGGATGTTAGATTCAAACGTTAATGAATTCTTGGCCTATCCTATATAAAACTACTTTAGCAAGAAAAAAAGTAACGAAATCGACATAAAAAAAATGAAATCATGTTTGAAGCAGGTTTTGAATTCAATCGGTGAAGATGTTTTTTAATTTTTAAACCGCACCAAAACCAACTTAATATTTTCATACATATTCACATTTATCTATATAAGTGGTACTAAAAATACATTCTCTTAACGCATATTTATTTACCCTAACTACGTGTGATGAGTAGTGACAGTGACATGTGTATTTTGCAGTTTTTGTTTAATTCTCTGCTATATGCTTTTGGCATTAATTTAAAATTATTCAGATAACATTTATAGGAACTTTCTTCCACTATAACGCGGAATAATATTCCCAAAATACTCAATTTTTTTCTGTCTCTACTAACAAACATTTAATATGTATTGTACAATATGACGTTATTAGTACACTAAACTAACTCCTCAAATACATCCTACAAATCCTTGGTAATATTGATGCTATTACTATTCTTATCTATCAAATGCCTTTTATAATAAAACAGAGCAATATAATTGCAATGTATTTTAAAAACATGATGCAAAACTTTTATAGTATAAAAATATACTAACACGGTACAGTCAACTAATCACTACTAATTCAAACGACTTCATAGCTTCATGTTAAGTACCTTTTTAAGTATAAAAATGAAGTAAAGGTAGCAGACAAGTCTGTACTTTAATGCTAGAAGGTAATAAACAAGACACAGACAAGTTCAGGCAACTGTCACAATTTATTACTTGTGAACACGACAAGAATCTTTATATTGGAGTGAGTTAGATGAATTGTAAATGGTTTAGATTTCATTTTGGACTAAATGTTAAACTACAAAACTGTCTATCAAGGTAGTCTAATTTCACAGTACCAATAAATAATAAAAAATAATGTGTAGGTACTTTCCACTAACTTTAATACCTATGATCACTTTGAAGGTGTTTTTTTTAAAAAAAAAGGTGACGCCCGCTTTAAAAATAAATGCTTTGTCGCGAGGAACTTTACAAACATACAAGAAACGGACACAAAGTACACCCAGACTCAGAACAACAATTTGTGGATCACACAAAGTGTTGTCCCATGTAGGATTTGAGCCCACAACACTCAGCAAGTGGAGTGCGGCGTGGTGACCGCTTAAACCACTAGGCTAATCGTGCAGTCTAAGTACAGGTTAAGTTCATGAAGCTTCTCTTGTCTTTAATACTATACAAAACTGTCAATCATAGTACAGACAAGTATACATGTGGATGTCTACGTGTGAGTGCCTACAGTACAAATTAAAATAATATGTATTCTTTTAAGATTTAACTGCTATATAAAATCAAGGTTAACTGTCCATGGAATGATTGATGGATTGAATTCAATTCAATTCAAATTAAGTATCACTGGTTCCTTTTTTTTATATTTGTACTGGAATAAGCGTTTGTCCTCTATCTCACCTGATGGAAAGTGTAGATGAGGGCGAAGGTGGTACACGCCCATCCAGAAGAAACCTGTTAACTCTACTCTTAAAGGTTCCAGAGTTAAAAGCTAACAATTTAGGATTTAAGGTCTACAACTATTTAATAACTTGATCTACCCTTTATTGCATGCTTTAAAGACAAAGGGTTGTTTATTGCAGAATGTCGCTCAACGCTATATAAACTGAAGAGACGAACGGTCTCCTAGTATGAGACTGATAGTGCTGTATGTTCATATAGAGCTCTTTCTTTTATAAAGTAAAGAGCAAAGAACAGATGGATTCAATATTCAATACAATAACTATTAACAGTCTACTGCTGGACATAGACCTTTCTTTAGCAAGGATGTTTTGGCCTACTACGCTGGCCAGACAGGTTGCTATGTGGTTTATTTCAAGTTTCTCCAGACGGGCTACCTGAGAAAATTAAAGAATCAGGAGTTAAAGTATCCCCCTGAAGAAAGAGGGCATAGAATCTTCGGTCCCGTCATTCACTCAATAAAAGAATAGGTTAACGCCAACATTATATGCATGCATGACTATCCCACGTGCTGAAACATAAACACTTGACGTCCATGGTTCAAAAAAATATTTAGAATTTTATTATGCATTCCACATTTAAACTCACTAGCTTAAATAAGAATACTCATGTATAAGTAATTTGTAATTTACAACCTCGATTTGCAATTTATTTAAAATCACATTTTAAATCATGCATTTTTTGCGAATTTATCTCTAGCTTCTAGTTAAAGTACTTGTATACATTTATTTGGTATGAAAAGAGCTTAGTTACACAACTGTTTATTCAGCTTTGTGAGTAACTAAACTAGTAAATAAAATACTTTTTGGCGAAACCTTTTTTATTTCTAGATTCGAGCACAAGTTTTGTTGTAGTTCCACTAGAAATCATGTAAGTTTGTTTTATGTTGTAGTAACAGTTCTCAGTGAGAGTAAATAGGCTGTACGGCAGGTAAAAGTTACAGAAAGCTTTTTTTGCGAGCCGTCGAAATGTAATTTAGAAGTTATACTATTCTTGTATCGATACTAATGCCCGAACTGTTACCTAATAACAATTTCTTTGAAGCTTACATATTACGCAATAAATAAATTGAATTAAATTTATTGATAACCACAATTTTTTCGAGAAATAAAAATTCAATCTTTGATTGACACAGCGATTGATGAACGTGGACGAAGCAAAAGAAATGTGTCTACTACAGTTTTGCTAAGCAGAGATCGTTTGTCTCTGCCTGCCCCCTACCTCTGGGAAGTAGGAATGATATTATATATTGTGTATGTTTCAAACTTTGAATAAAAATTTATGATTTGTATGTTTAGCATTTTCATGTTAAAAATATTGACATTTGTACAAAATTCCATACATCACAAGCATTAAAAATATATATTATAAATATTATATACCATTATAAACAACAGAATGTAAGAATGCATTTAGGGTAAACTCTCAATTTGCTAAAAATCAAAAATATTTTCGAAAAGGATGGTAAAGTTACTTTTAGAAAAGTATAATCGCGGGTAAAGGTTAGTTACATATAACAAAAACCATCGCATCACCATTCTGATCTGAACTTTAGTGTAGTATATCAAAATCAATATCTCTTCTATACTTAGAGATATTTTACACTACGAGAACGGCTGCAGACGATGACATTTTCTTTTAAAATATATACATATAAATAAGGCGCCATAATTTCTTATAGAGATATCCAACACTCTCACACAAATAAAAGCAATTGTGACTTTATTCACACATACTTATGGTCTATTTTAGATTCCTATTCACAGATAACTGAGACGTGTCCATGCAATTTCTACTCCCTTATTTTTAAAGAATCCTTTTATATCTACTTTTTTTTCAATTTAAAATGACAACTACCCAACACAATATCGTTTGTTCCTTAGAATAAAGCTTCAGATGTATATCAGCCACAATAAAACAGAAGTGAAAAATAATGAACAAAACAAAACCCTTTTACTTTCATTTAAAAAGTAACTTTATGTGCACCAATTAAGGTTTATTTTTTAACAAAATATTTTAGTTGATACCTCTTGGCTCCGACACATCCCTAGCTTCTTTCAATTAACGTGCTAACTGCCTAACTTAACTAAACGGAACTGAAGTTTGTACAATCGCTGACAGATGTGAAAGAAAAACTTTTAAGCGTATCTTTAGTTTGAGCTTGTACCTTCAAAGGTTCTCGACCTATGTAAGTTTTGTGTTTTATAAAATATCCCTTAACTATTAAATGATTTTTTTGTACCTCCTGGGGATTTAGTGGTTGGTTAAGTTTAACTTTTTGTTTGAGATAAACCTACCTGTGTTTTCCCGTCTGAGCTTAGTCAACTGTTATAAAAGGTTTAGTGTCTATTAAATATAAAGAAACTTCAAAAATTGTTAACGTTAAACTTTTAAGACTCTGCTTAAAATTTTGATAAAGGTTAAATCAAATATTTGAAGTAAAGTATTTTCTTTATGCTTACTGCTCCGGCCGATTGCCGTAGGGCCCTGCACTACGTTTGCCAGTCGTAGTTTCCTCTCTAACATATTTCAACTCCAGCGACAATCAGTCCAGTTCGCCTGGAGATATGGCCGGCTCACTTTCCCTTCAGCATACTGATTTACCGTGCGAAATCAGTCAATACAGGTCGTGGTCAAATTATTTCGTTACGAATTCTATCGACTAAAGAAACATCCTGTCTCGCATGCTCCATCGCACGCTAAGCGACTTTAAACTTGTGGACAAGTCCAACGGTCAGTGTCTGCGACTCGGTTCTGAATATCACTATGGGTAGAGTGTACTGGTCAAAAGTCCTGGCTTTTAGTGAATGGGGTATCATATTTATTTCGTTATTCATAGCAAAAGAGACTAAAGAGCAGATTAATCTTCTGATAGTAAGTGACTACCATCGCCCATGAACATGTACAAACTTAAGAGACACAAGCACATTATTTCAAAATTCAAAATTAGTGGGATCGAAAGACCTTATCTTATCCTCCGATACCTACGGTATCTTTATCACTCAATGAAAAACACTGAAATACCTGGATAACATCGCTTGTCTGTAGGTTTCCGTTTGTTTTATCGAACCAGTTCATAATTATGTAGCGTAGCATGGGTCTGCGACTTCTTTATAACAAACTGATTATCGTATACTCTGTTTTTTACAAAATCGAAAGTTTTTACTTAATAGAAAACGGAATTATTTATTTACGTGGTACGTTTTTACTTTATTTATAATATTTTTCTCATAAGATACAGTAGGTTACAATCCATCGAATCAGATGTATAAAATAAATGTTGTAAGACATTTAATATTGTGTTATTTATTTATTTATTTATTTATACTTAATGCACATGTTGTACAAAGGCGGACTTAATGCCATGGGGCATTCTCTCCCAGTCAACCTTCAGCTGATGTAGAAACACGATGCGGTAGGTGCAGAGATAAAATAAAAAAGTTGACATGACATACGTTACTAACAATACAATATTTTACATAAACAATACATATATAATACATAAACATATAATACATGTATACAAAATTAATGCAATATTCCATATAAATGCTTACTCGGGTACTATCGTTACGACGATTCCACCAAATTGTTACGAAGTAGATCACGTACTTTTGCCTTAAATGTGTGGCGATTTGAGGCCATCCTGATACCGGCGGGAAGTGCATTCCACAGAAGAACTGACTGCACCAAGAAGGATGAATTGATAAAGTTGGAGGTGTGAGGGGGGCATAGAAGAAGCATGTTGTTTTTTGACCGAAGATTTCGATCATGGGTGGAACATAAGAGACGAAAGTGAGGAACAAGGTATTCAGGTAGCGATGGAGAGTTGAGGAAAGAAAAAAGAGAAGTGAGTGCACGTAAACTACGGCGTTGTCGAATTGGGAGCCATTGTAGCTGGGAACGTAAAGCAGACACATGATCATACTTGCGAAGGTTGTAAACGAATCGAATGCAGTTATTGAGAAGGCGATCTAGTTTATTGACGAGGTCTGCATTCAGGTCAAAATAGCACACGTCACCGTAATCGATCAGGGGAATAATTAGGGACTGCATAAGTGTAGCCTTGGTTTTAATAGGGAGAAAATTTTTCAGACGATACAAAGCGCGGAGGCACGAGGTAACTTTCTGGCTCACGTGTGCAACTTGTGCACGCCAATCAAGTGTCGAGTCGATATATAGGCCCAGGTTCTTTACTACTGTACTCAGAGGTATAGTCAGGTTGTCATATTGTATGTCATCAGGTTATTATGCCTCTAAATATATTTTTTATGGTTTACGCTTCAGCACTTGGTATATTACTATTTCTTTGTGAAATAAAACGTTGTATTCCATGTAATGAAAGATATAAAACAATTTCAAGACTCATACATATTGTCCTTACGTCAATATTTTATTAAACTCAATATCTATAAAACCATATTGCCTCCACTTAAACAGTAATAAAGAACGCGAAAATTCCGTAGCTATCTCAATTTTATCTATTCCACACAATTTTTTTCACGCCATAAATCCAGATTCCAACAGTCAGCATAAATTAGAGCACGTTTTTGCTCGATAGTACAAATATAATGCATTAAGGTCGTTGACCGTCGCTCGATAGCGACGCAGTCTAGTGTTACGATCGGATGTACACACACATGCAAGTGTTTAACTACTTCTGTAAACACACATAGTTACACTTAACCCGTATAACGCGACTGTTTGATATAGGCTGATTAAAGTGGGGTGCTTGGCTAGAAAACCTCCACGTGGTGCACCCTGGTAACGTTGGCGATGGTGTTCATCACTGCCAACGGCTAATATTCTAGCACGAAGAGGAAACCATTTCTTCGGCAATTCGGCCGAGACTTGGTCCAACAGAGCGGGCGAGTTCGTCGGATCCTCTGTTGGTTCTTCGCTCTTCGGAGCATTGAGGAGGAAAACCTCGGTAAAAAATCACGATGGTGGGACCCTTTCAAGGGTCGGAGTTCCTCCGTTCAGCGGTGGAAAAGTAAGACGGGCTCGGTGTGCACTTACACTGCCACCGAGCAGGCATCAGGAGACGTAGTCTCCGTGCCGCCGTCGACATATCGTAGTCCCGAGTTGGAGTCTCGCGACTCCGATCGGGGGCGAGGGTCTTGGCTTAGCCGCCCGGACTGCGAGGAAGAAAACCTCTATAAAAAATCACCCCGAATCCCGTGTTCTGGTGCGTGACCAGGGGATGCATGGCTGATGGGTAGTTCAGTCGTAAGCGCACTCCCAGCCGGGGTACCTGCGGACCCCTCGGTTGGGAATAAATTTACGCTTGCCCGGGTATTGGGGATCTCTGCCCGGGTCGACCTTTGTTCTCCCCATCTCGTGGGTTTAAATATGGAAACTTTAATAACTAAAACCAAAAAAGATTTACAGAAGGAGAGGAGTAGGAAAGGGAAGCTTGGTACTACAAGTGACTTCTCGTCTAACGAGGGGGAAGCAGTACTTGGGACTCCTATTTCAGTGGGGATCCCAGAAGTCAATTTGGCTGCTGGGAACCAAAGAAGAACATCGGAACGATTGCGTTCCAAGTCCGCCCATCCGTCGGACGGTGGTAGCTCAAGCATGACTATGGACGTGCTGGAGTCCACAAACGTGGAGATCTGCGACAGCAGAAAACGCGGACGCTCCCGGGACGAGGAGAGTGACACGTCCCTGGAAATGTTACCTCCTAAAGTGGGGACCAGCCGCAGAGGCAGGTCACGTACGGCCATTTCCAACCCCTCAGTTTCTGTCTTCTCGAAGTCAGAAGCCTATAGGCGGGTCAGGGCGGAGGGCGAAAGCGCGGCAGAAGAAGAGATTGCGGATCTCCTGCAGAGGATCCGGGCGCCGGTGGATAATGTTTCGGCTCTCCAAACACCGGCGTCTTTGCATGAGAGAGCAAAGTTAGCGGTGGCCATAATTGAGAAAGTGGCCACCAAATCTAGGAACCTGAAGAGCACTTTTGTAAGAGCTCTGAAGGACTCTTCATTGGCTATCGCTGGGGTCGTTGAGACCATCACTGGGGACGTGGCTCGCCTCCAGGCAGCTAACGACCGATTGACGGGGCAGGTTGCAGAGCTTAGTGCTCAGTTCGCTCAATTTCAGGTGCGGGCGGACTGTCCTAAGCGACAGAATCCGGCCCCACGGCAACCCGCCCCCACTTCATCGCTCGGTGGCGTCCCAGATGCCCAACTGCGCCAAATTACTGACGCAGTTTGGCGTATGATGGACGGGCGTCTCGCTGGCCTGGAGGCGAGGCTACCTCCAGCCCCTATAGTTCGGCCAGCACTCGCAGCAGATAAACCGAAGAGAGCTGCGGAGCCGACTCCACTTCCAGCTGCGGGTGGCCGCGTGACGTATGCCACGGTGACGTCTCAGTCAGCGGCTGCACCGAAGGCGACACGTACGGCCAAGGCAGTTGGAAAGAACACTAGACCTATACCTAAGACCTTGGCAACAACAGGGGCGGAATTTCCTCCGCTTCCCACTCCATCACCTAGTGTCCCTTCCTTTCCTTCAGCTACCGCGAACGACGGGTGGCAAGTTGTGGGGGGAAATAAGAAGTCCCGAAAGCGGGCTAAAAAAGCTGCGAGGAAAGCAAGACCTACACTTCAGCCCTCGGTGGCAGAGTCTACCAAGAAAAAGTCGGGGAAACTGCGGACCCCTAAGACAGCGGCTGTAGTTGTAACACTGTCACCGGAAGCGGTTAACGGTGGACTGTCCTACGCAGCCGTCTTTAAGAAGGCACGGGACAGTCTGTCAAAAGATTTCGGGACGGTAGGTGTTAAATTGCGTCTTGCCCAGACGGGAGCTCGAATTCTTGAGTTCCCTGGAGCTGAAGGAGCAGAGACGGCAGACAAATTTGCCGAGAAGTTGCGGGGCATATTGGCAACCACGGATGGTGTCAAGATCGCCAGGCCTACTAAATGCGCGGAGCTGCGCATTTCAGGCCTGGACGATTCGGTGACGGCCGAGGACGTCCGCGAAGCGATTCGGGAGAAGACCGGATGCAACGCAGACAACATCAAGATCGGCACCATTCGCCCCGGTCTGGGAGGCCTTGGTGCGGTATGGGTTAGCTGTCCTGTAGCGTCAGCCAAAAGTCTGGGCGAAATTGGCAAGATCCTCATCGGTTTCGTAAACGCCAAAGTCACAGTTCTGGCGGCGAGACCGATGAGGTGTTTCAAATGCCTGGGCGTGGGACACACCCGCATCAAATGCGACAGCTGTTTTGACTGCAGCGGACTTTGTTTCCGTTGCGGTCGACCGGGGCACAAGGCGGCAGATTGTTCTGCTGCCCCTCACTGCCCCGCGTGTGCGGCGGGTAACAAGCCCGCCAATCACCAGATTGGGCAGGGGGGTTGCAAACCTCCCCGCAGTTCTCGGCAGGCGTCAGGGGCTAGCCAGTCGGCCCAGGCTGCTTCTGACGTCGTTCGTGCGTCCATACCGTCGCCCATGGAGGAGGCTGTAGAGACGGTCGAGTAATGGCCCAAGTCTCCAACCTCCTTGTCCAGACTAACCTGAACCACTGTGCCGCGGCGCAGGACCTTTTCCTGCAAACCATGGCACAGTGGTCGATCGGTGTTGCCGTAGCCGCGGAACCCTACTACGTTCCTCCCCGTCCAAACTGGTTGGGTGACCGAGACGGTTCCGTGGCAGTCGTCGGCTCCACAGCGGCTCATTCCCCGCCCTTGTCGCTAAGAGACAAGGGCACTAGATATGTTGCTGCTGAGTGGGGGGAGATCACCGTATACGGTGTGTATTTCTCCCCCAACCGGAGTTTGAGCGACTTCGAGGTCTTCCTCAACAGCCTGGAAATCTCGGTGCGGCGACTAATGTCTGGGCACGTCCTTGTGCTGGGGGACTTCAACGCAAAGTCCGTTGCGTGGGGTTCCCCCAGGACGGACGCTAGGGGCGAGGCCGTAGAGGAGTGGGCGGCCTCGGTGGGCCTCTGTTTGCTAAACAGGGGCTCCACCAACACGTGTGTGCGAGAGCAGGGAGGGTCGATAGTGGACCTTTCGTTCGCTACCCCTGCCCTCGCCGCACGAGTAAGGAACTGGCGTGTCCTGGAAGAGGTTGAGACGCTCTCGGATCATCTCTATATCCGATTTGAGCTCTCCCGCTCCCAGGAACCCAGAAGGGGTCACGTGGCGCGGCGTTCTTCTCGCTTTCCACGGTGGGCTATAGCCAAACTGAATAGGGACCTACTAGAGGAGGCAGCCATTATTCACTCTTGGCTGTCTCCGCAGGCTCCGACCGAGGAGGTCGACATGGGGGCTGGTCGTTTCCGCGATGCGATTACGCAGATCTGCGATGCGGCCATGCCCCGCATCCGAGGTTGTCGGCCTCCACGGAAGGAAGTTTACTGGTGGTCCCAGGAGTTGGCGGACCTCCGCGCGGCCTGTACTCGTGCCCGGAGGTCCTACACCCGTGGTCGGCGGCGACACCGCGAAGAAGGCGGGGAAGACCAGCTTCATGAGGAGTACCGAGAGGCGCGGAAAACTCTGAAGCTGGCTATCAGCCGCGCCAAGGAAATTAAGCGTAAGGAGATGCTGGAGGGTCTCGATCGTGACCCCTGGGGTCGCCCTTATCGTGCGGCGCGACAAAAGCTCCGCACGTCGGGCCCCCCCCTTACAGAGACACTCCAGCCCAGCTTCCTGCGGGAAGTGGTCGAGGGCCTTTTCCCGCAGCGGGTGGATCACACACCCCCGTCGATGGCCTTCATGGTCGGAGACGACGGGGGGAACGAGGACGATGTTCCGCCCGTCAGGGAATCGGAGGTAGGGGCGGTTGTTCTACGGATTCGCTCTAAGAACACCGCCCCCGGGCCGGACGGGATACCTGCCCGAGTGCTGGCCCGAGCCCTCGAACACATGTCGGACCGCCTCAGGGAGGTCCTGAACGCTAGCTTGGCGTCCGGACGCTTCCCTGAGTGCTGGAAAAGCGGGAAGCTGGTCCTATTGAAGAAGCCGGGACGGCCAGCCGAATCGGTGGCGGCCTATAGGCCCATCGTGTTGCTGGACGAGGCGGGTAAACTGTTTGAGAGGATACTCTCTGCCCGCATCGTCCGGCACCTCCGCGAGGTGGGCCCCGATCTGTCGGACGCCCAATTTGGTTTTCGGGCGGGGCGTTCGACGGTCGATGCCGTGCTGCGCCTGAGGGCCGTTACCGAAGAGGCGGTGAGCTGTGGCGGCGTGCTGTTGGCGGTGTCGTTGGACATCGCCAACGCATTTAATAGTCTGCCATTTAGCTGCATCAGGGAAGCACTCCACTACCACGGGGTGCCAAAGTACCTGAGGCGGCTTGTGGCAGACTATCTTGAGGAGCGTACCGTCATGTACGAGGACCGAGACGGTGTTCTAAGGCGGCGGCTCATGTCGTGCGGTGTTCCGCAGGGGTCTGTCCTCGGACCACTCCTGTGGAACATGGGATACGACTGGGCCCTTCGAGGTCGTCTTCCCCCCGGGCTGGGCGTACTTTGTTACGCAGATGACACATTGGTAACGGCCCGGGGGATGAACTTTCAAGAGGCGGCGCGCCTGGCTACCACGGGTGTCTCACTGGTGGTGGGGCGAATTGAGGCGCTGGGTTTGCAGGTGGCCCTGGACAAGACGGAGGCCCTTTTGTTCCATGGGCCCCGTCGTGGTCCACCCTCCGGCGCCTCCATCGTGGTCGGTTCGGTCCCCGTACCAGTTCAGGCCCAGATGAAGTATCTGGGCCTGATCCTCGACGGCAGGTGGCTCTTCGACGAGCACTTCCGACAGCTTTCTCCAAAGCTGGTCGGCGCTGCTTCTGCCCTTGGGCGACTTTTGCCCAATCTGGGTGGAGCTAGCGTCGCGACGAGACGGCTATACACGGGGGTTGTCCGTTCAATGGCGCTGTATGGTGCACCGGTGTGGGCGGCGGCTCTGACCGCCCAGAATAGGGCTCGCCTCTGGCGCCCTCAGAGGATATTGGCGGTTAGAGCCATACGCGGTTACCGCACCGTATCGACGGAGGCGGCGTGCGCCTTGGCCGGGACTCCCCCGTGGGATTTGGAGGCGGAAGTGCTCGCCGAAGTTTATCGGCGGACGGCTGACTTCCGGGCGCGTAGCGGCATACGGCCCCCGCCCGAAGAGATACGCGAGTGGCGAGAGGCCGCTCGTCGAGCCACAATGGCTTGTTGGTCGTCCCGGCTGGAGGCTCCACGTGCTGGTTTTGCCGCCGTGGAGGCTCTCCAGCCGGTCATCGCCGAGTGGGCAGGGCGGCAGCACGGGGCCCTTTCCTTCCGGCTGACGCAGGTCCTTTCCGGGCACGGTTGCTTCGGGAAGTATCTGCACTCGGTCGCCAGGAGGGAATTAAGTCCCGCCTGTCACCACTGCGACTGCAGTGAGGACTCGGCTCAGCACACGCTAGCGGTTTGTTCCGCTTGGGCGGCGCAGCGTGGGGTCCTCACTGCAGTTATTGGAGGAGATCTCTCGCTACCGGCCGTCATACGCTCCATGGTCGGTAGCGACAGTTGTTTTACCGCGGTCGCAACCTTCTGCGAAGACGTAATTTCGCGGAAGGAGGCGGCGGAGAGGGCCCGGGAGGACGATATCCACTCGGACCCAATTCGCCGTCGGCGAGCCGGGCGGCGGAGGCGCGCATACCAGCGCCTCATGCCGCCTTGAGTGTGGCCGCGGATGGACGGGACGGGTTTTCCCCTCCATCCGCTATAGTGGCCAGCCGCGAGGAGGCGACGTCCGCGTGTGCCGCACGTCGCCTAAAATAGAGAGTTCATCCGCAGATGGTGCCCGTGGTAGCGGGCAGGCGCTAGGAGGGATTAGGATGTCGTAATAACAGCTGTTCCCGGATCCTTCCTCTCTCAGGCGCAGAGTGGCACACCGTGTGGTTTTAGTCGGTCCGATTCCGACACACCGCCCCGCCGTAAACCCCGGTGGGGTGACGGCCCGTGGGGGTTTCCACACGTTAAAAAAAAAAAAAAAAAAAAAAAAGGCTGATTAAAGTGTCACATTATAAGCAATAAAATGTTTTAAGATAAATTTCAAATATGATTAAATTGTTGTTAATAATGTTTTCATTCAACTTTATAAGCAAGATACAATAATAATGTCATGAATTTAACGAGATTGAGTTATTTGTTTAATCCTAACAAAGTGTATACAAATCTTGGGACACATTTCAAATATCAAGGACCTTATTATAATACGATCATTGAAAAAAGATAAACCAATGAACGAATTAAACTTTTTCTAAAAAATGAAATAAAAATGATTAATTTAGTAAAGAAAAAACTTAAAAAAAATAACATTCGTATTCTGTTCAAAATGCAATACTAAAAAGGTTTCAAAAATTATTCTTGATGATTTTCCACTCTCTGACAAAGTCTAATATATGCAGTGAATGTTCAAACACTTCAGCTATGCACCACGATTAGTTCAACTTTAGTTTGTCACTCTTGTCCTGAAGATTGAATTCCACTCGAGTTGGTTTTCGGGTGGGGTCGCACTGCTAATGACAGCGATTTGATTTATAAATCATTCCTTTATCATTTCTTTACAAAATCAGAAAAGAAGTACTTGGTAACAGTGTATTTTGTGAAAGTGTTAGTAAGGACGACCCCAGTCACTCACTATCAAGTAACTCGCCTGCTTCTTTGCATTATTTGTCTTTAAACACAACAGAGACAAAACAGATATTTCTTGATATACTCTGTTTTAAATGTTAAAATTTCATATGAAAAGAGATCTCACTTTTAAACTTCCTCAGCCAGATTAATAAATTGAAAGCTTCAATTCACATGAAGGACCGGAGCGTCATTCGGAGCGTTTTTAAGAGAATTTAAGAATCGCTAATCACTAAAGACTAACATTTATATAGAATCAAAGTTTTTGTTTAAATCTGACTGGCAGAACATATCTTCACTATTGTGGAGTGAAATTGAAAAAGTTAACGCTCATCAACGTCTTGAGTACTTTTAGTTAGTTTGAGTCCTGACGAATTTCACAGATAAGAATTATTCAAAATTTTGAGAAACTATGCATCTTTTGACACTTTATTTTTTGAAGTGAAAACTTCTTTAGGCGCGTTGAGCGTTTTGGTAGAGGGTAAAATACTCGGTTCGCGTCACCGACATGCTAATGATAATAGTATATCTATAGCTATGGAGAATATGATATTATATATTATATATAGCTATATATGAAACATAAAAAATTTCATATAATTTTTGCATATAGTTTTAATTACTCTCAACTTAATAGTTCCGTTTTCACTTCTATCGGCAGTCCCACGACTGCTACTGTTTTTTTTAAAGTCTCCAGTCTATGGAAAGGTCTATCTGCAGCAGAGTTCTGGTAAAGGTTGTTTAAAATATGAGCTGATGCGTCACCAGTAGATAGGAAACGTTGATCATGAAAACTTGCAAATCAAGAGACAGAAATGCCTTATTGGAACCTAAAGTCGGAGAAGAAGGGACAAAGGCCTATAGTGATCTTACAAGAACATCGGAATTATTTAATAACGCTTGTCCCACCTGGTGGTAAGTGACCACCTTCACTCACAGACACATTGAACTCAAGAGATACAAGTGCATTTTCGTCCTTTGAATACTTCCTAAAAAGCGACTGCATGGTTGGCCTAGTGAGTATTGTTTCCTCAAGCTCCACAAGTTCAACATGAGGCAACATTTTATAAGATCAACAAATTGTTGCTCAAATTCTGGGTGTTCTGTGTCCGTTTCATGCATGTTTGCAAAGTTCCCCGCGACATAAGCAATGCATTCTTGCATTAGTATTTTTTTACTATCAAACAATTCTCTGTTTGATAGTAAAAAATACAGTTTAGACTCTGGTATCAGCACTCACTCGATGAAAAGTTACCAAAGACTTGCTTACCACTGGTTTTCTCTGAGGCTGTTATGACACTCCAGTAGAGTTGATATATTCTGTTAATACCTTTCTGTATTGAGGCCCGAATACCCTAATTCTAATTACCTCCGCATAAATAACCTCAAATCCTAAGTTTTTAACTGAAATATAGTCAATGTAAAAGTTTTATGTATTCATGTAAGAAACTTTAACTAGTTTTGTTTACTTAGTGGGAGTTTTGCGTGGGAAGAGAAGATATTCTTACAAAAACCCTACACCCAATTTAATTTTAAATATCAGTTTAGGAGGTAATTCTTTCTATACCTATAATATCTTAAAAATTCTTCTATTATTCATGTATTCTTGAATAAAATCGATTCCTACCTTATAATTTTTACTGCCATTTACTCCTGAAACTTATGTTTACGTATTTTTTTGAGTATTTTTGTACAAATACATTATTAACCAAGTACTTTTGATAAAAATTTCTTTACATTACAGTTATATCTTGCGGGCCTTAGCCCGATGTCCACAAATCCTTTGGCATTTCATCTAAATGCGATTTTGAGGAACCTTTATTTGAGGATTTTGTTACTGAATTTAAAGGATTACTTAGGGCATCTTCCTTTATAAATAGTGGTACGCTGTAGAAGCTTGCGACTTAAAACACTATAGAAAATAAAAGTTTTCAATTCTTATACTAGGGAGCTGCTATATCTGAATGATGTTATAAATAAGACAGGCTTTTTGGCTTAGTGGGAAGTGATCCTGACTGTTAAGCTGGAGGTCTTAGGTTTGATTTTAAGTTTTGTGTGACAAGCAGTTTCTAAGGTAGTAGAGCCACGCTGATTTCAGCACGAGCGGGCTCGACCGGAGCAGTACTACCCTCCTACAGAAGACCAACCTAAAGCGCCAGCTTCCGTGTTGTCGTATTACGTTGGTGAGTGTGAGACAGGAGCCCCATTGATGCAGGGGTGACAGTTATCGTGGTAACTGTGTAAGCCTTACACTGTCACAATGACTGTCATGCCTTTTACGTCCCCAAGCGGGGTGTGAAAAAGCATCTCACAAGGCCGCCATGGTGTGGGTCACCATACTGCATTATCAGCATTTGCAATGAGTATAGTGGCCATAACTCTTGGATTCTATGCATGCTTTTCATCAGGCAGAGTAGAGTCACTTTGGCAGGCTCTTAAGATAGAAAGAAAAAAAGCAAAATCATTGGTTCTGTGTTTAGGTGTAATTTATCTATAATATGTATTTATTTAGGAGTATATATAACTATGTTTATTAGTTGTTTGATTATCATAGTACAGGCGCTGTCTAGTGTGGGACCAGACGGTCGCGTGTGAAATGTATGAGGATGTTATTAATATTATGCAATGATAGATAAATGAGTGTCAATTTACACCTTCTTTTTTTAATTTATAGGGTAAACAAGATACTGTCCCCAAAGACATTTAAAATCAAAAGTCATAATAGTGGACTAAATGTTTGGTAACTTGAAGAGACCAGATCGTGCCTATCTTGACAGAAGCCACCAAGACAAGATATAGACTGGCCACTCTTATCACAATATGATATTTTTAACCGACTTCAAAACAGAGGAAGTTCTCAATTCGTAAGTTTTTTATTTGCGTTCGGGCATAACTCCGTCACTTATAGACGTATTTACAAAATTATTTCTTAGTCCGAAAGGAGTTTATTTCAAAATGGTTTCATTTAAATTTCATACAGATCTGATGATGAGCTTCGGAGATAGACAACGAAGCTCGACAAAAAGTGTCAAAAATGAACCGTATCGCATCAAAATGCATTGTTTACGCAATCACATAGTATTGTTTGAAGTCGGTTCAACTTCTTTTTCAAAAAATATTTTCTTGTTAAATATTATATGTGTGCAGACTTAAAATTAGCTTATGTAGCAAGAACTGTGGTTTGGTGGCAGACTTGATCTACAACAGGAATAGACATTACTTTATAAATTTCACTGTTTACTGAAAATACAAAGTAAATATATTTCTGTTTACGCAGCAAAGTTTAACGGTTGGTTAACTTAAAGCCGTAACAATTAAAGTACGAAAATTGGAACAAAACATTGCGTTAGACGGCTACGGTGTCTTATAATATTGAAATAATTTCAGTTATTTAATGTTCTGTACATATTTTTTTTTCTTAAAAAGACAACGCCCGCATTAGGAACAAATCCTGTGTCGCGGGAGACTTTACAAACATACAAGAAACGGACACAAAGATCACCCAGACTCAGAACAACAATTTGTGGATCACACAAAGTGTTGTCCTGTGTGGGATTTGAACCCACAACACTCAGCGAAGTGGAGAGCAGCGTGGCGACCATTTAAACCACTAGGCAAACCGTGCAGTCAATTATATACCTATTTCGGGGATGCAAGAATGTTTTGGACTAAGCAGAGAAGCTTTTTCAAAGACTGAAAAGACCTGTCTCGATGACGTCATGTGCAAGCTTTCGCCTACTTTATAGCTAAGAAGACCACTGTCCTCAAAGGATATTGTATGTCGATATTAGATACTGTGACGTCACACATAAGTTATTTCACTCGATGGAAAAGTGTTCCTATTGGGTCTAATACGAGTTAGGCATTTTCTAAACCGCCAATATCAGTGACGGCAATTTTTATTCTAATATGGTTCTAATAATATTCTCTCGTACAGAATTAAAATTTACTGCCTGTCACTCAACGAAATATGATGCATAATTTTGCAGCTAAAAGTTTTACCTGTAGAAATAATTTTTAATATCATTTTTTTTTCTGCCTCCGTGGTGCACTGGTAGCGTATGTGACTACTGTGCTTGAATTCTTGGATCAGTTTACCAGGTTAGTTTGCATAATCTCCAAATATTTGTTTCGGAGTTTGTATATTTTCTATGTATAATATGGTTGTATTTACATAAAAAGATATTCAAGTATTCTATCAGTAAATCTAGCTACCATAGTTAAATCAAGCTCTGCTTAATTTAAAACTAGATGACGTTGTGTGTCAGATATGTGAAACATTTATCACTTGTTATCTTCAACCTTGTTTGACTGCACGATTGGCCTAGTGGTGTAAGCGGTCGCCACGCCGCACTCCACTTCGCTGAGTGTTGTGGGTTCAAATCCTACATGGGACAACACTTTGTGTGATCCACAAATTGTTGTTCTCAGTCTGGGTGTTCTTTGTGTCCGTTTCTTATATGTTTTTAAAGTCCCCCGCGACACAGGATTTATTCCTAATGCGGGCGTTGTCTTTTAAAAAAAAACCGCGTATATTATATGTCATATCCCCAGGTTAAAAAGTTAAAAAATACACGCGTCCATCATAAACCTTATAAATATTCCTGCCACGCAATACAGACGTTACAATTTTTTCCAATAATTCGTTTTCCATTACAATATCACCCCAAATCGTTTCCAAATGATTGTAAATTCAATAATAGTCAACCTGGTGACCGCAAAACCTGGTAGACGCTACCGAATACAAAAAGGCAAGTCACTACTCCGGCTGACATTCGTGGGCTAGTCATTTTTAGGCTAGTAGTAACATGGATACACTTCCATAACAGATATTATATATATACATTACGTACAAAATGACCTACAAAAGTTATAAAAGCGATCATTTTGTTGGAACATAAAACAAGGGATGATCTGGTTTCTTTCAAGTTTTGATGACCTGAATGTAGAATACGGCAGTCACGCGCGATCTTTCACGTGTCATTCATAACGTTACCTATTAAAATTTGAGTAGAGCTTGTCCTACGAGCACTAAACAACTTAGTCGCATGTCTTTTAACCTGGCTGGTTATTCTTTTATCTTTTGCCTATAACATTTGCAATTGACATTAATTAATGATCTGACACAAGGTCGTCTAACTTCAAACAACTCAGCAGAGCTCGTACTATGACAGCTAAATCGACTGATATAATGCTTATACAGTTTTTTCTGTAAATACACACATATTAAACATAGAAAACACTCAAACTTTAGAACAAATATTTGCAGATCATACAAACATTTGTTGCGATTCAGGAATTGAGCCTAAAATCTTAAGTACAGCAGTCGCATACGCTACCACAATGCCCCTGAGGTAGTCAACATACAGGATACTTTGCTGTTTTACCTTGACAGTTGTCTAAAGATAGAATTTCTCTTAAAACAATCCACACAGATCACAGACGGCTTGCAACTCTAATATCATATACTCTATACGGTCTCGTTACAACATTGAAATTTTTAGCTAATCAAAATGATTCATCATCATCAACAGCCTTTTACAGTCCACTACTGGACATAGGCCTCTCCTTAGCAAGAAGGTTTTGGCCTACTATACCACGCTGGCCAGACGGGTTGGAATAGAGTTTGTTTCAAGTTTTCCTTTTCTTTGTAATGATGTTGTCTTGCATATTTGGTTCCCTTAGTCGCCTTTTACGATACCCACGGGATGAATAGGGGTGGTAACACTATGTATTCTTAATTCATCACCACACGGACTCCAAATCAAAATGATTATTCTGGGTAAAACCATCTCCAAATAATATATCAAGTATAAACAACTTGTTACATCGTGTGCGGCTTCTTTGAAGACGATTAATTAATAAGGCTTTGTACTGCAATAAATTGTGAGTGTTCTACTTTCCTAAAGCAGGTGTATTCACCTCACAAAATTAATTCACCTATATTTCTAACATACTTTGTGTGATAAATGTATTCCTTAATTGTATTGGTTTAGTATACGCCTGAACTTGGTATATAAATAGTAATAAATTATTAGTTCTTGACAAAAATAACCAGAGAAACAAGGCTACCGAGAATTGCGGGGAGATTTACAATCCCTCTGCCCAATCTGGTGATTGGCGGGTTTATTACCCGCCGCACACACGGGGCAGTGACAGGCGGCAGAACACTGCCGCTTTGTGCCCCGGTTCAGCGGAAACACAGTTCATTGCAGTCAAAACAACTATCGCACTTGATACGAGTGTGTCCCGTAGGCATTTAAAACACCTCATCGGCCTCGCCGCTAGAACCGTAACTGGCGTTCACGAAACACACACACACGTTAAAACACAGTGTAAGTTTACAATCTGTTTTACCTCAATGGGAATTAGAAATAAGAATATAAGTTGCTTCCTTAGGCTTGGGATCTAAACTTACAATAACTCTCTGGTAAGTTTATATTGGTGTGAGGACTTTGTTAGAAGGCACAAATTTAATTCTCATTCAGGTATCGATTTCCATGTTTGTGTTTATCTACTACTTTACATACATCACATAAATGCAATGAAAAATATTTTTATTTTCACTCTTTCATACCTACACTACACAACGATTCATCATAAAAAATTACATACCTGTTACCAAACGTCCACAAAATGAGTACGGTTACTTGTTCTCAAGGACATGTTCAAGAAACAAATGAAAAAATGTTTTATTCTGACTGTGAAACTACTATTAACTGATGAAATGATAGTCAAACTCAAAAACATCCTATCATGGGACACATTAATAATGTAATTGTAAAATAAAATGATGTGTTAAAGTACAAGAGACGTGACAATCCAGCTTAGTGGCGTTCCTTAAAAATATACTTATGTTAAGTAAGGGATGCTGAAAGATTAACGATAGGAAAATTTCATCAAAAAAAAATTATATATCTAAAGCCACATTCGCTTATTATTCGCCATTATTCTAAATTTGACAACAATATAGATGTGGAAAACATAACTCTACCGCTTCTAAAATACTTAAAAAAATCATGTTATTCAATGCGACAAAAATTAGAAAGAAGTTTTAAACGACAAGGGAGTCGACCACGTCTAACTGGGTCATCAGGTTGTGGTACTTCGTACCTGGTATTACTCACATTGATTACAGTTATACTATGGAAGTTTTATTCCCTAAGTGCACTTTTTATACAGTACTAGCTGTACCCTAACACGTTTCACTGTGGCCCATTGTGGTTGCAGTAATGAATAATGAAGAAAAAAATGAAATATACAGCGCGTTATAAATCATGTTAAAATTTGAGTTCAATTAGGGCAAAACTTTTGAGTTTTTAAAGCCGTAAACATGCCATATATTTTTTTAGTCAAATAAGAATTGGTTGTAGAAGGGTGACCATTAACGGTAATTTTTATTACCGAATATTTACAAAAATGTCATCGAAATCGAGCATGCAGTTTCGCAGTTACAAACATTGTGACAATGTATTTATATGATAAATGTAAAACATTTGACAATTGACTTAGTAACAGTAAAGTCTAAGTGACAGTGTGTTCTATTTTTTGTTTGGAAATAATTACGTCATTAAGAACAAATAAACCTGATTACGTCACTTTTTTCTTACGATTAAGGAAGCAGACAGATTACCTGATGATTAAAGTGGTGGTACAAGTGTGGTGCCGGCTATTTCTCTTTGGAAGCGCTATTTTCTTGAAGGTTTGAAGGCCATTTCTGTGCGGAAATACTGAACACGACAATTTGTTCGAGAGATTGGCTGTGTGAGGTAAATTTTCCCTGTTAATAATCCAAGTTTTGAAAAATATTTATAAGGCAATACTGGTTTAATAAAGTTACGAACTATTATTAATATATTATTAACAGGTTAATTTATCTGACACGATACATAAATATGTACATATTATATTGTATTCGAGACGATCTTTATCTTTCGAAGAGAAACCCAACCTACAAATAAATGATTGCCCTAAAAATACGAAAATTATACGACACACGGCTGTAGAACAATGGGTTTTTCTAAACAAACACGTAGATAAACTTACAGAACTAAAGTTGAATATCCAAATATTAACTAAATACCTAATTAAAGAGTAAATATATCCTACTTATAGATGTATTTTGTACCAGTAGGCTATGATCTTGAAAACTTAGTCGACAGTTATATTTGACTTCTTGGCGTAAGCAAGTTTACTTAGAAAATCATAGGATACATATGTATATGCAAATTTGTAATTTGATATGAAGTTCAAGTTCACGATATTCAAAAATAGCTGTTTTACGTCTGTTGATAGGCCCTAATTAGTTGTATCTCGTGAACCACTGACATATTACTAATCTCAAAAAAACTTTGTTCAACAAACACGTAAAAAATATTATTCAATAATTATCAAGTTCACTATTTGCCGCTAATACTACTCAATATTATTCAAGTATCTCTCAGGTTGCAATTGGTAAGTGCACGACAAAGTAAACATTACTCATGCATACGCATGTTTATAAAATGAATATGTAGGTAGAAACCTAAATAATACTTAACGATCATACCTACAAAATATACAAAAAAAAACATCAAAATCAGTCGCAGTGCGAGCATAGGCACCGTGACACAAGATATTTATATATCATTTATTTATACACCTATATTTTTCCATGGGTGCATAAGGTTCTCACCAAGAAATTAGGTCCTCAAGTCAATCTCACCTGCAAGTGGTGCACTTGCTGGTCAACGAACGAGGTTTTGGCAAACAAAATCTCCCGATTATCGGCAATACGCTCGCTAAAACACTGGTGAAAAGTGAGCGTTTAATATACCTTTGCCTACCCATCCGGGGAAACAGGCGTGATTTTACGTATGTAAGTATATTTTTCCACGTATTCTGAAAATCTATAAAATAAGCTTTGTTTAGTGTCAGTGTATCTCAGAATATAATTGTCATTTGGCTAGTTTTACGTATTTAGTGTCATTTTAACAACATAAATTACAAAATCTCGTGAAAATGAATTTAAGTGGCTCATAGATACGTTTTATTCGTGGAATTTATTCTTTACACATAGCCTGTAACAGGCCATTGCTGGACATAGACCCCTTCTTAAAAAGGAGGTTGTAGCCTTATGCATAAGTAGGTAATTACAGTATATTTGAATTCAGAATCATGATATGAAAGATATGATTAGAAAATTGTACAGTATTTAGTTTCAGCTAGTAGAGGAAACTGTTGACAGTGATTTGTTGTAAATTTTCTAAAATTTGAGTTCTACGGTAAGATTTATTAATTACTAGTTGGTATAGCATTGGGCTGAATAAATGAAATTATTTCCATGGTATTCATATTTTTTGGTTTTAAATCATTTTGTTTGTTTGTTTGATTGTGCTACTCTAAGAAACTAACATAGAATAAAAAAATTGGGTTAAAATCGACCGGTAACTGAGGAACAGGGAGAAACAGTCAAGCATCAATAAAAAACTGAAAGAATTTACTAAATTTATATTTTAGCTGAAACTTATTTAATTTTTCCAATGTTCTAAATCCTTTCAAAAATCAAAGTGTTACTAAAGCCTAGATGATCAACATATTATTTGAGAATATATGAATTTTTGTGATAAAAAAGATTGCGTGATTTGACAGTAATGAAATGCCTTAGGGCTTGAACACACTGGAAGTAATTTAATTTGAACACGTCAGTTGTGTTATTGGATTTGAATTTTATCAACCAAAAAAGATAAAATAAATTGCACTAAAGATGAACAGACCTGTACGCTCCGTGGATAATAATCCCGGCTTATGGTCGTGAGTTTGATTCCCACCCACCGCCATACTTGTTGTATGATGAACCCATGTTCATTACAGAATTATTTAGTGATACTATGTACTAATTTATTTAGTTTATGCGTTTGTAAATTAATCTGAAAGTACCTGGAAACCGAGCTTTGTTCGATATTTTTTTTTTGGTAAATCTATCAGATAGTTGATTTGCAATTTACGAACTTCTTTTGTTCCCATTCCCAATTTTGTCACATAGATAAATGTAAAAATGGGCCTACTAGGCAACACCATCTACTAAAGTATTTAGCTTTTGCGTTGCTGTGTCGGTAAAGCAGCATTTACCTTCGTAATCTAATGACATTGTAGCAATTTTTCATTGTTTGACAATGAGGATGAAACAATGTTTTCTAAATATGAAAGCTAACTAGATCGATTTGTCGCTGCTGAAACCCCTTGCATACCAAATTCCATGGAAATCGTTAGAGCCGTTTCCGAGATTCAGATTATATATATATATATATATACCTAGTCTTGCCATAAATATTGTAATAAAGAAAAAAGAAAATTGTTAACTGCAAATAACATTTATTACTTTTACAGTGTGTCAGTTTAATACATAAATATAAAACAATTAAAAATATAAAAAGCTTATTCGAAGTGGTCTCCATTGGCTGCAATACAGTCCTTTAAACGATGAGGCCAGTTATCAATAGAAGCACGCACTCTTTCCATGGGAAAATTCTTCACTGCCAATCGTATAGATTGTTTTAGGGACTCCAAATTATCATGGCGTTTAGAGCAAGCTGTACTCTCTAAAACTGACCACAAATCATAATCCAGCGGATTAAGATCGGGACTAGACGACGGCCAGTCTTCAGCTCTGATGAAGTCCGAAACGTTCGATTCCAACCAAGACTGCGTGGACCGAGCTTTATGACCCGGCGCCGAGTCTTGCTGGAAGGACCATACTTGGTTATTGAACATGGTGATGTTAAGGGGCTTAACTACCTTCTCAAGAATGGTATCTTGATACACTTGTGCCGATGTTTTGATACCTTTTTTACAAAAATATGGCTCAGTCACTCCTTCATAGCTAACACCCCACCAAACCATCACTGAAGTCGGATAATGTCCACGTTGCACTCTGTCGACTAATTGGGAAGCTTCCTTAGAGCTTTGAGCATAAATACGGTCATTTTGTTTGTTAAAATGTTGCTCAATTGTAAAAATTTTCTCATCCGTAAACAAAATTTTTCTGTGACCTCCCTTTGCGTACCGCTTCAGTAGTTGTTTCGATTTTACCACCCTATTCTTCTTTAAATTATCAGTTAAGAAATGGCCAGTGCGTCTCTTATAGGCTGCAAGTCCTAAGTCATCTTTTAAAATACGCGACATGGTTCTAGGTGCTATCTTCATTTCCCGAGATAAAATCTTTTGCTTTCGGACAGGATTTCTTCGAATTCTTTCCCTTACTGCTTTGACCACCTTTTTCGTACGAACACTACGTGGACGGCCAGATCTTTTTCTGTCACAAACAGAGGAGGTCTCATTGTACCTATTAATAGCCCGGTACACAAACATTTTACTAATACCAAGTGTATGGAGAGTTTTAAAAATTGCATTTGGCTCCATACCTACTTTGTGTAATGCTATCACAGCGATTCGGTTCTCTTTATCACCCCACACCATTTTAATATCGCAAAATATTTTACAATGTATTGGCGCCAAAATGAGAAAACACAATGAACAATCGTATAAAAATGACAGATTCGAAATTCAAATGTAATATTTTTTTATAATTAAGTGTAACAGTATTTATGGCCAGACTAAGTATATATATATATATATATTTATATACAAGAATTGCTCGTTTAAAGATATCAGATATGTATGTATTAAGAAATATATAAGTATGTTTAATGAAGTTATTAAATTGAAGGTTCTGTATAGTTAAGTATATGTGTGAAATGGGTGAGATTTTATTTACTTTTATTATGACTGAGCAAGCAAATGAGCAGCAGAATTTATTATATACGGCAATTCCTATCTCAATATATCAATTGATACTTCTTGTAGCGAATGTAAATATAAAATAAACAAACTTTTTTCTATATGAGCCCCATTATTTTTAAGTACAGCTTCTGTGACGTGAAAGCATACCCCACAGTATAAGGTAAAAATCTGAGTTGTTCAAGAATTAAATTTTATTTAGTGTAACATTATTTACACTCTACAGTGCCTATATGTCTCATGTTTATAGTAATTTTTGACAATGTTGACAACATTATCATCATATCAATCATTTACCATCCAGGTGTGGACATAGAACGCCCTAAAGTACATACCTTTTTTAAATGTAACGAATTGATAATAACCATTTATTTATTAAATAGGTGCATAGGGTTACCACCAAGAACTTAGACCGCCAAGCCAATCTCACCTGCAAGCGGTGCACCTGGCGATCTGGCAAACAAAACATCCCTATTACCGGCAACAGACTCACCACCAGTTACGTGGGACCAAAACATTGACGAAAAGTGGGCTTTCAATACGCCTCTGCATACTCCTCCGGGAAAACAGGCGTTTCAATTTAATGTAAGTTGTCTACTAAAAAATCCTTGTATAAAATTCTAATCAAATTTTGCTGTCTCAAAACAGCGCACGCATCTAAACGAATGCTTATAAAACCTTCAAAAAAAACTTTCCACAGCTAGCACGCTTAAATCCCTAAGCACTGAACCATACAATCCTTCTAAGCCCTCATATTTGATAACTGGAATTTCCAGATTATGTCTGAAATGAAAAACTAATGTTCCGGCAGAAAGCTAATTCTACCCACACAAATGTACGTTGTTTTAAACTAAACTGATAGACTAAGGAAAAGGAATTTACTAAATGCAACGCTGATAAATCGTGTCTAGTCAGCTAATAAATTCTCCTTCAAGTCAACGTGAATCACAATATTGGAGTTAGAGGGTAGGAGTAAGCAATTTAGAATGTGCTTCATCTAATAAGAAGTAATTGATTTAATCAAAAACTTTCGTTAAATACTTTAGTTTATTTAGTTTTCAAACTACTTTTTCGTTGAAAGAGTCATGTTTTGGTAAGAGTGGGTAATCCTTTTTAGCGAAGAATCAGCCTCACAAAAATATACCTTGCTAATACATATCTGTCTATACATAATGTAATCCATATCCACTTTTTACTTATAATATCATTAATGTAAACATACAAAACTATCTGTCCTGGCTGACTGACTCATGTTGACAACCGCTGCTGTTTAAGTAAGCATCTAAATTGCATGGAGTATAAAATAGTATAGTATATAGTAGCTATAAGTTCTTGACTGGTGACTGTGTATTGAAAAAATGGCGTTAGTAGACCCCATGCAAAGTTGTCCAACGACCTCCGAGACCCATCCTCCAAGATTCTCTACAACAGCTGGTACACCTGACCAGCTGTTGTAGAGAATCTTGAAGGATAAATATGTACAACACTAGACACCTTTTGGCTGAAATTATGACGATGAAGTATTTATGAAAATTTCACACCTAAGCAGCTAATATAGGATGAACGGTTCTTTAGAAATTACGCGAGCGAATATATGTACAAAAGTTAGTGTAGCAATATTAGTTATAGCATATAAGAGTATAATAATACAATATAATTGATAACTTTATGTAGAAATTAAGAAAATATAATTATTTCAAGTCTACTGAATGCCGTACTGTTATTACACGTTAAAAGGTCAATTTATCGTTAACATAACCTTTAAAAAGAGATGTGCTTATCCTAAACTTTAAGGGAAATTTATGCAAAAACAAACCGTTGCCTACTTAACAAATTGTTACCTGCTCTAACAGGTCTAGGTTTAATGTATAATTAATTATATATAATTATCAAACAAATGACTAGCAAGGTAGTAGAGTCACGTTGATTTCAGCACGAACTTGCCGGCTCGACCGAGGCAGGAGTTTCGCTGGTGAGTGTAAGCCCAAAGTCCCATTGATAAGAGGTGACAGTTATCGTGGTACACAATGACTGCCATGTCGTTTACGTCTCCAACCAAAGCGTGAAGAAGTATCTCACTAGCCCGCCATATTGTGATCATCACACTTTATTGTCTGCATTCTCAATGAGTATGGTGACCACAACTCGTGGATTCTATTCATACTTTCCATCAGGCAGAGTAGAGTCACTTCACAGGCTTTTAAAATAGAAAAGAAAAGTTTTATGAGATATTTATAATTACTTTTAAACTCTAAATAATAAATAAAGAAACATCTAGTAAAACATGTGTTTTAGTACACATTTTTAATTTATTAGATATAACTAATCACCAAACTTCTGATAAACATACTTAGTCATATACACTTCTAATTGCACAGTAAATTTTTAGTAACTTTTACACGCCACACATATTTGGTACATTGGCAGACTTAATAACTTAATTTCTCTGCCATACAACCATTAGGTGACGCAAAGAAAACAGGAAATAAGTTGCATTTTGGTGAAAATTCTTATTGAGATATACAAACAAAAACCCAGACAAAGAAATAATAACCATTCATATTACATGCTTAATTAGCCTGGTTGGAAAATGAACCACTACGTCACATGTTCATCAGTCAAATCACTAGCCACATGAACAAATGGTCAGTCCTTAAAAAAAATCCCTTTCTGCGAACAAATTGTTGTTTCACGACTATTATTTTGTTTTTAATATACTGTGAGGTTATTGAACCTTTATTGTGTTATATCCTTAAGGATTATATACGTACTTAGCTTTTTATAGTATTTTTAGGGACCATTTACTTTACGCAGGAGTAAGTGTAAAAGTATCTTTTATCAAATTTTTATAGTAATATTTATAGACTGGTAAACAGACCAATCGCCTGGTTAGGATCAAATCACTTAAGCTTATTTTAAAGGTATTGTTCTGCGTAAGTTCAAATTCAGGATATGTAGAGATTATCCGGTTGTTACAATAATTATACACATTAATTTCTGCTACAAAGTGGAAATGATGTTTTTCTAGCTGATTTCGGCCACGGCAGCCAGCCTCAACGGAGACCAAACAACTACCCAGGAGATATTACAGTGTACAAGTGTGCACATAAACACAGGTGCACTCTCTGTTCTCTCACTATCACAATACGACGGGATGGATATTTGACACGACCGGAGAGAGACGCAGGGCCGACGGCTTAACGTACTTGCCGGGACAAGGGACTCCAACTTCTAAACTTCGGGATTTTTTAAGCATTTCTATTATTATAAAAACTCGATAACATTTTACAGGCCCGTCCCGGGAATCGACCCCGAGACTACATTTTGATCGGCAGCTGCATACGCTTACCACTAGATCAGCAAGGAAATAAAAAAATATCATCAATCATCACACACTTATTTGTATTCAATGGATAAGTCGCCAAGGTTTGGAACGACCTGCCTGGGTCTATTTTTCCTGATGAGTTGAACTCTGGAGCATTTAAGAGTAGAGTGAACAAGTTTCTTCTGGATGGGCGTGTACCACCTTCGTCTTTATCTACACTTTCCATCAGGTGAGATAGAAGACAAAAAGAGATGAGGTAAAAAAAAAATCATGCCACGACTTCTCTTTTGCAGAATCACTGGCCAGTAGACCAATAGGACCGTCAAACTTCCTCACAAACATGTAACCTACTTTATTAGTTACAGTAGGTTAGTTATTTAACATTAACACATATATTTAGTTAGCTAACATCCTTCGAAACTTCGAGAGGCGTGCTTGATGTTACGTAAAGGCCAAACTTTCATAACAACATATTTACTGTTTACTTACATCGCAAGATAATTTATCAGTCTCCCCATTATGTTCACTTGAACATTATTATGGTAATCTGAACAATTGTCCTATAACTAAATCTTAAGTGTATTCTTGAGGGGCTTTCTAACAAGACATTAATATTCTTTCTTTGTCGCTACAAAAGGTAATGCGGCGTTTATCCGACTGTGGGCGGGCAAACAACCAACGCAATAATAAAATAACATTTTGTTTTTCAATAAATTTTGGGTCTGTATATATTGTTAAACGTAGCGTTATGCATATAAATGGCAAAAAAACACTCTTTAGACAATTACATACTATTTATAAATTTAAAGTTGGTAAACCTACATTACAACCTACATACATTAATATAATAATCTAGAATTTACCGTTCAATTTGGTTTTCAATTGGTAAAATTACAATAAATATTTTATTAACATATATAATAAATATAATAAGCAAGTTTTGAACTTAACTACTCTTTTTAAATTGTACATAGAAATATCCGTGCCATCTCACTTAACAGAAGGTGAAAATCTACCTAAGTGATCTAAGTACCTATAAATACATTTACCTAAGTGAAGCATATTCATTCTACAACTGAAAATTCAAGGTTCAAAATTTCTCTGAAAATAGACGGCGGCAGCTCATTCTTGATTTTCGTGATTTAAATTTAGAATTAAATCTGATTTTTGTTATTTCGCCAATGAAAACTTCTGTTCTGTCACTCACAGACCGTTGTCTAGTGCTCTTAAAAAAAGGTTGAGCGTTTAATCAATTCAAAGATAGCACGGTCCCTAAAATTGAAGAATAAAAATTCTGTAAAAAAACTAATAAGTAAAGTAACAAGTAAAACTAGACGACTATGTATCCCTGACTACGGAGTCACAAATACATCGTCGTTCAAAGCTTTCCGCTAAGTGTATTAATCTCGCTACACGCTGCACATAGGACAAATTCCTTACATTTGATGTGAATTTGTATTGTATGTGTTAAGTTCTTTTTGACAAGTGAGTACGGTAACCTTAGTACGGCTAGACGAACTGATTTTTGTATCGATTCTTAAAATCTATATTGGCCTAATTGCGTGTAATATAGATGTAAGAGAGATAATAAGCATGAGACTCCTCTATTCGATACTTTGAATTAATAGAAACTACATTTGGTGGGATAAAATAAAGTAGTGTTAAATAAATTAGTGTACGGGACTTATAAGACTAGTCCACTATCAAGGTACGGGTGTTCGGATTGCGACACTGACCTCTTCGAGCTACCATAAACTCAGATTTGTACCCTTCATCAAGATTTGCAAGATCCTTTACACAAATTCCTTCGCCCCAGTCTTACTCACACTAAAATGATTCCTTTGCCTGTGTGAAAACGATTATATTCTTATAGAAGATTGGTGTCAGTCAAATGTCTATAAAATTATCTAGCGAAAACCGTTTGAAATGTTTCACTTCGCGGACTCTAATAGGGTCAGGGAAACAAAAAAGACATAATATAGTAAAGTACATAATTCGTTAAACATACTAAAATATACGTATTTATGTTCATAATTACAAATATTTAGTAAACTTTTAAAACTCGTACAATGTATTTTAAAATACTGTATACAATTATGACGTTGGTTTCCTAGTACTACAGTTTTAATGATATTCATACAAAATCATCGTAACGTACTCAAACTTCAATGATATCCGATACTAAAAAATGAAATAAAACCATTTGGAGTTGCTATGTTTGTGTTACTCCACAATATACTTTTATTTGATGCCTCTACCACTTGAATGGTCAAATTAAACACAGTATATATTCAATATGGATTTACTGTTCAGGTGGTACCAATATTCACAGTATTTGTCTCCAAAAGCTTGAATTATACGCTTTGTTAATCAGAGTCCACTTAACATTCTTGTGTACCCAACTCTGAGTATAAAAAGTGGTGTCGTCAAAAACAGTGCTGCCACATGAACGCTACAACCACATTACATACTACTTAGAAAAGCTTGCTTCATTTACTATATTATCATTTACATCATTCATTCTAGTACGAGATATTTCTTAATCTTAAATCACAGTCTCATACAATAGGTATATAACGTTATTTCCTCTACAGCATCGTCACATAACTTACAAGCCTCCCTGTGTCAGTAGTTGATGACTCCACATAATGTCAAATTAATTTACAAGGTGAGGAGAAACTCGATTATAGTTGTTTAAGGGTAAATGTAATGTATGTATGAAGTGTGCTAGAGTGGAGACCACGATTTGGCAAACGTAGTGTAGGATGCCCTGCGGAACGATCGACTGACGACTTGATAAAGGTGGCTGGCAGCGGATGAATATGGATTACCCAAGACCGGGATGGTTGGCGCTCTTTGAGGGAGACCTTGAGCGACACACCACCTCGCCGTAAACCCCGGTGGGGTGACGGCCCGAGGGGGTTTCCACACGTTATAAAAAAAAAACCTTGAGCAGTGGACGGTGATAGGTTGATTTGATATGTAATCTGTGGCACCAAGTGCCTTGAATATGACAATTTTTACACGATTGAAATTATTGTTTTATAACGAGATATGATATAAAATGGGACTAACGATCAGAAGAGTTGCCTAATGGTTAGTGCCACCCCTGGGTACCTGAGAGTCATAAAGGCAGCACCTCCCCATTCTTAAGTCCAATCTTAAGTTACCAATCCAGATAAAACTTGCATTAAATTCAGTTCCTCTTGCTTTGTCAACCCTTTCTTTCCGATTACACCCTATTAAAGTATTTACATTATTCCAAATTTTGATTCATACAATTAGATTATTCTTGTTTAACTTACTATAATTAAGCCCTGACAATTATCTGACTTATAATTCTCTGAATCCTTCACATTGAATACTTGTAGTATTCTCTCACAGCTGAGTCAATAACACGATTTATCGTTTCATAGAATTCAATGTCTTATAAATCAAGCTATGTACACAGTACCAATTAATTACAGTTTTACGTGGCATATCCTATATATAAGCAATAGTGCTTAGAGAGATAACTTATAACAAAATTTTAAAAAATCATGTTTGAAAAACTTTAAATGAAGGCTCGGATCATTTTCCAAAAAATTTGAGAACAACGTCTAATATTTAAAGAAGATTTATTTATAGAATGTGAAACTGCGCAATATAGGGGCTGAAAGTTGTTACATAATTTATAATTAGTTTACTTAGAGCTGCTTCGAAAGATGTTTTTGCAAGACGCGATTGTAAAACCACCATTTATACTTAATATTTACACTGTTATGTTAAAGTTGAGTTATAGATATTATATATTCTTTCATTTGTTTAATCTCTTAAGCTAGTTAATATTACATGGAACAAACTGGGGATTACTTTTGAAAAATACTAAGAATTCTCCAGACATTATTATATGCGCAAAACTTTGTATTTGATGTTTAAAATGAAATTAAAAAAATACAAAAGTTGAATGAAATCTACATGCAGTCACGACTATCACACATATTTTCACGAGTCTCACACAGTGATTCAACATGACTTACGTATTATTTCATCACATTTAAAAGTGAACGAACTTATTATACAATAATCGTAAAACCGAGACAAACAATACCTCCTTTTGATTGAGCGTCTTCATTGTGTCTACTTGATTAGTTTCACAAATTTGTGAGACAATCCTGCACGTAGGTAATTGAACTCATCAGTTAGCCAAAGGGATTAAGTATTTGCTGTTGATAGGTAAAGATCTACCAATTACTTGAGAACTACAAAGTATATTATATAAATAAATGATATTATACATAATATAAAGGTGTAATGCAAGTCAAATTCTTGCTCCATCGTCACTTCATGGATATTTTTCCAAAGTTGATAGTCACAACCTTGACTTTTTGGTTTTCATAAATAATAGTAGTCACTGCAGACGGTAATACTTGTCTCTTGAGATGAAAGTTTGTTGACGTCCTTGTTAAAAGGCATAACATAACATGAAAATTGTGTAACAAACTTCCATTTATTTGTAACCCTGATAAACACCTTTCATTAGCTAACCCACGCATTTGCGTTTGCGCGTGTCAAAAGGACAATTGAGACATTGATGCTTGGTCTTTTTCAATAAATCAACTATCGAATACTAAAAGAATTAACGAAATTGATTCATCCGTTCACGTGTAATGCCGTGACCAAGAACAATAGGGATTCATTTTAATACATATATAGATTATCTTATATTACAAAGGGTAAAAAAAGTTGTAATAGCTCTAACATGTCGGTCAATCTGTTTTTGACCGTTTGAAAAAAGGGACTTGATATAGAATACAAGGTCAACTAAAATATGACAAGCATAAGATATAAGATGACACAAAACCTTTTTCAAACTAATTTCTGAAAGGTTTCTGTTCATAAAAAATATATTCTTACTTATATAATTTCGGCGTCCTTTGAATTTGTGTAGGCTCCTAAGGTTTCGATGTATTTTTGTCGAAAATCCAAGAAGTTCTTCGGCTTTCGTTTTTGTGAATCGTTTTTATAGACTCAGAATATTTATGATTGGTTTGGAATTCAATATAATACAGATCGTGGTTACAATCAGATTTTTTTTATCAATTTATCACGTTCGGCAACATCTTTTTAAGGTAGTTACCAAAATTGAAATGCGAATTTTTTTCAATCTTATAACTTGTTAGGAGAAACTGAATCGTTCATTGTAGCAATCAGATGTGACTAGCGATCCTACTCGGGTATGTAGGCGTTTCCAGATTGGACAGATATTAATAGATAGGGCAACGGATCTATTTTCTTTATTTTGGTGACAGGGTGAGAAATCCCTTTAGCGACAAAAGCGTTTCCACTAAAAAACGCTCTGATGGCCAGTCTCATGTGCTCTACTTTGGGAAGCATTCGCACTATGTAATTTCAGATCCCCGCTTACATGACAGCGTTCCAATCCAGGATAAGTCCCAGGCAAGTCATAAACTTCCTCTCGCCTATCACTTTCACATTCCAATTCCTACCACTTCCCCACTTTTAACCTACTTTTCATATAAAAATTTCTAATTTCCCCTTCTAATTCCTTAAAGTACTGAGTTAACTACAATAGCTTGGCCCTATTACATAAGAAATACTAAAATTACAAAAACAATTAAATTAAGACGTTTATTGCACTTCTATCTACCCCTTACTTGATATACATATATACACAAGTAGGTATATGTGTAACTGTGTCATACTCTAGTCCTTATTAAGGCTTTATGTAAAACCATAAACGTTTCAAACAATTATTACAAAGTACATTAAATGTTCATAGATAATTATGTGCCTAAAATATGAGAACACCTGATGACGACGGTTTTACAATGGATCCATAATTAAGGTTAAAGCCAACGTCGGCATAGCGGCGGTCAACGTCGCTATAATACGGGTAATTATACTCTAATTGTCTAGGTTAAATTTAATAGACCCCTAAATGTTATACTGTCCTCACATTTAAGTATAAACAAAACATAAAGTAAATATGTAACATAAACTTGAAGTTTCTAGGGATCAGCTGACAACACTCGTGTAATATAGTAAGTAAACCCGTAAAATAAGTAAACAAAACGTAAATTTAGGTCAAATATTTATGTTACACGTTTAGTTGTTCATGGTCATCTCAACCACAACCTTCAACTGCTGACAACTGCTGAACGTAGACTATCATAAAGTTTACTCTAATAACCAGTGCTGCACTGCCCGCATACAGTTTCTAAAAATCCACGTCTCGTAATAATCTGTCAATTTTTAATGTGTTTTTATAGAAACAAAACAAATATAGTTGAATATAATTTTATATTGAAATAGTATAAATATAAAAAATATCTCAGTCTTTCACAAGAAATATTTGTACACAATAAAATGCAGCGTGTGACTCCGATGTGCGCCGTTGCATGTGAAATGTCCGCACGTCTCGAGTTACGGCTTGAACACTTAAAATTGTTTTATATTTGTTTTCAATAATATTTACGTTAAAACTCATGTTTTTATTTGATTAAATAAACTAAATTATATTTAGAAATCTTTTCTATTGTCCATCAAATTCTAGTATTAAAGACAGTTTAAAGTACAGTTCAATACACTAAGAATCATCATATCATCAACAGCCTTTTACAGTCCACTACTGGACATAGGCCTCTCCTTGGTAAGGAGGTTTTGTCCTACTATACCATGCTGGCCAGACAGGTTGGAACAGGGTTTGTTTTTCCTCCTCTTTGTAATGATGTTGCCTTTCATATTTGGTTCCCTTAGTCGCCTTTTACGACACCCACGGGATGAATAGGAGTGGTAACACTATGTATTCTTAATCCGTCACCACATGGACTTAAGAATCTTAAAATCAATAAAAAGTACGATGACGGTTTTTTAGCCACCGTGAATACACTTCAACTCAAAAATTCTCGTTGTGTAAGGATTACCGATGTCTATCTATCATAGTAATTAATACAATATTATTTTTAAAAATTAATATTTAAACCCAAACATCCCACGATAGCACAGAGCTGTAGAACAGAGGAATTTAATTTAACCACTACCAGTGTAGCTAATACTCGAATATCTTCTGTTCGGTACCCTTCTTTTTTACTGTTCGGAAATCCCCATGGATACCACCGAAGGGTGGTTATGTCAGACCCGAACCGACCAAAAACCACACGCCACCTCTGGTACCAATGAGGACCAGGTGCACCCTAGTAAGGAAATAACTGAAACTGTGTTCGATTCCGTCTACTGTGGAAATATACCCTATCCAAGTGTATTGTAAATAAATACATATATTGATAAACTACATTACCACTGTAGCCCCCTTGTTAGCGCCGTAACCAGAATTCAGTGGTCGTCTGGTCACGGCTGTATTCTCTCGTTGTGTACACAAACCAGTACTAAAAACAGTAACAATAGTAACAACACGCATTCGAACTGATTGAAATTTTCTTTATTTTTCTTTTGTGACACCGCGTGCAATCGACCCGTGCAACGTATATGATATGCTTCCTTGTATTGTATTTCTTTAAAAGGATGTACATATAATTTCTGAACGTATTCATACATATATTCAATTCAGTATTATACACGTAGACTAGATAATAACTATTCTTTAAAATGCAGCTAACTGAACAAAAGAAAATAAATGAACATCTCAATTGCTGAATTCCTGGCGATTCCATACGTACAGTTCAATCATTGTGTACTACGAGTACATTTCATAAATAATGGTATTCGTTCCTGAATAAATTTGTAATACAAGAAAATATGCTTATTATTAATATGGTATGTAGATATTAGGGATATTTCTAGTAGGATAGGGAAGTGATTCTCCCTGGTGAGTGACGGATTTCATTCCGACCTAAAACAAATAATTGTGTGATGAGTACTGTAATTTTTTGTTAGTTGTATACGACAAGATATGCATGTTTATAAACAGTTTGTTCAGTATAATAGAGCTTTTACCTAATTTGGGGTCAGATGACCGCGTGTGATGATGTTTTTCCTGATTTATGAATAACAACATATCTACCTCGTTGATCCAACGGTTAGCGTATGAGGCTGCCGATTAAGAGATCTCAGGTTCGATTCCTGGGACGGTTCAGAAAAGTATTATTAAGTTTTTCAGATCATAGAAACGCTTAATGACAGCCTGGAGTTTTTAACCCCATGCCTCGGAGAGCACGTACAGCCGTCTGTCCTGCACTCCATCTCTCCCTGGTCGTGTCGGATAGCCGTCTCATTGGATTGTGAGAGTGGGGGAACAGAGAGTGCACCTGTTAGCGCACACACTTGTACACTGTAATATCGCCTACGTAGTTGGTTGATGTTTGTTGAGACTGGCCGTCGTGGCTTAAATCGGCTAGGAATACATACATACATAATATACGATTATAAAGGTATTTATAAATCAAATAATATAATAACATTCACCACAAACAATGTTTAAATACAGTACTGAATCACAACCCAAAGTTTTAGTGGAAGATATACCTATGGCACTAAGTTCGCTTTAGAAAATATATGAATTTACATAAAATGTAAATTAAATAATAATTATACCTTTTTGGCATAATCTTACTTGATTCAATAAAATTAAGGTTGTACTATATACACTATTAGGAGGGATCTGGATGTCGTAATAACAGCTGTTCCCGGATCCCTCCTATGTCAGGCGCAGAGTGGCACACCGTGTGGTTTTAGTTGGTCCGATTCCGACACACCACCTCGCCGTAAACCCCGGTGGGGTGACGGCTCGAGGGGGTTTCCACACGTTAAAAAAAAAAAAAAGAAAATAAATGCACAGATATTCTTTATTCTTCGAAAAATTAATTTGTTATAGATTTAAATGCAGATATTGGTTTTGGATTCCTAGAATTAGATGATGTAATAGACTGTTTTTAGATTAAGTCTTGTTACCAAATTTAATATAACTTTATTTTTTTTACGATAGATAATTTAATGATTCTAAACCCAGACTAAGTTGCATAATATTTGACTAGTTTCTTTATAATTGTATTAAATCATTTACGCAATGTGTATGTCGTGCTGAGAATTTTCAAATTTAATATTTTATTAAGAATAACAAAGAAATAATGGTAAAACTTTATCTGTTCACTATTTACCCAATAAGCTTGTTGTGATTGCTTTACGATACTTTCGAGAGCAATGCCGCAGCTCACATGAAATGTGTGAAAGTCTCGGACACTAGGAATAGCTTTGTGAAGTAAGTTGTGTTACATAGACATTGAAATCTTCCTAAATTCTAAGTAAGTAAATACATGTATCGCATTTTTTACACATAAAAAACTTAAAATGAACATAAAATCAAGTACCTTAAAGTTTTTTCCAGGCACGTTGCATTGCCAGGTGACACCACGTCACGCGCTGCTATACTTGACTGTAGTTCTGTAGTTTGACGTAACATATTCCCATTCTTCTACGAGAAATTTTGTGATCTCGAAAGGCGATCAGAAGAAGATAAAAGATAACTAAGATGTCCGTGTGGTGATGGATCAAGAATATATAGTATTACCACCCCTATTCATCTCGTGGGTGTCGTAAGAGGTGACTAAGGTAAGGATCTATTCAGACAAATATCATTACAAAACTTGAAACAAACCTTATTCCAACCCGTCTGGCCAGCGTAGTAGGCCAAAATTTCCTTGGTAAGGAGAGGCCTATGTCCAGCAGTGGGCTGTAAAAGGCTGTTGATGATTAGAAGAAGATTTTATTGTCTCATCTAGTTGACTCCGGGTTGCAAACTCTGCTACATTTGTTATTGTTCTACTTTGAAGGTATTCATAGCCCGACCCGAATCATTGCTCCAAGTATACTATTTATATTTGTTGACTTCAAATTCAAAAATCAACTTCGTAAGTTTGTGCAAATAATATTTTTCTAAGATTTATTAAATATTAGATGACCCTGTGAACTTCATTCCACCTACAATTTATTTGAGGACTTACACGAATTCGTACAAGTGTGCAGTTAGTGATATTTCTACTCAATTGATATCTCTAAGAGGTTCGAACAAACTTACAAGAGTCCTTCGAACTAATTTGTCTAATTCTCTCATTATCATCGTGATTTGCATATCAGGAAGCTCAAGGTAGTTCACATTTACATTTGGTAGACATATATCAGATCGACTCTCTTGTAATTATTGTTTCATCAATTATTGTAATGAATGACCCAGTATTTCTGATTTAAAAACTAAACATTAAAATTTTGGTTTATGTAAACATCATCAACAGCCTCGATCCCTCCTATGTCAGGCGCAAAGTGGCACACCGTGTGGTTTTAGTCGGTCCGATTCCGACACACCACCCCGCCGTAAACCCCGGTGGGGTGACGGCCCGAGGGGGTTTCCACACGTTAAAAAAAAAAGGGTTTGTTTCAAGTTTTCCTTCTCTTTGTAATGATGTTGTCTTGTATACTTTAGTCACCTTTTACGATACCCATGGGGTGAATAGGAGTGATAACACTATATTTTCTTAATCCATCACCACACGGTTTACGTTTAGGTAAACAGGATGACAGATAAATAAATATGTTTTATCGAAGTATATTCTCAAAATATTTTGAAGAAATAAGATCGTTTAAATGCCATAAGCAATAGAACACAAGCGATAGAATACGCAAGACTTTAAGTTGGCAAAATCACAAATGGTTTCTTTAAAGTCGAGTATAATAGTATAAAAAATTATGGAGACAACTCTCTAAATTACCAAACAAAATATTTTAAGCATAGAACTTTTATAATTGTTCTGTCTTTGTATTACTATAGCAACATTATTTCATCACATCTTACGCCCTGTTTAAATGTATATAGAAATTATTTTCGTAGAGCATTTGAAGTGTGTTTCGTTCACACACTCAATTTATCGTCAAAGGTTATTTTTCTAAGCGAAAAAAAAATTTGGACAGTTACAAAACACTTATTTAGCAAAGAATATTCTTTGGGACTGGCCAGTTCTTCAAGAATATGAATAATTCAGTGATAAAAATGTATTGTCCTTTGATTTGAGCACTGAAAAAATGATGGTATACTTCTAAACGCTTTCGGTCACAGCAACCCGTCTCAACGGAGTACAGCCAACTACAGTTTAGGTATTGTAGTGCACTCTCAGTTCTGTCATTCTCATTATCTAAAGGGACAGTTATATGACACGAGCCGGGAGAGATCAGGCGTAGAACCGACAGCTTTACGTGATCTACGAAGCACGGGATTAAGATGGCCCAACCTGAAAATTGCATCCAAGATCTCTTGATTGGTAGTGGTATACATAATTACTAGACCAACGAGGCAGTTAATTGAAAATTTAAGTTATTAGTAGTATGATCCAGATAGATAAGTTCGTACATACTTCATACCTTTGACGGGCCCGTTGGTCTAGTTGTTAGTGGCCCTGACTGTTGAGCCGGAGGCTGGGGTTTTGATTCCCACCCAAGACAAATATTTGTGTGATGAGCACGATTATTTTTTCTATACCTATATATATAATTGATATAATTGATCTAGAATTAAATTTATTTAGAAATATTTTAGTATGTTAATCAGCAGTCTGGTTACCATAGCACAGGCTCTGCCTAATTTGGAATCAGACAGGCACGTGTGAGACGTGTGTGGTTATTTTTTTAGACGTACCTTGTGGAGCATTAAGATATTTAAAATAGCAAAGAATAAATTGGGTTAGTAATATGTTTTTATTATATTATTTTTGTAATTATATAAGATCTTTAATATTTTTTTCATTGTTGCATTGTAAACAATCAAACAAAAGGAAACCCTACATCTGAAGGGCTATTTAAATCATGATTAATTACCAATAAAAACCTTTTGTTCAGAAAATCAAAATAACTTTTGTGAAGCGAAAAGAACTCTATAAAATATTGTGTTTAAGATTTACAAAACAAAGCTGAATTAAACATAAATAAACAAACAATTAAAGAAAATTACGCATGAAAAGTTAAGTTTACATACGTGATCATATATTTACTTTTACTTCAACCTATTACCGTTCATTGGTCATCGAAGGTCTCCCCGACGACTTGAGAAAAATGGCTTGCAGCGGATGGATTCTTATTGCCAGAGAATGGGATGTTTGGCGGGATTTGGAGTAAGCCTTCGTAGGTTTTCAATTTAGAAGATGAAATTCGAGGAAGTTCTGACTTTAATGCAAATCTTAACTAGTTTATAGGATAGCTCACGTTCAATATTATAATATTAACAACATATTTATCGTCCTATCATCCTATGAACAAGCATTGTGAATCTATTCATAAAAAATCAGCTGTCAATACTACCGTCTATCTATTTATAGGGTAATCCTAGCATTCCAACACTTAAGCGTATCTTCAGATTCTAAAAAGGTATCTCTAAAAAGAAAAACTACCTTTATAAGCGATCCGGATATCAAATTCCACCTGTGTTTAGGAATCGGGATGAGTATTGATGTGTTAAATATTTATATCCCAGCTGTTATTGTAATGGCGTCTAGACGCGCCGGAATGCCTAACGTTGTGTTCTTTAATAAAATCCTACTCAAAACGGACCTCGCTTTTGAGACTATGTTATAGCTAAATTTAGATAACTATCGTATGTACGAGCTAAAGAGAATGAGAGCTCAAATTATGTTCCTTGTATTGTCCTCTAAGAAATGGACTTTACGAGTAACAGGACTCTAAAAAGGGCAACGGATAGCTACGACAACACGGGGTTTAACAATAACTTTAGTATTTTATCTTTAAAGTTCTTCTTTATTAAAGAAAATCTATAAAAAGTGTTACATATTAACCTGAGGAGAAAATATGTTTAATAAACATGTCTAGGATTATAATTGGGCCACAATCATCTGGCCCGCATTTAGAATTCTTCGAGTTCTAGTTTCGTTTTATATGCGGTTTACGTAGATTATTTCTAAGTACTTATTAATAATACTCAAAATCAGAAGATCCAACTCAAAATTTGCATTGAGAACTTCTCAAACCTTCGAGGTCTATTAAAAATAAACAATATTCATTTGAACAATTTCGAACGAAAATTACTTTGCCACTCAAAACTTTCAGTGTATTTATGATATTTAAGAACCTTGGCGGCGGACTATGTCCAGTAGTGGACGTCTTTTGGCCGAGATGATGAAATTTATTAGATAAATGTGAAATGAGAGCTAAGTTCAGTATTTAAAGATAAAAAGTTAAAGATTAACATGATTTAAAAGATAATGGTATTTGTTACAATTCCTTTCTTGTTTTTCACTGAATAGCGTTTATAAAGTAATCGTGTCAGTACCTACGTGATTTTCGTTTCAAATCGATTTCTATGGTTGTTTTGAGATATATAATATTATTAAAAATCAGAGAAAAGCTTTAAAAAATCAGCGTATATCCAACAGTAGTTGACTTCCTCGAGGGCAAATTCAAATCCGATTCCAAATGCCAATTCCTAACAATTAAAGCATCATGTCAGCTTCTAACATCTGAACATATAAATCAGGCCTATTTATCTTCGTGACTTATGTAACAACAAGGCCACAATTGCAAAACTTGGACAGACGACCTATTATGTGTAACTATTGATAACTGTCTGCGTGAAACTGCCGAGATGGGAGGTTCTGATTGCGTCACGGCAACTTTGACGGGCTAGATTAATTACTTTCAGAACACTGAGTATATGACACGCTTCTCAAATCTATTATGTAAATATTGAAACGTGAGAAGAATTCTTTCTACACAAGCTCACAAGCATAAACAGAAAGTTTTTGTAAATTAATGCGCACTTAAAATTAGCTACAAGGTCAATTAGTGTTCTGTATGGCTCTGTTGAAGTGACGTCTCCATTCCTAGAACGCATATAAGGTTACGCAATCTAGTCCTTGTAGTAATAACCCGGTCTTCTATTCTGCTTTCCCATTTGAGATAATAAGCATCCTTAACCCTAGTCCCACTGCTTTATCAATTTTCCCTATCCATATCAACTTTTATTCTCTATTTCTTTAGTCTGCAAGCGATTGTTATTTCAAATGCCAGGTAAATGGCCGGCGATACAACAAACCAGACAAAACAAAATAAAAAAGAGAAAATGATGCTGATAGCTTTCTACTTATCTACCTTTACTCTACAATTCCTGTCTTCTAGCTTCAGATAAGTAAATATCTCCTATCTTTTGTAGCAGAATGCCATCATCAAATTCATATTCCTCCTATAATCGTGTATAGCGTAAATAATAAATGAATTAAAGTCCTCAAATTGCTAACCTAATTTTGGTGCTCAAAATGGAATCGTACACCAACACCAGTCAAAGCCCACTCCGTATTATATTACAGTCTGGGTATGACGTCAATCCTAAACATTTAAATAACAGTATAACGTATTGCGTATCGTTAAAAGTTTATGGGTGTCAATGTCTGTTACAAGTACCATTTTATATAACATTGCACAAAAGCACCTGCTGTACTCAAATAAATTTAGTTATAGTAAGATTGAGTGAAATTGGATGAAGTAAGTAAAGTAATAAAATAAAAGAAAAATTTTGAATTTAGGATTTCTTTTTCAAATAGACGATATGAGTTTATTGGAATAGAAAGAACAGTGCTCACTTAGACTTAATTACATGACTTGCAACTGAAGTTTAAAATTATACTGCGATGCCATATGACATACAAATTCCGAACTGAATTCTTTAACGAACATTCAGTCTCTATTCTAAGAATGTTGAATATAAAACGACATTAATCTTCCAAAACACAATGAGGCTAAAACAAAGTCTGATCAAGGCTCTGAAGATGTCAGTAATTCTGATTGTCCTTGTAAACCATTTAGAACTATTATTTGGAATTTACTTTTCTTAGTTAATAGATTTATTAGCATTTAAGAAATTTCAGAATAATAGGAATATTTATCTTACATATTTTTATGATCTCAATTTTCATTTATTTTTTTTTTAAGAACCCTATGAGAACCCTAGACAAGTACTAGACACGTCAAGATTTACATATATAACAAGTTTTACTTCAACAAATAAAAATATTTATTTATAATTAATACATTCAATCTACAAAATGTAAGCATTTAACAGCCCTCTGTCTATCCCTTCACTGTATATTTATGTACAAACGTACGTAAGTTTTGTTATCTGATTTAATCAAGATCTAATGAAAATAAATACAACTCACCAACACACTCAAATTTCAAATAACTTTTACCCTTCAGAAAAACATTCTCATTTCTCGGATATTCGCAGATATTAATTGTGTCATCGGCTTAATGAAGCTGATCGGCGAAAGTCTCAGTGAAGCATTGAAGTGTACCGACCGCCTTTTCGTACGCCGATCGCTAACGAGGCACGCTTGTGAACGTAACGCTAAATTTTTATAATTACTCTCATAAAAGTTTACGAATATTCTTGAAAGCGTTTTTGAAGATTTGCGTTTACGTTACAAGAAAAATAATAATTAATCTTTTTCGTTTTTTACTTAATACTTATATTGTTTGTGAGTGGCTGCACGGTTAGCCTAGTGGTTTAAGCGGTCGCAACGCTGCTCTCTACTACGCTGAGTGTTGTGGGTTCAAACCGCATATGGGACAACACTCTGTGTGCTCCATAAATTGTTGTTCTGAGTCTGGGTGTTCTTTGTGTCCGTTTCTTGTATGTTTGTTAAGTTTCCCTCGATACAGGATATATTCCTAATTCGAGCATGGTTTTTTTTTAAAAAAATATATTTGTGAATACTGTAATAAATGGTATACGAATTAGAGAAGAGATTTTAATGAAACCCACTCTTTTCATGAAATATATAAAATAGACAATGCCTAGTGAGCAATTTAGGGTGATTTGAGTATCTTGTTTTAGTTAACTGAATAGTATATCAAGATATATGTAATCCAAGAAACATAAACTGTCATTCAGCTTTAGATTCAACTTAACACTTTTATACTTCGAAAGGTCAAAATATTTACTATATATACAATTAAAAACTCATAAATAAATTAATGCATTAATTATAGAATTGTGTCAAAGTATGTGAGGCCCATTGATGCAGGGGTGACAGTTATCGTGGTAACTGTGTAAATCTTACACTGTCACGATGACTGTCATGCCTTTTACGTCCCCAAGCAGGGTGTGAAAAAGCATCTCACAAGGCCGCCATAGTGTGGGTTACCATACGGTATCGTCTGCATTTGTAATGAGTATGGTGACCACAACTCTTGGATTCTATTCATGCTTTCCATCAGGCAGAGTAGTCACTTTGGCAGGCTCTTAATATATAAAAAAAAGTATTAATTAATTTATTTTTATTAGTTGTTAAATAATCTGTGCTTTCGGAAAATGAAAAGCTTACAACTCAAATTCTAGACGTCCGATGAAACAGTACAATGAACTTTCACCGGGATACTCTTGACATAAGAAGACAAATTTATTACTTAAACCTTCTACATAAATATCTTTCTTGTTTCATTTCTTGTTAAAAGTGATGAGATAATTATCTGATGTCGCTTTTCTCTTATTGGTATATCTCGAAATTGAGATTTTGCCAGCTTATTGAAACATTGATCGCATTGAAAAGGAAATTGCTTACAGCGATTTCGTTTGCGATGGACGTGAATTTCGAAGATATATTATTATGGTTGAGTTGTGAAATATAGAGTTTTTAAGTGTGTGTATGTGTGTATATGTGTGTGTGTGTGCGTATGTGTGCAGTTTTGGTTGGATGATTATTTCTTATTTCATGATTTTAACTTTGAAAATTACAACTTCCGTATAACATTTAATGCCTTATGTTACCTTGGGGTTTAAATTCAAAAGAACATTTTTAATGAGTGTTTACAACATGAATAACATCAGCTACTAAAATTTGTAACCCCAGCGACTTAGGCTCATTTTTTTACTTAAATGTATAGATTAATATTGTATTAAGTATATACAGGGTGTATAGAGTTCCCACTAGTAACTTCAGGCTGCTTTTTTTTACGTGTGGAAACCCCCTCGGGCCGCAACCCCACCAGGGTTTACGGCGACGTGGTGTGTCGCAATCGGACCGACTAAACCCACACGGTGTGCCACTCTGCGCCTGCCATAGGAGGGATCCGGGAACAACTGTTATTACGACATCCAGAGTATCCTAAGGCCCCAGTTAACCTCCAAGTGATGCACCTGCTGATCGATGGACGAGGCTCTGGCAAATAAAACATCCAGGTGAGCGGCAGTAGGCGTACCACCTATTACGTGGGACTAAAACACTGACGAATGGGCGTTTAGTGTGTGAAAACATCTCCGGGGAAACAAGCGTGATTTTATGTATGTGTGTAACATTATATTATGTTTTAAGAGAAAATAAAGAAAATATTATTTTATTTAAGTACATTAAGTACCTGCAGATTTTACCCTTTCTGAGAATAAAGAACTATTTCAAAGTTTAAGCATATTTTAAGACAAACGAGCTAAGATGAAGTGATGTCACAATAAAAATCTTAAAAAAAAAAAGTTCCCTGTCAAATGAATACTAAGTGGAGCTGAAGGATTTTAATCTTATAACTTTAAGTACAAGCAACGTGATGAGATACAGAGCACACTTGTGATATTACAATGAAAAAACTTTTTTTAATAAAATACATTTTGAAAAACACTATCACACTTTCTAACCTGCTGCAGTTTTTAAGAATAAGTGCAAGATACTAAATATTTCTTCTCTTTTCATATTGTATTTATGAATTTATAATATTTGTATCGAGTGATCATTTACCTGTCAATGTGACAGGCATTTAGTTTCACTTTAGTATAAGATGCCAACGTGCATGTCACAATGAATCTAATGATAGATGACTACCGCAGGGTGGTAAATACTTTCGGCCCTTGGAACTCCTCGTCTTTTAAAATTATGAAAGACGAAAAAAGATTTTCTGAAGATTTTCATATGGTACAGTAATATGAATGGTCAAACAGTCAATACAGAAAACAGAGGGGAGTAGCAATTGCTCCACAAACAAGTGCTTGACTCTTAAATTAATCGATTTTTTTTTCTGCACATAATTCAAGTCTTATTCCAGTTGAACTTAATTTTGCCGAACCCTAGCTTCCGAACACCGTGAAGTGCACACAGTTCAATAAATATATTTTTGCTGCGGTACCCACATGCTAGGTAGATATCATAAATTTTATATAAAGTAAATCTAACAAATGATTTATGTTTTGTGGGTAGGACAATATAATTAAACTTATCAGAGGCTCAAATGGACCGCTTTGAACAGAGAGATACTACGGCCTCATAGTGTTCAGCAAATTTGCACGTTGCTTTGAACTGATGAGTAAAGTTATCAGAACTTGGAATGCATGCAATGCAATTGAGTACCAAATTATGACTCTTAAGCTGTCCATGGGCGACGATAATCATTTACTACGAAGTGGTTTGTACATTCGCTAGCCCTCTGTACTAATTATTAATAGTATGCATATTAAAAGACGGAGTCGCTTATACAAATGGCAGGATTTTTATAAATTTCTAAATTTAACATTATTGCCATTAAACACCCGTTTGTCGACGTACATATCAATTTGTCCTGTACTGTTTGGTATATGTCTAAACTGGTATTATTTACAGACGTGACTATTGACATAGGAGCAAATTTTGTAATTGCCGACCATTTATGCATATTAAAAGTAACTTCGATTTAAATTATTAACTTTTTGTATTAGTCGAAGCAATATTAAAGTTTTTTGTGCTGTAGGAGATGAACCAGCACTTTGGACATCTAATGCTGAGTGTTCAAAAAGGTCCATAGGCTTTTGAAACTCAATATACACAACTACGTTGCCGTCACTTGGTCGAAACACGACAAAAGAATTGCATAACATCGGTTTTGTTTGAGTTTGTGGTATCACTACGGCCAAGACGATCAATGTGTGCTTGGTTGCTGCTCTCACGATCCTTGTGGAGTTTGAAATATTATTTCTTATGTTTTTAATGTTGTATTATAACTTTAGTTACTTATGTTATGTTGTACACAGGCAGATTTAATGCCGTGAAGCATTCACTCCTAATCTACCTTCAGGCGATGCGGCAATATGGTGGAGTAGGTACACAGATAAAATATTGATTTTTTTTTAAATTTTGCATGATTATGTAAATAAGAGTTAAAACTACATCAGATTTAACCATTAAACATTAAAAACTATAGCTCTTATGAAAAACATTTTGATTTCTAGGTAGAGTTCAAGGCTCACTTACTAGTTTCCAGGTTTTAATTACTGCTGCACGACGCCTCGTTTGTATGATTTAACCTAATATTTCATCTCTTTAATATTTAAATTATCCGGCACGTAATTGAAAAAGTTAAATTTAACCGATACATCTTCTGAAGCTTGGATGTCTATGTACTAGTCTCTGTGTCTACTGTACTAGTGGTCTAGTGGCTAATGTCACAGACTGTATAGTTGAAATTGTTCGGTATCTACTGGGTATAATTCATCTAGGACATGTACATAGTTAACATTCAAATTATAAAAGTATGTTTATAAGCAGTTTGGTTACCTCAACACATGCTATTTAGTTTGATATCAGAGTCTCTGCTTCGTTATCAATATTATCATCATTAACATTAAAACTTCGTATAAACCACGAAGCAGTTTCCACATAAATATCTTTATTGTCTAGTATATTGCTCAATACATCTGTTAATATTACTAGCATATTGTTCAACACTTATTCCAGTTTTCTTATGGCCGGACACATTTCAGAAAGTGGGTGAATGGTTCCCCAATGTGTTCTTATTAAAGTGTTGGTCTATGTTAGACTGGTTTAAATGATAGGGGTCCTTTTATTGACTACTTACTGATATGATACAACTATTGCAATGTTCTAACACAAACTGTGAATTGAAAAGCTTTCAGTCCTTAACATAGTAAGTACACATCTTATATTAACTGCCTTGGTGGCGTACAAGGTAGTGAATGTGACTGCTGTGCTTGAGGTCTCAGATTGGATGCCCGGGTCGACCAAATTTTTGTATATTATGTGAATATTTGTTTCGAAGTTTGGGTGCTTTCTATGAATGATATGTATGTATTTATAAAACAAAATTATATAAATATTCTATCAGTCAGTCTAGTTATTATAACACAAGCTCTGTGTAGTTTAAAACTAGATGACGTTGTGTTTGAAATGTCCGAAATGTTTATTTTTTTAAATATTTATAATAATTACTGCGATCACTTAATATCTGTGACATATCATCCAATTGTCTGACGTTTTTATCAAGTCGCACAAACTACAGTCGCATGTCCATTGACTTGCGACTGTAGTTTGTGCGAGTGTGTACATAGATGTACTTAATTGTACTTACATATCATGAAACGTAGAAGCTAAAAAGTTAGTCACATAAACACAACTTGTACAAAAAGACACAGGGTACCTCTAAACCACAACCAAGACGAAATTTTGATGCCACAAGATATCAAAGCTGTTTAAAAAAATGTACGCGTGATCGATTTACATACACGAAGCCGCTGACAAAAGCAAACAGAAAAGAGCACCCCCACTCGTTTTAAGTATTCCCTCTCCTAATTTAGGGAGTAAACAAAGGGTGGCAACTACACACATTACCTTCAAGAGTACCATATGTTCCATTACTCCTGTACCATAAAAAAAAATTAATAAATACATTACCATATTAAAAAAAAGCCAATATTCGAAAGGCGTCAGTTGTCATTCACTGCTGAATATTTGACGACATCCAAATTGAGGTCCCTTCCATTGATCGACACTTACTTATTGCTAATCAAATATTTTACGAACCTTATAATTAAAATGATTTATCACAGTAACTCTCTCTTATAATATTTTACAGTTTTAATATATCTTCGTAAATAATATGTTTTGGAGATTTCGAGAACTTAAGCTTGTAAGATGACTTGAATGACATTATTATCTATTGAAAAAGGTTCTATGGAGCTGTCAATCAGGTTTACATGTAAAGAAAATGTAATGAAGGCTATGTGACTAACACTAACACATAACATATTGTTTTTTTTTTACTATGGAGTTATATTTCTTTTATATTTGAAATACAAAAGCAGACACTGATATTGTTGATAAATTGTGATTTTATGTGTAGAGCTGACACATAGTGTATAATAACTATAATATTTAAATAATAATATTGACTATTTTTAGACGTTCGTAATTTTTACATATACTAATATAAACTAAGAGAGTTGATAGAATAATATTATTGTTGTTTTTTTTTTTTAGTGGTTTTCTTTTTTTTGATTGTATATAATTTTTGAATGTTACACAGCGTGTCTATCGTAGATTACCAAATATGTTTCTGTTAGCTATAGTTATATAATTTAAAATGCATGTAAGATTCACATCTAGTAGATGTAAATCGGAAGTAATTTTGATATATATATAATAATCTATGTCTTTAAGTGAGATTTTAGATCAGTTTTGTGAATTAAAAAAAAAAATTTATCGCAGTATTTACTCTCGATAAAGTTATATAAAAAAGTTACAATACCTTCTATTACCCGATGTTTCGAACGGGTTTTTTCATCCGTGGTTACGGATATCGTAACCTTTTTAATAATTTTATCACGAATAAGCTCAACATCAAAAATAAAATTGACTATCTGTATTGCTCTGGATTCTTTTATCTTACATTTATTCGTATTTTAGAATTCATCGAACAACCTGTACTATATTTAACTAGAGTGTAAATAACTATACATAATATTATTTAGTAGCTTTCCACAATACCTTATTTAACGTCATAACAAAATGTGACGCAGTTCGAAGTTTATCAATACATCGTGCCATCACTTTAATATCTAGGCTTAAATCTCTGCCTGCAATGTTTCAGCCTGGAGAGTGCACGTGGTGATAATATAAACTGTACTAAACACAGTGTTAACACAAACCGTTGTTTACATAAAAAAAATTGAAATAGATTTTATTATTACACGTGTCTCCACATTGAAGTGTAAATGTCAATACGAGGTGGAAGTTATTCGATTAGTTATATTTATAGTTATTTATTTTCAATCGTTAAGGGCGGCCTGTGGAGGGCTTGACAACCACGTGACAGTTTTATTTCATTACATAAGTTCCCCTTCATTACAAATACATTTTAGTCCAACTCTTATAAATAACGTTTCTACTAATAAGTTTTTTTTGTCGCCAACAGACAGGTCACATGCTGGTAAACAATGGATGAATACAGCAGCTCAGCATGCCCATAGCTTAAGAGACAGAAAGACTAGGCCACCATAGTGTGGTCACCACAGTACTTTGTCTACATTCACAATGAGTATGGTGACCACCACTCTTGAATTGTATTAGTAGTAGAGTCACTTTGGCAGGCGTTAATAAAAATAAAAAAAAACATAGAGACATTGCTATCCTTTAAATTACCCTCCCACTAGAAATACTGGTGGGTAAATCACTATGAAAATTACTTACCACTGGTTTTCTGTGAGTGTCAGTTCATATGTGTTATGTGTGAAATGGTTAGACTTTTTATTCATACGATACCTAGACGGATACGGATTTCATACGATATATAGAGGATCTGGTTCAAATTATATGGTATTTATCTATCTGATTATACATGCAAAATTAAACTTTGGTTCATGTGCGATAAAACAGTTTTTACAAATTTACTTCTCAAGGCAGTATAAATTTAACAAGGCCATATTTGAAATCATTGCTGCATTTATGCAAACAACTTTGTAGTTGAATAAAAAAAAGAAAAAATAAGCCAAGTTAAAAATAAACATTTCTGTAACCATGACGCTCTTATTATGTCAATAGGTCTCTAATACTTCGTGGGCGTCAGCGTCATGAAGTCAATTTAAGGACTACATTGCTTGCAAAAGGCTGTCTATTTTATTTAGAGAGATTTGTTTGAAAAGTTTATTTAAGAGAGGGTTGAGTACGGGAAACAAAGGGATATTTTAGTACTTGGTAGGTACTGTCCAATACAAACATTTCATCTGAGCAAGAAGCTGTATTTTGTATTAAAACTAAAGTGTCCGTATCCGTCTCTAGGTAGTAGAGCCACGCTGATTTCAGCACGAGCGGGCCGGTTCGACCGGGGCAGTACTACCCTCCCACAGAAGACCAACCTAAAGCACCAGCATGCGTGCTGTCGTGTTTCGTTGGTGAGTGTGAGACCGGAGGCCCATTAATGCAGGGATGGTAGTTATCGTGGTAACTGTGTAAGCCTTACACTGTCACAATGACTGTCATGCCTTTTACGTCCCCAAGCAGGGTGTGAAAAAGCATCTCACAAGACGGCCATAGTGTGGGTCACCATACTGCATTGTCTGCATTTACAATGAGTATGGTGACCACAACTCTTGGATTCTATTCATGCTTTCCATCAGGCAGAGTAGAGTCACTTTGGCAGGCTCTTAATATAAAAAAAAAGAAAGTATAGCCAGAAGTCAAGCGATGTACAAGCGAAAAGTTGACTAGTATAGTAGACCAACCTGTTGGTCTTGTCGAATGGTCTCTTCCAATATTTAGAATATAATTGTGTGACTAACACGATCATTACTTTTGTGTCTGAGTGTTATTTATCAAACAAATATGTACGTATTTAAAAACGTACAGAAGACGACAGCAAAAATCGAACTAGTAAGATAAAAAGAAAACGAAAAATTCTGAAATCTGTAACAATCCATTTTATTTCGTGACACTGATCAATGATATAGTGTTTACTAAAAACTTAACAATAGGCTTAGAGCTAGAAAAATAGAAAATAGAAAAATTTCATGTTACCTTCATATTATCAAAATAAAAAATTACTATTCTAGACGATGGCCTAAGGGTTTATTTAACTGTGACATGGAATATAAGTGTAAAAGAATAATATTTAAGAAGTAATTGTATTTCTAAAAGAATTATTAACAAAAATAATCTGCAAAGATTAATTCGAGAAAGTAAAATTGAATTGAATTATGAACTCTATTAGATACACATTTATTATATTGGTCCTGTTTAGGGTGTTTTATTAATTGTTTTGAGTTATGTTGAGTGGCACAATGATAGCGTATGCGACTGCTGTGTTGAGGTTTTGAATTTTATTCCTGGGTATAATGAAACATTTGGATAATCTGCATATATTTGTTTTGGAGTTTGCGCTGTTAACATAAATAAATTTATGTTTTTACATAAAAAGTATAAAAGTATTATATCAATTAATCTAAGTGTCATAGTACAAGCTCTGCTTAGTTTGAAACTATAGATGACCTTGTGTGTCACAAATCCGTAAAAAACAATATTTATTTTACAGTTTAATAGTTTTATTTATTATATTACATTTCAGAGTATTAACAAATTTATAGTTCTTTTTCTAACTTTTAATGAAGAATCATCAATCATCCTCATCAACAGCCTTTTACAGTCCACTGCTGGACATAGGGCATCCTTAGCAAGGAGGTTTTGGCCTACTATACCACGCTGGCCAGACGGGTTGGAATAGACTTTGTTTCAAGTTTTCCTTCTCTTTGTAAGGATGTTGTCTTGCATATTTGGTTTCCTTATTCACCTTTTACGATACCCACGGGATGAATAGGGGTGGTAGCACTATGTATTCTTAATCCGTCACCACACGGATTTTAATGAAGAAATATTTGAATAAATTTCGATTTGTTTCACTGTGTGTTGATTAAACTTGATTAATTCGATTATTTTATTAGAAGTAAGAATACATATACTTACTTAGAACAGGCCATAAAGACTATCGTTAATTAGTTAGTAGTAGTAAATTAATTCTTTTTATTAAAACTACCAACCTCACCTGCAAGGGGTGTACCTGCTGATCGACGGACAAGGCTCTGGCAATCAAAACATACGTGATTTTATCTATGCATGTATGTATGTAGTAGTGTTACACGCTGGGAGAAGTACAAATACACTAAGTAAAAGTTATGAAGTATGAAGTCATTTATTACTGACTGCACGGTTGCCCTCTACTGCACTGAGTGTTATAGGTTCAAACCCCACATGGGACTTTACGTGATCCATAAATTGTTGTTCTGAGTCTGGATTTTCTTTGTGTCCATTTCTTGCAAGTTTGTAAAGTCCCCACACAGGATTGATTTCTACTGTGGACGTTGTCTTTTCACTAAACTGATTTTAAAACTCTTTTACCAAATGAAATCAACATTGTCAATAAGTTGCATGAGTTATATTTGCTACTACAATCGACACATATGCAGACAGAGTCGCGATATAAAACCGATGTTAAGCAGTTAATGTAACAAAACATTTGAAACATACAACTATTATTACTCATCAAACAAATACTCAGAAACACGTTAACCCACAATCCCAAATTAGTCCTGAATAGATTTAACGATAAAGAAAACAAAGCTCTCTTCATTACAGTATGGTTATAATAGCCATTATGTATATATAGGTAATATTGTACAGGATAGGAACACATCGACGACAGATGAAAATTCTATAAACTATCGTTTTGACGAAAGATGACTTCACCAGTTTCTCCTTAATACCTTTAATGTACAGACATCGACTTTATGATTACATTATATGTACATATAGACGTATTTCTTGTGATATATGATCCTTGAGATACTTAAAATAAATACAATTAAATTAAATCTCACTCACATACATATATTTCCAAACTAGGCAGAGCTTATAGTACGATAACTACTGATAAAAATATTTACAAATTTCTAAATACTTTGTAATAAATATATTTAACTCTCGTAACATTGAATCAGAGAAAATCATCTCACCAAGTTGTAGATATAAAAATATATACATATTAGTTAATATCGAACTGCTTCGTAGATGTAGCTGTTGGCGTATGCAACTGCCAAACAGAGTTCCTCCGGTTTCGGTGCGATTTCTCAGTCGGATTAAAAAATATTATAGATTTTTTTCTGATTAAAGAAATGTTTACAGCCTAAAGTTAGGAAGCTGAGATCTTAACCCTGGTGGCTCGAAGAACACGTCAAGTTGTCGGCCCCACGTCTGATCTCTCCTCAGTCATCACGGATAGAAATCCCATAGGAATGTGACAGTGAGGGAACAGAGAGTGTACCTATGTTTGTGTACACATTTGTGCACTATAATATCTTCTGCGTAGTTCGCTGGTTTTCGAAAAAAATGGCTGTCGTGGTCGGGATCGGCTAGGACTACTTCAAATAAATATAGTCCCTATTACTGTACTCTACAGATCAATATTATAAATAAATGCATTTATAAATATTTACCCACTAGACGCTAACATAGTTGACGCACCGTGGGGTAGACCTTTGTTCACATGGATTGATTAAAAAGACAATTAGTGCGAACGACTAAGCTTTCCTTTTTATGACAGGACTAAGAATCCTGCCACTAAGGAGTCACAACCTTATACTAGTAAAAACTAATAGTACTATTTGTAGCAGAACCATACTAATTTCAATACGAACGGGCCGGCTCGACCGGGGAAGTATTATTCTCTCACAGAAGACGAACCTAAAGCGACAGCATCCGTGTTGTCGTGTTTCGTTGGCGAGTGCGACACCGCAGGCCCACTAATGCAGAGGTGACAGTTATCATGGTAAGAGTGTGAGCCTTACCCCGCCATGATGTCTGTCATGCCTTTTACACCCCCAAACTTGGCATGAAAAAACATCTCATTAGGTCGCCATAGGGTGGTTCATCATACTATATTACACATACATATAAAAAAAAAAAAAATTGCCTGCATTCACAATGATTATGGTGACAACAACTCTTGATTCTATTCATGCCTTCCATCAGACAGAAGAGTCACTTTGGCAGTCTCTTAAAATAGAGAAAAAGTATATGCATAATCCAAATGTTTGCAGACTCATAAAATTAATAAACAACAAGGCAAGTTGAGCTTTTACATGTTCCTAATAATCCCATATTCAAAAACGTAAATTTGCCGACTTCTTAAGTTAATCCTTAATCAAGAATAGTGATCTTGATTCCTGCTCTGTTAGGTTTGATGAAAAGCATCAACTCTCCATCTTTGTGTTTAATAGCATTAAGAACTAAACAACCATTGTGGCTTAGTTAAGTAATAAACTTACATCCATCTCTCATCATTGTCTTTCACTGTCATTAATCATTAACGTAAATTTAAAAAATGATCTAAATGTATCTTTCAATGTTCTAAAATAATTAGAAATAGTTAGTATCTTGATCTGTGTCTAGAAAACTGTATTTAATGATGTGAAGGTTATTAATATCATTATTAAAGGATAACTCGGAATTAGTACTATTAAGTGAGTTCTAATTTCCGAATTTGAATTTGAATTTATTAATGAATAAAGTTAAGCGCCAACGCCGTCTCCGTCTCTTTTTCTTTTTTGTTCTGACATCCCTTTTAGAGACAAACTATAATAAACTTAATCTCATATTTGTGGTCATTAATAAATAGCTACAAATGATGAAAACAATAAATAATCTAATCAATTTCTGGTTCAAACTCCCGCAAACATACAACTGATACGAATTAACTCTACATAATAGCATTTCATAATTGACTTATGAATAACTTAACTTATGATGATTTCCTTAAAACCTTTTATCACCAAGATAAAAAGATTTCGATTAATCAGAATGAGAACTCTACAACATCACAAATTAACAATTTCTTTTACACTGTATTTGAATTAAATATAAATTCATTACATGAGCAACTTTCTTTTTAAATAATTTATAATTAAATTTTAAGATTGTATGAGTGTATGTTTTTAAATTAAAATTAACCATTAGGCATAACAAGTACTTCTCACATTTTTTTATTTTCTGAGGATTCTTAACATTGAAGCTACACTCCAAATATCATATAATCTGTAAACGTAACGTAATTTTTCAAAGAAAACCTTAAAATCTTAAGAGAGTAATTATAAATTGGAATAAGTTCAAAATTAATTGTCAAAAATAGATGACATAAATAGCTTAACCATTACTTTAACAGCCGCTGAAATACAGAAAATATAGCATTTTTATTCTACAGCAATTCAGTACCCATTATCGGGAGTAAAATATTAAAAAAAAAAACAACATCCCTTTTACAGAACAAAAGCATTTGATTTATAACTCACTGTTCTTAATTGCTTCCTCAATTATACTCACATTCAATTTAAATCTGGATTAAAATTATATGGATTTAGATTTATAATTAATTAATTTTGATTATCTAAAAGATACCGAAACATTTCATAAATAGAGATCACCATCGTCACATTATCGTCTACTTTCCTTGGTCCAAAGCCAAAAAATAACACTGACGCTGCATTACCAGAAAAAATACTTAATCTAAGTACTCACGGACAAATATGTTGGACATGAGGGTAGCCGGCAGACAAAACACGATCACCAGAATGTCCGCCACAGCCAAATTCACTATAAAAAAGTTCGTCACAGTCCTCATTCTCGGGGAGCGGTACACTACAGCTATCACAAAACAGTTCCCTACCAAACCAACGATGAAGACCAGTAAGTACGCCACGCAATACACCGCGGTCATCGCACCGCCGTGCCGGTACATAAACTCATCTCTGATGACACCCAAGTCAGACCTGTTCATTGTCACGTTCATCTTCATGGGATAGTGACGGTCCATCGAACCTTCCATATGAGTTGACAGCGGTTCCAGGTCCGGCAGTACAATGTTATCAGGCAGGAATCTACTGTTCATCGCCTCCATGATAGTATTAGAGAGCAAATCTACCATATTGTGCTTATGACCCTCCCTCATGTGAGAGTGGTTGTGGTGACGCCAATGATGACGCGTCTCATGACTCGGCGGTAATTGAGTGGAAAAATTATAATTTGCATTTTCCGTGAAATCATTTGATGATATCCTTAAAGGTGCCATATTTCTTTAATTGTTTATGACATTTTCGCAAAATAATAACACTAAATAGTTTAAAATTAAATTCTAAGCACACATCACTAAGTTATAATAATTCTAGTTTCACACATTAAAAGTTTGCAAAGTAATTTCATTCACAAGCTCGCGAGAAATAAATATGTAATTCTAATAGTCCATTAGAAAAGTATGAAAAGTTCCGTAGCTGTGGCGCGACTGTTCGTAGCGGGTTTTAGGTACGCGTAGTTGTGGCCGCGTTCGCGCGCCGTCTGCTCGTAGCGACGCTACGGCTACGAGCCCCGTAGGCCCCGCCGACTTGACGCATGTGCAATTGTGCATTTTGAGTAATGTCAGGAAAACTCAAACTATTCACTTTGTTATATCCGTAATCATATTATAAATCCTGTTATGTAAAATTTTAAAATATACGTATTAGACATACTTTGAATTTGTACTATAGGTTGTAACAGTGTATAACTTGAAGTAATTTGGACAAAATTATTTGCTGCTTTTTATTTTTCTTTTTATTTGTATAGAACTGTTTACTATATGTATTGTATACCTTTATATACCTGTATAATTATCAACTGGTCACTTCAGGAATTATAAATAGTAATACAGTAATACGGTACTTAGACTTTAAACAAAATAAAAAGAGAATTATCATCAACAGCATCCTTGGAAAAGAGGTTTTGGCCTACTAGATATATCACGCTACCCAGGTATGTTGATTTTGTCCCCTATTCATATCATGGGTGTCGTAAGAGGCGACTAAAAGAAGAAATTACATAGTATAAAATCAGAATAAAGATAAAGAAAGCTTGAATGAAGAGAATGCAGTATTCTACAGTGGATAAGTACAGTTCGAGTGTATCAGAGTCGCATGTCTAAACTAGCTACGGCTGGGTGATTAGAATCTTCTAAATTGTTTTATTTAACGGATCTGTTTGTCTCGTGGTTATTAATTTTACTGGTAAGTCAGAGATTGTAGGTTTAATTAAATCCTGGACAATATCACAATTGTGTATGATCATTTTTTCAGTGTCTGGTACTAATTTACCTACAACAAGTACACACTTCTTCATTTTTATTCTGAGTACATATTTAGCATAACAGAAGAATATATTATCAATAGCCTGATTGCGATAGAATAGGCTCTACCTTATTCGGAAAACATTTATTCTTACACACAAAAATATACTGGACAAAATATATTTTTATTAGAAATTATTATATTCAAAACAAAATGTTGTTGAAAGTTCAGAAAGGTAAACAAAATATTTTAACGAGAATAAAACAAAAAAGGCAATTGAGAAATTAAAAAGAAACAAAAATGCAAAAAGGGCTTTTTTCGTTTGTATGAATACGTCATTTAATAATTAAGATAGATGTAGCCACGATATAATTATTTGAAATACAATAAAACAGAGACATACACTCTTCATCACTGCCACGTTTAGAGGTCAAAGCTCGAACAAATCAATTTGTAATAAACGAAAGACAACGGTTCGAATTAAAATCGTTTGTTTGGTATACAAAGTTTATCGCCATTTGATGTTCTGGTATTATTTGTGATTCCTAGTAACTGAACTAAAGGCACTTTATGCGACAAGTTGAGAGTTTAAGTGTCTCCTATCATTTATTTCATAGTGAAACAATTTCGCTACCGACTAAAGGATTCACGTTTGACTTTCATTTTACCTTCACTATTAAGGAGGAATATTATTATTAGTGTATACGACTGCCGGTCAGGAGGTTTCAGGTTCGATTCTCGGGTCGGGCTAAACAATGTTGCTGAGATTTTCTGACAAAAAATTTTTAATAACAGCCAAGACTGTGTTAGTTAATGGAGTGTCACACTCGTGCCTCGGAAGCAAGTTAAACTGTCGGTCCCGGTTCTCAACACCATCTATGGTAATCGCTACTGGGAAGTCAGTGCCCTTAAATATACTGACAACTAGTTCAACCGTCGAATTCTGTTTGCCCTCAGGGTTGTGGATTTGATCCCAATCGCACCATTTAAAAATTGACAATAATCTTGTAGTTAACAAAGACTAGAAAGAAGAAGACAAGAGTAAAGAGTGGAATTAATTAGAAACGAAAGTTAGTTTTAGTTCGTAGACTGACTCATTTTCAAAACTTAAAATTATAACTCTTTTTTCAAATGAACGAAACGCTTTTCTACTCGCTGTTGCCGCATTTATAGCCCGTCAAATATCTAACTGCAAAATGATACAGATATGCCTTACAGTTAGTTGGTTAGACTCCCATAGGATCATGCGTGGGTAGATATATATAGCTGAGGCTCTACCTACCTTGGTTTTGAACAGCTGTGTCTAAAATGTGTGAAGTTATTAATATTATTGTTACTAAAATTCCAAATAGAATTTCATCAAGGAACAGTTCCTACCACAATTGTTGAAAACGGCGTGTAACAAGACCAGAAATGTATATCAAACAAACGACACAGCCTATTTGTGTACGTGCTTGATTGTAACACTCCGGCTGAAGTTGACAGGACTTCATTCACAGTTTATTTGGTTATGAAATTTGAATAATATGTTCATATTTCTGTACAAATGTAGTGCGTAGGCAGACAAATTGCAAATAAGCAGTTTTCTTTACTCAAGTGAGTTCTATTTTTAATCTGTTAGTATTTGAAATAGACTGCAAAATACAAAAATAGTAACCTTAATCTTAAATTTCTTGGTCGGGATGATAATAGTTTCCTAAGTATTTTTGTCTAATGACAAGTTTATTCTTAGTAAATCTCTTTGCTGAGATTTAAAAAGCCACTTTAAATGACTATGAGATTATGTAAGTATTAGAGAAGGGAGGCTAGCTAAATGTGCCACTTAGTTGCCACTATAATAGTTTTGACAAAGGAGAATTTGCACACCACTATCTATAAGTCCACTAACTGTGTGTATATTAACAGTATCTTTGGAAATCTATAGCTAGATTTGCATGTATATACATTTGAAAATGTAGATTACAATCTGTTTAAGTACTTTTTGCTGTACCTATAGTCCATCTAATATAAAAAGTACTTTATGACAGTTCTGTCAAATTGAGGTATATATAGGGTGTCAAAGAAATCGATCACTACAATTTTCGATTCTCGATATCAACTCCCTATACTCATAAATGGATTTTAATTTTAAAGATTTATGTATTAGATATGTAAGATATACAAGAGTAGATAGATTTTACATAGAGTTAAAATAAACAAAGCGAATTCCCTCTCGATAGATACCTCTACCGTTATTAAGGAAAAACTTATTTTCATTGTTTTCTTTGACAATTGGATAGCAGTTCAATTTTAAGTATTATGAAATACTAAAAAGTAGCCAAGTCGGACTCACCCATGAAGAGTTCCGTAGCAGCAATTTACGACATATTAAAAAAAACTACACGCAAAATCTTATCCAAGCCAATTTACGATAGGAGTTTACATCGTAACATACAATCATATATTTTTTTTAGTTTTATCATTCTCTTATTTTAGAAGTTATAGGGGTGGGGACACACATTTTACCACTTTGGATGTGTCTCTCGCGCAAATTATTAAGCTTAGAAAAAATTTTATTAGAAACCTTAATATCATTTCTGAAGGCCTATTCAGAGATATCCCATAAATATAAGTTTGATTAAAAAAAATCAGTTTCAGTTCTAAGTATGGGAAACCCGCAACCTTTTTATTTCTATTTTTGTGTAAATTTTTATGCGATTCACAGAATACATCTACTCTACAAGTTTCAACAGTATAGTTCTTATAGTTTCAGAAAAAAGTCGCTGTGACATATAAACGGACAAACTGACAGACAAACATGACAAATCAATAAAGGTTCCGCTTTTTGCCATTTTGCTACGGAACCCTAAAAAACGTTAGTGGTTTTAAAATAACTAGTTATTAATCAGTTCGATTATTCCTATATTTGAACGATTATTGATATTTATATATTAATACGCGATACAAAAACTTTATTCCGCTTTTTACGAAAATTGCGCGGACGCAGGAGCATAAAATTTGGCACACTTATAGTTTATGCGTTGGAGAAGTGCAGAACGCTAATATTTTTCAATAATAATGCTTATAAAGTACATTAAATCAATAAATAAAACATTACACACACTACCATACATTTCACACACACATACATACACAAGTGTTTGTACACGCATGCTTTCATTTTGTCCATAGACATAGAGTACTGACATAGACATATCAAAAAGAAAAGTTTTATTTGCCTCATTTAATATAAAAAAAGATTTTAATAATAATGCATAATAAGTACAATAAATCAATAAATAAAACATTACACAAACCAGAATACATTTGACACACGCATACACAAGTATTTGTACACGTATACATACTCTGTGGTCAAATTGTTTCTTTTGTTTATTATAGACATAGTTGAATGTCAAACAGAAAAGTTTTATTTGACGAATACTACGTGAAATACTGAGCGCTTATACAAACTTATGTAATATATATAAGTTGTGTAGCAGCAACATACATTTAAATGTACACGGACTATCATTATATGCATAAAGAAAGTTATGTAGCAGCAATCTGCAATAACAACATTCAGGTAGAAAAAAAATATAATTTGCTATTGCTGGTTCTTAATGAAAGAACTTTAATTATGCCTCAACATAGAACATTAACGGCTCGGAGTGAGAGACAAAGAAGGAATATTTCTCTAAGAGGAAGGAATAATTCCCCATCAGTAGTATTCGATAGTAATATGAGTTTGAGAGATAAATTTAAATGTGCTCTAAATGTCATTTAATGGATTTAGGATTCATTTTTGAATCTTAAGTGACTTTAAGCGACCGAACTGCATTCACTTCATATTGTCACAAAGGTAAAGCATTATTACCACCCTTAAGTCAAAATAAATATTTTAAATCATTGTATAATGGACTTACTTCAAATGAACCTTCAATAAAAAGTAAATCAAAAAATTATTTTGAAAATATTAGGAAATATAATTCATGTTTAGCTATGGTTAGCTCAGAAGCCAAAGTTGCTGAGACAAGGGGAGTGTATCATTTCAAAATACATGATGTTTTTTATCACAGATCAGGCCCAATGACTGCCGCTTATAATCGCTCACCATGTTATGCACAATTATATTTTTATGATATTGACACTGCTATTAATTATAGGTTACAAGAACGTATTAATCAAACATGTAACAACAACATAATGCGTAAAATTTCACTGGAATTGGACGAAACATTCCAAATAATTGGAGTTTTATTAAATTGACCAGTTTTCACACATGGGCAATTGTATGTCGCAGTAAGTAGAGTTCGTTCATTCGATGGTTTAAGGTTTTATATATCCAAATATAACGGCCCAAGACATTTAGCAAACGATGAAAGAGTTTTTACAAAAAACATTGTTTTCAGAGAAGTTTTAAATCATTAATTAAATTATTGCAATATGCGATAAAAAATGCTCTAAATGGATAGTATTTTTAATGCATGATTTTTTTGTTTTGCATCTTCTTATAGCATGTTTTGTTTTAATAAACATTTTTAAATAGGTATTCTTTATTTTACTTCTTTTTAATTTCATATAATTTGTTCAAAAAAGAGATTGGCAAATAACAGCCTTGGTCAAATCTGTGGTTATAGTAGTTTAGTTTTCGACAGTAGAACCTTAATAATGTTTGAATATTATATTTTAATAATGTATATTAAGTCACTTACAATTTAAATTTATTATGGTCGAATTTCGACCACTGGGCGACTACTAGTAAAAATAATTTTAAAAAGCCATGACAATGTGGTTAACCTCACTAAGTGATTTTGAAATAATATCTGAAAAGAAACATGTATGCTTAGCGTATATATTATTATTTATGCTTCGTTTTAAATATTCAAATTCAAATACTTTGATTTAAATATTCAAATACAACTAGTGCAAAGAATTGTACACCTCTCTGATAAATTGAAAATTAGTTTATAGCTTCCATGGTTTAACGGTAAGGGTCGTTGAAGTTATGTATATTAGTTACGCCTATACAAAGTTGCTTCAAAGAAATAAACATATTATTATTGTAATATTAAATACTTCAAAGAACAGCCCACTTTTGGTGACCTTTTTATTATGTAACTGATAAATTTCATTTCATTTCAAATTAAAAATAACAACGCAACTTACTTTTTTTTCTATTTTAAGAGCCTGCCAAGTGACTCTACTCTGCCTGATGGAAGGCATGAATAGAATCCAAAGGTTGTGATCACCATACTTATTGCAAATGCAGGCAACATAGTACGGTGACTTACACTACTATGGCGGTCTAGTGAAATGCTTTTCCACGCCCCGCTTTGGGACTTAAAAGACATGATAGTTATCGTGGCCGTGTAAGACTGATATTTTTAACATGATAACTGTCATCCCTGTATTAATGGGCCTCCGGGCTCGCACTCACCAACGAAACACGACAGCACAGACGCTATCGCTTTAGGTTGATCTTCTATGAGAGGATAATACCGCCCTGTTCGTACTGATCAATGAGGCTCCACTACCAGTAGTACTACTAGTTTTTAGTATAAGGTTGTGACTCTTGACTAGCAGGGTACTTAATCCTGTCATAAAAACAACGAAATACGACAGCTCGGTTGCTGTCGCTTTAAGTACTTACGTTCATCGTTTTTAAAAGCTTCATTATTACCCGTCTGGAGTAGCATTTTATATTGCGATATAGGACTAAATGGACCGTACAACTGGAACTTGAGAGTAACAAGTGCGTTGCCATTTATAATTTCGTTACCACAATAGAGGTTTTTTCAGACCATATTCATTAGATTACATGTCATTAAGCGATGTCAAGAAGTAAAATGTCATGACATTTAGACTAAATACTTAGAAAATTATAAAAAACTGTTGTTAAACATTTTTTCGTTGCTTTTCACCGAATGAGTCGGATTACCGCAGCCCAAAACCCCTTAATTCTGTGTGGTGCTTGTGTGCTTGTGTGCTCAAGTGACCTTGAGCGGCAGTCATCGCTTACTATTAAATGATGCCTCCATTCATCAATTTTGTCAACTACAAACTAACTAATAAATATAAAGAACAATGATTGAAATATGAAATAACTATCACTATCATAAAGAAAGTTCTGAGAAATGTCTACCACTTAAAGCACAATAAGTTACACATTATGAGCCAAGATGTTGGCGTATTTGTCCAACGTTGAACCATGAGTTACATTTATGGAGTGATTGATCTACTTTACCGTGTCGTTTACAAAGAATCAAAGTACCCATAATTATGCACATGACACACTTTTGAAAGATCAATATATTCTTCCATTGATTTTGTATTTGACAAATATATTGCAGGAAACTGGTTGAGGAACATAAAATTTGTTTGTTTAGATTCATCTGTAATGTTATCGTAGCCTTTTTTTAAATATATCACAATAATATTCTCTTCAGTTGCAAAAAAACGATATTCAGCCTCCGCCCGAAAAGATATGCGAGTAACGCGAGTGGCCAGGGTGACAGTACGGAACCCTTTCCGAGCACGGTTGCCTCGAGAAGTATCTGCACTCGGTCGCTAGGAGAGAATTGAATCCTAACTGTCACCACTGCGACTACAGTGAGCACTCTGCTCAGCACACGCTGGCGCATTATTTCTCCTGAAAGGTGGAGCTTCGAGCCCTTCTTGCAGTTATTGGGGTAGTGTTTTCACTACCGACTATCATACGCTCCATGACCGATAGCGATCGTTCTGCAAAGAAGTCATTTCACAGAAGGAGGCGGCGGAGAAGACCCGGGAGGAGCATCTCCACTCGGACTCAATTTGCCGCCGACGAACCAGGCAGTGGAGGCACGCTTACCAGCGTCTCATGTTGCCTGAGTGTGGCTGCAGGTGGACAGGATGGGTTTCTACCTCCACTGCCTGTAGTGGCCAGCTACGAGGAGGCGACGTCTTCGTGTGTCGTACATCACCTAAACAGAGAGTTTACCTGTAGATGTCCGTATCAGTGCGGACGGTGCAAACGTCACTTTAATTCATTCAGCTAAATTTTTGCCTAGTACGAATACAGCCTAATATCATAAATATTTGACTATCAAAACCTTCGACTGTAGTTAGATAGCACTCTTTATAGTTTACTTCAAGGTAGTCGTAATCATAAGAAATCATATATTTGTTATTGTAAGGCTGTTACTATTCTTGCTTTATTTTTTTTAAGTTATACTCTGTCGAGGTAGTCCGCCGTGAAGTTTAGAAGATAGACCGGTTCTCCGGGAGCTCCACTAGCCCTTCGTCTCCCCTGCGGAAGGTATGGTGCGAAAAAAGCACTCCTAGCGTAAAAAAAACTCTAAACATTCCAAAAAAAGGATCTTTTTTCATTTCAATTCATTGTAAGGCACTTTAAAACATTAATAAATTTGATTTTGACTAAGTATAGTCAAATTGTTTCAGAAAAAACTGACTGACTGAGTATATTTGTTACTGATTTTCTGTGTCGTCGTGATAGTGCTTGGGTTTGTCATTGGTGGCTCTCCCTTGTGTTCTATCAGAGGGACGTGTAACAAGACTCAGATGAGACCCAACTTTCTTTAAACTACATTAACCTCCTTTGATATTAATAGAAATTATAGAGGGACATTATTTTTCAGAATCTCGGGATGAACTTCTCTATCTATCGACTTACTTGAACACTTACTTGACGACTGTACTTCCTTGAATTATATTTCTGTTAATACTAGATAATTATGGTGGTGTTATTTTTTGCTTATATTAAACTATTATTATTTTCCTTAATAAACTATTATTTATTATTTATGTAAAAACAGATATAGTTCAGCGAAAACTAGCTCAATGCCGTGACTCCAGTTTGTATCTGTCTGTGATCAATTGACGTCCCTATTCTAGTGGCATTCTCTATCACGGCCAAATATCAAACAGCATTGTAGGTGACCTTGAAATATTTGATCTGAATACTTCCTTGAATTCTTCACTCTATCTATTTTATATGTTCAAAATTACCTTCTTTCACTCCATTCACCATTATATTTCCTAGAATATCAGTGTCAAACAAGCTCTCTCTGCTCGGTCTTGTATATCTGACGATCGTGATCAGCAGTAGCACCAGAAGCATTATCTGGAACGGATGGTTTCTCTCCATCAGAACTTATATAGATTGTCTGAGGGATCGTTTGGTAGGCTCAAATACCAGCAAGTATGCAAACTCTTTGTAATGTTACACACTAAGGTGACTGCAAATAAAATTTAAAAAGGGCCCAGCGTATGATGGTGAAATTGATGTACATATCTGTGACCCACCTATCAAGCCAGGCTTAATCTAATATTATCTATTCTTTCGATCAAAAAACTATGTTATTTGCTATTTTCTTGTTATTTATTTGTGATCAGATCGAGTTAAAGCATTAAAACTTTATCAAAGATGAGATTTTCTTTATTAATACCAACCGTGAAAAGCTCGTAAAATTTTACTGTTTTAGTATTACTGCACGATTTTGGCTTTAGACGAAGATCTAGGGTTTGAGCAATGAGACACGAGTTTACAAATAAAAAGTGTTTAAACGTGTATTTGTTATCAGGTCTGACATTATTGGCCTCGTATAACAAAATATTGTTGTGTGTATGGAAGAAATTATCACTTGTTGTATTCCGAATCGATGTAATCGAAACCTCAACGCTCCTACTTCCATCTCAAACGTCTCCAGGTCAACGGAACATACAGTTCTTAAATTCCCAGACAACTGTTCAAATTAGTTTAAATCTGATACTAAAATGTCCGATACATCATCATTTAGGTAATTAAAAATAAATAAACACACTGAGTACGTCACAAAGCACGAACATAGCTAACAAAGTTATACACTACTAAAATTATTGTATTCTCGTCCAAAATTTATTTTTTGACACCAATACATCGTCTTAGATCCGTGGTGGACGAATAAATCGCGTTATAAATAGAAGACAGTTATTCGCCAAGTGACTGTCGTATATCGAATATAAAATCGTGCACAGACGCCTTCATATCGTGTAAATTCGATTAATTGGCTTTGTCATTAAAATTGTTTTTTCACATTATAATATAGAGTAGTAGTTCAAGTAATGAAGAATTTAGTTCCTGTTTTTTGTTAGATTAGCATTTTTTGCAAACATTAGTTCTAGGATACATCTACATGCTATTACTTTCAGCAAGATATACGGTCACTGCCTCGGTTGTGCAATGGTAGCGTTTGCGACTGCTGTGTTTAAGATCTCGGGGTCGATTCTCAGATCAAGTGTTTGTATGATCAGCAAATATTTGTTTACAAGTTTAGGTGTTTACTACGTATAATACATATGTATATTATTTATAAAAAAGTAATATATATATATGAGTATTCTATCAATCAATCTAGCCGTCATAGTACAAGCTGCTTAGTTTATAGCTAAGATGACATTTTGTGTCAGATGTCCGAAATATTTATTTATTTACCACTCCATTTTTAAGGATTATAACGTGATACTGCGCCGTGTTTCAATATTCTATAATATAGTCGAGAAGTGTGAACTCAAATTATTATTTTTAAAATTACATTTAACACCCACACCTCCGTTGTTTTATACGTTGTTTTAAATGATATTTAGAGAGTTCGAATTATCTGGCAATAGCCTGTTCGAGTTACAGTTACTGATCTATTCATAAAGTGCGAGGTTGCAGGCAATATGGTTGCTCCTTAAGTATCACTTTATTTACATTTATTTTTTGTTCTTAACCCTGACACTAAATGACGACAATTATTACTTATAACGTTTACCGTGACAGTAATACACGCTATCACACATATATTTTCAACATAAACACGACAGTGACGATACAAAAGTCGACTACTAAATACGCCATCTAGCCAATCGTACCAGAACTAAAAGCTAATGCGCTAGTTTTACAACAGTTACATAAATGAGTGTTTTGACCATTTTCTTTCAACTAGCTGTAAGATATTGATATCTTGACAATATTTTATTACCGTCATAAAGTGACTTAATTTACAACACAAAACACACAACTTTATACAGACCTGTATATTATTTATATGAGTAACTGTTTTGGAAAGTTCAATGACCAAGACCGGGATAGTTGGCGCTCCTTGGGGGAGACCATCCGCTATAGAGGCCAGCCGCGAGGAGGCGACGTCCGCGTGTGCCGTACATCATCTAAATGGAGAATTTATCCGCAGATGGTGCCTGCGGTAGCGGGCAGACGCTAGGAGGGATCTGGATGTCGTAATAACAGCTGTTCCCGCATCCCTCCTATCTCAGGCGCAGAGTGGCACACCGTGTGGTTTTAGTCGGTCCGATTCCGACACACCACCCCGCCGTAAACCTCGGTGGGGTGACGGCCCGAGGGGGTTTCCACACGTTAAAAAAAAAAGACCTTCGTTCAGCAGTAGACGGCTATAGGATGGTTGATTTCATTGACTTGTATATACTTACAGCCGTACATATGTTTTCAAACATTTTAATATTATATTATAATCAGTTAGTCAGCTTACTTATAGCTAATTGTAATCATCTAATTATCAGATCAACAACCTTTAACTGTCCACTGCTGAACGTAGACCTCTCCTTACGAATGTGGTTTTGAGCCACGCTAGCCAAACGGGATGTTAAAATGTTTATTTCAAATTCTTATTTCTCTACGAAGTGATGTTGTCTTTGATCCCTTAGTTGCCTCTTACGACGCCCATGGGATGAATAGGCTTAACTTTGACTTAAGGCTAATTTTACTACTTGCTAATTAAGTTCCTGACATCCTAAGGCAACTTATCTGTTAAATAACTGTGGATTTCGGTTTTTTAAATCTTGGATAGAGATATATATATCAGATATACATACATTAATCAGCAAATTTTATTGTTAAATAGTGTTATATGGAAGATAACTATCTGAAACTTTATGAGAAACTTGTTTCCGCCATAGCATGGGTCGCCTTACTACACTGTCTTCATTTGCAGTGAGTACGGCGACCACCGCTCTTGGATTCTATTCATGCTTTCCATCAGGCAGAGTAGAGTCACTTTGGTAGATTACTATAAAAAATAAAAAATACTGGTCTCTGGTATTCTTAAGCCGTCACCGCAAGGAGTAAGCTTATAGTAGTTTAAATTTCAAAAGTACTTTTACCTGTAATATATAGATTTTATGGTGATCGCACTTTAACCATTTGAATTGGTCTATTGTAAAGGGCCTCTCCTTGGTGAGTCATTGCGTAGACATTCATACCATGACATGTCAACATATGTACTACAACACCTATCGTTTCATCTAATAGGGTTTTTCTATTTGTGGCCTGTTAAAATGACTCTACTTTGCCTGATGAAGGGTATGAACAGAATTCAAGAGTGGTGGCCAACATACTTATTGCGAATGCAGACAATGTAGTATGATTAGCCATATATATGGTGGCCCAAGAAGTTTTCTCACGCTCACCTTGGGGACATAAAAAGTAAAAAAATAAAAAATAACCTCACACTTCACACACACGACTGTCTAATTTCAAATTTTGTTCTATTGTAGCCAGGTTCACACACTTACCACGATAACTGTCAGCCCTGCTTCAATGGGCCTCCGGTCTCGCACTCATCAACGGAACACGTCAGCACGGATACTAGGTATCACTTTAGGTTGGCCTCCTATGAGAGAGTAGTAATGCCCCGATCGAGCCGACCTGGTCATGCTGAAATTAGCGTGGCTTTACTACCCATTTATGCATATCCTTTAACTTCTAAGTATATTAACTTATACTGTTTGCACCTCTAGATGAACACTGATTAAATATTCTGATTTATTACTAGGTGATTAAATATTAATTTGTATTTTTTCTTAATTATTTGTTATATACAAATATTTATTTAATCAGACACGTACTTCTCCTGTCTCTTTAAATCAACTTAAAAAGAGAAGGAGGTTCTCAATTGCATTCTAAGTTTGTAACTTCAAAGTAATACATTCTGATAGGTCTTCCGTCTTTACTAAACGAAGAATATAGTTTATTATCAAATCATAACACATAATTAATCACAGTTAGTGATTAATAATCGTTATGAAACAAAAAAAATCATAATCTTCGGTCACATCCGTAATGTAATTCAAAGATATCGCAACAGCCGCCTTTGCGATTCAAATCTTGCATGTAAATTAGTTAATCTACATACTAGCTCAAAAGGTCTACTAACTAACCCCTTTGTATATGTAAGTAAACCATCCACTAAATCTCGTGTCAGTGACCTTTTACCTAACGAATTACAATGCGTTCTAATTATAACACAAGTGACTCGAACCACATCGCATTTTAGGACGCTAAATTTAGAAGATATACCTTAATCTGAATTGGTAAGGATTAGTTTGCTTTAACTTGTTTAGCAGAAAAGCATCGTGCGTTAGACCTGGTAACCAAATTGCTCATGTATACAATGCACTTGTATATTATTATATATACATCTATATTTTAAAACTATATTCAGATGGATCATATACTGGCTCTATCGAAGTGACGTCAGGGCCTCAGAGAAGAGCGATGTTCAGTAGTTATTACATTACTTTCCACCTAGTGAGTGAGAATTCAGAGGCTCTCATTCCGTATTCCACCTGATTCAGGCGAGTAGGCAATCATAAGTTGCCAACGTATTATTATCTCTTAAGTAGTATTGGCGGTGGTAGTCATTGACCATCAGAGAACTCACCTGCTTATTTGCCTTCTGTGAAAGCCAATTTTACAAAGATAATAATCGTGTTAACACCAAAAAAATACTTACAGTTCCTTATTTTTAACATTAAAAAAAAAGTTGTAAAGTTTCCAGAACAACAGCAATTTATTTCAAAAGCATCAGGAACCGTTGAACCGGGAGAGATAGCAGTGGTCAACAACCTTCTCCAACTTTTAAAAGATCATTTTCAACGCTTTCTGCAACAAAATGGGGTGGGTATGAATTTAATTAGATTTCGTGTCGCATGGCTGGCCGCGACTGTAACGAACACTCATATTTTTACAATATTTCCTATTGATTCCATTCGCGTTTGCAATATTAGGGTATGTTAAAAGAACTTCTCAATGGGAAATATTAACTTATTATACATTAAACTTATAAATATCAAACAAGCAAGCGCCTTATCTTATGGTAAGTGACCATCGCCGCCGATCTTAGACAACTTAGAAGTAACAAGTCCGTTGCTAAGTGTAAAGCGAAATTGTGGTATGGTTTTTGGTTTCGGTAAGGGATAAAATTGGTACAAATAATAAAAATAGACAGATACATAAATAGATACATCCATTTTCGCTTGAATAACTCTTTAACGGATACCTACACGAATTGACTCCCTATATCCGACAGTTTTACTTTAAACTAGCATATAACAGTTAGCAGAACCTATTGTGGCAACTTCCACATCACAGCACAAACGAAAATATAAAACAGCGCCATCTAGCGAAGATACACCGAACTACAAAGTATGAACGAAACAAATGAATGTAATGAACAACGAAGCAACTGCTAATCCTGTATCGCGAAATATAGATTCGCGTGGCAATTAGCATACATAAAACATCTCAACATCAACCATTGGGCCGTGGCCCGCCAGGCATGATCACCTCGCCTTTTTTTTATTTTTAACATGTGGAAACCCCCTCGGGCCGACACCCCACCGGAGTTTACGGTGAAGTGGTGTGTCGGAATCGGACCGACTAAAACCACACGGTGTGCCACTCTGCGCCTGACATAAGAGGGATCCGGGAACAGCTGTTATTACGCCATCCAGATCCCTCCTAGCGGCTGCCCGCTACCGCGAGCACCATCTGCGGATAATCTCTCCATTTAGGCGACGTACGGCACACACGGACGTCGCCTCCTCGCAGCTGGCCACTATAGCGGATGGAGGGGAAAACCCGTCCCGTCCACCCGCAGCCACACTCAAGGCGGCATGAGGCGCTTGTACGCGCGCCTCCGCCGCCCCGTTCGCCGGCGTCGAATTGGGTCTGAATGGAGGTTGTCCTCCTGAGCCTTCTCCGCCGCCTCCTTCCGCGAAATTACGTCTTCGCAGAAGGTTGCGACAGCGGTAAAACAACTGTCGCTACCGACCATGGAGCGTATAACGGCCGGTAGCGACAGATCTCCTCCAATAACTGCAGTGAGGACCCCACGCTGCGCCACCCAGGCGAAACAAACCGCTAGCGTGTGCTGAGTCGAGTCCTCACTGCAGTCGCAGTGGTGACAGGTGGGACTCTATTCCCTCCTGGCGACCGAGTGCAGATACTTCCCGAAGCAACCGCACTCGGAAAGAATCTGCGTCAGTCGGAAGGAAAGGGTCCCATGCTGTCGCCCTGCCCACTCGGCGATGACCGGCTGGAGATGATCACCTCGCCTGGTCGGAGGATCCTCCCTTTGGGTCAGAGGTACATGACGTCAATTCCCCTCCACACTATATTATGACAACGATTATTCATTAATTTAACTACTATGATAGCCTCATCAACCTGATGGTAAACGATTCCATATATTGTGGAGCTTATTACATATTTATTGACAATAGATGCCTCTTCAACCGACGAACATTCGTCGCAACAATCAGTATCACTAACGCTTGACACATTGGCTATGTGTTCTATAACTTTTGAGGAATCCATAAGCGTATTTCTTACTGTAAAGATATCTTGAGCTAAATGCCAAGCATATTGAAGCTTAGCCTCAGAGCGTAGATATAATTCCTATAACTGAACTATTTAGCTCAGGAGCGTGCCTTAAGAGTAGTCACGCGGTGAGTCACGCTCCGATGCCTACTTACGCCCTGTCACACCGTCGCCACGTAAAGCATTTCGCGGTAATTAGTACCTAAGCTTATTCGAAAATACTCTTGAAACTGAAGACTGGAAACCAAAGGAGGAAAGCAAATCTAAAATGAAAATGAAATATTTATTTGAAATAAACCTCTGTGTTTCCTTATTTATGAAAATAATAATAAATTAAGAAGTTAAGTAGTTTTTTATGCGATTCAAAAACACATAAAATTCTATACCAATTGAGTTAAAAATTTTAACACAATACACAACTCTTCAACGATTATTTTAATCTATTTTTCGCGTTTATTTAATTCCTCCTTTCTCGTCAATATTGTCAAAATCTGTCACAGCGAAGCTTGACAGGTAACAGTTAGTGTGCAATAATTATCTATGTTTTATTTCATATACCATTTAGTATTGTAGTATCACATATACAGGGCGTTATGAAGGAAAACGGATTTTGCAGAATAAAAAACATCAGGTAATAAGCGAAACATTGTATGTACAAAGAGATGTTACTGAACCCTTGTTTATATTCAATATGAAATAATTTTTCCATTCGTATAGACAATACACTATTGTTAGAATGCCATAAATTGTTCTTATTACAGTGATACCGAAGATAGTATATTAACAACTTGGTATATGAGATGTAATGGAAAAAAGCAAGTGGGGCCCCACGTAGTGAGGGTTCTGTAGTTTATTATAACCTTTTCTACACAAGTTACAACTTAATCCAAGTTATTAGTTTCAAAGTTGCTTGCATTTTGTAAGAATTTTTTCATTAGCGTATATTTTACTTTATGTACATTCAACTTCGATATACACATTGTATGCTGTCCCTCTAAAAGAAATCATCATCATCACCCCTTAACTTGCAAAATAGTGATGTATAAAAAGACGGCGTAGTGATGGCGAAGTGGTTTAAGGAGTAACCGGTTGTGGGTGCAAACTTCACACGGGACTACACTTTGTGAGATCCACGAACTGTTTTTCCGAGTCTGAGTGTCCCGTTCTGGTATGTTTGTTAAGTCCCTCGCGACGCAGGATACATTGTGTGCGGCGTGTAATATAGGTGTTGCATTCAATTATAAAAAAACGTTATTCTTTTTAATCTACATCAGGCACCAGTCTTTAACAAGTGTAATCATTTGTAAAGATTAATAAAAAGGAAAAAGTGCAGTCCATTTGAAGGTCATGAAAAGCAAGCTTCAGGTTGATCGATTATTTGCGTGTAGGTGGTATACCATCGTAGAAAAGGTTATGAAGCTATTACATTATTACGATTACTTTATTTTAAACCGTTATTCTTATATTTTCGTACTAAAATATCCAAAATTATCTGATATAATTCACTCAATTTCTTGAAACTGTCTTAACTCTGACATCTACTGTATTACAGATTTTAAAAAGAAACCCTTTTTAGTTTTCAGACTTAGCGCACACCATTCTATTTAAAAAATAAAAAACTGTTTTTTTTTGTTTTGACAGAATTAACAGTAATATGAAATCGTACTAAGTTGTTTATTACTCAACTTTAACAAAAAACTTTGCCTTTAAAAATAACTTAATATTTGATTTGATTATAATGAGGTTAAAAAATAAATTCAAAGTAGAAATAGACATTCAACACGTGAACTAAATTATAAATCTAATTCTAATCAACAAAACAATGAGAAAGTAATTTAGCATGAATATGAATTTCTTGTAAAGCACACGTGTTAATGAGGTACGAAGGCAACGACACCCACGCACATAACTCCCACAGAGTGATAATGGTACTCAAATTTCACAGAAGGCATAAACCGTAAGAGCGGCAAGTATGAATCGACTTTTCACCGAATGATTCAGGTTGCCGGACGGGAAACCTCCTCGCCCTTACTCCTGTTTGGGGGCGAGGAGTACACATAGGATAATAAAGCACTGGTTTCTCCTGAGTTACAGGTGTGCTTGAACGGCGTAAACCACTAACCATGAAGTGATCCAACTCATTTACCCCTAAAATATTAAAAAATAAGATGACTATAATTTCTCACTACCCCGCGCTTTAACGGACGAGTATATTAGACATGGAGTTTTAATATTTACCACTGGACTCTAAATTACTACATGGATTACTTAGACAAGTAATCACAGTAATTTAAATGATCATTAACTGTCCAAACTTAACAAAAATTGAAATGTTATTTGTTATTACTTTTGTGAGCGCGCGATAGATGGCGTTGTGCTAATAATTTAACCGGAATACCGGAAAACGTGTAAAAAATTGGTATTATTTTTATAAAATTGTCTTTGTTTTGAAACATATGTATTATTTACTCGCTATTATGGTTTTTGAATAGTATTTCAGAGTATGATACGTTTTTGGACCTAATCTCAGCCGTTCTGGAGTATCAAAACAAGCGCAAATTTCCAGAATCTTGCATTTTTATTCCAATAATGGAATAAACACGCTCACTTCAAACGTTGGTAGAACATGATACTTGTAAAATGCTATTAACTCCACAGGGTCGTGAACTTAATTTTAATTCATTAAATTTTCAAAAGGGTTTTAGATTCTATTTACTCTCTTATGTTTACTTAGCGCAGATTATTGTAATGTGAATTGAATTAGAAATTAAAAGGTTCGTAGTGCGGCAATATACTTATGCCTCTAGAGCTGCAGGTGTCAATGTACGGCGGTAATCACTTACCACCAAGATTTTTTAATCATCTCATTTTATATACAAACAAGGTTTAACAAGGTAATTTTGATTTTTACATGCAATACCATTTGAATTGAGGACCTTTTACTCTGAGGACCACCAACTCTTAATTGAACTCCCACTTATATAATAAGGAGTATACATATACATCAATCCAAACCTAGTAATCGTCTTACTTAGAACAAGAATAGGAAGTCGAATAAAAACACAATTTCTTGCGTGTATCCATGTGAAAAAGTCTAAATCAGTAATTACGAGTACAGCGATAATTATAATAAGTGATCAACGGTGAATGTTCACTGAATGTTAGATAACGAGAGGGACAACTTAACTATCTTGGTCTTAGCACAAAACTTCTGACTCTTAGAATACGATTTGCTTAATTAGTATCTAGAAACTAGAACCATATAATGATACAGTATTACTGTAACGTGTATTATTTGCCCATGTATACGATTGCATAGATGACGAAGTGGTAGAAATACTCACCTCACTGATTCTTACAAGTGAAGATTTTGGGTCTGATCCAATGGGACAACACTTTGTGTGATTCACAACTTTGTGGAGGTAACAGCTATCATGTTCTTCCAAAACAAAGGGAGGATCCTCCGACCAGGCGTGGAGATCATGTCTGGCGTGCCACGGCCCAACGGTTGATGTTGGGATGTTGTGTATTTTTTTATTGTTTTTTTTTTTGTTCCTATATTAAGAACCTGCCAAAGTGACTCTACTCTGCCTGATGGAGAGCATGAATAGAATCTAAGAGTTGTGGTCACCATACTCATTGCAAATGCAGACAATGTAGTATGGTGACCCACACTATGGCGGCCTTGTGAGATGCTTTTTCACACTCCGCTTGGGGACGTAAAAGGCATGACAGTCATCGTAACAGTGTAAGTCTTACACAGTTACTACGATAACTGTCACCCCTGAATCAATGGGCCTCCAGTCTCACACTTACCAACGAAACACGACAACACGGATGCTAGCGCTTTAGGTTGGTCTTCTGTGGGAGGGTAGTACTGCCCTGGTCGAGCCGGCCCGCTCATCAGCGTGGTTCTTCTACCTAGCATGAGGATATGATACCTAGCATACATATGTATATATAGGATTAGTAGTTGCTTTGTAGTTCGTCACTCCGTAGTTCGACATGTGTTCTGTGGGAGTTGACTTTTATAAACAAATAAAATAAAAAACTAGAAGCATCTACACCCACTTATATATATATATGTATGTATAAAGTTTGTTCGATTAAGTTGGATCCCTGTTTTACATCCTAATTAATTTTTGCAAAATTTTATTTTAGTAAGAGTTTTGTACAAGTTTTTCCCACTGGACATTACCGGGCAACCGTTCAAAAGTACATTGAACCCTTCTGATGTTGTTTATTGTTTACGTATTTAGCTATTAAGCCTCTAGGCCAATCTAGTTAAGAAGACAATTCTTAATTATTCAGTATCTTCTTATAGATTAAGTTTTTGTTTACTAAATCCGCTCTTAATATTGCTTCCCATAATGAGGATTTATAACAGCTAAATAATTATTTGTTTCTTTTAGTTTTTCTGGGTATTTCGTTGTCGAGAAAGTTCTTTAGTGTTTTCATTTTGTGCCAATAATTACAAGAACGATTTGTCCTAGTTTTAATGGCGATTCTGTTGGTCTAGTGGTTAGTGATTCTGACTGCTAAGCTAGAGTTCGTAGATTTAATTCCCGTCCAGGACAAATCTAGATGTAATTTATTTATATCTTGCTGACCCATACAGGCTCGTCTGTGTCTTCTATTATCTGTAGCATGATGTTGTATAGTGGAAACATTTTTTTTTATCAAAAAAGGTTATAATGAGTCAATCTTAAAATTAAAGAGAAATTTTAATATCGAAGAATTCTTTCATACATTATTTCTGCGAAACTTACGCACCATTTACGCAGCGTTCGCTATGGAAGCTCTCAAAAGGAATAAATTTTCACCGTTTTTGCTACATTTTTCATCGATACTTCGCTGCTATTCTAGCATAATATAGAGCATAATCTTTCTCGATCTATCTACCATTGAAAAACTTTTCAAATCGGACCACCAGTCCTTTAGCTCAACGTGTTCAACGAAACAAACAGCATAGAAATGTATGTATTTAAAAATATTTAAGTATGTTGATCAGCAATCTGGTAGTCATAGGCTTTGAAAAATTTGGGATCAAACGACCGTGTGCCAGATGTGTGAGGCTGTTATCATATTATACTTATACTATACTGTACTAGTTTACTTACAAAACAAGGAAAAAATTAGTAAGCATATCGTACAGGTGGTAATTATTAGATATTCATGCCTTAATGATAACCATTTAAAGAAACTTAAAAAAAAAAGAAAAATAGATGATTTATTTCAAGAGAGCCTCGGCACAATCAATCTAGTTGTAATAGTACAAGCTCTGCTTAGTTTGCAGCAAAATGACGTGTGTCAGACGTTTGTAATATTTATTACCAGTGGCGCGCCACAATGTTACACGCGGTTGTTGCTCTACCTTCCTCAGCCTACGGGAATACCACATTTTTCAGAGTAAAAGTAACTTATGTGTTATGTCAAATTATAATCTATTTCTATGCTAAACTTCATACACATCCGTTTAACCGTTTTTGCGTGAACGAATAACAAACATACACACATCCATTCTCTCAAACTTTAGCATTTATACTATCAGTAGAATTTATTTATTTATGATCTGGCACGACCGGAGTGATATCACAGCTTCTGGGGTAACCGTGGAGTAAGAGAGAAATGAACTTTCCTCGGAACCTTAACTCTTAATTCTAGGGGGAGTGTGTTCAGAAAACCATATCCAGGGGTTCATGGGCGGCGGTAGCCACTTACTAACAGGTGACCCGTCTCTCGTCATAATGTTTACAAAACCAAACAAAAGAATGAAACCAAATTAAACATTTTTAGTCGCTTAGGTCTACAATAAATTTTGCCAAATAAATCTGGGTCCAATGATTCTGAATGAAAACTGGTAATTTTAGGCGCAATAAAAACAGGGTCACTGTACTTTAGACAATAGAACATAGCAGACGGTATTTCAAGCGGCCCGTTTATGATGACACCCCTGACCGCCAACGAAAATTGTGTACCTGTAATTTTTGTATAGGTTTCCGCTATCACGGGTTTTATTAGAATTTCATAGATAACCGCTAGTAATCTAGTTTTATGTGATATTATCTTGCAAGTACAATGACGCTATTGTGCGTGTTGGGTGAATGACTCTATGAAAAGAGAGGTTTGTCTGCAAATCATCATTATATTTCTGCTCTATCTCAATATACTTTGGGACTTAACTCAGAAGCAACACTCTCTCATCAAGCTTTGAGAAGAAAAGGCTATCGGTACCGAAATATCTGACAATTTTCACCACAAATTTGCTATGCGGAGTAAAAATCTTCATGAAATAGTATGATGCATGCATTAAAGACAGGATTTTAATACGCTTTCGCCTTCAATAATGGACCTAAAGACAGGTTTGACATTAGACAAAAAATACTTTAAACAAATATAACTGCCACTCACAGAAGTATTTTCATTGTTTTAATAGCAATGCAGATTTGTATACCTCCACTTCATAAAATAAAATGCTAATGTAATAACTTCAATAAAAACGCATGTACATTTGTGTAAAAATAACACTCGTACTCGTAAACTTGTAATTGAGAATGAGTTACTATTCTGAGGTTATGTGCACCAATGAAAATTATAATGTAAATAAAAATATTTAATGTTGTGTTGTAAGGCATTGCTCTAAGTTTACGATGGCGCGACGTGTCGTTTTCTCAATTAAATATTATTTTATTTATCGTTCGTGATCGTGACGTAGTTTATGTTGTGCTTACAATCAATAATATTCGTCAAAATTGCAGGTGTTTAGATTTTATCGAGTCACTTTATTAATTCGCGTAATAAAAATATTACATGTGAACTAGACTGAGAACAAAAAGCAATAGAATAGTTCAAGAATCAACACAATCAAACCGATAAAAAAATTTTTACAAGAATGAGCTGTTTTCAAACAGAAAATGTTCTAAAACAAAAAAATACACTAAAAACTTCTAAAAAGTAAAAAACATTATTACGTATTCTTGTCTACAAGCATAGTTATTTACGGACCCGGTGTCCAGCAATGCACTCAGTCACAGCACGGCGGCGCAGGCAGGTCAAAGTGCACGAGCAGTTGAGAGGGGTGTACAATCGTGTATTTGTAGCATTGATTCCATAATTAGGATATTATCGTATTTATTATTGCTAGGTAAATTGCCTTTTTTTTTTGGTTGATATCAGCTTCAGAAATACCAATAACTGTAGACGCAATAATACGTAATTACTTTATACATTTTAGCATTTTTTTTAGAATAATTTCTGTTTGAAGTCCGTTTCTTTTTATTAAAATTATGTATATTTCTTTTTTTTATTGAATCTGTAGTTCGATAAGTAATTTATTTTTGGGATTGTGGGTAGCCCTACTAAACGCACTACTCATGTAAGACACTACCATTCAAATGTGACAAATGGAGAATTTTACTACTACTACAATACAGCTTGGATGTTATATTTTATTCTGAAAATCTGGTGCCTAATCATTGTCACATCAAAAGTTGTTGTGTGCCTTATTGAGTTTACATTTGTGCAAGACCACATAATTCAGAGAAGACCTCCGTCCAAACTTCCCCAAATGAAAGAGATTTAGGAGTAAAACCTTTACATTCGTGTTATTCTTGCAAAAAGATATAATGTTTTCATTTATGACATATTTTTAAACGTATTTAATGATCCTTAAATCACTGTCACATTATAGAGTGGACCGCGATACACTGCATATATCTATGTACCTCTTTAGACGGTGCATGTGTGATTTTATATTATGTGATTAGGTAAACAATACATTTACATATGATTATAGTAGCCAGGACAGGTTTTCTGTCAGTTATTGTACAGTTCCGTTGTTTGTATCCGAAGAACTTCATTAGAATATCACCAAATTAGAAAGAGGCAACTTCGGAATACTATACGAGTATAAAGTATTTTTGTTCATTTTACATAAATAGGTAAAAATTATTCGCTTAAAGAACCCTGGATTACAGTGGAAGGAAAATACCTGTGCTAGTATTGTGTTTTAACCGATTTACATAAGAAGGAAGAGCTATACTGTTGAGATTGAGAACGTATGTCTACCATTCTAAAACGGCGCCACCAAGGTCAGCACACGTTTTCATATAGAGGAAGAAAGAAGATGGGACCAATTGAAAGAGCTCATCAGAATACTTACAATGCTAAAGGTGATAGAGGACTCGGTGACTTCCAAGATTGCCAATCGAGAGCGCCAAGCAAATATGCGCCGATCAATCGCAAATATAAGAACAAGACTCCACGCAGGAGCGAACCTGACTCTTATAAAAAAGGTATAGATGCCCAGGTGAGATGAACCGTTTCACTTTAAATACACATTATTATGGATAACTTAAAGATAGTCATGACATGACAAGCACCAACTTTCAAACATGAAAAGAATCATCAAAATTGGTACGCCCCGTTATGAGGTAACAAACACTAAAAGAAATAGTTGAATTAATAACCTTCTACTTTTTTAACGTCAGTTAATACATCTATATAATATTTTATAAAACGGTCATATTTTTAGTCTGATCTGTGTTATAACTAATCTAAACATATAATGAAATCATAGGAAAGTCAAAACTGTATATTGAATATTTTTTTAAAAGAATACTTGAGGCGTGATCTACAATCGACATCGAAGTTAAAAATATAAATAGTTTATAGAATTTTGTTCTTATGAATATCCGGGCTAAACTCAAAAAGTACTGCATGGATTTACTTTACATTTTGCATGAATATTACTTACAAGTCGGGTCAAGATATAGGCTACATATTATCACGCTAGCACCTACGGGGGAGGAGCTCTTAATCTTTATTTTTCTTACGCATTCTGTGACAGCGTGTAATCTAACGACGCATATTTTGTACGGTATAATACCTTTGTACATATTTTTACTCTTTTATGTCTTGAAATATATATTCCTGCATTATTTCCTCTACTTCCTTCACTCACATCTTATGACTGAACTGATCTAGATAGTAGAGCCACGCTGATTTCAGCACGAGTGGGCCGGCTCGACTGGGGCAGTACTACCCTCCCACAGAAGACCAACCTAAAGCGCCAGCATCCGTGTTGTCGTGTTTCGTTGGTGAGTGTAAGACCGGAGGCCCATTGATACAGGGATGACAGTTATCGTGGTAACTGTGTAAGCCTTACACTGTCACGATGACTATCATGCCTTTTACGTTCCCAAACGTGGTGTGAAAAAGCATCTCACAAGGCCACCATAGTAGTAGACAATGGGTCACCATTGCCTAAATTTGCAATGAGTATGGTGACCACAACTCTTGGATTCTATTTATGCTTTCCAACAGGCAGATTAGAGTCACTTTGGCAGGCTTTTAACATAGAGAACTCAGCAGGATTCCCATATAACTTTCTTCACTAGCTTCGCTTGCAAAAAAAAAGGTATACTTATATTTTAAAAGTTGTTTAATGATAACGCTATAGCGACACTGCCATCTTAGGTATGTTTAGTGCTGTAGAGCCTTCACGCAGATTACGTCGCGGGCAGCAGTTAGTAAATAATAAAATTAATCATTTTCTACCTACGCACATGTTGAAATAAAAAAGTACATTTTAATACCCTATTCTTACATAATTAAATTCTTACTACAGACTCACCTAACAAATAGTTATAATTAGTCAGTGGTAAGTACCTAGTAAGAATAAAAATATGATGATAAACGACTGCATGGTTAGCCTCGTGGTTTAAGCGGTCGCCACGCCGCTCTCTACTGCACTGAGAGTGGATTCAAACCCCACACGGGACAACATGTTTTATGATCCATAAGTAGTTGTTCTAAGTCTGGGTATTCTTTATGTCCCTTTCTTGTATGTTTTTAGAGTACGCGTTGTATTTAAAGAAAAAAGAATATGGTACTACAATTTAAATAGATGTTTATCAACATAAACATCATGCTGGTAAGTATCAATATTATGTATCATCATTATTATCACCAATAGCCTTAACAGTCCACTGCTGGACATAAGTCTCTTTCGAAAGGTAGGTTTGGCCACGCTGGAAACACGGAATAACTTGTATTCACGTTCTCCACGTTTACAAAAGTCAAGGTATACATTGTGGAGGGAACGAGTGTCATGTCCCTCTGACACAAAGGGAGGATCTTCCGACCAGGCGAGGTGACCATGCCTGGCGGGCCACGACCCAACGGTCGATGTTTGGATGTTGTATATATGTTAATTGCCACGCGAATCTCTGTTTCGAGATACAGGATTAGTAGTTGCTTTGTAGTTCATTACAATCATACGTTTCGTTCATACTTCGTAGTTTGATGTATCTTCGCTAGATGGCGCTGTTGTATATTTTTTCTTTGTGCTGTAATGTGAAAGTCGCCACCATACATTACATAGTTTTTTGTTTTTAATAGACAACGTCCACATCAGGTATTTAAAACACATGTAAAAACATAAAAGTAAACACATATGAAACGAACATAAAGAAGACCTAGATTCATAACAACAATTTAAGGATCAATCAAAGTTTGAACTCACAATACTAGGTGCAATAGAAAACGGCGTGGCGACCGCTTTAACCACTATGCCATCCGTGCGATTAATTTTTTGCCTGTTAAGAAAACAGAAATCATTTCGCTTATGGGTATAAGCGAAATGATTTCTCACTTCCACTCACTTTTTATGTCCTCTTTGGAGTGTAGACATGATTAGATTAGAACAATCTATTTACTGTAAAACTTCACGAAAAGTTAAGCACCTGCACGTAAATTTCATTGGAAACATAATTTTCTTAATGGATATGAAGAAATTATTTCAACTTATAACTAACTTCATTGCGATCAGTCACATTCTACGAACTAAAGTTAAGCGATAACTTTGATTCACATTCGTAATGAGATGTTTACCAAAAATCAATTCTAACTCCACATGTCTAGGTTCAAGTTTGATTGTAGTTATAACTGTTCGTTTCGTTTATAGTTCCCCAAGTTATTTTGTCACGGGATGTTTGTTCGTTCTCTAATTTTAATTATACGTGATGGGGCATATCTGACTTTGCCGGTGTCCGCGGGTCATTACACTGTGACATTAGGAGATATATGATAGTCTACCCCTAAAAAACATACTTGTTTGTATTTTATTCAGAGTTTCTTTCCTCACGGAGCACTAACTAACTCTACTAATTTAATAGAGTTAAGAAAACTCTGGTACTTAAAACACCTTTTTTTTATGCGGAATACCCCACGGATACCACCGAAAGGTGGTTATGTCGGACTCGAACGCAGTAATAACCGCACGCCATTTCAGGTACCAGAAGCCAAGGAACCAGGTGCACCCTAGTAAGGAAATCCTTGGTACCCCGACGTACCCCGGGCCACCTACAGCTTGTAGATTTCACCCCTCCCACCCCCTGTGTGGGAACCTCCATATTCCCTTTTCTTCCTATCGCCAAAAAGGCTGTACTTAATACCCTGAGTTTTAAATATAAGAAAGCACAGAGCAGTATAGAAATGATAACCTGTGATAGGTCTGACTAAATTATCGTATCAAATCCTGTCTATGTCTTTACTTGAGGAAAATATATTTCCTTACATATTGAAATTTGCTTTAATGTACTAATTCTTCCCTGAGTATTTAAATTTCATTTTAAATATTTATCTCAGGGTGTGAGTCTTTTCATATTTTTCCGGTTGCGTACTCTTCTAATCAGAGGAACACGTCAAAGAGAAATTTGAGACTTAGTGTGAGTTTATTTCACATCAACTCTCTCTCGACAATAACCGCGTTCGGTGTTGTGCTTGCCCACATCGAGCTCTACACATCATCATCATCATCAACAGTCTTTTACAGTTTTACTGCTGGACGTAAGCCTCTTCTTAGCAAGGAGGTTTTGGTTTCCTACTATACCACGCTGGCCAGACAGGTTGGAATAGGGTTTGTTTCAAGTTTTCCTTCTTTTTGTAATGATATTTTCCTGAATAGTTTCTTCCCTTAGTCGCCTCTTTCGACACCCACCAGATGAATAAGGGTGGTAGCACTCTGTGTTCCTAATCGGTCACCGCACGTACACGGAACTCTACATGAGTTGTATTAATTTAAAACGGCAATGCCTCCAATGAAAAAAAACAACAATCTTTAATATCTAATGTTTTTTTAGCTTAGAGAACGTGTAAGTTATCTCAAGAATTACACCTTGTGGCGATTCCACATTATAACACAAACGAAAATATATAACAGCGCCATCTAGCGTAGATACATCTAACTACGAAGTATGAACGAAACGTATGAAATTACAATGCAACTGCTAATCCTGTATCACAATATAGAGATTCGCGTGGCAATTAGCATATATACAACATCCCAACATCAACCGTTGGGCCGTGGTCCACCAGGCATGATGACCTCGCCTGGTCGGAGGATCCTCCCTTTGTGTCGGAAGGATATGACACACCTCCCTCCACACACCTAAATTAAATAAGACAGTATCATGAACAAAAAAAACTCAAAAAATAGCACTCTATACAATTGGCGAACCCAGTAAAAATACCAAAGTTATATAGTAACCTGAACATATATACACATTGTATCAGGCTGTTGATTTGAAACGTCACAAAGTATCGGCAAACGTGCGAGGGTATCATTTTCCTGCAAACATTTGAAGATTTCCGGTCATGGAACTTTGTATTCTTGTTTATGTAAAGTACATTACGCATTACACAGTACATTTCATACACAGAATTCAACAAAATTTTTAGTCTTCTAATGTTCCAATGTAGATGACTATCATAAATAAATACCAATGTCCACTTCATTAAAACTAATATCGCGAAACGTCTCGGCAAATTCAATTAACATAGCTTTTTATTACTATTACGAATTTCAATCAAATATACAGTGAAATATATTGTTCAATTGAGTAGTCTAAAACAGTGACGTCACAATTTTGTATGTAGTATATTTTTCATTTAAAATTGTCGTTTTGACAGATGATAAAAAGTAACTAATTTGACTAAGGTGTCATGTAGCCTATTGAAATATTAAGTTTTTTTGTTAAGTTGAAGATAATAAACGCGTGTGAGCCATGCAGCATGCCTCCACCGAATTGTTACCATTGATACTGTATCACCAGTTAACTGGTGATCCACAATTCGTAGATTGATATTCACCTAGTGTCTGAGATAAATGGAAAATTTGCATCTGTTGAAACAGTATCAGTCATACATTTGTTTATTTCTTTATATTTGACATTAAAAGATTGTTAAGAATCCTTTTAAAAGTATTATCTAGACTTAGCTTTTTTTTTAACATAATATTTAAGACACTGTTTTTAAAATTGTATCATTATATTAAGTGTATCACCACAATTATAATGGAGAGATCCATTTTACCATGTACTTATTAATTTACAGGTTATTCAATAAATTTAGTAATACAGGAATGTCTATTCATTATTTGATATTGCATGGCTGAATAAAATACGCTGATATGTGATAAAACCTAACAGTGACACTTGTGAGGAAAATCATAATTTGCTATGAAGCCTTTAAGCGATGACTTAGTCTGAGAGCTTGACGCACTTGATATCTGTTCGAACTAGTAGCTTCGTCAACTAGTTCAAAAACGTTGAATTAAAATTGTGAATAATCGAGTTAGGATACCAGAAGTTAGAACTTTGGAAATTTCCACTACTTTCAGTACCTTTTCCCATAATATCTTAAATTTTTGAGTTATTTACGAGAAACTAAATCTCATCTCTTTTTACCTTAATTTGTTAATAAAAATTGATATTTTTACGTACTTATATACGTATATTTTCGATATAAATTCCTAGACGTCACGACTGCTCATGTTTTTAGGAGCTTTATCAAGAGTTAACACGTCTTCAAACTTGTGACTAGCCTTAACCGTGTAGGTAACAACTTAATTCTCAATTAAGTATTTTTACCTCTTGCGATAAAACAATACTTACAACCATTCCATTCTGTTAACATATTACTGTAGTTTCAACAAAAAATCCTTTACACAAAACCTTCATCTTATCGGTTGTCGTTATATAATCAATAAATTTATTAATAATAATCGTTCAATTTACTAGAAAAGTTCTCAGATTACATTTCTACCCTTTTTAATATACATTGTGAACCAAAGGTCACACTGAAAACATGTGATAATGCCCTTTAAACAGACAATAGTCTTTGCACCTACGCTGCTCTTACTTCAGAGTTTTCATCTGTCTATCACACCAGTGTTCAATGATTTATTATTGTTTAACATAATGACACATAGCTCGACAGATACAATAGAATGTTAGTGTCATAATGGGTTGATAGGTTTTCTTTCAAAGATGCATGCATATACATATATGTACGTAATGGCATGGGATATTCTCATGTCAAAGGTATTACTTGTATACTTCAGAACCAATAACTTAATAGCTAGAAGTGAAGAATCAAATTAAATAATTAAAAATGGGAACATAATATAGTGTAATAATTTAAATACAATACTGACACATAACACGGTATATTTTCCGCCTCATGCAATAATATATTGGCAAAAAGTATTAACAAATCCAAAAAAAAAAAACTTTTTTAAAACTAGATCAGTACAAAACCTCATTCTTTCTGAATCGTTTTTCTTTTCCCAAATATAGGGTTATCTTTAAATCTATTACAGTATGGCTGAACGTCGGTTTTTTATACGAGGAGCGACTGTCATCAGACCTCCATAATCCAAGTACTAGGCAATATCGAAATTTTGTAGGAAGACTCTTTTCAGACCTTTAGAGCTATGGCTACCCGTAACGATTGCCGAAGTTGTTCCTTCGGTAACCGGGATCACTGGTTCCACATACTCTTCGAGGTACAAAGAAGTCTCCATATGTCAGGAATAGGTCAGCCGTAGACTGACCTGGCAAGCATTGCCTAACTTTAAGTCTATAGCTTACCTAACGCGGTTACTACTGAGTCTTCTCATTCAAACATATCATTATTTTTTTGACTTCCTTAAACTAATGTATAGAGGAAGTCTCTCTCCCCGTCTACGTCGGTGTTTAGCCCCGTCGTAAATCACGTGACAGTGTGTAAGGCCGATGACCTGTCGCATCGCGTACCACTTCACAATTATCTCAGCCAGCGAGCGACGTCAAGACGCTTTTATAACCATCCGACGTTTGCTGAGCTAATCTATTTGAGTGATAAACGTCTCGATTGGTGATTTCATATTTGAATTGAATGAGATGTATTGTATACAAGATTTATTATTAAAGGTGAACTATACTTTAACAGTTCTTAGTGTATAAAAACGCCGTTGTACTGGACTCGAGCAAAATTTGACGACACAGCTTTACATTCGAGTCAAGTCTAGTTCATGATGCGAATAGGCCTCGACTCTATGTCAAAAAAGTAAAATGGTTATAAAATAGAATTTGATATATCTGGTCCTTACTTTGGCTGCGAAATTCATAATACGATGTATTTTCAGTGGACTGACGAATTGGTGATTTTTGTGTTTGAGAAATATCTATTTTGAGAAACTGAAATGTATCATTGTGTGGATGTGACTTACCATCGAGTGATCCGTCTATTCGTTTACCCTTTTTACCATAAAAAAAACTTAACCACTTCTAAACTTCCTCTTTTCTTTCACCAATAAACAAAAGCTCAAACCTCAATTATTTGCCATGTTTGTGTTGTTCTAATACTAATTGTTATTCTTAGTTAATTACATAGTTATGAACGCTCAACTCTGTGCCTCTATACAAACTTATCCCAATTTATCCAAAGTTTATTCGTTAACTTGGTACAATACAGGATCTATTTTGTAAGTACGTAGGTAGCAGCTAACTCGTGACATTGGTCTATAACTATTTTATGAATATAGAGTAGATCATAGAGATATTGATTTTAGTGTATATGTGAGATAACTTAGATTTATTGATGTTGCAAGTCTTCAAGACAAATGGCCGGCTCGATTGGAGTGCCACCACGTTTTACAGTAAAATCAGTGTAAAGAATTTCTTTCATTGCTTTTTGCCGAGTGGGTAACCCTCCCCTCCCGTCCTCAGTTGACGTTGATGCTAATAGTTTTAGGTATTAGACCCATATGATATGAGTGCACTTTTGTTTTCAATTACAAGAATCTATCTAAGCAAATAATTACCATTGCCTTTCAACGTGCCTCAATATGCTCTATATTAGGCCGTCGCGTCAGTCCCGGGTGGCGTACAAAAAGTCTTTGAGAATCGTTATGAGTAATTGGAGTCCTGAAAAGTCTGACAATACTCTTTCTACAGAATTTCTCTATCACCAAACAATTGGGTTGCGACAGTATGATGACAGTTGCTTCACGTAAAAAATCTAATTAAGCATTATATCAGTAGACTTAAAAAAAGTAGACCTCAACCAAATAAAAGAAACAAAATTTGAGACATATTATTCAATGTGGTGATGTTGTCAGTGTTCAAGGAATGTTACAAATAGCGAAGATGCGGAGGAGTTCCATGACGCATGCATATTGATGTTCTGTAACGTTATGTTAATATTTTTGATTGTTGTGTTGTGTTAATATTTGTGTTTGATGTGGGATATACTTAACTGAATTTTCGCTTTCATTGTAATTGTTATAAGAGTAGGTAATTATTTTGGGAAAATTGTTACATAAAAATTAAATATATATTAGTAAATGAGAACTTTAAAAAAAAACATACACTTACTGTTCTAAACGTATTGGCTATTACATGACTACGTCTGTCTGTTCCTATATTTGCTTAAATCTTTAAGACTACGCAAAGAATTTTGATGTGATTATTTTAATAAAAAGAGTGATAAAGCGATAAAGATAAAAAATGCATAATATAGTAGAGAAACACTGATAATTTTAGAGGTTTCAAATGTGATGTCGTAAATAAACACATTTTTTTGCGCATACACTGCAATCGCTGGCTAAATCCTACAAGATAGATCAAAATAGTATATTACAGTATTGTACACCTTAAAAAGATCTACCAGACGTCCGCGATGGTATGTAGAGACATGATAAGAGATAGCTCTTAGGGATAACCCACACTAACCATTTTTTATCCTTTACTTATAACGAGAAATACTGGTTTCTTTACGAAACGACTTTAACTTGGAAATGCGCTCCCACTCGAAGTCAGGATGTCCACAAACCGTATTACATTCAAAAAGAATGTACATAATCTCCTTCTTAACGAGATTAAAGAATCGTCTTATCGATAGTTGGTTCAGCTTATAGTCAAGTTGTTATAGTATACAAATATAATCTAAATGTGTGTATGTGTATATTTATGTATGTATATATGTGTATTTATGACGTATGTATTGTATGTGTTCATGTATGTACATGCACTTATGTATGATATATTTTCATTGTCAATATAATCTCTGTGCACCTCCCTTACAATATTTCTATACCACCATAAGGTTGACTGGAAGAGAATGCCTTGGGCATTAAGTTCCCCAATGTAGAAAGTGCATAAAGTGTAAATAAATAAATAAATTTAAATGAATATTTTTGAAGATATTATAAATTTAAAATGAAGGGTCATAGTGGTTGCGGCGAAACCGGCCAGAGGCCCGGCTAGCACTTTATGATCAGCAGCAATCGCAAGCGTTTATCGGCACTCTCTTGCGAAGAAAATAACAATATTTAATAAAAACATGCTTTTCAGAACGACATCGTAATCCGTACTTATAAGTATGTTATGATAAACTAAAATATATATGTATTCGAAATTGTATCATATTATTGAAATACTAAAGTAAATTCTTTTTAAAGACAAAAGGTGCTTTTCAGAGTGTCTTTCTTTTGAAATTGTATTGTCTATTGACAATAAATCCGTGAACATTGTATCTAAAGACATTCAGTAGTATATTTAGTATCAGTATTGCACTCGTGCAAAGCCGGGCGTATTACTAATTGTTTATAATTAGCTATTATAATTTAATTATTTTTAAATACCCAATGTCTCTTCCACAATGAAGACGAATCTAATCACACCACTAATGTCACGATTTATTGGGTCGTTGACTATAAGAAAAGAAATATACATACTTACATTTAAAAATAAGCCCTGTTTCTAGCGCAGTCGGATAACAATAGTTAGGTAGTCCCACATAAGGGACAGAGTTTCATATATTTATCCCACAGCATTCTCAGTCATGAAGTGATCTAAAATCAATTTTTGTCTTCAGTCTAACTAGTTTCTCTATTAACCCCAAAATAGACGGCTGGATTGAATTCATTATCGGCCGAGGTCGACCTATCATAAGGGTAGTAAGAAAATAACGATGACGTACGATTATTACACCTATAAGACCTCTATAGCTTAGTCGGATATTAGGTATTGTGTAAGGCCTAAATGCTTTGTTTACAACTACAGTGGTTTTTTTTTTTTTGAAACGAAGTGCCTTATCGCACTTTGCGAAGGAGGCTAGACGGAAAAAATTCAGACGAAAAGTTGTTACGACACTTTTTGCTATAGTGTAGTAAACCGTGCGGCGTGCGCATGTTTCTCTGTCTGTCTCTCTCTCTCATAGAAAGCAAGCCAATTATTTTCGTTTCGTCAAAGAGCCTACTGATTAAGTTTATACCACATTATATTTGTTAATAATAAAAAAAATATTATTGTAAAACTTAAAAGAAAAAAAAAATATTACAATTCCTTCCCTCATTAATCGAAAGGAACTTAGTTCCATCCGGGTGTCCCTTGACACCTCTCTACTTTTTTTCTGAGATCTATTGGGAAGCAAATAAGCAGATGGTACCTGCGCCTGTGGAAACCAAGAGTCACAAGTAAAGTGAAGGGATTCACTCCATTGTGATTGGTTGTGCTTGTTGCGGCAAAATTCAAACAATATAACGAACATTTTTTTTCAGTTAAGTGTTAATACATTTTGGTGCATTCATTCACTGTTTTCTATGTAATTTTTTTATAATTTATTGAAATGTTGATTTTTACAATTTGATTTATATTTTCTGTTCATAAATTAGTTCATTGATATTTTTGTATTGTATATAAATTCTCACCAATAATAGATGATTATCGAATATTAAGACATAGATTAATGAGTTTTATTCAGTATATCACTTTAGAATTTTTTTTAATACAATTTTTAAAAGTAACTAAGAGTCGCTGTTAATATAGCAACTAGCGCCCTCTCTATCGTGTAAAACTAACTAACTCATTCAACAGAGGCAGTCAAGAAAAGAATAGCTCAGCATTTACTTTTGTTGTATATCTGAGTTTTTATCACACAATTTAACATATTCTTCAAATTTCAAAATATGTTGGATGGCAACATTTTGTCAATAATTTAAGTATTTTTACATAAAAAGTATTATACCAATAAGAAGATTAAAGAAACTAGATTAAAAAAGACCGAATTCAAAAAAGAATTACTAGCAGAGCGTGGTTTCGATCCACGGACCTCTGGGTTATGGGCCCAGCACGCTTCCACTGCGCCACTCTGCTTCTTACAATCGTATCAAAAAAGCACTTCATACTACACTTGTACTGTCGCCTATGAAAAAATTATAATTTGAGATAATGTTATGTAAATATTACCTTACAGCCATTTTTAACTATAACGACTGCTTCGTGACTCTAGTCAACGTTAAAAGCTATTTTGTTGAACTCGCTGATCCACTTGCCAGTTACTAGCGATTGCGATGACCGATTGAAGCAGGTTGCCTGGATTTGATGGTGTCCCATTGGAGGCTTAATTCAGCCATGCCAGCCAATTTGAGCAGGTATACGTTTAAGTGGACCCGGCTTTGCCAATCTGTATTATAAGACACAACTGCTTCCCGAAGTAAAGTCTCAATGTCACAAATAGGGTGAGCCACGAATTAGTTAACATTTAAAAAAATCGTATAAAAAAACCATTTGGTATGTGGCGACTTCCACATGTAGCACAAACAAAAATATACAACAGCGCCATCTAGCGAAGATACATCGAAGTACGAATAGCGAAGATAATAATGAGCTATGAAGCAACTACTAATCCTGTATCGCGAAATAGAGACTCGCCTGGCAAATTAGCATATATACAACATCCCAACATCAACTGTTGGGCCGTGGCCCGCCAGGCATGATCAACTCGAATGGTCGGAGGATCCTCCCTTTGTGTCGGAGGGACATGACACTCGCCCCCAGTGGCTACATCATGTTGAAACCATGTGTTACGACTGTACCAAGAACTCCCATAACATGTTGGAATGTCGGGATGTTAGTTTCAAATGTTGACGAACTCTTGGCACACCCCATATTTTTAATTGTCTCTTCAATACACCCTTTTACTTAAGTACTGGCTACTGCGTTTCCACTTACCGCACTGGAGTTCTACAAAGAAGATACGATAAGCCACACACTCGTCTGCACTCGGAATCTGTTAATGCATAAGATAAGCCTCAATGTCACCAACGTTAGCTGTTTACAGCACTTTGGTGTTTCTTATTCGGTCAAACCAACGTTTCTTCATTCGCGCAGGCATTTAACATGAAAACGGTCGAGCACACGAATGTGGCGACGGTACACGCACCACATATTCGTAATGTAGAATAATTTATATACTGTAATTTGCCATTCTTTTTATTGAGCATAAAATAAGGACCCTTAAATTTAAAAAACAGAGTATCACCATACAATACGCCTCATCGTGATAAATTGTAATAAACTTCTTAGTTCATATTTAGATACTTTAACAATTGTATAAATTAAAAATAAAAATAAATTATAATTATTACACAATAAAATTAATATTTTTGTCATTTATCATCATCACTATCAATAGCCTGTAGTAGTCCATTGCTGGACATAGATCTCTCCATAGCAGGGAGGTTTTGGCCTACTACACCACGTTTGAAAGAGGACTGGCCAGACGAGGACAACTTGAAACAAACGCTATGTTTCGGGTTGTCTTTCTGTTTACAGTGATAATGTATTTTATATTTCGTTCCCTTAGTCGCCTCTGAAGACACACACGGAAAGAACAGTGATGGTAACTCTTTGTGTTCTTAATCCGTCAACACACGAAGAATATTTCTTAATTCTATCAAATAAAAACTGATTTTTTTTAAATAGTTTTATTTATAATGGAATTTTAAGATAACAAATACTTGAAAAATTAAGTCCTATGTAGATCCGTAGAATGTCCAGATGTCGTCGGTTATGTCCAATAAAAGTTCAACAGCGTCCCTTATGAGGTCAAACACTCACCACTACGATTAGCCCTTCATGAAGTGCCCCAAAAACTAGGTAATGGCAACACTTACCAAAAGCTTTACCCACATCGACCATAATTAGGTCAGACCTTCTAACCCGAAAATATTTATACCCTTTATTACCGCTGATAATCCTACTAGAGTATGCGCATTCATAAATACACTATGAGAGAAAAGGTGCTGGTCGTAAAACACAGGCGTTAGAGTACGGTTTTTACTATGAAACAGACTAGTAGTGTCTCTGGCTTTACCCGTGTTTACTCGTACGTGCAAAAGTAGTATTTTACTACAATTAATCTACAAGAAACTCGAAGGTCTATTACTAATGTCAAAACCTAAATTATAAAATTTATCCTATGTCGGGGGGACAAACATTTAAGCGCAGAGAATATCCAAACTCAAATAATAATTTGTTTCTCTCATGTGGGGCTTGAAATCACAACACACAACACGAATGACGAGGCGAAGTAATAGCTGTGTTAAACCATTGCGTTGTCCATGTACCCTTTTTAATCAGTCGTCTATTTCTGCCGGAAAATTAAAACTACACGAATTTCACGCGAATTGTCGTAGCAATTGTTCACGTCAATATATCAAGTGTATTCTGATGTAAAGTAAAGTTCTAGGTAAACAAACCCTTAAACATTTTCGGTTAACTCCGTAAAACAAAATGATCGGTTGCACAGTTAGAGTGAACCCTTACAAACAAGCAAACACACATTCATATTTTTAAAAAATACATAGGAAAACATGCTCCAGTAGTGGCATTATGTTATGAATACGTGGATGAAATATGTCAATTTAGGTTAAAGCTGATAGAAGCCACCTAGATTTATAAAAGCCTCATTGTCCTATAAGCAAAATAACTCTTGTATTATAAAAAAGGATTTTATTAAAGATTTTTATATTGATTTACCACTTTTAGAACCGGAGTCAACTAAAGGATCTTTTGTGTATTTCTGTCTGTGATGCATTCTTATACATTTTCAACCATCCTGTAAAAATTGACGTTATCAACATAGGTTTTTGCTGTTCCAAATTTTATTTGAGTTGATCATCGTATGTAACATTCCAAATAGCGTTTTGGATATTTTATTTTATAGTCAACTACATGCTGGAACCCAACTCCTTTTGGGCAACCAATCGCTGCCGATGGTACGGAGAAAGAAGCCAAAATTGACTTACTCAATCTGATTAAATGAAAAGAAAATTTTCAGTAAATTTAGTAATTCTTCACCACGTTTGGATAGAGCTTGGATGGATGAAATAAATCTGTAACTATAGTGGTATGGTAAACTAGGGTTACATACTCCTTTCAGTGACTAGTGGAGTCATCGACAATTAAAAATTTGTTTTTATATCTCATTTAGAAAATTAGACAACATAGTGTTGAACTCAATTTATTTCACGGGAGTAAACAAATGTACAACAAATGTGTACGATTTCGCTAACGTTGATATTTTTTTCTAAGCATTGAGATCCGTCCTTGCTGAAGCTCGTCAACACTCGGTATTTTCGGTGAAGGTCATAGAGGCGAGTCATAATCGCGAGCGCCTTTCTACGTGCTTGTGTAGTATTCGATATATGTTCAATGACAGCTAATAGTTTATACGGTATAAGGGGTATAAGAACAGACGATATTCCTGACTGTCAAGAACTACTTCCGCCATTGGACACGTGCTACTCAAAAGTCATAAATGTGATGCTCAACTTTGAATCTCTTCACCTAGAGTCAGGGAGACTCGGTAAAAGCAGCAAACGGATCTTGACTGTAAATGCCGTGGGTTCTATTCTCACTCAAACAAATCTTTGTGTGATGAACGCGCTCACTTGATCTGTGTCTGTGTGTAATTAATCTAAAATATGTAGGTTTTTAGAAATATTATAAGTATGTTTAACAACAATCTGATTACCATATTAAAGGTTATTATTGTTATTAACATTTCTGTGAGGCCAAAGTGCTCCAGCCGAGGCGATCTATCGTTCTCCAATGCTTTAAAGAATTACTAATATCAGTTTCATAACGATATCACTGCGCACTTTGTAAAACAAATATTTTGAATAAATTATCATTTTTCCTACACAGGAGTACTCGTTCCCTCGAGGTTGATACGAGTAGCATCTAATTTAACCGAATCAATCATTTAATTTAGCCGAGTGTACAGTGACAGGAGCACCTCGTCCGAGTGAGAAATACCAGCACACTTTGTGTGATCCAAAAACTTTCTGAGTCTTTGTTTTTTGTGTCCGTTTTTTGTATGTTTCTAAAGTTCCCTGTGACACAGGACTATGGCAGCCTATTGAGATGTTTTCTCACGCTCTGCTCGTTGACGTAAAAGGCATGAGAGTCATCATGGCTGTGTGAGGTTTACCACAATAACTGTTACCCCCTCGTCAATGGGCCTATAGTCTTGCACTCCACAACGAAAAACGACAGCACATATATTGTCGCTTTCGATTGGTCTTCTGTGGCAGGGTAGTATTGCCTCGATAGAACCGGCTCGGTTGTGGTAAAATCAGCGTAGCTCTACTACCTGAGGATATTTTTCAATCTTCTTATTTTTCTATTATTTTCAGAAAAAATCACTAACCCTGCAACCAGTAGGCCACTACGAAACTAATCACCATCTCACAGAAACATTATCTAGCTCTTACCTTCTTACAGAGTGTATTGTTGTAATTAACACACAAATAGGTACCTATTATATACCTAAGACTTATTTGTGCGTTACTCTTATCTCATTTCTAAATTATCTTCTTTGCCTTGTCCATGAAACACGTAACAGCGACACTGTGTTTACTTCCAACATCTGTGCATCTTACTAAAAGACACACTTTTAATATACTCGTAAAAAATAGTTTTATATCTTTAACCCATTTCCAGCATCACAGATCCAAAAAGATTATAGGCAAATCCAAAGATGCCGACTGGGCATTAAATCACGTGCCTAAATGATGCCGCTTTTTAATATTTATTTTCTAATCACGACCACTGGTTTGATAAATGTAATCCAAGAAGACTAACCCACTAGTTTAAAGTCCTGAATACTATGTGGTATATACTATTCAAGACCTTAAAGTTTAAAGTTATTTGATAAGTTTAAACTTAGAAGACTTACCCACTAGTCTAGTCCTGACTAGCAAATATCTCGTTTGTACGTTAACTATAAACTTAAAGAATTAATTGATTAGTTAATGTGATAACTGTAAACTTGGAAGACTACATGACTAGTTTATAGACCCAATTAGAGAATAACTTACTTGATACACATGAACTTAGAGCACTAATAAACTAATTTACAGTCCTAATAATTTCAAAGGCGCATTCAAGGGAATTGAAATATACCCACCAAAGTAACAAAAGAATACCAAATCAATTCATAAGAGACGAAGTTTCGAGTCAACAAGCATAAAAATATACACCCAATTTGAGGATCTTATACAATTTGTTTGCCCAGTTAGTAAATTTCCTTAGTTTTAGGCACACTCAACATTTAACCCGGTTAGATGTAAAGTTTCAAGGTTACTAGCGTAAGGAGCTGTTTAATGGGACTTCGGAATCCTTCTGGTGAATTATTACTAGTCTATCTAATACATAGATCTGAACGATCGCTAAAACAGATTAATTGGCCATGTAACCAAAATGCAACAATTAGGTATGACATTAGGTAAATCCGTGGTTAATAGGTTTTCAAAGTTAAAATTTGATTAATTATTATAAAATAAGTACTGTTTTGTTTACGAGAACGTACGCACCTATGACTCTTATTGAATAATTTAAATTGCCTGACGTTTAGATCTGCCCCTCCAAGATGCAATCGCTAACACCACTATTCTCTTGTATTATTGGCTAACATTTTGCTTTAACCACGCGACTAGTGTTGAGAGATATCATTCGCATATATTAATTAGTTTTCTGATAACGTTTGTGTTTGTAGAATGTCATGGACTACGGGTCATGGATCTTGGCTATGGGGCAGGTAGCACTGACCGCGGTCATGGGCTAACTCTAGTTATTCACAGCCAAAGTCTTTGTGCATGTGTATATTCTCACTAATTCTGCAGGAACAACACAATTTTACAGTTTGCAGGTATAATTTCTTACCTCTGAGGTTCATAAACAATAGTGTTCAAAAGATATACAATCCAGTTTCAGTGTCAAAGAGGTAATAAATAATCATGATACACATCCAATCCACATAAACATTTAAGTACGGCAAATACTATGTAAGAAACATTCAAGATTTTATCGATGGATATAAAGTGACCGACAGCCTTCAGTCCTCAAGGTGGCTATTAAACACTTCATATGCAAACATCTTAACTTTTTAACAAGTATTTGCTGAATTTGGTCGACCTTATCCAGGAATAGAAGGTTAATTGTAACGTGACGTGGCAAAGTGATTTAAATATTAAAAGAGATAACGTGGATTCGTCGTGACTCATGACTTTTACCGTGGGAGAGCCATTAGAGCATAAATAGCCAACTCCAGTTGTCACTGGTGTCCCACAGCTTTGCAGAAAACCGGTGGTTGGTAGTTTTCTCGTTACTTTTCACCGAGTGACTGAACGAAGCCCAAACGCCTTCTTTCTCTGACGCCCGAGGGAAGAAATCGAAGGACAGCAACGCTCTTGCACATCTTAAGTTGCAAGTGTCCATGATCCGTTTGCTCGTTAACCCTCTTGAAGAAGAAAAAATACAGAAGTATTTCTTTTGGTCAAAAGGCAGCGTGTAAACTCATATAATTCTTACAAAGGGAATAAATATAGAAGTGTTTCAGTAATATCCTATGTATTGCGTTACGGTACATATAAGATCGGACTTTTCCGGTAAAGAGTTACCCTGTGCGGTAAGTAGGCCAAGGCTGCTTGCAACTGTAAAAGATTTAATGCCAGTCTGTTTTTGGTCGCATTTTAAGTAAGGTCCCACAAAACAAGAGTAGCGATTAGCGGTTGACCCATATTTTATAAGAATTTTTAGAAGATGCGTTTATTTTGCCAGCTTGGAACTTAAATTACAAGTTACACAAATCAATACACTGGAAAGATAACGTATTATATACTCGTATAGTCTGAGGATTGACTGTGGTCTATTTGTGCCACGTATAACACGTATACGAGTACCGATTGCTGCCAACCTCTTGAATAGTTGTAACTGACTGAGTACCACAAGTTTTAAAGAATAACAATCCCATTCACTCCCTGTATTATTTCAGTTCTAACTACCTCGTCGCTGTATCGTTAGCGTATGCGTTCCTGCGTCGCGCCAAAAACTGTTCTTGAGTTTTTCCAATTATAGAAGTGATTAATAACAGCCCAGACTTTGGAAGTACGTAAAGACGCCGGCCCTGCGCCTAATCTCTCCTCGGTCATGTCGGATCATCCTTCCATCGTATTATAATAGCGAGAGAGCTAGTCTTCGTTGAGACTGGCCACCGTGGCTTTAGCCGGCTAGGAGTCCAATATATATTATTTCATGTTAGTTATAGATTCATCATATTAAACCTAATATACGAGTAAGAGCAGGGGCGTGTCAAACAGCACTCACTAGTCGCGTACAGTCGGACCTTCAGCGTCCAACAGTAGCCCGGGACACTCTTTGTATTAGGTAGTTTATTTACGAGAACTGTACTCCTGAAACCCATGGGCATAATTAATGATGTGTGGAAAACGTCGGCATTACGATGGGATCCAAGGGTCCGAGCCCCGGAGCAAGATACATAATTACTACGTTGGGGTTTTCATTGTGAATATAAAATGATTTACTCTCTCTCTCTTTCTTACATGAATAAATTAAAAATTTAAAACCCCCTACGGCGATTCGTGGCTTTGTACTTCGTTAGTGTTACAGAATAGCCAACAACTTATATCCATATATGTACGAGTATTTGTTATAGCACTGGCTGGTATGGTCAAAATCTTTGAGCGGGTAGATAATATCTGATCTAATCTTCAAGCATTAAACCTCTTTTCTATTGCTCTAAGGACCAATACAGTTTTCATAAAATATAAAGCGTGGCAAAAAACCAGTTACTATAGCTGTCTCAGTTGTAAGAGACATCCCTAACCGTTTTCAATCAATCAACCTATCGCCGTCCACTGCTGAACGAAGGTCTTCCCCAAGGAACGCTAACCATCCCGGTCTTGTGCAATTCGCATCTATCCGCTACCAGCCACCTTCTTCAAGTCGTCGGTCCATTGCGCCGCAGGTCTCCCTACACTACGTTACCGTCGCAGAGAGTATTAGAATTGTCGCATATTTCTAGTTTCAAAGTCACATACGAGACAAGACCAAGCTGACGTCCAATAATTAATTAACCTCTAGAAAATGCAATCGAACTCAATGCTAAAAAACTATTTGTTTTATCCAACTGCGCCAAAGAGATTGTTATGTTTCTCGTGTAAACGTATGCACATACGTATATTTATGAATCAACCTCTCGCCCCAGCCTCACACGGGTCTGTTTTGTAGTTTGTACATGTTTGTCATAAGCCCACCACAACACAATATATGTTCCTAGTATGGGCATTGTTATGTAAAAAAAAAATTAGGAGACAAGGTTACCTAAGGCCTCTAAGCGAGTTATTAATCTACTTTTGCGTTGAGGCAGAAAAAAACTTTTATTTGGTAGCTCATGTTGAGACTTCTAAACTAGTTTACTGTTTTGTCTCGATTACACAAATAATGTAAAACTATTTTTTAAAACACAGATCACACTTCTTTTGCACATAAGTATTTAGCACACAAAAAAATATATAAAACTAGATGACGCTGGCATCAAAGACAAGACTTATATACATCATATAATTATTTGATCTGGATATAAATCGTAACAAATAACGGAAGTTTTTAAAAAAAGTAATTATATTGTCTCTTATAAACAACTCCATCGTTCATATCTTAGGTATATCAAAGGAACTTAATTTTGAAAGATTAAGTTGAAACAAAAAATATTAACAAATACAATTCATTTTACTTGGAATTAATTTCAAATGCAATGTTTCAGAAGTGTCACAATAAATTGACTTCAAAAATTTCAGTGCGAATAGTAAATTATTTATATAGAGCAGATACCTAAACGCTGTTTCGCGATCCCTATTTTTCAAAGCCCCGTTTCCTCAATCCGAACTTAACCTTGCCGACTATTAATAATTTGGTACAACAATGTTGCCAATTTATTTCATCTTATTTAAAGTATTTTATTATATCATTATTCTTATTATTACGGTAAAGCGATAGCAACTAGTCATGTTTTATTTTATGTGAGAGTTCGGCATGGAACTTTTATAAACCATAAAGATATCAAGCTTTTATTAAATTATGAGTAAATTTGACATGTCAAAATGAAAATTTTAACGTGTCAATTTTTCATTTAAAATTTGTTTATTGTTTTTGTCATAAAAACAATCACACATCTTAATTTTTAAAATGAAAATGCATAATGTACGATAGAAGATAGTTATTTCAAAAATTCAACACTATAAACCTCAACAATTATTTTGTCATCTCTAGTAACAAAATTATACCATTTACGAAACTTTGTAAATAAAAATATGAAAATAGATATGTATCATCATTATCATCATCTCAGCCGAAAGACGTCCATTGCTGGACATATGCTTCCTAAGGCTTTTACAATAACCGGTTCTGTGCTGCACGCATCCAACGGTCTCCCGCAACCTTCAGCAGATCATCAGACTACTTTTTAGGGGGCATACCCACGCTCCGTATTCTAGACGCCTTACATCAACTGTCTTGTCAACTTGTCAATTATCTTAGTAATGTCAATGACCTTGGTTCGTATGTGGATTTCCTCATTTCTAATTCGATCACACAGAGAAACACCAAGCATTGACCTCTCAATTGGTCTTTGGTTGGCTTTTAGGCTATGAAGCCTCATAACTTTATAAGAAGACCAGCAGTCATCTGCACGGTTGGCCAAGCCGTTTAAGCGGTCGCCACGCCACTTTCTACTGCGCTGAATATTGTGGGTTTAAACCCCACACGGGATAACAATTTGTGTGATCCATAAATTGCTTATTTGGTTTGGATTTATTCCTAGTGCGGGCATTGTCTAACAAAAAAAGAACCATTGTGAGCGACTCTGTGATATAAGTCGTCACTGATAACAGACCAGTCATAAACTTTCGTCTAACGACGCTGCAATATTTAGGACAAAACAATGTAACGCTGCTTCTTTCACGACAACTGATCTCTTTTCCAAAGTTGGACATGCCTTGTTATTCGTGATGTCACTTGATGTCCGGAAAGCCACTGAATACGATGGCATACCAGCGATGGTTCTTAAAAACTGAATACCTAAGTTGGCTGCTGCATTGACACGCTTATCCTATTTGACATATTCCTAGGTATGTTCCAGGGACCGAAAGTGATGTGAATGTTTAACCCATCCCCAAAAAATGAAACCGCTCTAATCCAGCCAATTACCAATCTATAGGCGTCACTTCCATTCTCTATATAACAAATTAGTCTGTTACCTGAAAGTGAGTATGTCTAGTGCCTAAGTCGTCATAACGACTAGGCCGCTATAGTGTTGGTCTCCATACTACCTTGACGGCATTCACAATGAGTATGGTGACCATGACTCTTGGATTTTGTTCATGCTTTCCATCGAGCTGAGTAGAGTCACTTTGGCAAGCTCTGATTAGAAAAAACCTAGGTGATAGTGCGATAACTTTGAACGTAAAGTACGCAATTCTCACTAGAATGCGTGCGATGTGAACGTCCTACATATTTTTCGTTTTTTTTTGTTAATTTTAAAACATTTAAAAAAATTACTGAAGCAATCGAGAATTGTGCAAAGGTCTTTCATGATATCTGCAATAACCACTGTGTCATCAGATAGTCTAAGGTAGATGATGTACTCGCTATTAATATTGATACCCAGTCCATTTCAATAAAAAAACGTTAAGGATAGCTTAAAAACGTTGTCGTTAACATTTTAAAATACACAATTTAATAAAAGTAACACCAAATAATCTTTGAATCATTGTGCGATGAGCAATACAAGTCAAAACGTCTAATCGCTAGTGGCAACACTGCCGCTGGAACGTCAAATTATGCAAGTGAAGTTACGTCCGACCTCCATTCATCCTTCGCCGAAACATTGAATCAAAACGAAACCTATTTTAAATAAATTCGAAAAATAATAAAACAAACAACTGCCTGGAGAAGCCTACAAAATTATCGTTATACATATTTTTAGAATTATAATTAATTTTATTGTTCAATATGGCGTTAAAATCTAAACCGGTAATATTCAATTGGCTGTCTCGATTATCTTGCCGTAATTTCTCAGTATCTGGATCTTTGGCTGCAAAACCTATGACAGTACGTGATGCCTTAAATAGTGCAATCGATGAAGAGATGACTAGAGACGACAGAGTGTTTGTAATTGGTGAAGAAGTGGCACAATATGAAGGAGCATACAAAATAACAAGGTATGAAGGCTTTACTTGCTTTTAAAGGTATATCATGATAACATGATACGTTTATATGAACAGTATGTGTTTATTTGACTATACTTGGAAAAACAGCGTCTCTATCATTTATTTTCGAAGAATGTTATGTCTTGTAATGTTACATAACCAAAAAAAAACTGTTGACAATGTTTATGTATCAGATGATTGACGTCTTCCTGACAGAAGGTGCAGAAGACTTAAGTAACTTTGTTGCCAAGATCTTTGACATGTCTAATTAGACTGTGAAAGCATAAAAAAATAGTGTCCAACAGTTGCCCAGTATATTTCTCCCTAATGTTCTTGTTAGGTCACCATAAATGCTGAATTTTGATACACACAAGTGTAGATTTGCAAACATAGAGGCATAATGATGTGAAACTGTTTTATTTTTTGTTTTATAGTATAACATGTATCTAGACAAGTTTTGGTCTCAGCTTTATTGTGGTAGCTGTCACTTTATGACTTCTTACAAATCAGGTTGATACATGCTATTTCTTGTAAGATTGATGTTCAAATCTTTCTTAGTATCATCATCAGCCTATTGCAGTCCACTTCTGGACATAAGCCTCTAATTGCACGTCTTAGCATAATAATGGAAAATAAAGTACACAGAGATTGGAATGAAACATGAAAGTTGTATGTTAGAGAGAATAAGGGTTAATTTATTTACTGGAATCTGTTGAAACTGTGATAATAATTAGTGTTTATTATGTTATTTCAAGTTGTCTATGTCACTCTAAATGTATTTTTTTTTTATTTAGGATTGTTTGGTAGGAGGTGTAATCTGATTTAAGATAAATAATGTAATTAAACTTTACTGGCCTGTCATCTAAAGGTTAATGCTTACTAAACATGAGGTTCTGGGTTCAATTCCCATGAAATATTCCCTTAAGTTTTTTTTGTTCTTATTATTTTCAAAAAAATATTAATTGTAAAAACAATTTGTTACTCGGTTTCATTAAATTTTAAAATTTTATGAAATTGATTTACGGAGTTGGACTAATATTTGGTGACGTTGGCCCAATGGGTTTGATTCCCAACTAAGATAATTATTTGTGTGATGTATAAAATAAAAAAAATCAGTGTTCACTTTAACAATATTTTCAGTTTATAAAATTAAATTCTAGTCATAAAAATTACCAGGTTGACCAATATAGAGCTGGAAAGCAAAACTTTATCTCCTATGTTAGGCAGATTATCCTTCTATCTTTTAACCAATCTTCCTCTTAATCTTGTCTTTGCCTTGAGGACTACTCATGACATTTCTGAATCTCTTTTTGTTTTTGTTGACATCATAAGATTTTGTTGGACATCTGACACACAACACCATCTAGTCCCCAACTAAGCAAAGCTTGTACTATAGGTACTAGACAACAAATATAAATATAAAAACACATGTAATATTTTTGTAAACACAACAATAACCTCACACAATTCACACACAACCATCTGGTTCTAAACTAGGTAGAACCTGTACTGTGGTAACCAGACCGCTGATAAACGCTTACATATTTATAATTACATACTTAAATATTACAGATAAATCACACCCAGACACAAAACACATAATAATCACACAAATATTGGTTGTGGAAAGGAATCAAACCCTTTACCTTAGCAGTAATTACCGTAATATCATCTGTTTCGGCGTACTGTAATATTTTAATTGTACGTTAAAAAACCAACACCCATAGACACATGTTTTATATTTTATCAGATTTCTGTTTTTAAGTACGCGTCCGTAAAAATTAGAGAGCCAAGCTTCGGCATAAATGGGCCATCAGGACCGAAATGATACCATGGCCTCACAGAAAACCAGTTTTAAACAATTCTGTCGCTACTTTTTGCGGAATGTGTAAGGTTACCGTCGCACTAATTTTCACTCGCTCCCCTCCCCCCTTTTATTACCATCAGACGAACCCTTTGCACTTTTGTATCATAAAAAGGACTTTTTATTTCATTTTACACACATTTAAAAATGTCACCACACTATGACATAACTTACAATCAGAATAAGCTAATCAGATTTTAGCTACAGCGGCGTGTCTTAATTGAGACCAGGTGATATTATAGTGCAAAAATATGTGCACAAACACAGTTACATTCTCTGTTCCGTCACTCTCACAATCCGATGAAACGGTTATCCGACACGACTGGGGACAGATCAGGCGCAGAACCGACGTGGTTACGTGCTACCCGAGGCACAGGGGTTAATCCAAACACCATGTTTTTTTCTGGTCTGGTGATAAAAGTTTTTTACCAGAAAAACTCTTATCACTTTTTTTTGATCCGACCCGGTAATCGAACCCTCTTGATCGGCGGTCGTATACGCTAGAAGTACTCAATAGTGGAGTACTGATAATTTCACTGTCAAGATTTATTACAGTGATATAACAATCGATAAACAGCTACTGAGATATGTATTACTATGTTTATATTTTATCTAACCTTTGCATATACTATCGACTTTATTTGACTCCAAATCAAGATTACGCTTATCACTCGTTTAAGCGTGATTCACACTAGTCTAGCAATTTAGTAGAGTAATGTAATTACTGAACGTGTTTGAGCGTGACATGTTTGGAAGAGTAGATTAGTAAGTACAGTCTAATCAATCCATTTTCTTTTGGAAGGATACGCACCGCTCTGATTCATCCCATAGGTGTTGTAAGGGGGCAAATTACGCAGGACAACAGCACTGCAAAGCATAGGATATCTTGAGACATGGACACTATGGTAAGCCAGAAGCCTTTCTAAGTAGAGGCCTATGCCCAGCAGTGGACTACTAAGGGTTGTTGATCAATCAACCTATCGCCGTTCACTGCTGAACGAAGGTCGCCCCCAAGGAACGCCAACCGTCCCGGTCTTGGGCAACTCGCATCCATCCGCTGCCAGCCACCTTCAAGTCGTCGGTCCATAGCACCGCAGGGCGCCCTACACTACGTTTGCCCAATCGTGGTATCCACTCTAGTATACTTCGGCTCCAGCGACCATCGGTTCGTCTGGAGACATGGCCGGCCCACTTCCACTTCAGCATACTGATTCTCCGTGCGATGTCTGTTTTCTGTCGAATAACCTCGTTACGAATTTTATCAGCCAGAGAAACGCTTAGCATTTCTCTGGCGTTGATGATGATGAGATGTTAATTTTGTTCTGATTTCTCGAACATGTTCTCGTATCACGCATCCCTTCTTACTAGTGACGACCTGACTGCATTGACCAAATCCCTTAAAATGTGTTTATGCAGTGCCTATGTCTACTTGCTACCAGCTAGGAACTAAACAAGTCTGAACTTACCGTTTTAACTAGATCGTTCAATAACAGTTCATCATCATCATCATCAACAGCCTTTACAGTCCACTGCTGGACATAGGCCTCTCCTTAGCAAGGAGATTTTGCCCTACTGTATCACGCTGGGCAGACGGGTTGGAACAGGGTTTGTTCCAAGCTTTCCTTCTCTTTGTAATGATGTTGTCTTGCATACTTTGTTCCCTTAGTCGCCTTTTACGACACCCACGATATATATTGAGGTGGTAACACTATGAATTCTTAATCCGTCACCACACAGACGACAATGACAGTTCGTTAATCCTAATTCATAGTTTCTTTCTAGGAAATGATTTATCGTATTTTTATCATAAAGTAAACTACATTTGCCCGAAAATAACCTATGCCATAAGCTTTACCAATTTATATTTGGCTAGCAGTATAACAGTTAGTGGTATACTGTTGCAGTATCTTAGTTATTAATGATAATCCTATACCGAAGAGTTTATGTCATGAGTCTGTGACTTTATTAAAATAGTATAAGGTCTATAATGGCTGAGTCAATTCTTTAATAAAAATAAGCATAGGGCTTAATAAAGAAATACCCCGTTTTTAATAACGAATGTATTGGAATGTGTGGAGTCAAACGCGAGTATCGGAAGCACTTGAACAAATTATATATTCTTATTACGCGTTCAAGGCCCGTCAGAATCATTGACATAATGTACTAAAGAAGCTATTTCAAACAAAACTTCATAACAGAGGGGCTCACGAGGCGCGCGCGCAGGTAATGTTACGCTTTCATAGATCACAAATTAATGCATGGAGAACCGACATTTTTAACTAATATAACTGCCTCGTGCGGTTCGATTGCCGCCACAGGCCAAAAACTGTTATTGAATTTTTCTTACAAGAAGCCCTAATAATAGCCCAGAGTATGGAAGTTGCCGATGTTTCGCGCCCATACCTCGGAGATCACATTAATCCATCGGTCCCGGTTGTCATTAACTTTTGTGGTAATTGTTATTAGGAAGTCAAATATACTGACAACTTGTTCAACCTTGCAATACAAATGCCAGTCGCACCTTACAAAAAATTATATTCAGTTAAAAACAATTGAACCAGAAACCGACTCCAGGTAATGTTGGTAATAATCAAAGCTTGGAAGAAGATTAAATATTGTCTGCCGTACTGGGAGAAAATAACGAAGCTCCGTTTCACGTGGTATCTACTTACCATGTTATTTAAATACGGAATAACCTAAAATTTCTAATTTATTTATTTTTATTTTAATAGCCTGCCAAAGTGACTCTACTCTGCTTAATTGAAAGCATGAATAGGATCCAAAAGTTGTAATCACCATACTCATTGCGAATGCTGACAATGCAGTATAATGACCCACACTATGGCTGCCTACTACGATTTTTTACGCCTCACTATAGGACTTAAAAGACATAACAGTCATCGTAGCATTGTATTGCCTAATCCAAGTCACCCTTGCATCAATGGGACCTTACTTATTGCGGATATTGCAATCTTACTTATCCATGTCGGAGACGACGATCCATCCAACGACTATGTTATTTGCCTAATATATTTAAAAAAATCTGCTTAAAATGACTTAAAGACATTCTACCTTAATGTATAGACGATTCTTTTTTATTTCAGAGGCCTTTGGAAGAAGTATGGAGATAAACGAGTTATCGACACTCCAATTACAGAAGCAGGATTTACTGGAATGGCAGTTGGTTCAGCTATGGCGGGCCTCCGACCCATATGTGAATTTATGACATGGAATTTCTCTATGCAGGCTATTGATCAAGTGAGTATCATTATCTCAATCCGTTTTAGTGAAACATGAAGAACATTCGAATACTACATTGTGAGGTATCCAACGCCATCTAGTGTATACCAACCTAACCTATCTGCATCGCGCGATAGAAGTTCCTTTGTTGCTTAATATACCATGCCTCCACAACTCATCTTAAGCAGGGGTGTGTCCCCACTTGTTTGAGTCTCCCCTCCTAGTCTCTGTAAACGGAACAAAATAATTGTTCCACAGTATAGTTTTTAATGGCCTTTCACTGTTAAAAGAACTAAAAATTTAAACTAAAGAAAAGTATGTCATTGCAGATAATAAATTCAGCAGCCAAGACCTACTACATGTCAGCGGGCACAGTCCACTGTCCCATAGTGTTCCGGGGAACCAACGGTGCGGCGGCTGGGGTCGCAGCCCAACACTCGCAGTGTTTCGCCGCCTGGTACAGTCACTGCCCAGGCCTCAAAGTGGTTATGCCATATTCTTCAGAAGATGCTAGAGGTTTATGTTATTTTTATATATAGAAACTCTTTTTGTCTTGGTTCTTTTATAGGAGGACCCGGACCCCATGTTATTTCAGGTCCGGACCGATCCCGGAGTGAAACACTTCCCCTTCAATCTCAGTGTGACGGCTCGATTGCACCTTGGTACAATCAAGCTGCTATCCCATCTACCGCAGCAATTAATCTGCCGCCAGAGGTCCCCATTCTCTGGCAGCTTACAGCCCCGTCGACGCTCTTTACGCTCGGGATCGTCTGTCCTCCGATACCGTGCAGCGGTTTCTTTCTGGAACATTACAGCTTTACAGAAAGATTCCATTGCGCCCCAGCCCTCCTCACCCGCCAGCATGGCACCAACGATTACGGGCGCGGATAGGTCTCATCCGATTTGATCGACCAGGACATCACGTTCAGACATCGACGAATATCCTTACAAGTTGAATGATGAAGGTATCAGAGTGCGATACATGAGTGTCCAGTTGAACAGTCAATTAATTTCTGACAGTCAAATATCCGTTAGAAATAAACCTTTTCTTATGTTCGGTTTAATATTGCTAAAGCTTTAAGTATGCGCATACTTGAATAAGGCGTGGCGTTCTAGGCCTTTTTTTTTTTTTTTTTTCGGTGTGGAAAATCCCTTCGGATCTCCTGCTCCTCGAGAAGCAGGAGCCAGGAGTATGTGGTGTTTCTACTAAAAACCACCCCGGCGGCCGGTCTCAGGCGTCCTTCTCTGAAGGGGACCCGGACCATATTATTTCAGGTCCCCTCCAAAATTGACGCCGCGCCTAGTCAGACCCTATCCTGGGGAGGCCGCAAAGGCTTCCCCACCTATCAATTCGGTTTTTATAATTTGTTGCGGCCCGATCGCATTTTTGCGACTAGGCCGCAACAAATTAACCTATCGCCGACCGCAGCAACTAATCCGCCACCAGAGGTCCCCACTCTCTGGCGGCTCGCGGTCCCGTCGACGGTTCATAACGCCGCCGACGTCTTCTTCGCTCGGGATCGGCCCTCTCCCGATCCCGTTCAGCGGTCTCTTTCTGGAGCATAACAGCTTCGCAGAAAGAGACCACTGGGCGTTCTAGGCCTATGTTCAGCAGTGGACGTCTTCCGGCTAATGATGATGATGATGATGATAATGATGATGCTGCTGATACTTGAATACATATCTGTAGTATGGAATCCTTGATATAAAATTTATATTGACCAAATTGAAATGTTACAAAATATTTTTAATAATCCGGTTTCATGGAGACATAACAAATGTGTTAATGTAGACGCGACCAAATGAACAGTCTTTGATTTAAGGAGTAATAAGGAGGATTTGAGTAAGGAACCAAGTAGACGGCTCTTGTCTTCTAAATAGGATAGGTTTCGGATGTCCTCACATTAATGCTCAAACGAAATCATTATATTTTGTTCTCATTTGTTTTAAAATACTGCCATTCGTTTAACATTATCATTAACACTTGCGATCACCTCTACTCATTCACGATTGTCAAGTGCTTACACATAATAACTGAATCAAATAAGACATTTTTTTTTATTTTAATAGCCTGCCAAAGTGACTCTACTCTGCCTGATGGAAAGCATGAATAGAATCCAAGAGTTGTGGTCGCCATACTTATTGCAAATGGAGACAATGCAGTTTGGTGACCAACACTATGGCGGCCTAGTAAAATGCTTTTTCACACCCCGCTTGGTGATGTAAAAGGCATGACAGTCATCGTGACGGTGTAAGGCTTACACAGTTACCACGATAACTGTCACCCCTGCATCATTGGGCCTCCGGTCTCACACTCACCAACGAAACACGACAACACGGATGCTGGCGCTTTAGGTTGGTCTTCTGTGGGAGGGTAGTACTGCCCCGGTCGAGCCGGCCCGCTTGTGCTGAAATCAGCGTGGCTCTACTACCTACTGAACAGACAAATGTGTATTTTTTGTATTATTGTGAATTTTTTTACACTCAGAATTGCAGTTTAGAAAAACAACATTTTTACTTAATAATTTTTCTTATGTTTATTTGACACTAAATGAAACATTAATTTGAGAAACTGTTTATGAGAATGTGTAAATCACTTGTATGTTATTATTTTGTATTTGTTTGTTTCCCTACTAAACTTATGTTTGTTTCTTTGCAGGTCTTCTTAAAGCTGCCGTCAGAGACCCCGACCCGGTTGTAGTGCTGGAAAACGAAATTCTCTATGGCGTTGCATTCCCCGTGAGTGACGAGGTACTCGACAAGGACTTTGTATTGCCTATTGGTGAGTATACGTACAAATAAATATTTTCGGTGGCATTTTAAAACTGTATTTTGTTAGTTAGTTTAAATAAATATATACAAAGTTATTCTTACTTAGTACAAAACTGAAACACTCAAAAAGTACAATAAATAAAGCAAAAACCGAAAAAAAACATCACTAGGCTATCAGCTGATTTGGTTGCATCGTGCTCGCGGAGATATTGTCATCCAATGAGTCAATGCGCTCGGTTCACGAGACTGAAACAGTAGTGGGCTTAGCCGTTTGTTTGATAAGCGCCGACTGGTCACTATATAAATTAATGTGACCGACATTTGAGATAAAAATAACATTTTTTAAAAGAAAAATATTATTTCGTATATTTGCTGATTTTCAGGAAACTGTTTTCAGATTTCACTACTAATAAGAATAATGTAAATATGTGTGTTAAGTTAGATTGTACACTACAAAAACTCAATACATTCTATACCAATTGAGTAAAATTGTTTAAATCTTTTTTTAAAGCTAATTTTTCCTCGTTTCTCATTAATGTAATCATAATCTGCTGCAGCGCGGTGGGTAAGGTACAGTTAGTTTTGAATTTAATATTTAATATTAAAATTTCATAGATAGCATCCATTGTTATGCAGATGACAGTACTAGAGATGCGTATTACACGGGCCGGGCTAACATCCCTCGTACCGCTGTAGTAGAAAGTCGCGAACAACTTGTGTCTCAAATCGAGAGCACTTTACACAGAGTCTCCGATTGGGGTCGGGATAACCTGGTCCAATTTAACCCCTCTAAGACACAAGTTTGTGCGTTTACAGCTAAAAAAACCCCGTTCACTGTAGTTCCACAATTCCAGAATACACCCCTTACCATCTCACAGAGTATTGGGATCCTCGGTGTCGATATCTCCAGTGACGTCCAATTTCGGACTCATTTGGAGGGAAAGGTGAGGCTGGCATCAAAAAAGCTTGGTGTTCTGAATAGAGCGAAGCGATATTTCACACCGGCACAAAGGCTACTACTGTACAAAGCACAAGTTCGGCCTCACATGGAGTATTGCTGTCATCTCTGGGCGGGAGCACCGAAGTACCAGCTTGAGCCTTTCGATTCAGTCCAGAGACGTGCTGTGAGAATAGTCGACGATCCTGATCTCACGGACGGTATCGAGCCACTAAGTCTTAGGAGAGACTTTGCCTCCCTGTGTGTGCTCTACCGTCTCTACAATGGGTTGTGTTCTGAAGAATTGTTTGATATGATGCCCACAGCCACATTCCACCATCGCACCGCTCGCCATCGTCAGGGAGCTCATCCACATACATTGGAACCTAAATGGTCGCGCACAGTGCGGTTTCAGAGAAATTTTCTCCCGCGAACAATCCCGTTATGGAATGAGCTCCCTGCCACGGTTTTCCCTGGGAACTACAGCATGGGGTTCTTCAAGAAGGGGGTTAATAGGTTTTTGAAGGGTCGGCAACGCGCACGTGATGCCCCTGGTGTCGCAGGCGTCCATAGGCTGCGGTAGCCGCTTACCATCAGGCGGGCCGTAGGCTTGTTTGCCACCGTCGTGGTATAAAAAAAAAAAAAAAATATAAAATACTGAGGCGTGACGTTGTTGAACTGTATTTTTTTTAATTTTTGACCATTACTTTTGATTTTTTAAATACAGCATTCGTTATGCCACATACGAGTCGGTTGGATGATATTAACATGACCTCGTTGGCAAACAGTGTAAAAAAACTTCGTTACTTTTTTTCAAGACAGACTTGCCTTTATAAATACGTATAGCGTAGTGATTTAAGCGTTCGCCACTCCAATGCACACTGCGTAAAGTGTTGTGGGTTCAAATCCCACAGGGGACATTGTATGATCGATAAATTTTTGTTCTGAGTCTGGCTGTGGTTTGTATCCGTTTTATGTATGTCTGCAAAGTTCCTAACTCTACTGTTAATTTTATGTGACTTATTTGTCCATCTGGCGAAATAATTGAATATACGAGGTGTGTTCAAAAAGTAAGGTGACTTTGTATTTTTAAGAAAAAATATTTATTTATTTATCAATATTTATGTTGTCCCCTTCAAAGTAATCCCCCTCAGATACAATACACTTATGCCAGCGGTTTTTCCAATCGTCAAAGCACTTCTCATAAGCACTTTTCGGTATAGCCTTGAGCTCTTCCAGCGATGCAGTCTTTATCTCTTCAATCGTTGCAAATCTCCGTCCTTTCATAGGTCTCTTTAGTTTTGGGAACAAGAAAAAGTCACATGGGGCCAAATCCGGTGAATATGGTGGCTGAGGCATGATTGTGGTGTTGTTTTTGGCCAAAAAATCTCTCACCAGCAAAGATGAGTGAGCAGGGGCATTATCGTGATGCAAAAGCCATGAATTGTTTTTCCACAATTCCGGACGTTTTCTTCGTATTGCTTCTCGCAAACGGCGCATAACTTCAAGATAATACTGTTTATTGACCGTAAGTCCATATGGTAAGAACTCCTGATGCACCACGCCGTGGTAATCGAAGAAAACAGTGAGCAAAACTTTGACATTTGATCGAACTTGGCGTGCTTTTTTCGGTCTTGGCTCATCTGGGCTCTTCCATTGGGACGATTGGACTTTGGTTTCGATATCATAACCATATACCCATGATTCGTCACCAGTTATGACCCTTTTGAGTAAATCTGGGTCGTCGCTGACGTCATTCAACAGTTCTTGAGCGATGCTCATGCGACGGTTCTTTTGGTCAAAATTTAGCAATTTCGGAACAAACTTCGCTGACACACGTCTCATGCCTAAAACGTTAGAAAAAATTTCATGGCACGAGCCAAGCGATATACCAACATCCTCAGCAACTTCTCTGATAGTGATTCGACGATTTTCCAGAACAATTTTCTTCACTGCTTGAACGTTTTCATCAGTTGTTGACGTGCTTGGGCGTCCAGAGCGAGGCTCGTCATTGGCATCTTCCCGGCCATCTTGGAAGAGTTTGTACCACTTGTAAACATTTTTTTTACTCAGAACAGTTTCACCGTATGCCACTGTCAACATTTTAAGTGTTTCGGAGCACTTTATTTTATTTTTTACACAAAATTTGATGCAAATCCTTTGATCCATATTTTTCGATAGCAAGAAATCGCCGAGCACGAAAAACACTTATAACCTTTACGCCTCTCCCAACCAAACAAAAAATGCTATACACTTGAAACTTGGTACAGATGTTCGGGAAGAGTGTACCAACATAACAAAATAAAAAAAATCGATAATCGAAAGTACGTTGCCCGCCAAATTTGAAAAGTCACCTTACTTTTTGAACACACCTCGTACTTATAGTATGACCCCCCCCTCAGGCAAGGCGAAGGTGGAGCGCAGCGGCTCGCACGTGACGCTGGTGTGCGCCGGCCGCGGCAACGAGACCGCGCTGGCGGCCGCCAAAGAACTCGCCGAGAAAGGTATTTTATCACTCATGTACGGTTTGAAACAAAACCTTCAAAATGATGCAGTACCATCGTTATAAAAAAGATAATAAATATTATCTCCGCTTTTTGACAACCCTGCTTACTTAATTTATGGTAAATAGGGTTGTCCAAATGTAAGACTGATCGTCTGGAAACAGAATTTAAACGTCGTATGACACTTGAAACGAAGCCAGTGAAATAAATTATTCTTTTGTAGACAAATATACACTATTTTTGAGACACTTATGATTTGGGTTCCTAATTTTTTAGTTATAACTACCAAAAATTAGTCAAGTGCCAAGAATACAGAGAATCACCTGTCACATTCTTGATAGAACTATAAGAATTTGTAGTATGTTATATTCTGCTACCCGTAAACCTTGTATGGTACAATTAGATAAACATCACTGATGTTCGATTGACCCTACTTTGTATATCGTTACACATATATGGAACAGGTGCCAATACCTGTTCCATATATGGCGACTTGAAACTTCCAACCATCGCTACCGGTAGGGTTCCTGGAACCTTCTACCCAATATATCACTATTAATTGAAGAAGTAGGTAGTAGTAGGGGATAAAAGTTTCAAAAGTTTGTTTGTTACGGTTTCACGCGAAAACTACTCAACCGATCATCATGAAATTTTGTACACATGTTTTTGAAGGTATTGGGAATAACGTAGGATACTTTTTATTACAAAAAAAAATTATTAAAAATGATCTGTTACGAAACTTAATGTGACAGACCAAATTCCACGCAAGCGAAGCCACAGGCAAAAGCTTGTATTAAATAAAGAATTTTACCTATCACAAATTATTTAGGCATATCTAATGAATCATCAAAAGAAACCTATAAAACTTTATATCCCTATTGGTAGGGATAAACAGAAAATAATGCCTTTTACGTCCGCAAGCAAATTTGAAACAGCATGTCACTAGGCCATTGCAGTGTGGATCACCATACTGCATTGTCTACATTCACAATAAGTATGGTGACCAAAACTCTTGGATTATAGGGGAGAGTGGGGTAATTGGAGCCATGTAAGGAAAAGTAAAAAAAAACAGTTTCGGTTACAATCACAGACATTTATAGACACTAACCAGTCTTTTAGTTATCCGTCTTTCAATAGCTGCAAAGGAACTTAAAAAAAATATAGCCTTACATAGGTAAAATCACGTTTTTCGTAAATCTTACTTTCGCTCCCATTACCCCACGCATCGGGTAATGAGAGCCATGAAATCTTCATATGTGCAATGAAATCCATGAAATAACACTAAACAAAATAAACTCCTATTTTAACCCATTAAAGAGGAACTAAAACAATCCAAAATTTTTGAGTAATCAATATAACATGAAATAAAACAGCTTCAATAAAAAAAAAAATAACAAAAAGTATTTTAGTGATCTAAACAAAAATTGCAAGGATAATCTTCAGAGTGATCACAACCTGAACACTCAGAATGTGCCCATTTGCCACAAATTCTGCAACAATACTATAATTCTTCATCTGTACTAACATCGTTACAAATCATACTTACATACCTACATTTTCCTTCTAAGAGTATTCAGAATCATCATCTCAAATATTATTTTCATCGATAGATGATTCGTCTGAAGTGCTGTCTTGGAATAAATGTTTAGTTACTGTGCTTTTATTTTTTTGAGATAATTTATTACTAACCTGTCTCTTATTCTTAGGTTTATTTATTTGTATTTTCTTTGATTTATTCCCTTTCATCTTTTTTTATTCTTTTTCTCCTTTTTCTCCTTAAAAACTTTCTTCATAGGGTTGCTAGTCAAAACTTCAGAATGTTGTTTGTGTCTGTTACCTTTTGTTGATTTTGCTGACATGTGTGGGGGTCTTCCCCCCTGTTAAATTTAAATTTTAGTACTCGTAGGAGGTAATAAGAGCAATGGCGGGGTAATAGAAACCATGGTGGGGTAATGCGAGCACGAATGGCTCCCATTACCCGACAGTTATCCATCTCAAAATACCGACAATAACCTAAAAAGGTTCGTTAAGTAAGTTTGTCTTTCAATGTTACCATAAAATTGAATATATAATGCATATAATTGAGGCAAAGTACGACACAATAATAAAAGTTTACGTACTTACTTTATTTGAGAGATTTCACACTTTTTGTAGCGAGATCACTCCAAACGCACTTCTTCTTGTGACCAATGTGCGCGTGCTACTAGGCCGGCCTGAGGCGATCACGTGACATGAACGAATGTTTTCGAATCCATTCCTGTCAGCTTCGTGTGACTGGTGCGTTCCTGTCTGTTTAAATTTTAGTGGCTCCCATTACCCGCTAGCTCCCATTACCCCATTCTCCCTTATATATGCTTTCCATCAGGCAGGGTAGTCACTTTCCCAAACTTATGTATAATACATAAATAAATATCTAATTATACCTACCGATTCAATTAGTAGCGATATATGAAGTAGAAGTTTTGATATATCCATAGCAGTAGCGGTAATTAGTAAACATTTCCAAGTATCCCTACTATTAGATATATTGTAGGGGCATACGGAACAGGCAGTCATGGTCAGTTCCTTTCATTTTCCTGCATTTATTTTTCCAGGAATCGAGTGTGAAGTTATAAATCTGAGGTCAATCAGGCCGCTGGACTTCGAAACGATAGCGCGTTCTATAGCCAAGACCCATCATCTCGTGACTGTGGAACAAGGCTGGCCACAAAGCGGTAAGTCCGAGTCGAATATATTTTAATGTTAAAAAGAATTTTGCCAACTGTTTTTCCAAAGTCTTGATAGAATACAGAAGTTATAATCCTTCCCGAAAAAAGAAGAACCCCATGTCCTTTTCTGATAACCGCGCCATTTCCGTCCACCGCTTCTTCTCCAAAGTCTTTGAAAGTCTAACTTTCTTTCCACAAACCTATTTCTAAATCCTTTCTAATCCGGTTTTCGACCTGGCCACAGCACCATCACTGCTCTAGTTCACATTACAGAGGCATGAGATCCGACATGGAGAACGACGAACTTAAGTCCTAATCCTTCAGCAATGCATTCAACACCGTAGTATTTGGCATACTGCTATGTACATTACACTCTCTAATCATATCTCTGCGATGAATGGTTTTACAAGGACCTGCTTGATCGCCAGCAGCACATTAGCATTGTTTAATATAACACTGTTTCTTCTTGGCTTAATACTACAGCTGGTGTATCTCAGGACGACCTGATTGCCCTTGCTTTTCTCCGTTTTATTAACATCATCTCTAATGATCTGATTTCCTCCTACCACCTGCATGTGGATGATCTCCAGATTAATTTTAAGGCCTTACTGGTTAATCTGTCTGATACTGTTAATACCACAAACTATGATTTGAGTAAAATCTGTAAGTATTACATTTCCCACGGTCTGAAGATTCACCAGACCTATCCAAGACGCAGCAAGAGAATGATTACCAAAATTGATTGAACTTTAATTCTTGAAGTTTCTTGTGTGGGCACACCTATCTCGTAAACTGACAAGGTAAAGAATATAGGGATCTATATTCACAGTACCTTTTTCTGAGGTCTTCCGTTGAAAGAGCTCAGTCGCAAAATGTCTCCGTAACTTTCTACCTGTTTCTAATAAGATTGCTCTTACACAGTCCCATGGTTTCCCAATCCTTGGTTGTACTGATTTTAGTCAGTTCTTTCTTATTCTCTTGCTTATTACATAATCTTATCATACGTAATTTGATGTAGTGTTATACTAGAAAAAATAATATTAAATTGGGGGGTACTTTCTAGAAAAGAGTATTCTAAATAAAGTTGCTAATGAAAGTTTCAAGCGTAAAGTATTTTTAAATTTGTATGTTAATATTAGCGAATCGTACAATTCAGTATCATCTGTAATTGTACCATTTTTTGTTACCATTAACCATTCTTTACTTTTTTATATATTTTAATTAAGTGCCTGCCAATGTGACTTTGATTGATGGATAGCAGGAATAGAATTCAATAGTTGTGATCAGCATACTCATGCGAACGCAGTACGGTGACCCACGCTACGGTGGCCCAGTGAGATGCTTTTTCACGCTCCGCTCGGGGACGTAACAGGCATGACAGTCATCGTGGCAGCGGGAGGCTTCCACACCACGATAGCTGTCACATCTGCATCAACGGACCGCCGGTCTCACACTCATCGATGACCGTTCGTAGTAGGGCTGAAGTCAGCGTGGTTGTACTACCTATCGATTACTAGTCACCAGTTATGATGTTCCGCTCGCAGGTGTAGGGGCGGAGATCTGCGCGCGCGTGATGGAGTCTCCGTCGTTCTTCGAGCTGGACGCGCCCGCGTGGCGCGTGACGGGCGCCGACGTGCCCATGCCCTACGCGCACTCGCTGGAGCAGCGCGCGCTGCCGCAGCCCACAGACGTGGCGGCGGCCGTGCGCGCAGTGCTCGCCAACAAGTAACTACCCTCCGCTACTCTCTACGGTCCCCCACCGAGTGCCACTCGCCTGCCCGACGGCTTGTAACTTTCCATGGGCGACGATAGTCCCAGGCCATCGGTGCCTAACCTGCTCGTTTAGCCGTCTACATTTATACCACATATATACAGTAGCGCTGAAAAGTATTTTGACAAGACTACTTTTGCAGTTATCTTTTTACTGAGTACTTCAAAATAATTTTAGCACCTATTCATCCCGTGGGAGTCGTAAGAAGCAACTAAGGGAACAAAGTATTCAGAAAAATATCAATATTATAAAGAGAAGGAAAGTTTGAAACTAACGTACAGTTGGCCAAAACCTTGTCAAGGAGAGGCCTATGTCCAGCAGTGGACTGTAAAAGACTGTTGATTATATTGATGATATAATTGTTATAGATAAATTATATCCAATATTTGTTCTAAGTTGAAATCAAACCTATTCCCGTGTAGTTTAACAGTCAGAATTGCTAACCGCTAGACCTCTTGAAGTTCTAGCGGCTCGTTATCCTGACTGATAATAAATTTCAAAGAGACCCGATAAAGAACGATTTAGAACAATGTCAGAAATACGTTTGTTTTGTTTCAGAATTAGCCAAGCCGTCGCCTAGTACCGGAATCTCCAAAACTTTCAATTGAACTTGTAAATATTTGTATTTATTTTTAAACTTAACATTCTCGAGATTCCAGTTAGCAAATGTCGCGAACGTTTGTTCGCTACAATATAACTTTGTTTACACATACGTATACAGGTATTTATATATTGTTTTATCTTGTAAAAATGCTTTTATTTACAAATATAATATAAAATATATAAGTTGTTGTGATTAAGAGTCCTCTGTACGCTGGTTGGAGTTGAAAACAATTCTTTTTATGTTTTCATTTCGGAGTATAGGTCGACAAAACCCTTTGAAATTGAATGGTAGAGGCTGATGAGACACTTATGATGAGGACCCTCTAGAACTTTTTGGGTACTTTCTGAAGTCCTAGACGGCTGAAATTTGATATTTAGCCCCTTCTCCGCAACCACTTCTATAGGTGATGTATAATGTGCAAGAAATAGACCTCTGGGACACACCCTGGAGATCAAAATGACTGAAATTCGGTGTAGGCTAGAAATTGCATGTAATTAAGGGAAAAACTAAGAAATAATTCTATGGTAACCAAAAAGTTAAAGCCTGGAACTCATTACCAGCGCACGTGGTACTCGATCCCACTACGATCTCGGGTCCGTTAAGCGGGGCGTGAAAAAGCATCTCACTAGGCCGCCATAGCGTGGGTCGCCATACTGCACTGTCTTCATTCGCAGTGAGTACTCACCGCTCTTGGATTCTATTCATGCTTTCCATCAGGCAGAATAGAGTCACTTTGGTAGGTTGTAAATAAAAAAAAAGTCCTTGTTATCGCACGTATGTCTGGTGTCTGTTTTTGGAACCCTAACCATCGGTAGCTTAGTCCCTGTACCCAATACGGACACAAAGAACACCCAGACTTGAACAACTATTAGTGGATCACACAAAGTGTTGACTATATGGGGATCGGACCCACAACACTTTAGTGCAAGGAAGCTGCGAGACGACCGCTTAAACCATTGCACCATGCGTACAGTCGATACTATGGGATATATTATTTCTTATATTTTTAAATAAGAGGTCTTTGTCTATACTATTGCCGTTATATAATACTGGACACATCAAATAAAATTACAATAAGTCAAAAAAAAGTCATTTGTTTGTCAATTAGTCTAATATTTTCATTTGAATCATTTGCATCATCATGGAAATGTAAAAAATTCGAATATGATTACCGTCGTGGTAACAACACGGTACAAACGGGTGAAGCGTTTTTAAAGCCCGCGATCCGCGCGTATGTCACTTACTGCGATAAAACAGCCATGTTCTTTCTCAAAAATCAAAGTATTGCCATGCTAAATTTCATTAAAATCAGTTGGCTGTGGAAGCAGATATTCACATTAATTTTACAACCTTAAGGGATAACTTTGTGGACAAAAATGATTCTATTGCCTTCTCTATGACTCATATTCTATCCATACTAAATGAAGCCACTTTCCTCTTTATTTCTCTTACTCCTCATACAAATTTTCATCTCTTTTTTTATTCGAGATTGTAATTTTCATGATAAGAACTATTCTTTGTCTTAATCTGGAACTCTAACTTCCCACGAAATTTCATATTTTGTTCAGCGTTTTAACATGAGTGAGTTAAAAACAGACAGACTCTTGCATCTATAAAGGTAGTATGGATTAGATTGATTTAGATATACGGCGTTTGTATCTCTCAAGGTTAAATGTGGAAAATAAATTTATTTTCATTGTATGCATTCTAGCCAGTAGAGCCACGCTGATTTCAGCACGAGCGGGCCGGCTCGACTGGGGCGGTACTACCCTCCCACAGAAGACCAACCTAAACCGCCAGCATCCGTGTTGTCGTGTTCCGTTGGTAAGTGTGAGACCAGAGGCCCATTGATGCAGGGGTGACAGTTATCGTGGTAACTGTGTAAGCCTTACACTGTCATGCCTTTTACGTCACCAAGCGTGGGTCACCAAACTGCATTGTCTGCATTTGCAATGAGTGTGGTGACCACAACTCTTGGATTCTATTCATGCTTTCCATCAGGCAGATTAGAGTCACTTTGGCAGGCTCTTAATATAGGAAAAAAAAAAAATTGATAAATGACCACCTTTTTAACCTGTTTGTAAATTAAAGAAAATTTCTTTAAAAATTGGTGGTCGCTTACTTAACAATTGTATCTTTTATAAATAGATGAATAGATGTATGTAGATCTACATGAATACTCGTGCTTTCCATCAAGCAGAGTAGAGTCACTTTGGTAGGCTAATATAAAAAAAATATAATCATACTAAACAAAACAAAATAATGCAACCATGTGGTCGGTATCTAACATTTTTCATAAATTGGCGCTCACCAACTACGGGGTTTTTTCATAATTTTATGCGTAAAGTTAGTCAAACACAACTAAATAGTTATAAAAAAAATATTACTGATCTAATTAAACACAAAATGCGTCTATGCAGCATAAAATCAGTACTAAAACGTATCCTGAAGCACCGAGCGCAGTATTATCATCAATAAACCACACGCCACTAAGTCGTCTTGCACATTTAAACATTTTTTTCGGGTAAATGACTGCCTCGGTGGCGCAATGGTAGCGTTTGCGACTGCTACACTGATGTCTCGAATTCAATTCCTAGGTCAGATCAAATGTTTGTATGATCTGCAAATATTTTTGCCGGAGTTTGGGTGTTGTATATGTCAAATATATACCTATTTCAAAAAAATGTAAATAAATATGCTATAAAGCAATCTAGTTTTCGTTGTACAGGCTCTACTTAGACTAAGACTACATGGTGTTGTAGTCCAGGTGTCCAAAATTAATATCAAAAAAACATTTACATCAAACTGCAAATTCTTATTTGCTAACTGTTTAAAATACGCATAATATTTGTTTCTCCATTATTTAACTCATAGAAATGCTATTAACTTGATTTAAAGAAGCTTAGTCCTCCTATACTATGTATATTTCCTTCGGTACACTTCAGACAGTCATAAGAGCGAGCGAAGGGGGTTCCCCGTACGAACGCCGTAGCGCGACAGATTTTTCCGTCGAAACTCGTTCCAGTATTTTATTTCTAACAACTAAAAATGAACATAGTATTAAGTTGAGATCACATAGCACGCATATGTTGTATGTATATACAAATTTTAATTAGTATTGGTAAAGTATTTTGAGACTTCTACAATTAATTTCACAATTTTTTTTCTACGCGATTGATTCAATAGTTTCATTGATACGCAGGATCAAATGTGAGCGTTGGAGCACTACATAAGCTCTTAAAAATCCATCAAAAATTTGTACTCAGATACACGGTAACATACTGCGTAAAACTAATAATGAATAAAATGTTAATCATTTATTCTTAAACGTGTTTTATTATTCAACAACCCTATCGTGGAAAACAGAATTATTACAGAATACCTACCCCTATCTTCGTCTTTTACTTGTTGACGAGGCGGAAGTCCCTTGGGATCTCTGACTTCTTGGGGACGCCATCGTGCCGATGGAGGTGCCTGGAGTATGTGGTGCCCACTTAAACCCATTCATACGGTCGCCGGCACGATTCCTCTGGGAAAACCCCGGACCTCCTACCTACCTACCGGTATACTCAGAATTGCAGCCTCCTTAATCTCAATATAGCGTAACGGACTCGAGTTCGCATTTCTCATTTGGAACTTGCTATTCGTTATCATAGCTCGTTCACCTGGCCTATAATACTACACTGGCCAGACGGGTTGGTAAGGGTTTTGTTTCCGTCCGCGTCTCTTTACAGTGGCGTTGTCTTGCATATTTTGCGAAGATATGACGAAGCTTGTCATGTAGCCTTCTAATCTAAGTTGTGTTGGCTGAGTCGGATAGCTTGGCCAAGATAGACATATCCTTGCCCAAAGCCGATCGTACAACATTTACGGCCAAAGAGTTGATACATGCCGTACCAATATTAATCCCTAGTCTCACTCGTCTTAAGACTAGTCTAGACTATTAAACATTTTGGGGTGCTGGGCTAGAAAACCTCCATGTGTTGCACCCTGGAAACGTTGGCGATGGTGTTGTTTATCACTGCCAACGGCTAATATTCTAGCACGAAGAGGAAGCCGTTTTCTTCTAATCCTCGACGGGAGGTGGCTCTTCGACGAGCACTTCCGACAGCTTACTCCAAAGCTGGTCGCACTGCTTCTGCCCTTGGGCGACTTTGCCCAATTTGGGTGGAGCTAGCGTCGCGACGAGACGGCTATGCACGGGGGTTGTCCGGTCAATGGCCCTGTATGGTGCACCGGTATGGGCGGCGGCTCTGACCGCCTAGAATAGGGCTCGCCTCTGGCGCCCTCCGAGGATATTGGCGGTTAGAGCCATACGCGGCTACCGCACCGTGTCGACGGAGGCGGCGTACGCCTTGGTTGGAACTCCTCCGTGGGATTTGGAGGCGGCAGTGCTCGCCGAAGTTTATAGACGGACTGCTGACTTCCGGGCGGATAGCGGCATACGGCCTCCGCCCGAAGAGACACGCGAGTGGCGTGAGGCCGCTCGTCGAGCCACGATGGCTCGTTGGTCGTCCCGGCTGGAGGCTCCACGTGCTGGTTTTGCCGCCGTGGAGGCTCTCCAGCCGGTCATCTCCGAGTGGGCGGGACGGCAGCACGGGACCCTTTCCTTCCGACTAATGCAGGTTCTTTCCGGGCACGGTTGCTTCGGAAAGTATCTGCACTCGGTCGCTAGGATGGAATTGAGTCCCACCTGTCACCACTGCGACTACAGTGAGAACTCGGCTCAGCACACGCTAGCGGTTTGTTCCGCCTGGACGGCGCAGCGTGGGGTCCTCACTGCAGTTATTGGAGCAGATCTCTCGCTACCGGCCGTCATACGCTCCATGGCCGGTAACGACAGTTGTTTTACCGCGGTCGCAACCTTCTGCGAAGACGGAAGGAGGCGGCGGAGAAGCCCGGGAGGACGATCTCCACTCGGACCCAAATCGCCACAGGCGAGCCGGGCGGCGGAGGCGCGCATACCATGCCTCTTGCCGCCTTGAGTATGGCCGCGGGTGGACGGGACGGGTTTGCCCATCCATCCGCTACAATGCCCAGCCTCGAGGAGGCGACGTCCGCGTGTGCAGTACGTCGTCTAAAATAGAGTTTACCCATAGATAGTGCCCGCATTAGCGGGCAGGCGCTGGGAGGGATCTGGATGTCGTAATAGCAGCGGTTCCCGGATCCCTCCTATCTCAGGCGCAGAGTGGCACACCGTGTGGTTTTAGTCAGTCCGATTCCGACACACCACCCTGACGTAAACCCCGGTGGGGTGACGGCCCGAGGGGGTTTCCACACGTTGAAAAAAAAAGAAAAATAAAAACTATACCACTTTAGTCAGATGGGTTGGTAGGTGTAGGATTTGTTTAAAGTTTTCCTTCTTGAAGTTAATTGTAGCATAGTCCGTGTGGTTACGGGTTAAGAATACATAGTGTTACTACCCCTATTCATCCCGTAGATGTTGTAAGAGGCGACTAAGGGAACAAACTATTCAGGAAAAATCATTACAAAGAGAAGGAAAACTTGAAACAAACCCTATTCCCCGCCGTAAACCCCGGTGAGGTGACTGCCTGAGGGGGTTTCCAAACGTTAAAAAAAAAGAAAAACAAAAAAAGACTAAGACTTAAACATATCATCCAGATCATGCAGAGATTCCGCGGGGATCACTAAGTCGTCATCTGTATGTCGCAAGTGAGATGTACGAAACCATAATGATGATCATCCAGGGATAAGAACAGATACATCCAGTTGCATCATAGGGTAAGATAAGGCGTCGTTATATATCCTTCTGCTTGTTACGGCTATTTCGATGATAATATTAAGAAACTCTCTGGTTAGTTTTTATTGTCAACTTGCGTATAGTGGGGCGCAGGGCATAGTGATGTGACCAAGTTCAAATTATAGTTGGATATTTCGATTCAACTCTTTCGTGGTAAGAATAGTAGCTTGAAAAAAGCATTTTCACACGTCTATTTAAATAAGTAGATATTTTTATCATCAAATGGTGTCGGTGCGCGGCGGCCTTAAATTGTCCCGTAGCATTTGTTACTCTTGCCACGTTGTGGTTAATCGGCCACTGACTGTCACGATACTTACCGATATAAAAAGCCTCACTACAAATAATACATTATGGATACGATAAAGTTTTTGAAATTAGGCCTAAAAGAGGCTGAATGTCGTAGCTCTATTTCTATATAGTAATTATAGATATATTACACCCTGACACAGAACAAAAGTTACCGTGGTCATAATTTCCCTTGGTGGGAGTCGAACCGATATCGTCAGTCTTAGCGGTCTAGTACGTTTCATTATCACTAAAATGTACTAGATGGCGTTAGTAGTTATTTTTACTCACCTTTATAGCGGTCTCTCACAGTTCCCGATAAGTTTTTCCCTTAAATATACTAAGAAATTATTTGTGCTGATATAGTTAAATAATATTTGACTTAGACTCAGACTTTTGTTAAGTTATTCAACTTGACAAACAAAGTCCACGAATAGTGGAAACAGGAATAAGAATGGCAAACGGACATTAGCAAGTTAGTGAAAATCAAACTACCCTCATGATATTATGGTGCTTGAGTGAAAATGATAATATAAAGTAGTGATATATTTGTAAGTATCATATATCTGTTAAAGTTAATGTTATAAAAGTAAAATACCAAACAAAAAAAAAAATTAACAAGTCATTTTTTTTTTTACTGAAGTATTCATTGTCATCGTCTTAGTCGGCTCTTACGACACCCACAAAATGAATAGTAATGTTGACACTCTGTATTCATTAGTATTGAAATTCCAAAGTAGCAGAAAGCCATGCTGTAGCACCAAAATTGTCCGACGTAACTCTTAAGAACAAATGACAAGTGGAATTAAATATCAGTTCTCTATATTTCGATTTCGTAAAATTCATGCAATTAACATCCTACTTACACAGCTTTCCAGTGTAATAATTAGAAGTTATTGTCAAAAAGTGTAACTATTCTTCATTCCTTAGCATTGTAACTTTTTTGTAGACATATAGGCATGTCTTGTCTCAAACTGGCTGGACCGATTGTGATGCAGCTGAAAAGTAACAATTTTAATCGTTCCGATAGAGCCACGCCATAATAAGCGCCAAAGTATAATTTCCATTCGTTAGTAATGTTTACATATGAGTTTACCTTACTCAGGAATTATTTATTTCTAATATTTATTTATTTATTTACACTTTATGCACTTTGTACATCGGCGGACTTAATGCCCAAGGCATTCTCTTCCAGTCAACCTTAGGGTGGTTTAGAAATATTGTAAGGAGGGTGCCCAGAGGTTATATTAACAATTAAAATATACAATACATGAGTGCGTATACATACATGAACACATATAATACATACGTCATAAATACACATATAAATATATACATATATATTCATAAATATACACATACATTTAGATTATATTCGTACACTATGACAACTTGACTGTAAGCTGAGCCAACTAACGATGAGACGATTCTATTTAATATTTATTTACTTGTGTGTTCAATAGACCGAAGGCAGATGATATCTATATATATATATAACTCATATAGGATTAACAAGGCCTTTTAAATGCTCTGGCCTAAGCGGTGCAACGACACTCCGTCAACATCGTCTTCATTATTTCTCCCATCAGTTACATCTTGTTCAACAAACGAATCAAAACGAATGCATACAATCCGTCACGATTGAACGATAAATCCACACAATAGCGTGGATTTGGTGCGATTTCTCTAGCAAATGTATAAAATGGTATTGTGCGAATGTCGGGACGTCCGCGCCGAGGGACGGCCGATGACAGTATGATGGATCGGGCTACATAATACCTAGTATACACACGCTATGTGGGCGAATTATACTGAGAGCGTTCCTTTATATATCTAATAGTAGGTACAACATATTGTTGAAAGAAACGGATTTAGGCACAGTTTACGAGAGCCTTTATATATGAAGGTAGGTATATCAAACCACATACTTTCAATAATAGTGTTCTAAATCGTTTTGATATGTGCTATAATGAAAGGGTTTAAAAGTATGATACTTTCTTACCTTCGGCTTAGAAAAGAAGGTATCCTTACTTATTTTAAGTAAATAGGAAAATTATGAAACATTTGTATCAGGACAAGACAGATACTAAACTACTTATATGGCCGTTCTACTATAATATATTATTATAGAACAAATATGTTGTCTTTCTGCACTTCTGCTTTAAATAATCATTGTATTCATAACATGCTATGCTTCCCAGAAAAAAAGAGTTTAAAAATACTTCACGAACTAATGTTTAGAAGCCTACATATTTCTGCAAACATGTAACAATATGTAGGTAGCTTCGCAACAACGTCTCAATTTCGATATTGTGGATATTTACACAATAAAAGCTTTCGATAACGAACACGTCAATCTAACGCACAAAGTATAATTTGTGCACAATGTGTGCTCCGGTGATCGATCACAGCAAGGACAGACAGATTTTTGTGAATATACCTCGAAACACTACGGTAAAAATTCGGATTTAGTAAGATTTTTTGGTTCGTTTGTAATGCTTTCAGTACGTAATTACTAAACTTACAATTATTAAATTCCGCATACACGTTGCCAGGGGTATCAAAGAGGAAATGGTATTTTTTTAACCCAGATAAAAGTGGTGGTTGTCCATGTAGTGACGCATCACCACAGCAATTCACGCCGTGGGTGTCAAAGAGCCGTTGAAAGGAGCAAGCTACGCTAGACAACAGCAGTGCAAAGAGGTTAACTTGAAAGAAACAGCATGGGTTAGGAGGCCGAAACCTCCTTTCTAAGGAGAGGCCGATGTTCAGCAGTTGACTGTCGTAGCCTTACACTGCCACGGTGACTGTCATGCCTTTTACTACTAGGCAGCCATAGTGTGACTCACCGTACTGCATTGTCTGCATTCACAATGAGTTTACAACTCCTGGATTCTATTCATGCTTTCCATCAGGCAGAGTAGTCACTGTGGCAGTTTCTTAAAAAAATATGCATCACCTACATATTTTTTAAATATGTCTTTTGATATTAGTTTTAATTGGAAAACCATTTTATTTATTCCAAATTCACAATATTGCAACATTGTGTAGTTACGGTTCCATTAAACATAATTAAATTCTCAATTGCATTAATCAAGATTAACACATTGTTGATAAATTTGGATTGTTAAAATAAAATAATAATAATTAATAAATATATCCAAGAAAAGATTTTGAAATTAGTTATAAGATGGATTTAATAAAAAGACTTAATTTATTTTCGAAACTGACAACTCGACCTTAAATACACACACTTTTTTGTGGTTTTTTTATAAAGACAACACCCGCATTAGAAATATATGCTGTGTCGCGGAGAACTTCACAAACATCGAGAAACAGACGCAAAGAACACCCAGACTCAGAAAAACAGTTGACAAATCACACAAAGTGTTCGCCCATGTCAGATTTGAACCCACAATACTCAGCGCAGTAGAGAACGGCGTGACGACCGCTAAAACCACTACGGCATTCGTGCAGTCAGACACTTGATTCTATAATAAAAGAAGCGTGTTCCGTAGAAAGACCATGCTTCAGTGCTCCGGGTTTTCTGTGATACCACGGCCTCACAGAACACCGAAGTTGCCCCTCACCTAAATCTAGTACCATTTAAAGGGCGACAGCGTACTTGTGTCTTGTGTCCACATTTATCGCTGTCCACTTACAATCTAGTTGCCTACATCACATCAACAGTCCACTACTAGACATAGGCCTCTCCTCTGAAAGGAGGATTTTGCCTATACCAGACTGGCTGACCAGTTGAGTTGGTACAGGATTTGTATAAAGTTCTAATTCTCTTTGCGGTGTTGTTATCCTGCGTCGTTCTTATTCGGCTCTTACGACACCCACGGGATGAATAGAGGTGGTCACACTTTGTATTCTTAATCCGTCCCTACACGGACATGTTACCCGTGTGCTCCTTATATCATAAACAAACATATTTAAGTATCCTGGGTGGAAATCACACATACGACTTTTAGTCTAGCAGAACCCTGAGCCATAGACTAAAAATAATGTTTTGGATATATGCCTTTTTAAATCTTTTTATTCTCTTTTTTTTGCCATAGAATCAAAATTGTTAAAAAGGCCCTAGCTTACCTCAGTCACCACAGCGGTGATCCATCACTGCGGGTGAAAAGTTTGGACGTGAACTGAACACGAGCGACGATAGACGAGTCCAAGTAATTGGTGATGGACGTTTACATTATTTGCAAGAAAACTTTGTATGTAAACAAGACGTTTGAAGGTGTATTTTTTTTTAATTAAATAATTTGCCAACTAGCAAAAGCAACATTGATTTTTTTTTAAGTTTTACGGATTTAACTGCACGTACATCATGAAGTGTAATCAACTGTATTATGTGTTCTTTAATTCTATATATTATTCATTAAAAAAGTTTTTCCTAAATCGGTCTGAGTTAATAAATACAAAAACACAACTGAATTGAGCATCTAATCGTCTTTTTACCTTGGTTAAAGAGACATGATGAAAAATGGTCATGCTTTAAACACGACTGTCTGTCTTTGTGTCTACCGATTCTCATCTATACTAATATTAAAAAGCTGAAGAGTTTGTTTATTTTGTTTGTTTGAACGCGCTAATCTCAGGAAGATCGGCTTTGAAAATTTTTGTTTGTATTGGATAGCCTATTTATCGAGGAAGGCTATAGGCTATATATCATTACGCTAAGATCAATAAGAACGGAGTACCAATGAAGAATGTTTCAAAATCGGGAGACTGTTTCTATTGAGAGCTTCCGCTGTATGACGGTTAACGTTTCGCATAAATCATGTATGACAGAATTGTTCCCTTACTCACCTATATAAACGAAGTCGTGGGTTAAAGTAAGCGTCAGCCTAAAGTAACTATTCCACGCGGACGAAGTCGCGGGTGGAAGCTAGTAAATACATATACGATAAAATAGCACAAAATAGTACAATAGGTCGAGTCAGTTTTCTTATAAAAAAACAATTTAACCTCAATAAGACAGAAGGGCAACTTATTCCAAACATTAACCGCCCTATTTGACTTGAAAGGGTGGTTTTAATTCAATAGAGTGCTTCGACTTTACAGGGGTCACTTAAGTTTAAAATAGGGGTTGGATTTTGACAAATATTGACTGAAGATTAATTTATCTTTGACATTTCACGGTTGATTAGATGTTACGTGTCTTATACTTCACCAATAGTCTCTACTAGTCTCCTGTTGGACATGGCTCTCTCCTTAGAAAACATCTTTTGGCCTACTATGCGAAACTGGACACCTATAGGACACAGGCATGGTGACACTCTATAGTCTAAGTCCAATCACCACACGGACAATTTGTATTATCATTTATAGTATTTATATTTTTTATAGGTAAGTGTTTTTACTCAAGTATATTGTGTGTTTGCTTGACTAGTGTAAGCCCGTCTGGGCCTTATTTCGAGAAGCATAGCGCTCTGACATCATACTTGATTGACTTATTACACACAATTGTTATATATAAACTTCACGCAGACATACAACAAATGATTGCTTAACACACAACATTTGGACTGAACGGTGATCAAACTCGTGACCTGTAATTGAGCATTAAACCGGGTAACCACTTGACGAACAGACAGAAGTACTACAGAATAACATATATCAGGAAATAAAATATACATGATACAAAAACCCGTATATACGTGCGTCAGGCCAAGCTTGAGTCGGATGAAGATATTTGCTGTTTACACATTTATTTGTGAGAAATTTTGCACATGTACGGTTGGACGAAAATACGGCACCACAACATATAGTACTAGACAAATAACTCACTCACTCACAAACAGCATGACGATTTAGTACAGCGCTGCAACCTGATTTAAACGTCAGGTTATGTTAGTATATAATAAACACTCGCATAAAATGTGATCGCAATTTTTCAATTAATTATATTACCGAGTAAATGAGGTTTACGGAGGTTTAATCTCCTATCCTCTTTAAACCTGAGGTGAGGATCCAAAGGGCGGCATCACACTTATGTAACTTGACTGGCAGTCCTACTGTAACCATCGGGTGATCAGTAGAAATGTGTAAAATGTGCACTAAGTCTTAATTACGTGGAATGGTCCATTTATTAGAACATGTCCGCAATTTCGTTCGCATGACTGTCGATTTATCAATATATTCAGTTATATTTAATGTGTTTTGTATTTAAAGTATAAAGGCGTGTAAGGTAGAAACGTGTGAATAAGGTACAAACTGGGAATCACATATTATTCCTTATGATCCTGATAAATTAATTTTAATGAAACTAATTTCTGAATCTAAAATAGATAAAATTTTAGCGGTCTCGTACTTACCAGCCTCCGAACCGTGTAGGCCTGGCTAATGGCATGTGACAGCGGCCGTGATGGATCGGACTTCCCCCCCTGGCCTCACCTCACCCGCTGCAGCCCCTGTCTACAGCTACCGATAAAATTAGTCGATTTTTCCCCAAATGAGACATTTTTGCGATACAATATTGCGTTAAAGTTTGCACATATCGCACCACTTTGTATTTATCTAACTTAGTGGAAGGAACAGTTCCAACATTCTTTCGATAAAAGCTAGCTCGCCCAATTTATAATACCCCCGTTTTAAGTTTTTGCCAGAAAATAATTTTTTTCTCTATAATTCTTACTATATTTGTTTTCCTACAACACAGGAATATTCGTAGTGCCAGAGTTATCTCATTCAAAAAAATTAAAATATATTTACGAATATTATGTTGCCAAACAGTGTGTCATGAATATGTATGTGTAAATTATATTCTATTAGCACTAAGAACAAAGTAGGATTATAAGAAACTATAATTAATATACGTAGTAAGTTATTAAATTTAATTATTGCAAGATAAATAAACGTATTAACATTATACTATTTATTTCTATAGGGTGGGCCACGAATTAAGTAACATTTGAAAAAATCGTAGAAGAAAAATCATTTGATATCTTATAAAAATTGTTTATTTACAAGAAAGCTAATTAGTTGAAATTTACTTTCTAAAATTTACATCATCTAAATGACCACCGTATCGACTTTTACACTCTTCTAAGCGAGCACCGAAATTTTCGAATACTCGTCGGCAAAGAGACCACGAAATAGCCGATATATCTTCGCTGATTTTTTCTTTTAGTTGACGTAGTGTATTTAGTTTATTGATGGAGACACGATTCTTTGAATAACTCCATAAAAAGAAGTCTAGAGATAGATCTGAAATTTTTGGGTTGCCATGGAATGTCGCCTCATCTGGAAATTAGCTTTTCCAGAAACGTGACTTTGAAAACCGGCAGGGACTCTTTGGATGTGTCACAAGTAGCTCTATCTTGTTGAAACTATGTATTACGATTGTAGCCAGCAAATACCAGTAGCATCGGTCCCAAGAACTCCCGTAACATGTTTGCGCGGGATGTTGGATTCAAATGTTAACGAATATTTGGTCTACCCTATAGATTGTTTTATCTCACTTTAATAACAGTTAGTTAATCCTTGTCTTAGGATCTGTTGGTAGTTAAATACAGACTACATTTATTTTATCACAGCCGTTAACATAGCGTGTAACAAATACATAAATAAATGTAGAACAAAATTCACAAGAATAATAAATTGTTCTTTAGTTTGTTTGGTTGCTTAGTTTTTCACCATCAACATTTTAAAATTCAAATTTTAATTGCGAACTTAGTACAATTTCATGTAAATATCGTTTAACTATCCAAAATTCTACGAAATAAAAACGTTTAAATTGGGCACTAAAGTGCAAAATAATGTACACGCGATTAGAATTAATACTTTTAGGTCCACGCTGATTTCAGCACGAACGGGCCGGCTCGACCGGGGCAGTACTACCCTCCCACAGAAAACTAACCTAAAGCGACAGCATCCGTGATGTCATATTTCGTTGATGAGTGCGATACTGGAGACCCATTGATGCAGGGGTGATAGTTATTGTGGTAACTGTATGAGCCTCACACTGCCACGATGACTGTCATACCTTTTACGTCCCCAAGCGGGGCGTGAAAAAGCATCTCACTAGGCCGCCATAGCGTAGGTCACTATACCGAATTGTCTGCATTTGCAACGTGTATGGTGACAACACCTCTTGGATTCTATTCATCCTTTCCAGCAGGCAGCGTAGTACACTTTGGTAAACTCTTCATGTTAATTCTGTGCTCCGAATTAATTATTTATTGCATGCTAATAATCTAGAATGACTGCAAGTATATGCTACCGGCAATCTGTATAATAGCTAGGCAATTTGTATAATACCTAAAACGTGCAGGCAATGTATGAAATATTCGCCTGGGTGTTCTATACAATACCGAATACGTAGCCGGTAATGTACTATCTATCTTGAATCATTTGGATTAAACTCATTTAATCCAAATGATTCAACAACAATAGAAAGACTACTCAGTCACTGCTTTAACCTAACCTACATAATTCTGATTAAAGTTGATTTTAAGCAAAGCAAACATATTTCATTTGCCCCTCTTTTTATGGTACTTAAATGACATTGATAAATACAGACCAAAATTCAGTGGGCCAGTAGGTACTCTAAATATTCCCCTGGTATTGTATTAACTACCCAAGTATATATAATGAACAATAACATTCATAACAACAATAATGACAGCCTCGGTGGCGCAGCGGTAGAGGATGCGATTGCTGTGCTTGAGGTCTCGAGTTCGATATCTGGTAGGCCAAATGTTTGTACGATCTGCAAATATTTGTTTCAGAGTTTGAATGTTTTTATATATAACATGTATGTGTTTACAAAAAAAAGTATACAAGTATTCTATCAGTCAGTCTAGTTATCATAGCCTTAGCTTTGCTTAGTTTAAAACTAAGTGAAATTGCCGAAATATTAAAAAAATACAATAATATTTGGACACCCTAGGCACTGTACACATTGTCCAGCTATTACATACAATACCTGCATTATACAGATTACCGATTACAAATATGAGTGCACATGACGCTCTCGACTTCGAACGGGTATATTTAAAATAGTTTAAGTTTTTAGTGTCAGCTCATTTCTTATTTATTCACATTTTGCAAAGTGACTTTAATGACATGGCTGCAAAATTATTTTTACTATAATACTTACATAAAAACACGCACACACAAATAAGTGACATTTATGAGGTGTATGTATTACCTATTAGGTACAAGAAATCTTATTGTAAGTTTAACTGATGCCTAAAAAAATAATAATTATATTCTATTCACCACCAGTTCAGTACAATTTGTATTCGATCACCAGCAATTAGTATTTATCACTTCACTTGACTCACTGCGAAAAAATGGCGTGACACCGCTCATTCATTCATTTATTCCTTCATTTGGTTACAAATAATCTTGGTCAAAAACCTTAGTTCTGTCAGATTTTCGTTATGAAATTCCCAAACTTTTTTAATTTAGTCTCAATAAGCATGAATGCTTTGACACATGATGTTATACTATCTTTTTTTTTGTAGGGGACTCCCGGAGAACCGGTTTACCAACTAAACCCCTCAGCGATCTGCCTCGGCAGTCGGAAGAAGCTCCAGGAACGCGCCAGCTGTTTCTGTAGTCCTCCCTGTCCTCACGATTGAGGTACATCCCGGGTACCTCATGCCCCAAAGTTCCACGAGGAATTCGGTAACCTCTCACCGATAACACTGATTTTTTTGTAAGGTTTATTGTTGTGGCAGCATTCTGGTCGAGCCGGTCCAAATTTGTCTGACTACACAGAGCTAGCAACACCGCAAATTAAAAAAAAACAGTAGTCAGTAATTAATTATTTTTACCTTTATTTACATTGTACGCATTAACTATAAGGAAATATATAATACATTAGATTTTATTATACCTAGCATTTTAAGGCCTGTTACTATGCGTTACTTGTTAATAAATTTAGAAGGCTTTTTTTATTTTCTAAAAAAAAATTAAAACAACTTCCATTTCCTTTATTTTAACAAAAAAAATAATTAAAATGTTGAGGGAAAATCCCTTTTCAAGTATAAGCAGTTGAACTGCCTGTTTATACTTAAATTTACTTGGGAGAGATAAACTGCAGATGGGGACTTGTGTTGCAGCATATATTTAGGTCGACCCGACCGCGGTGATACCATAACCACATAAAAATCGGTGTTAACATTTTTTATTTTGCATTGCCGCGAATTTTATCGAAGCCTCTATAGTATTTGAGAGGCGGGGCTGAATAATAATATAACAAATCACATATAAGAGCATACTCATGTTTACGAATACTAAATAAAAAGAGAATTTCATAACGAAAATCTAACAAAACTAAGGTTTTTGTATGGAGTTATTTTTAACCAAATGAAGGAATAAATGAATGTATGAGCGTACAAATCATTCACAAGGTTACCCTTTACCCTTGTAAGAGCACATTATAATATGCATGAAAACAAAAATGTTCTCTAACCTAACACAAGATTTTTTTTTCGTGTATAAAATCACGGATGTCTATTCAACTTCCTACAATAAATTTAAACCACTAGTTTCTTGTACGGAAAGCAGACACAGAAATAACAATCCGATTAGAAATCAATCACCTGTTGACCCAAGGTTATGGTCAAACCGAATTGTACCAAATAACAATGGACTTACTCTTTTACAACTTTACGCACTACGTAATAGAGTATAATTTCGTTTGCCGTCTACAAAGTTCAGTCAAGCAGTCGTTATTTGTAAGATTTCATTATGATAATCGTGACGCAATAAGCGGTTTATCATTCAATTGAATGAAGTATTCAGGACAATCAACGGATGGCTGGTCACTCACGCAAAACAAACGATTTCATTCGATTGATTTCGACAATCTGTCTTCCTTAGTTGGGTAATTTCTTCGGACTTGACATATCTCAAACACGGCCATCTGATCCTGAATAAGGCAGAGTCTGTCCTATAGGAACTAGACCGCTTATTATAATACTTTTTTAGTTCCATAAATAATAATAATAATAAAATAAATATTCCGGACATTTAACACACAACGCCATCTTGTATTATGATAACTAGATTGACTGATAGAATACTTATATACTTTTTTTTTTGTAAATGCATACATATTTCACATAGATTTTTACATTTGTAGATCATACAAACATTTGGTTCGAACCGGGAAGTAAATCTGAGACCTCAAGCACAGCAGTCGCTTCCGCTACCGCTGTGTCATCGAGACAGTAAATACATGAAACACACCGTGTGGCGACGGGCTGTCACTACCCTTATTCAACTCGTGGGTATTGTAAGAACCGATCAACAGAGCAAATTAAACAGGACAAAGAAAAGGAAAACTTGGTAGGCCAAAACATTCTTTCTAAGGAGAGGCCTATGTCCAGCAGTGGGCTAAAAACACTGTTTATGTGATGGTGACGTGTAACATACACCGATTTGCCGAGTATAATTTGAATCCCGCCTACATAATTGTAGTCAAGAATTATGTCTTCGGGCATTTTAGAAATTAGATGGTAAAATTAGAAGTTCAACATCAAAAAATTGTTGAGAATATGGGAAGGCAATGATAAAAAAGTTATATTGGTTTACGAATCAATTGGGAGTTTAAAGCTATAGCTCGAGTAAGTCAAATTCGCAAACTGTAACAGAAACTAACTCAAGAAGAGACATGTCGAGAAGTCTGAACCCGTGATCTAAGGCTTAGCAGTCCGAATCACTAACTATTAGACCAACAAGCTAAATGTAATAATTATTTATGTAGTTTAACTGTACTGTTTATATATTATTATAAGAATGTGAGCACGCCGTGTTGTTCGATGACGCAAAACAATTAAAGTTAATTGGATATCGTGCTACACTTCCGAATTATACATGAATGATCATTTAAGTTATTAATTGTACTACAATAGAATCTAATTACAATGGTACGATATCACAAAGAAATATTATGTTCTTTGTAACATCGTACACAAGTAGAATGTATTTATTTAAAAACTACTACTTCACAGCAAACAACGTCTTATAATTCGATGGCGCCGGCTGCACGTACCAAAAAAACATGACTCATACGGCGTTACCTCGCTCTGAGGCGTTCCATTTAAGGCTTGAAGTGCAAGCGAGAGCGCGGAACGAACGACAAAGAGGCACATCGGCCTCCGCGTTCGGCAGCGTTCGACATCTGTCTCTTTCCTACTTGAGTGAGCGATGCGTTCGCGTGGACAGTTGCTATAGCATACTATGTTTACATGTTTTCGTCAAGTATGAAGTGCAGTGATATGACGTTGTCACGTTCAACTATCATCAGTAAACCGACTTTACAGAAAACCGTTTTTTTATAACAGTTGTCTGTAATGTAAAATGTAATTAGCTTCCATTCGGTTTCATACACAATATACGAGAAAGTAATTTTTTTTTCATAGTTTTTTTCGTGAATTCAGGGTTCAAAAAATAAAATATCATGACATCAGTTCAACCGTTCTTGAGTTATTTGTGGTGTAACTGTAACTAACCCGTTTTTATATATCAATATTTCTAAGTATGTTTATCAACAGCCTTGGTAGCAAAGATAGCACAGGTAATGCCTAGTTTGGGCTCTGGTGGACCTCTTTGTCATCAACAACTTTTACTAGTCTTCTGTTACATATGGCATCTCCTTAGAAAGGAGATTTGGACCTACTATATCACTATACTTTGGTTGGTAGGTTTAGGGTTTGTTTCGAGTTTTCCTTTTTTCTTGAAGTTAATTGTAGCATAGTCCGTGTGGTGATGGATTAAGAATACATAGTGTTACTACCCCTATTCATCCCGTGGGTTACGACACCCAAGGCGACTAAGGAAACAAAGTATGCAAGACAACATTATTACAAAGAAAAGGAAAACTTGAAACAAACGCCATTCCAACCCGTCCGGCCACCGTGGTATAGTAGGCCAAAACCTCCTTGCTAAGGACAGGCCTATGTCCAGCAGTGAACTGTAAAAGGCTGCTGATGAATTATAACATACTACATCCATGGGACGAAAAGGGGTAGTCACACTCCCTTTTCTTAGTATACTGATTTTTTCGTTAGTTAGTAATTAGTATACATATTTTTATACAACAGGATCGAACAAAAATATAATACACATAATGCAAAAATACAACCTTCAAAAGTTTTGAAAGAATTTGGTAAGTGACCGTTTGTTTCTTTTTAAAATAAATTAATATTTGACAGAAGTCATGGTCAAACTTGAAGGCACAAGTAAAGGTAGAGGCAGACAGCGTGTGAACGACGCGTGGTAGCGTTGTATAGTAGGCCAAACCTCCTTGCTCAGGAGAGGCCTAATTCCAGCAGTGGACTGTAAAAGGCTGTTGATGATGATGATGAAGGTAGGTAATAGGTACGTCTCTCCATTGAAGAAGTAAGTACACTACCACAAGTAAAGGTAGAGGCAGACAGCGCGTGAACGACGCAACGTGAGTAGTTTGTAAAACTTTTCACATCCTAATTAAAAAAGATCGAATATAGTATCATCTCACTCGGTGTCTTACTTGTTGTTTTCCTGAACCTTCAGTTGTAACAATAAACTCTCACAGGCAATTGATATATTTAATCATTTATCTCAATACGTATTCTCTTCATGCACTAAATTGACTACTCAGATATTTTTTACATTTTTTTTTTAAATAGAAACCAACCAAAGTAACTCTATTCTGCCTGATGGAAAGCATGAATAGAGCATCCAAGAGCGGTGGTCGCCGTACTCACTGCAGACAGTGCAGTATGGCAACCCACGCTATGGCGGCCTAGTGAGATGCTTTTTCACGCCCACTTAAAGGACCCGGGATAGTAGTGGGAGGGAAACACGTGCGCTGGTAATGAATTCCAGGCTTTAACTGATCTGCACAGGAAGGAAGAGCCGAACCGTTTAGTTCGGGAGCGTATGTCTACCATTCTGAAACGGTAACTGCCAAGGCCAGCACAAGTTGTTCTGTAGAGGAATGGAGAGGATGGGATCAGTTGGAAGAGTTTGTCAGAACACTCTCCATGATAAAGGTGATAGAGGACTGCCATAGAGGCGACATCTCTTCGCAACTGCAAAGACTCAAGGGATTCAGTGACTTTCGGGTTATTGATAATCCGGACTGCTCGCCGCTGTAACCGATCCAAAGCGTCCAGCAAATACTGCGCGGATCCATCGTAAAGATGAGAACAGTACTCCACGCAGGAGCGTATCTGGGTCTTATAAAGAAGACACAGATGCTCAAGCGCTAAGAACCGACTCACTCTCACGTCTCTCACTTACATATCAACTATGCAGCTAGTTATGAGGAGAGAGTAAATTCAACGGTAATCTCATATCGTTAATTCTCGATCAAAATTTTTAATTTATTAATGACAAGCTTTCTCCCACGACTTCACTTGCTTTCGTTAAAACTTCAGACAATTTTAAAAAGCAAATTATGAATAACAAGCTTTCTCCCGTGATTTCACATGCTTTCGTTGAAACTTCAGACAATTTTAAAAGCAAATTTACCTACGAATCGCATTATTCACGTTTCTACTAGATAATAATTACACTGAGTGTTAGAACGTGCGCTATAATTATTGTCATTCAAATACAGTTTCACCGTTTATGTCTCAGCATTAAATCCGGTTATATTTACGCCTATATTATTACACCCAATCAGAATACATGCGTTTTGAAATTCTAGTTTTTTTAAGGTATGCTAAGTGACCACTACCAACGAAAATAAATTCCAACTGATGTAAACGTTTCATAAAACAGGTGAACTGTCTCAGTGGCGTAATGTTAGCGTATGCGTCTGCTGTTCTTGAGGTTTCGAGTTCGATTGTCGGTTCTAACCAAATGTTTAGGTGATCTGAAAAAAATTTGCAAAGTCCCCTGCGACCCAGGATATATTTCCAATGCGGGCGATATTGTTTTAAAAGAAAAAATATGTAAATGTAAAGGAAGGAGGTCTCAAAGTGTAGCGCTGCGTTTGTAACTCTTGGGTAGGAAGTGTCCATGGGCAGCTGTCGGAACATACCATCAGAAGAGAGACAAAAAAAAACACTGATGAAGACCTATTTGTTTTAGAATCAACAGTAATGTTCAACAGCAATATCCCTGAACTACTACTGAAAGCCCACTGTAGAGTGGTCAAATTGAAGACCAATTTTTATAATTAAAGTTTGGTCAAAATTCAACAGATTACTAGGTCAAATTTCAGTTACAATACGATATAATCACATTACAGGTAAAGTTAGTCAAATATAAAGAGACCTCAAGCAACCCTAGTTGCCTGAAGACAGAAAGACTTGGCGCAGACAAGTGAGGAGACCCGACTCCACGAGACCATACATGGAAAAAAGAGAAGACAGTTAACGTTGGATCTTTAGTGCGAAACTACCTTTATTGACATTTATGACATCGAGAGTAGTTTAAAACGCAATGTTGACCGATTTTTATTCAGAGAATTAGCTCTTTGAACTCGTAAAGTGGCTGCACTTTGAGTGCCATTCTACGTATGAAAACAATGGGTATTTATTAGACTTAAATTTATAAATTACTACATCATACTAATTAGTTAAGAAACGTCACGCTAAAGTAACAAGATTAATTAAAAAATATATTAAAGTATCAGTAGCTGTTGCAATATTCTTTAAACAAGATTTTTATCTACGAGACTGAACCATATTCGTGACGATTCTCTTTAGGTGTTTACTTCTCTGCTGCTGAGGTGAGAGTACTGTTGTACCAAAGGCAAAAATTGTTGGAGAGCCATGTATTTGGCACATGCATATGTAAGTATGAGTAGACTCGACCCGAGTGACTTCACGGCCTTATGGAAAACCAGGCAACATTTAATTCTTATTTAATTGCTTTTCGCAGAGATTTTCGTTGTCCCTTTTCGCCACTTCTGACAACGAACTTGAGTTTTTTTAGTTACAAGTGTCCATAAGTGATAACGTTTTTGTTCGTTTAACCACTGTATTAATAATAGTAGTGTATCCGAATAAAAATTCCAAGACTCGAATAACAGTTATGTTATAGTATTTCGCATTCAGCGAAGAAAATAAATCCAGCGTCATATTTCACCGAAGATATTCGTAACTTGATGAATATGCGCGTTTCGAAACTGTCCAGTAATGGGTTATTAGTTAACCGTAGGCCGTATGGTCTAACGCCTTCGCTAATAATACTCCAAGTAATATAGCAGTTGCGTATAATTTTACTAGAATCATAGAAACTTTAATTGGTGGGCATTTCTAAAAATAATAATTATTCAACGACACAATCGCTGTACTTTTCCATTATTTTAATGTTGAAGAGTATGCCTTGTATTCTTAAAATATGTCATCTTAAAATATAGCGCGAATTGTTATCAATTGAAATTTTTTTACCAAACAGCGTTAAAATGTTTTAATTATAATGGTTTAATTAATTAAGTCATTCTCATTTTAAGTTTGATTTGAAACAGTGCAATATTTTTATTTAATTAATATCAAAAATATAAAATATAATTGCCTGACTGAATCTTTCGACAGCTAAATCTCTGATCACTCGGCATTATTCTGGCAGAAGAATCTCATTCCAAGATTCCGGAATATTTTAAGCATCATCTCATCATCTCATCTCATCTCATCTCATTTATTTTAGACAATACTTGATTGTCAGCATCATAGAAAAGCGTAGACTGTTTTAGAGGCCAGAGGCAAATGCAATATCGTACTATAATAAACTTGTATAGCGCTACGTAAGTGGAGTGTATTAGCCGATGATGGGCTGCGTCAGATCGCCGACGTTGCCACTTCAACGACTACAGTTGACCGCTGTCAGTGGATGTAGATTAGTAGCCTTAGTTTTATCGAGTGTGTTACAATTTCACTGTCAGCCAAAAATTCTCGGTCTCACGAAGATATAAATAATTTATTTATAGAAAATAGTCACCGACTTCAAATACATCTATAAATATAGGTACACTTAATAAACTATATATTTTGTACTACTGGGTATTTATCCATCAAATTTGAATGTGATTAACCTAGAAGAACCTCTCCTAAATAAAATAATGATTTTCTAAAACGGTCTATTAATGACGCAAGTATATGAGAACAAAAAATATAACCGAATTTTGATCCTTCCCTGAAGTCGGTTAAAAAACCTTCGTGTAGATTATTGACTGTTAAAAATTCTAACTTGGTATAATGTCTTTTTTTTTCTATCTTAAAAGCCTGCCAAAGTGACTCTACTCTGCCTGACGGAAAGCATGAATAGAATCCAAGAGTTGTGGTCACCATACTCATTGCAAATCCTGACAACGCGATATGGTGACCCACACTATGGCGGCTCTGCGATTCTTTTTCACACCCCTCTTGGGAACGTTAAAGGCATGACAGCTATTATGACAGTGTAAGGCTTACACAGTTACCACGATAACTGTCACCCCTGCATCAATGGGCCTCCGGTTTCACACTCACCAAAGAAACACGACAACACGGATGCTGGGGCTTTAGGTTGGTCTTCTGTGGGAGGGTAGTACTGTACTCTATGTTCCTAATATGTAAGAACAATTTTTGGATTGAGCAACTATATTACTCAATTTAAGCAATCATTTAATAGCACTTGAATTAAGAGCTCACCTGGTCAATTCTGATGAATGAAAATATTTAAACAGTAAATAAGCCAATATATAATTAGAACACTTCGTAAATAACACAAATGACAGTTATGCCATTAATCATGCCATTAAACAACAATATTGATAGTTTGTTTTACCCGTGGCTTCGATGGCGTAGTGGTAGTGAAGGCGACTGCTGTGCTTGAAGTCTCGGGTTCGATTCCCAGGTTGCAAATGTTTATTTCGGAGTTTGGGTGTTTCCTATGTATAATATGTATGTGTTTACAAAAATATATATATATATATAAGTATTCTATCAGTCAGTCTAGTTATCATAGTACAAGCTTTGCTTAGTTTGAAACTAGATGGCGTTGTGTGTTAATTTCTGAAATATATATATATATTTTTATTTATTTATTATCGTCAATGGCCTAGTCATACGCCACAAGTCTCTTCTTGGAAAGGAAGTTTTGGCCTACTTTATCACACTAGTCTAACGGGTTGGAATAGAGTTTGTTTCAAGTTTTCTTTCCCTTTACAATGCTAAAGTCCTACATAGATTCTTAGTCAGATATTACAGATATAAACGTACTCGTGTATTTTGTCAATAATCTTTGCAACGGAACGATCTATGAAAAATATAATTTACGAGGTTGTGAAATTTTCCGGCATAGTAATATTTAAGATTCGTTCTTACAATCGAAAAGAAAAACAGTTTCGCATTGTTTTTCACCTGCATCTTACACTATGTCTGTCTATCTGCCTGTCTCTTCTAGTTGCCGTGTTTAGATAGGGTTTCCTTTCGGCAACATATTCAAAAATATTTAGCATATTATTACCGGGATGGAGGACATAGGAACCTTTGTCGATACAGGAATCAGATTCGCGTTATTGCCTTTTCCTATTCTATAACATCTGTATTGAAAATGTCACGATATAAATGTTGAACAGCTTAGCAGTGAAAGTAATTGCTAAACAATCAGACTAATCCGTTCTTCTACGACTATCCTCTCCGTTCCTCTACAGGACAACTCGTGCTGGCCTTGGCAGTCACCGTTTCAGAATGGTAGACATACGCTCCCGAACTAAACGGTTCGGCTCTTCCTTTCTGTGCAAATCAGTTAAAGCCTGGAATTCATTACCAGCGTACGTGTTTCCCTCCCACTACGGTCCCGGGTCCTTTAAGCGGGGGCGTGAAAAAGCATCTCATTAGGCCGCCTTAGCGTGAGTTGCCATATTACGCTGTCATCATTCGCAGTGAGTATGACGACCACCGTTCTTGGATTCTATTCATGCTTTCGAGAATAGAATAGGCAGAATAGAGTCACTTTGGTCGGTGGTAAATAAAAAAAAATAAAAAACATACTCATTCATCAACGGTTTTTAATAGACCACAGCTGCACATAAGCCTCTCCTACGAAAGGAGGTTTTAAAAATAAAGAGCTGCTACTACTATATTTATATTTAAAGGAAATTGGGACTAATAATATTGCTTAGGTCAAAAATCTCATCATGCTATATATAAAATGCTTCCAGACGTGACAAGTCACATTTAGATAATTCGAAATCTTATAATAACTTTCATTCAGAGAAGACCTTGTCATATCCTGAATGCGAGTAGATGTTACCTAAAGCAGGTAACTTTAAGAAGTAGTCTAGACCACTTTAGTACAAAGTTAGTAGACATATATTCATATGTTGCCATATTTTTCTAATAAGGCTAGAAGAAGTATGTCGAAAAGTAGGTGTGTCATAACAGAGCATGTCGAATACTTTACTGAAATGTATGAATCGTGATAAATTTAAGAGATGTTTTTGTTTAGCAGTGTACTATTAAAAGCTGTGTATAATCATGATTATAATACTTTTTGTATATAAAATAATGTTATTGTAAAGTAAAGCTAAATCTAGAGTAAGGAAGCGACACATTGGGAAAGGGATCTTCTGGGAAATGGATAATTTGGGGACGAAACATACCGGAAAAAGGACTTTTTCTGATCAAGGGGCCCTCTGGAAAAGGGTAATTCTGAGCTTAAAAGTATAGCTTTAGGGTCACTATCAACTAAGTCAACAGGCACGACAGTAAAAGAATGTAGTCAAATCATTTGCATATGGCACCGATCCAAATTAGGAAAATAGTGATGAATTATCTTTTGCAGAAATTTGCATTAATTTGAAACAATTTTGAACTACAGCTTTATTATCGAATTATAAGAATAGTGGAAACAATATGCGCGTGAGTTTAATTCATCGTCATTCCGTATCGTGCGAGAGCGCCGACCGCTCGTGTCATATTCAAATTTGGAACACTTCGTATTCGATTACGAGAATTTGAATTTTCGTAGACGTTTTGCCAGTTTTGTAATTTATATTTGGTGCGTGTATAGTGCTGTGTAAAGAAAATGTTAAGATTTCTAGTAAGTATTTTTAAATATTTATTTTATTTAATAGTTTTAAAACTCTTTACTATATACTTTATTGGACGATGTAAAAGAAAGGTTTCTAGTACCTTTATAAGACAAATTATATGAAAAAAAAAATTAAAAACGGTCCAGTTTTTTAAACGATGCTTATATTTAAGGACAGAAACCTAACCCTAAGTGAGAATGATTAATTAATACCAACACACAACTGACGGCAATCCTTTTACACACTGAATAAAGGAAATATTCACAGCTCCTTGACATTTGCCTTAATGTATCGTAATTAATCTTTCACCGCGTGTACTTAACTCCACACATAATGTATACAACATGCTTTATAATTAACGTAATGTATACAGATATCCGTATGGTGATGGATTGAGAATACAGAGTGTCAACAGTCTTGTTCTTCTCGTGTGTGTCGTAAGAGGCGACTAAGGGAACAAAGTATGCAAGACAACATCATTACAAAGAAAAGGAAAACTTGAAACAAACCCTATTCCAACACCCGTCTGGCAGCGTGGTATAGTAGGCCAAAACCTCCTTCCTAAGGAGAGGCGCATGTCCAGCTGTGGACTACTAAAGCTTGTTGACGTGAGATCATGGTATTACTCTGGTCTAACCACAACGTATGTAAAGAGCAGCTAGATCATACCTGGCATGGCATAAATCAGTAAAATTTGTAACAAACTCTATACCAACCCGTTCGGCCAGCGTGGTATAATAGGATAAAACCTCCTTGCTAAGGAGAAGCCTATGTCCAGCTGTGGACTGTTAAAGGTTTTTGTTGATGATAATGATGATACATATGTATATAAATGTTTAATACTTCACTTTAGTGTTAATGATCACCATATTTTGACCGTTTCCCTTACTTCTTTTTTTTCCTTTCTTTTATATTTCTAATATTATGATGCTAAACCTTTTTGGAATGTATTCGTTTCCAGACAAAACAAAGAAGGTTAGGAATGTTTGCGTATAATGTAAATAGTTTCTAGGGTGTTCCAAAAATCAAAGTGAAAACAATAACGGGCAGCTATGTAAATTGCTGTTGTCACAGGACTGGAAAGATTATCACAGGGTATCAGTATTTGAGAATATTTTATATATACATATAATTTGAAAAGTACATTACGATTTTTTTTAAATAAGGATCCGATAACTTTCGTAACTCGATCTGTTACCGGCGTCAGATGGATTTCTAGACATCCATTATAATTAGTTACGTTTTCACGCTTTTTCTAATCATTTTATCACTAAAAATTTCTCCCTATTAGTAAGACAGATAGACGCAAGGCACTTATTTTGAAGGCAAAAGTTCCCATTGCGTGAAACGTACGTACGTACGTACGTACGTCGTTGAATTGGTTAAAAAACCTAGAGTCCAGCGTTAGAAGACCTTTAAAAATGGACAAAAAGTTAAGCATCATTTTAAATTTTAATATAATATAAAATTACTGTCCACAACTTTTTTTTTAAAGCTTCATACATAAAAACGTTATTCAATAACGATTTTGCAATGGCTTCCGTTATTACCCTTACATAAATTTTTATGGACAACGGTTATCCTATAAACAGCTTTCGTTTTGCCATCATATTGCGTATTACCATAATATATGTTAATAATCTTCGTAATTAACCACGAAATAGCCTTGTCATATGTAGCTATGTTGATGATTTCAGTTCAGTTCACCTGAATTATAATATATATATATCTGATAATATTAACCCTTCTTTGCATGATTTTTATGTTTTTTTTAAATAAAACAGGTGATGTAATTAATACTCTAGATTAAAGGGAAAATATTTAAAAAAATCTACTATAAATAAAAATATGAATTGTGTAAAAAACAATATGACGGTAATATACAGACTGACTGGTGAGATACCTTCAATATTTGAGGACGTGATAGTATGCGAACATATATCATGAAATAAAATAACATAAAAACGAAATATTAAATAACTTCTTAGTAAACTTCGTACACAGTACACCGAAAGCCCAGTATTTAACTGCGGAATACTTGGACACCGCGCGGACTTATATCGATAAAAAATAAGCACCTATTTTTTATATCAAGTTAACGAGAATCGAGTACCGAGTACTCTCCATAAGTATTGAAGGTATCTCACCAGTCACAGTGTATATATATGTCTCAATATGTCCCAATAAATAAAAAAATATTCTTCATGATGAAATGCTATGATGGAAATTTCCATCATTATGCAAAGAAGGGTTAAGTCTTGCTATTTATCAAAATGTGAAGAAAATTATTCTCTTCTTTTAACTTAATGTGATGCAGAGAGGCATACCTACAATAAAAAGTGAACTTAAAAGAACGATACCTGTGTGATTTTTTTTGCATTTCTTTCCAAAGTGAATCTCTTAGGCAATCCGAGCTGTTAAAATATCTATAAAAGATTTACTTCAAGAACTAAATATCATTTATCACTTTTGATATATTCATATAGTGTGTTCCCACCATAAACTTAGAGTTCCAAGTCAACCTCACCTGCAAGTGGTGCACATGCTGGTCGACGAACTCACTCTGGCAAAAAAAACATCCTGATTAACAGCAATAGGCTTACTATGTATTATGTGGGATCAAAACACTTGCGAAAAACGAGTATGCCTACACATATCCCTCTGGGCAACCAAGCATGATTTTATGTACATATTTATGTATGTCGGACTACTAAGCGCAGCCAAAAATTTTATCCACACGTTGTTGACATACCCAAAAGTCGAACTAAACGGTTTGACAGCTGGTTTTAGGTGAGAGTCGCCAAGATTTGGAACGACCTGTCTGGGTCTATTTTTCCTGATGACTTGAACTCTGGAGCCTTTAAGAGTAGAGTGAACAGGTTTCTTTCGGATGGGCGTGTACCACCTTCGTCTTCATCTACACTTTCCATCAAGTGAGATGGAGGACAAACGCCTATTCCATAACAACTGTAAAAAAAAATATGTAAATGAAGTACGAAAGCATAAAAATTGTTTGTAGTGTGAAAATTAAAAAAAACAGTATATATTGTAGGTACACAAGGATAACTTGATAGGTTGGTCTATAAGGAAAAATTGATAAGATGAGATTGCAATGATAGGAAATGGATTTTGCTTATTGAGTAGGTCAGGGTTGCATATCTATAAGCTGAACTGACTGTTGCCTGGAAGTGCAAGCCTTTTAATAGGAGTTGTAGATAGTTGAAACTATTTACTAAACGTAAAGCTATACTCTGAAGGAAAAAGATATCAAAGAACAACATCATCATAGTGTACTACTATCGTGATGTTTAAGTGTTTTTTCTCTATTCACCATACCATGGAAATACTATCTGCATATCTATATATGACAATGAGAGAACCGCGCTTTGGCACATTAGAACTGGCTCGACCGGAGTGATATCTCGGCTCCATAGAAAACCGGCATTAAGCATCCACCCTCTCGATAAACAGTGAGGGAGAGTGCGGTTATATTTCATAAAAAAAAAAAACATTTCTAGTCATCGAATAGTTATTTTTACGCGAGAAAAATACCAGGCTAAATAATTTTGATCGGTAATTATAATAACGAGAAGTAACATCTCACACCTTGATCTAGATTACATCGAAAGTTTGACCATTGCGATGTGGCCGTCCCCCATAAAGCAGTTTATCGTAAAAAACTTGTACAGTACAGAGATGTTCAGAGGTTAACTACTTACGAAATGTTATTAATCTGCTTAAAATAACTTTGAGCAACATTACGCCTATGGCATTATTCGGTAGATTATAACCATCAGATTTGTAACATCAGTTTTTATACGAAGTTATTTGCTTGGATTGTCAATAAATCAGATTTTAATCAAAGTACCTTGTCAAATTAATAAGATTTGTATAATTTCATAATACAATACGAGTAAATTTGCCTACTGAACTTTTAGATCAATACGATGCAAAGGTCATATTCTATTACGCTCTTCATACCCCTGGCTCTGCCCCTCTTGGAAGACACACTGTTAAAAGAACGGAGACAAAAGCCCTGTCCTGGTTAGGAGACGTCGTCACATGAAAATAATAGTCTCTAAACGACTATTACCATAATTAAAATGGTGGAAATGGCTGTCTTTTACTTCTACTTTATATGGCGGCTAACGCATTCCACTGGCTTATGGGTAGATGACAGGTGTGTCATTAATCCAAAGTTTCAGAGGATTAATTCATGGATTGAATTTTCATATGCATGTATACTCACATCTCAAGGCACAAGTGCGTAAAGGGATGAAGAGAAGTCGGTACACCGGTAACAACAAACACTCGATCAAAGGCAAGGAAAGAGTGGTTAACACCGGTTCCTCTGAGTTCTGATTTACTCTTATCAAGCCCAATCCATTTGTGACAAAATATGGCTTTCCCTTCCTTCCACTTCCTTTTACCACTTTAATATAAACACGAGTATATACATATATAAAAATGTGTCTGTTACCCCGAAGGGGTTGACAGAGGCATATTAAACGCCCACTTTTTGCCAGTGTTTTTGGTTTTAGGTGGTCAGCCTATTGACACAAATGGAACGTTTTGTTTACCAGAGTCTTGTCTATGGATCAGCAAGTGCAACATTTGCATGTGAGACTGGCTTGGGGCCCTAAGTTCTTAGTGGAAACCCTCTGCACCTAAATTAAATATACATAAAAAAATATATGTCATATTGAACCTGTTAACTGGTGTCATCATAATGTTTAAGCTGTTGATAATGTTTTACGTAGATGTGTTTTTTTTCACTCTCCATGATAAAGGCGATAGAGGCCTGCCATAGAGGCGACATCTCTTCGCAACTGCAGAGACTCAAGGGATTCTGTGACTTTCGGGTTATCGATAATCCGGACTCCTCACCGCTGTAACCGATCTAAAGCTTCCAGCAAATACTGCGCGGATCCATCGTAAAGATGAAAACAGTACTCCACACAGGAGCGTACCTGAGTCTTATAAAGAAGACACAGGTGCTCAGGCGCAAAGAACCGTCTCACTCTGTTCAGTATACCCAGCTTCCGCAAGACCGCCTTAGTAACGCTTTCAATATATTCTCGCGGATTAAGGTCCCGGCAAATATTCATACCCAGGATACTGAGATTGTCCTGCGGTGGCAGTCCTTGTGTGAAGTAAAGTTACATATTTCTTAATTATTTAATTTCATTACTTGACATTCTTACAACAAAAATATGTGTACAACAGTTGTGTACACACATTTTTCTGTAACTAATAAAATCGTTATTCACAGGGTTAAGTTACAATCACAATGCTTAATGCTCGTAATGATGCTGTAAGTATGACCTTCACACACCACAATGGCCCATTTCACCCAATTCTTCTAATGCGATACATATCAGTACACACCTTGTGGTGAGGTAATATTAAAACAATTGATGATTATAGCAACTTTAGCCTCGCCCTTATTTTGTTTCTATACAGTCTATGTGGGTATTTTTTGAATAGCTTATTTTTCTCTGGTCTTGCTTCTTGGTAGGCTTATTGGTCTAGTAATTAGCCATCCTACTTGCTAAGCTGAGGGTAATTGATTCGATTGTCAGGGCTAGTAATTATAGTTTAGGCGCGATCATTTTGTTCTGTGTCTCTGTTAGTGTAGGTCAGGACAAATTATTGTGCTCATCAACAATGATTTGTGCTGAGCTTTAGTCCTACGTGGGAATCAAACTCTCCTTCATAGTCAGGGTCAGTAATCACTAGCCCAGCGGTTCTCAATCTTTTTTGGTGACGGAACCCTTTTGGAAAGCGAAATACTTGACGGAACCCTATAATAAAACAATAGTTTTTAAAAGTGTATTCTTTATTAATAAGCATAATAAAAGTACAATGTAACAGTTAGTTATTACTTACTTACATAACAAGTATAATAATAGAAGTTATTAAAAAAGAAAAAAAATCTAATGGGAGGTATGAAACTGTTTTTTATTTTTCATCAATTGGTTGATATCAGGTTTGATAGAGGACAGTTGAAGTCTCATATCAGGTTCGGCGTCCAGTCTATTGCGGTATTTTGTTTTCGTAGCTGCATAGGTTGAGAATCCTGTTTCGCACAAATATGTTGTTGGGAACGGGAGAAGAATATTCAGAGCCATTTTGGCAAGCATTGGAGATTCATCACGAATTCTGCACCAAAAATCGTTGAGAGGCGTCGTTTTGAACAGTACCTCCATACTTGTGTCTGATGACATATCTAAAAGAGATTCATATATCTCGTTTGACATACTTTCGGGCTTTTGTAAGTTGGGTAAAAAAGGATTATGAATCCATGAATTCAGTTTCATTTTTGTATTTTGTTCTTCGGGAAAATACTTCTCAAAAGATGCGCGCATCGAAGTGAGATATTTGACCAATTCCTCAAATACATCATCTTGAAACATTTCTGAATCGTTATCGCTAACAAACTCATTGAGTGAGGTAAAGCTTTCTATTTCTCTCTTTCCAACGCAAATAATCCAAAAATCTAATTTTCTTTTGAAGGCAGTTATTTTATCACAGGCCTGGAACACTGTTGTCTGTTTACCTTGCAATGATACATTTAATTCGTTCAGTTTTTGAAAGATATCCGCCATAAAAGACAGTCGGAACAACCAAGTTTTATCATACAAACGGTCTTTCAAATTAAAAGCAGTATCTGAAAGAAACATTTGTAACTCGGCTCTAAGTTCAAATAGCCTTGTTAAAGTTTTACCCCTAGACAGCCATCGCACTTCTGTATGGAGCAGCAGTGTTTTATGTTTGCTGCCATAATCTTCACACAATAATGAGAACAATCGGGATTGTAGTGGTCGTGTTTTGATAAAATTAATTATTTTTACCGCTTCTTCCATAACTAATTTTAGATTTGACGGCATTTGCTTCATCGCAAGTGCTTGTCTATGCAGGATACAATGGCTGGAACTACAATTAGGCGCTTTATTTTTTATTCGTGACACTAGTCCTGCTGTAATACCCGTCATCGCCTTGGCCCCATCTGTACAAATGTCAATGCAATTGTTCCAACTGAGATTATTTTCCCCAAAAAATATATTTATTTTATTAAAAATTTCTTCTCCGGTAGTTTTTGTGGGCAGCGGTGAACACATAAGCATATCTTCTTCCAAAGAACTTTCATATGGATATCTCACGATAACCAGCAAGATAGCCAGACCAGCGACATCAGTAGACTCATCTATTTGCAAGACGAATCGTGTTTCTTGTAGACGTGTAACTAATTCTTGTTTGACGTAGCTTGCCAGATCATGAATTCGCCGTGAAACAGTATCGTTTGATAGCGGCACAGTAGAAACATGCTTTGCAGATTTTTCATCGAGCATACATTTTGTTATGTCTAACACACATGGTTTTATTAAATTCTCAGCGATAGTGTGCGCTTCACCTGCTTGTGCAATGCGATAGCTAACTAAATATGATGCCTCTGTGGCCTTTTCATTGATAGTTTGGGTTACATGCATCATAGTTTTTTGACTTTCCAATAACTGTTCTTTTTTACGTACAAAAAATTCTTTATTTTTGTCTTTAGACTCGGGGTGTACAGTTTCTAAATGCCGGCGCAACTTGGCAGGTGCCATGGAACTATTAGGAAGCAGTTTACTACATAACATGCAGAGAGGTGAGCCGTTGGAATCAACAAATCCGAAATTGATATATGATTCATCATACTTCCTTTTTTTCGCCTTTGAAACCGTGGAACTTGACGTCGTTGCATAATCGTCTGGATCGGTAATTGCTGTATACTCCGCGCGATCTGATTTTGAACATTCGGCTTCGTTAGAAGATGTTGTTGCAACACGTTTAACGCCTGTAAGCCAACGTTCCATTCTTCTTTATTAATAATGTTACATGTCAGGATGGTGGGGTCAAAATAACGCACGATCGTTACTGCGTAAAAGAGTTTAGTCCAAAGAAGAAATGTACAATCAGAATACAGCAGTAGAACACTAAACACTTTGTTTCTAGCAAGTAGGTACTAATCACTCCGAACACTAATCGTCGACTAACTAAGCGTCGAGGCGCGATCGCCGCTTTTATAGTCCTAGCCAGATCTCGAACATTCTCAAAAATACTCGAGTCGGCGCCTTTGATAAATAACAAGCCGAAATAAAAATAGAAATACAAAAAATGCTGTGTAAACAATTTCGACTTTACGTTTTAAAATTAGAGCCGAAAGTAGCTTGTTTACAATTATTGTTAATCTCAGGGGCGGCTTTTATCAAAGGGACTCGCGCGCTTTTATCAAAGGGACTCGCGCTCACAAGTAGATATCCGCGGTGGCGGCATAGTAAAATTGTACGAGGTGACTAAGGTCGGCTGCGCCTCGTGAATCGTGATACGCCGCGTCAGAACGGTCGACCAGAGAGAGGTGTTTGGAATTTTTTCTAAATTCTTGCGGAACCCCTACAGGGATGTCGCGGAACCCTAGGGTTCCGCGGAACACACTTAGAGAATGGCGGCACTAGCCCAACATCCTCGTCAACTAATGATGGAGGTAGCAGATGTATAGTATAATTCTTTAGTAGCTAATAGACTCTTTGATCACTTATATAGTGAGGACAGCGGGCGTCGTCTGCGCTAATATAATTAACACAAATTTTTTAACATCTTATCCGTGAGTTGATGGGTTGAGGACAGTCTCACCACTCCTCTTCATCCAATGGTTGTCATAATATACGTGGGATAAGGACTGGCCAGCGTGGTATACTTGGTTAGAACCTCCTCAGAAACTTATGCCCAACACAGAACTGTTGAACGCTGCTGATAATCATTTAACATCTACCCACAATATACTTAAAAATCAAAAGTAATTATTTCTATAATCTTATTATGATGGTGGGCATGCTAATAGAACATTTATAATGACAACGAGAACACAGCTGGCACACGCGGAAATTAATTTAGCTTTTAATAAGCAGACACCAAATTCATTTCTGTCAATAATTAATTCATTCATTCAAATATTAATTTGTCACTCATTAGTTTTTTTATGAAATTTATCACGGATACAATTTGAGTTACAAATGAATTGCATCCATTTCATTATAAGATATTTGTGTTTTAAAAATTTTTCTTCAATAAGTTAGCGTTCTTAGTTTCCAAGTTATTAGGAATAGTCCGTCTTGTCACTCTCCACGATTCTACCCAGTACAAATATTTGTGTGATGGGCATGATTATTTGTACTATGTTTGGATATAATTTATCTATATTATGTGTGTACTTAGAAATATATTAGTCTATTAGAATTGGTAGTCAGTAATCTGGTCAGTCACTGCCCAATTTTTCGATATGTGAGATGTACTCATATAGTCAAATCTTCATATGACCCAGACTCATTGCTCTTGAGTTTAAAGGCCAATTAAATTAACAACATAGTGGTTGTTGCTCACATTATCATAAGTGAGGTTTAAGTTTGTTTGTTTAAATTACTTTTTGATCAAAGTTTTCGTTCATTTGTGTATAATACAATTCATGGCATGTTTTTTATGAGTAACGCGTAAATTAAGTGTAAGTAATCGTTACATAAGTGGTAACACAGGCAGTTATGTGAAAGTTGACGAATTAGTATTGTTAGAGCAAAATAAAAACGCACAAGAATACCAATTACTTAGTCTAACGTTACGCATTTTTAACACTACCGCAAAATTTGTGATAAACACGTTTTAATGCCAAGGTATGCTTCGACACGTGTGAATCAGATTAACTGATACTACACTCTGAAGCAACATTGCTGTTAAATAATTCTTTCGTTGCTTTTCATCTTGTAAGTGTGGAGTTGGATTAATAATACAGAGGGTCACAAGCCTTCTAAAGCCGAATACTGGAGACTCACGAGCTGTTTGGATCCATGAGTGAAGTATATCGAAAAAAGAATATAATTGAGTTACTACAAGCACTGTTGCTAAAAACGCAGTAATTATTACATTTTATCAAATTGGCGTGACTACCATTCATAACCTAGGTTTCATTATGTTTGCTACTAATATAAGAGGGGCAAGGCCCCCCGCACGAGTTAGTGTAGCTGCCTCTAATTGACGAAGCGGTCAAGGTCTACCAAGGATCACTGAGGTTTCTTTCTTAACCCTGAACGACTATCCCTTACAAGTGGTGCATTTTTGTAAGCCTCACAAATCCACCACTTGTAAGGGATAATCTGTATGGTTTTAGGCAATTCTATTACATCACATCACCGCTGGTTCTGGTGATTGAATCTGTATGACTTGTTGAGCTTTCCACACGTTAAAAAAGTTAAGTTATATCATACTTATGGTAATCAATGTATCGTTAAATTATTCACTTTCAGGCGTAAATTATTAACAATAGATAATATCGGAATTTTTACTCTCAACAATTTGCAAGCTGACCTGCCAAACGAGGTTTATCAAGTTCTTGACTATTTAGATTTCCGACATGACATGGTCGAGGTCATTAGCTTTCGAAAGTCTGATAGAAATAGTTCTTTACTTAGCAATACCAAAACCAGTCCCAAAAAAACTGCTGTATTTTTAAACGTGTGGAAAGACCCGCATGGCTAAAAAGTGGTCGAAGTCAACTGATTAAAATCCTTAGACGAAATTTTATAAAACATAAAGAAAACTTTATTTACAGCTAAAGCAGCCATACAATCAGATAATCTGGACATTTCACCATCTAATCAATGATTTCTTTCCTACAGGTACCACTTCTATTAACGTTTTCCGTGGTGACGTCATACCAAGACAGAACTTCATATTCCCAAGATGCACACCCTTCAGCAGCTTCCTCATCACAAATCAAATTTGCAGAAGAGAACAATTATGATGATACAGGACCTGGAGCGAAAAAACCTGTATATGCTTATAACACATACAAGACTTTGGAAGATGCCGTGATAGCATACCTAGACGATCCTGATACGATATTACCAGAGCAAGAAAGAGAAAAAGCTGTTCAAAAATTATTAAAATCGACAGCTTACCCTAAGCCAGACGTTTTTGGACACTATCCGAAGACTTTCCAGTCAGCGGCGTTCAAACAGTCGCAACAAGAATTCCGCCATCCTACATTCAGTCACTTGAACAGCAAAACTTACTATGGAACAGGCAGTAAAACTGAGTTTGATGCCAAGCCGGAACCTTTTAAATTCCAGAAGTTTCAGACAGTGAAAGGCAGTCCTTTGAGCTTGGCACATTATACCAGAAAGCCAGAATCGAAGAGCCAATTCGAAGATTTTGTTTCTTACCCGAAATATTCGTATTCATATGGAGTTCACGTAAGTAATTGCATTTCTTAGCATGCTTTATTTACTTGTAGCTTAATAGTAATTTCTCGCTGTTTAGGGAAGTGACATACATACATAAAGTCACGCATATTTCCAGGACGGGTAGGCAGAGACCATTGATCTCCTGTTACTACGGTCCTGACACACCTCTTTTGCTTCGTCCACATTCATCAGTCGTTGCATGCATGCTCGTCGGTACCTGATACTTTTCACATGGGCCTTCTTCAAAAAAATCATCAATTTGATCGGTAAATGTACACCGTGGACAATCTTTTCCGACAGTTCTAAATGCATTCGCTCTAATACCTTTCCTGGATCTTGTATCATCAATCGTCTCTACGTGGTCAAAGGATCAAAGCAAGCCCTTTTCATCTTTACCAGAAAGAGTGACTTTCCTCAAAATGTTTCAAACTTGTTATTTTGAAAACAAATTCCCGAAAATGTATTATACTTTAGCTGTTTGGATAAGAAGTTCAAACTATGAGTAAGAATGTGTCTTCATACAAACAGTGGGCAAGTGGATCATACACATTCGCGACTGAATGTGTTCGGTACACATTACAGTACAGTGAATGCGCGAAAGTGACAAATGAAATGTATAATTTTTTCTAAGCAGTAAGTGTGCGATTTGTCAATATTTAATTGAACTAAGTCAAAGTACTTACAAAACAAAATATATATGACAAAGAGTAATTATACACTATACTGTGGTGTTGTTATTGCTTGAATTGTTCAATTACGCACCTGGCAATAATAGTTTTTAAACTACCTGGATGTAATATTATATGAAATATAACAATTAAACTTTTTATACGTATTACAGTTGAGGCGCAAATATTTTTCAGTTTTCAAAAAAATGTATTAATTTTTTTTAAATTTACGAATAAAAAAAAAAGCAACATAATATATTTTTATTGAATACTTCCTATTTTATTCACAACGATTTTCATATTTTCAAATTTAAAATGTATTTGCTATTATAAAACTAGAAAAATCTTAAGTACTACCACGTATTTACGTACCGTGCGGGTAGTAAGGAGATTTCTGTTAGTAAGAGAGACGTACAATGTCCAACTGCGAACTGTTTAAGGATATTGACGTGACTTGTAATTCAAAATTTGTATTTTGAATTAGGTCTTTGTGTGTTTTTTGTTGCAATAAAACTGTTTATTATGAAAAATAGTTAAGGATAATTTTAAAGCGTTAAAAACTACATTTTTTAAGTAAAACGGTCAATAAATCTAACACCGCAGTGTTTGATAGATATCTTTGATAAATTATATTTTTATTTCAAACTTTTTATTTAAAAAATAAAATAGAAATGTAATAAAAAAATCAAAATAAGTTCAATAATAAATGATAGAGTTTTGTGGTACAACCAATCGTCTTTTCAATATAATTAGTAAGATGTAGCTGACTCGATTTAGAACTACCAGCGTAATCAAAGAAGTACACGAATAAAGCTTAAATACAAAGAACAGAATTAAGATTAAATAATAATATAATAATAATAATATTTATTTATTTATTTCAAAAAGAATTCAATACTTGATTACAAGATTACAAATATCTTGGCAATATTTTTACAAATCAGTGAATTTAGCATCTGCTATCGAACTAGGCAACGCCTGTATTTCGATTGTCAGTCTCAATTCGCTCTAATTATTTTACTACAACAATATCTTGTGATTGTTTCTTTGATTGTTGTACTGTTTCAATATCAATACGATCCGATGGATAATGGACACAACACAAATGGATACAAATTGTTTTTGTAAATCTGTTATTACCAAGTATCAAAACCTTTAATCGAACATTGTAATGTCTCATTAGAACGCAGGTTGACGAATTGAAAATAACCTCGTTTTTCGTTGTGAACATAGTTGAGATCTGTTTTGTGTTATTATTAGTTATGTAGTATTTGATATTATGACATTTTTTTACAAATTAATTTAGTAAAAAATACAACATTTCATAGGCACTTGTAAACAAGTTTATACGAAATATACGATGTTTGAATTTGAATACAAAATAATTACTTAGCTACTGAATATTTCTGAAATGAATAAAATATGAATCCTTGACTGGTGTGTAAATGTTGATTGCAGAAATCACTTCAAAGAAAAATATTTACATACGACAATTATTTCTCCACCTAACCTTACCCAAAAGTAGAGTTTGGCCATTCAGTGATACGTAAATATTAAAGGGAAATATCTATTAAAGATAATCGTACCTTTTGTTCCTCTTGACAAGGTATAACATCTCTTCGGATCTCCGGTCACCTAGGCACGCAGAGGCCAGGAGTATTTGGTGTTTCCAGTTGAAACGACCTCGACGGCCGACCTCTGGTACCCTGCTGTGGATGGACTTGGACTATGTGATTTGAGTTCCGCCCCGAATCGACACCATGCCTTAGAGATAGTGTCCAAGGGAAAAATATTTTCCTCCCGATATCCCGGCGTGGTAACCCGAGTGCACATTTATGCAATCAGACCGCAATCCTATTTCCTACCACAATAATCAATCTGTCTCATGAGGTCTCCAGTCTCTGGTTTCGTGCAGTCCTGTTAACGGTTTATACGACATCTTCTTTGCTCAGGATTGGCCCTTTTCTGAATTCGCTCAGCGGTGTCTCTTTGGAGTAACACAGCTTTGCAGAAAGAAACAACTGCGCTCCAGCCCTCCTCGACCGGTAGCATGGTATCAATGATTACTGGTGGAGACAGGTCTCTTAATTTGGTCGACCAGGATTTCGTATTCAGATGCTTATGCAGGGTAGTCCCCCAGTGTATACTGGGCGGAGTCCCAGCCGGCTGCGTAGTGGTAACATAGTGCTGGATCTTCGTATCCGATCCAAATCAGATACTCACCGAAGCAACCACCACTGGAGAGTATTGGCGTCAGTCGGTAGGTGATGCGAACTTCCCTCCTTTCTTCCCTACCTACCCAAGCTTTGAGGTTAGGTAGAACGGCACCACAGCGCGTTGACGCGCATTCCGCAGCTGTCCTAGTCGCGCGCGCCTCTGTACCAATAGATGTCGGTGAGTATCCTCCTGTTCGTCTACGCTCGCACTCCTGCGAACTGCGCCAGTCCGGTTATAGGGCCTAGAGACATAATCGTACCTACATATATTTTAATACAAAGTATTTTTAATTAACACATCCAACCAAATTTATAATTACTGGCATTGAAGAGGAAATTTAGGCGAATAAAAGGGAACGGACTACATACTCAGGACAAATATTGTTCAAGAAACACGATAAATAAATATTTATGTATTTCGAAATACATAATTATGTGATGCACATAGGATTAAAAATAAAGTTTAGCAAGCATAGGCATCGTATAACCCATTCGGGGATGAAAGATATAAGTATTTGTATTTAAAAAGAAAACATTTCATCTTGGATAACTTGTGAACAATTATGTTTGTATTAAATGTACTTCTATTGTTTTATATGGAGCATGTGTCCTCTGCCTTGTGTTTTGATAACAATACAATGTTTAGCGCCCGGTGTGTGAGAAAAGAAAACAGCACCAGAATAACAATAATGTATTTGATACACGCGCAACGAATATGGGGGTTATCCGCTAGGTTTTGTGGTTAACCTATCTGTTATAAATATACTCACGCCTGTATCCCCGAAAGGGATAGTCAGAGGCGTATTTTACGTCCACATTTTGCTGATTACAATTTAATCGTAAATGCGTAATCAGTGATAAATCTGTTGACGGCAATTGGGCGCTCTCGAAGTTAGATCAGACGTTCAAAGTTAAAGGAAATTTGGTAAAAAGGGAAGGCTAGTATTGCTACTATTAGAAGGGATTAGGCACATAGTACAGGTAATAGTTCCAGTAGGTCAAGATCGTACCTACACTTGTGAATTGAACTGATTGTGTCTGGAAAGTGTGGACCTCCTAACCGATCACAGACTTAAATTAAATGTTTTGATGAAAACTAACGCTTTAATTAATACACCACTATTTTTCTCAATAAAATGTCTCCATAAGATACAAAGCTTACGTTTCGTCATTTTGCTTTGATTTTTATCTTATTACTACAACGTGATGGAACTTGGTGGCGTATGTGTCAATTCCTGTTCACCTGTTGAGACCAAAGTTTTTGCACACGTATTTTGTTTTATCTTATTACGAGAATGAACTCACCTAATTAACGAACTTTAAAAGAAGTATTATATACTTAAATGTTAATGTGGGCACATTATAATAAATCCCTATAACATTACAAGATCCAAATCTAGGCAATGTAGAATATATTCTTTATTTTTTAATTAGCCACCATTTGGAGTGGTATATTGTCTACAAATTAGCATCAGACCAAATGAAAATTTCATCCTTTAAAGCCAAAAGAATTTTTAAAATTGACTCTCAAATGACGGAGGTCTGAGTTGACAAACATAAACAAGCAACCGAACGGAAAATCTCTTTTTTAAATTTAATCAAAAAAGTTATGTTACTCACAAGCTAAGGAGGTCGTACACACAAGTTGTGGCCGTAATATCGAGCGGCCGAATCTTACGTCTTCATTCAGATAAAAGAAAGTCGCGAACGCAAAACTGGTCCTCACCGGCACTTGTGTTACAACACTGGCCTTGTTTCTCTGCCCGATATTGACTCTGTGAACTGATTGTGGGTAACTTTTTTATACTGTGTCAAATATGCAAGGAATTTATAGACGCTCGTGACTTTAGTTTACTCGCTGTAGTGTCCTATTCTGTAAGGGTAACTGGAGCGGGTAGGTTGATTCTGGTGGTAAGATTGAAAATATAATATGACGGTATCGCTTCTTAGATTTCGCAATGAGGATCTGGGAGTGGTTGATTCTATTTCGTTCGTAAAATACATTGATATTCACTTCTATGTATTGACGAAATACCTTAAAGAAACTTTGCTCGCTAATATTTCTTCGTTCTGCCTAATAGTAAAACGGCTACATTGATTTCGATGTAACTTTTGTTTAGACAGGTCTGGCAGGCTTATGATCAGAGTTTAAAATTGGCTTACTTTATGACCTGACTACACAAAGAGGATAATACTTTTTTCTAAAGCGCGGGTCTGAACCTCGGACACACTTTAGTTGCACGTAAGCATTCTGAAGAAAAAATTAAGACTTAATATGTCCAGAACATGTTACACATTAAATCTAAAGCCAATCACTCGCTTTTTCTTTAATATATCTCATTTTTAATATGAAAAACATAATATTCTGACCAAACAACACATCGAACACCAAATGTTTATTTAAATTTTGTAAGTTTTAATTGTCAACTATCAAAATTGTAGATTATCCTAGCGAAAGTATTCACCATACGTACCTAAAAAATTCAATTACAGGTAAATTATAAAACATTAAAGAAAAAAGACGACCGACCGCACAGTCCAACAAATAACCCAAATATACTGAAATATTTTTAGGCCTCTGTTCCAAGTCGTGATCAATAAATCAATGTAAATATTTCTAAATAATGACAACAAACATAACATAAAAGTAACAATATAATATAAATACAATAATATCATAAAACTATGCTAAATAAATAAATAGGCCGATGGCAACAGCCGAATGTGAGAGGACGTGCAGCGTACTTGACCACCGTACTGCCGATGTCGCTGTGGCAGTTATTTCTTCCTATTAAGCTCATGTGTGCATGGTAACGTGGGGTACGCACATATTCAAACTGGCAGTGGCACATTTCTATAAAGTTAATTTACTGATCTTAGAGTACTGTGGAGCGGATAAACATGATAATGATGTGCTCTTAGACGATTTAAAAAACGGTGGACAGCCAACTACGTAGATGTTATGGTGCCTAAGTGTGCCACAAACATAGGTGCACTCTCTGTTCCTTCACTCTCAAAATCCGATGAGGTGGCTATCCGACACGACCGGAAAGAGATCAAGTGCGGGATCAACAGTGCTCTCCGAAGCACGGTGATTAGGACCCTAGCTTCAAACTCAAATATAATTAGAAAAATTCAATAACACTTCTATGGCCCGACCAGGCCATTGAACACCTCTTGATCGGCAGTGATCAACGTCACGTCAACGTCAGTTCTATACTTGGTTAGTAACCAGAATAGCCAGAGCGAGATAGAGATAGTAACCAGAGCGATATACACACAATAGAAGTAAAAAAATAACAATTCCGGGTTTTTATTCAAGTTTTTACATATTTTCTGTCTCGGTCAGAAACTGGAATTTTATAATTGAATTGACATGAACATGCAGTACATGTTTGTTACTTAATATATTTGTCTGTTTTTAAACTACTTTCGATTTTACTAACATTTTAAACATGTTATTTTAGATCGATTTATTAAATAATCATCTTTGTTAACTCTTCCCACGGTCATATTTTTAGGACACCGGATTATAAATTTTTTTCTAAAACTATTTGTTTTATATAGCTAATACTAAAAGTAATTATATATTTCAAATTACCTAAAATTGTTGGGCAATAATTTTAGGTAATTTGAATAAATATTTTTTTGTTTTTGCTTTACATTATTTTTTCTTATTGTTATGTATTAACAAATATATTTTGTGATTTAAACAGAAAATTCTTAAACAGAAGGTTGGGAAGTAATGGGTTAATGTCTTCTTGGTGATCACTGTCGTAAATTATCAATTATTTTTAATCTTCAAACATGTCAATTTTTTTCTTTATAATTTTATGGAGTGATTAATGGTCAAACAACAGATTTCTTTGACCATTAACCTAAAATTCTTTGTCTGTTTTTATTATTGCGTAAATGTAACCAGACCAAATGCACGTGTACACATATGAGACTCTTAAAAGGGACCTGTGGTGCAGCAATCGAATGCGAAACCATCACATAAAACAGGTCATCGTAGCGATTAAAGCGTTAGCGATTAAATTAAATAATTGACTTTTAAAAAAGTTCATTGACTCGAATGCGCAATCATAATTTATCTGAATAAGCTAAATTCTTCAACTCTTTATTTTCTACCCTTTGACGTAAACATTATTTTAACTAACATTAAGCATGGGATAGATGAAAAATTCATGTTATCATTTTTTTTTGCAGCTGCAGCTAAATTTTAACCCTAGTGATTAATCAACAGCTGGTAAACAAATTTAATGCAGTTTCAATATAAGTGTAATTTGCGTGGGCATCGCAGAAATACACTTTTATGCAATTATGTCGCAAATTGTAACATTTCAAGTTTTAATTGAACTAACAAGAAATTACTAGTCCATATCAAAACCAGATTTTTAACTTGATATGCTAGAATAAATTAAATCTGCAAGACATCTATACTCAATAAAACGATGCTATTTACACATTTTTTCTCTAAATAGAATTACGTTTCTTAATAAAATTTCTAAATCACAACAATGCATACCTACCTCCGGTTGAAACACCCATGGTAAGCATGAATTGCTCAATACTGTCCGACACTTACCATTGAGACCTGCATAATAAGTGGCTACCAAGTGTTGTGCAGTGATGTGTGACTAACACTTTCTATTCAACACTAACACTAAACATTCTGTAGTACTTACCGAATATTTTACTTATATTCCATCATGTGGATACTGTTCAATTATAATTATATACCTTGTTGCTCATTCACACGTTTTCATATAAATAATAAATAACCAAATATTCAGGATCTTTGACACACGACGTCATCTAGTGTCAAACTAAGCAGAACTTGCGCTATGATAACTAGACTGACTGATAGAATTCTTGTATACTTTTTTTTGTAAATACATACATATTATACGTAGAAAACATACAAACTTCGAAGTAAATATTTGCAGATCATATAAACATTTGGTCCGACTCGGGAATCGAACCCGAGACCTCAAGTACAGCAGTCGCATTCACCACCGCTGCGCCACCGAGGCAGTTAATATGCCACATACTTACCATTTCGTTATATTCACTTCCACAAGCTGAGTTAAAATTTAGTCGCGCGCCGAACCGAGGCGAAAAATAAGTATGTTCCTAACATGAATGCTAAATTGGTAGGCATTTTAGGATCAGTGTATCACATTGACCGGACACACACTTAGTCACCAGTTACCAGTCACCAATAAGAAAAAAAATAATGAAATTAACTTGGAAATTTATTTAGGTTGCCTGAATATGATGACAAAACTTAAGCTTCGGCAAAAATTGGACATTATGGAAGCTTAATTAAAGTATAAATTAAATAAATAATTAGTTACTCTGCAGTGCTATAAATGTCTGCATTATAAAAACATTCGACAGCTTTGTCTGTGAGCTGCTTTAGATATAGTACGAATTACTTTTGTATACGCTGAAATATTACGATGCTGTGCTTGCCTATAAATGGTGAGACGCTTAGTCCTAACATCTGTTCGTTTAGCCGTTACTCCCCGTTAATGACCTAACAAATATTTTTTTAATAAAAGCACTTAAAAAATAGAGTACTAGGGGATCAGTGAGTCATACCACAGACAATATATGCATTTTTTCGTCATCAACATCATTCTACGCTGTGGTTTCTACCTATGGAGTGGTTGTGGTGGTTTTTAAGGACTTAAAACATATGAAACTGTTTATTCCTCATCTGTATTTGAACTTAATATAGTTCGTAAATATTTTTATACACGACTAGAATGTCTTAGTGACGTGTCTGACTCGTGCTCATAAAAATTAATTCGTAATGTCAAGTTCAAGTGTCGAATTGTAAGATATTGAAACACAATGGAAGTGGCTCAGATAATGTAATAATATTATCAGTATATCGCCTGCAGCCACATTGTTATGTGGTCATGTAGATATTTTGACAGTAATAATATATGAGTAGTCGTGACATCAGATTAAGGTCATGTTCAATAACAATTAAAATATTCGAATGATCTTTAATATATGTTCATTTTGTATTGTATTTTATGGTGTTATTAATTTGTAATGTGTGATTATACATACCTCTCCGACCTCCATGAGTCTGGTAGTGATTTGGGCTGACGAGAATAATGTTTGTAAAAGTAAGATCTGAGAGGGGGTTGCGACGTGATCTACACACGCTCCTGTGACCTCAAAGGACGGCCTTTTGTATTCCAGCCTTTATTGCTTGCAAATCGTTCGCTTTAAGTTTGTAGGAATTCGCGAAGACCTCCATAACAGGACACTGCGGATGCGCTTGTTCTAGGTTTCCTAGTGACGGTATACAGTCAGTTCGATAAGAAGATAATATCTTAAAGTTTGACTGCACGTGTGGCGTGGTGGCTTAGGCGGTCACCTCGCCGCTTTCTTCAGGGCTGAGTGTGTTTAGTTCAAGCCCGATATGGGACAATACTTTGTGTAATCCAGAAATTGTTATTCAGAGTTTGGATATTTTTTGTGTTCCTCTCATGCATATTTGACATGAGTGATCCAAACGCGAGAGTTGTCTAAAAAAACTACAAGTAACGAGCTAACTGACCAATATAGATATCAAACGAGCTGTCGGGTCATCTGATGGCAAGCGCTTACCGCCATCTATGGACATATATAACTCAAAAAACTGCATTGCCGTTCCTGGAATACGGAGCATGAATTGGCACAGATATACTGAAGCATAGCTCTCTCACAATGTTCACCTCTGTCTGCCCCTTCTTTTATGTAGACGTGAGTTTATGTGTCTATTGAAGAAGACAATCTCTAGGTTAGTTTAAACATTGTAACAATTGGAGTGTAAGTACTGTGACGGCTTAACGCTCGGTCGTCGTGTCAAGATGAGATAATCGCGCAGAAAGTTACGCAGTAGGTCAAGTCAGTTACCGAATGTTGAATTTAACAAAATATTGAGCACATTTTTTTAAGTGATTTGTTCTTCAGGTAACTGTTAAAACACACTTGTTTATATAATAGAAAATTAAAATTTGTAATTTAGGTATTTTAATAGATAGCAATGCCAATAATTTACATTGAAATGAGTAAATTTTATTAAATTAACATAGTATACCACAGAATGTATACTGTTTGCTTCATACAATTCTTTGGTTGAATGACTAGCCTTGTCGTCTCCGATGCTTACTGCTTAGCCTGAGGCTTTAGGTTCCCACCCAGGACAACAAACTTCGTACCAATGTGGGAGAAATGATTATAAAAAAAGTGATCATAAATGATTATATGATCAGTGGATTAGTGGACATCTTACTATCTCCGAAATACAGTAGAAAGGAGATATAAAATTTTTGTTACAAAATAATGTCAAGTTTATATATAGATGATTTGATCGTAAATTTCTACCGTCGCTCATAGACATTTGCTATTCAAGCATCACAAGGAAATAAATGCCCGTTCTTGCATTGGAGCGTTAGGAAGTAGGGTTGTGTCTTCCATTTGGGGGTTTACACTCAAGAAAATTTTTCTTATATTAATTTGATATTCTGATAATTTCCTCTACAGTGTCAAATGCCATGCGTTGGTTCCAATAAACACAATCTGTAGGTGTTCAACACAATTTGTAAAACATTATAATGGGCTGGTAATAACATGATTACAAGCTGTCCTAGATCTGTTATAGTGTTCGGCCCGCCCCGGGCTGCGGTGGTTTTGTCCATGAAACCAATAGTTGTTGCGCAACTTGAGTAATTAGTGGAATATTTCCTTGAGATAGTTATCGAACTATGTTTAAATATACATAATTATTTTAATAGAATACATTGGCAAGTACATGTCTTACTTTTATTCTTTACTTGGAAGGCTACTTCAATAATATTCGCTGTAAAAGGCGGCAGATATCGTACGTATGGTTTTACTAGAGGTACATTCCATCCATATTTTTGTGTACATTTCACGATGTCTCCATGTAAATTCTACATTATTTAAATGTCTTTTTAAGGAATATGACGCCTTCATCATACATTTTACTATTTATCATTAGGCTATGGCAAGGCACTTTAAGAAACTGGATGTCGTAATAGCAGCTGTTCCCGGATCCCTCCTATGACAGTCGCAGAGTGGCACACCGTGTGGTTTTAATCGGTCCGATTCCGACACACCACCCCGCCGTAAACCCCGGTGGGGTGACGAACCGAGGGGGTTTCTACACGTTTAAAAAAAAGGCACTTTCTAAAAAGTTACACATTTGTGAGGTTCGAGTGTTTATGTGCGACTGTGATACCTTTCCATCTCTGTACCTACTGCCCACCAAATATCCAGTCTGCTCGTGTATTTTCATTTTCAACTAAATCACAATGTCAGTCCTTCTCATTGACTGTACAAACCAGTTAAAACCTGACACTCACTACCAGCGCACGTGTTTCCCTCCCATAATAATCCACTTTTTCAAGTGAAATCCAGTATGATTTCACTAGACTGCCGTAATGTACTCTATTCAAGCTTTCCATCAGGCAGAATAGACCCACTTTGGTAGGCCAAGAATAATAAAAAAACTTATCCAAATAAAGTATTTCATTTGATATTCTTGTGGTAACTTTCTAGACACACAAATACACTTTCTCTAAGCTGTGTGTGAAATTCTAACACATCAGCATTGGAGGCACTCGACCATTGTTCGCTTTTCAAGAAACCTTTTGTCTACCACAAACAATCTATGGAACAAATTGTCGCCTGCATCATTTCCGGACGGCAAAGCCGACTCCTGATTAGAACAATTCTTCTGTTAGTTTGTGTCCCATATTGAAAAAAACACATGGTGCATAAAGTTGAAACTTAAAATTAACAATCTAGTGAATTAATCTTCTCCGTTAGGTGACGGCTTAAGAATACAGAGTGTCAGCATCCCTATTCATCCCCTGGGTGTCGTAAAAGTCAACTGAGAGAGCAAACTGCGCAAGATAACATCACTGCAAAGACAAAAAAACTTGAAACAAACCCTTTTTTTTAACGTGTGGAAACCCCCCTCGGGCCGTCACCCCACCGGGGTTTATGGCGGGGTGGCGTGTCGGAATTGGATGGATTGGATTGGATGACTGAAACCACACGGTGTGCCACTCTGCGCCTAACATAGGAGGGATCCAGGAATTGAAACAAACCCTGCACCAATCCGTCTGACCAGCGTGTTATAGTAAACCAATACGTCTTTTATAAGGAGAGTCCTATGCCCAGCAGTGGACCTTGGAAGATCATGATATAATATTATAGTGTTCATAAACCCTGCGTTACTTACAATTAAGACAAATTGAACGATACCTTAAACGTCAAAATTGGTCAAACCATTTAGCTTCAAAGTGTGCCAAGGAAATATGACATACATATACGAAAAACATAACCCTCTTTTTAGTGCAGTCGGATAAAAAAGTAATAATAAAAACATAGATAATATCTCTAAAACTATTTCATAGACCTACAGGAAGAATTAAATATAATACTTTCCGCTAACTATTAACCAGTAACTAATTTCATTGTGACAAAAACTACATTCCATTTTTAAGACTTCCGCTTTGACGGTTGAATACAATTTAGCCTTAAATTATTATAATATAACAATTAATATACAATATAACAAATATTAATATACATAATTTAACTTTGAACAATATATTATTTAATATAAAATAAATAAAAAACATATCCTCTGTGTTGTTTTTTCCCTAAAATTTGTGAAGTATAAACATTATACCTAAATAAAAAAAAACGGTTCATAATTTTTAAAGTAATTTTTTTTTATTTTCTCATGACTGGATTATATAATTCAAAAATATAAATATTTTCGGAAAACTGACACACAACACTATTTAACTTCAAAATAAGCAGAGCTTGTACTATAATAGCTAGATAGACTGATAAAATACATTTTACTCTTGTAAACACATACTCGAATAGAAAGCACTCAAACGCTGAGACAAAATCGAACCCAAGACCGCATCGCAGTCGCATACGCTACTACTAGGAGGCAGTTAATATACAAACGATGCTGTTAGATTATCTAATGGATGTAAGAGATTGAAGGAACAGCTCTACAAACCATCGTTAGACCTGTACTCTTATATGGCTGTGAGTTATGTGTCACGGAGGTGAATGCTGCGGTAAATGTGCCGAATTATACGAAAGGATCGCGTGAGAAACTACCATAACTACGACCGCCTTTGGGTCCGTGACATTGCTAACAAATTGCAGGAGAACCACCTGCACTGGTGTGGTCACGTTTAGCAGCAACCGCCTGGGTAACTGGCTACGGGACCAGATAGGTTGGGTAGTTTTAAGAATTTTGTAAGAGATGATATACGCGCCAATGATCTCGCTACCAGGGCTGCCGAAGACCGGGCAAAATGGAGAAGAAGGTGCAGGAAAGTGGAGCCTGGATTCCAAAGTGTACGCTTTGTAAGAAACAGTGAATAACGCTAGAATGGTGATGATGTAGATGTAGCAGATAGCTTACTTAGGTTACTTCTATTATGGAAAATAAAATTAGGTTTACGAACGTAACTAGCGATGAAACATAATTTAAAAACTAACATAAATTAATATTTTTACGAAATCATTTTGTGAGACGACTTCAAGCACCTTTGTCTATATCGAAATTTAAAAAGTCTAAAAAAGTTTAAACACAATTCATTACTTCTTTTAAACAATTATAAATACCGGAGCTTCGTGCATAACCTTCAATGTAATGATCCTCATTGGAATGTACACGCAATTGGTTACGCCGGGAAATGAAATGAAGGTGTGGTCGTTGCGTAATAAGCATATACTGGGCTGTTGTACCTTTTTACTTGACTAAGGTGAAGCCAAAAGGAAGGTTAATAGTTTTACAGCTATGTATGTATGTTCATATGTTCCACCGTAGTGCCTAAACTACTGAGCCGATTTTAATTTACGAGGTATCAATAGATTCATTGTAATGACCTGGGTAATATAGGCCATGTAAATTTTATTTAAAGTTTTTACACAGTCAGGTTAAGTTTCTTCAATATTTTTTGTTTATTTCTTTGATTTTCTTTTAAATATTGTCTTATTTCTCGCAAGAGAGGTCGTCAGTCGACAGCCGGTAAGTGATAGGAGAACCATGATTCGGCACATATATATCAGGCTGAACTAGAGTGGTACAAAGGCTTCATAGAAAATCAGTGTTAACAATTTTTTCGTTACTTTTACCGAGTGAGTAAAGTTGTCGGCACCCAAACCATCATCATGATCCTTGGGGGGTAGAACTGAAAGTCTGTTATCAACAGATCTATCTTCAATTGCTATAAATGGATGTCAGGTTCATAATATCTTTGTATCATCAACTATCCCTCCTTACAAAGTTTTGACCTACTATACCACGCTGGCCAGACGGATTGGTATAGGGTTTGTTTCAAGATTCCTTCTCTTTGCAGTGATGTCGTTCTGTGTAGTTTGCACCCTCAGTCACGCCAGTGTCGTACACTCACGAAATAAGAGTAGTGACACTTTATACCCCTAATCCAAAACCATAAGGATATATAATGTCCATACGTATGTAAAAACGTAGCTTATGTCGTCTATTTTCGAACCTGTTTTATAAAAATGAACAAAATGTAAGTAAAATTGCAACAGTTACAGAGTGCAAAGTGGTACTAAAATTATCATTATACCTACAACGCTTCTTCCAAGGTTACAATAAAAGCTAATTATTTAATAATAAAACGAAAATAAAAAGACAATAAGGAACTTAATAATGCAGCTATTAATAGCGCCCTTTACATGTCGTGTTTAGGACTGCGTTCCAAACCGCAGGTGAATTTGTGCGGTTTGGACAGCGTATCATATTATCGTGGTGATAACATCAAAAAATGTGACCAAAATTAGATGACGGCAAATCTTAAATATAAACAATCCAAAACTGTGCGTCGAAATCGATTTTTAAGAGTTTCGACTGCAGTTTGTACTGGCACGAGAAACGTCGTAAATTTTTAACTTTTTCCTTACCAGTAAAACAAATGGATACTCGTTTGGTCATCACGATAGCAGGACTGATCAGTGTTGTTAGTTTAAACTACAGAAAAAAAATGACAATTGTAAAAAAGGAATACAAACGGAAATTTACTCATGTACCCAAAAAAATGAAAAATTACCTAAAAATAGATAGCACCGATTTTCATTCTTTATTAGCACTGAAGTGAATAAAGAAACAAACAAATAAACTCCGTAATAGCTTTCATACTCCAAACCGGCACTTTTTAATTGGCGTCTACACGTGACAGATGCAGACGTACAAAACTGTGACAGGTACATGCGCACGTGCCTACCTATATACCTACATATAAAACGAAACTTCAAAGATAATACGGAACACAATAACGCAGCTATTGACTCGCGTAACACGACGTTGAACAGTCCAGTATACCCTCATGCGTACAAGTAAAACCTTGTACTTGCACCGTCAAACACCCATATATGCGAAACTGAATTTTATTGTTAATACAGTTAAGGTATACTTCTCCTTGTATTGATTATTAGACCTTCAGTAAGGAAATGATTGCGATTTTTACGCATGCTAAAATTAGGACAATTTGTAATGGTTTTTATAACAATTATAATTGTTTAAATTGATACAAGTGTACATTTATATGCAATGCTCTTATCTTTATACGTAATTGTTCTACAGAACAGTAATGCCGTGCATTACACCATACACCATAACGAGTTGCCTCCTATACTATGAAAAATTGAAAAATAAAATACTAAAATATCTATGTTCATTTTTCTCATAATAAAGACAGTCGAGTTGAGAACGTCCTTAGATGAAGTCAACTGAAAAAAAAATAATATAATATAATATTTCAGATATCTGACACAACACCATTTAGTCCCAAACTAAGCAGAGCTTGTACTATGAGTACTAGACAGCTGATATTAATACATATTTCCTTTTTTTGTAGATACATATTATGTATAGAAAACAGTGAAACTTCGAAACAAATATTTGCAGATGTTACAAACGCTTGGTCCGACCCGGGTATTGAACCTAAGACCTTAAGCAGAGCAGGCCCATACGCTAACAATGCGCCACCGAGACGATCAAAAAACTAAACATATGTTTAGATTAACATCCTTAACAGTTTTCATCTGTTTTCGAGAGAATCAGAGCAGAAAACATGTGAACGTTTAAGCAGCCATCAGTTTTAAATGGTTTTTGTTTTTTTTTTAAATGGAATGCCAAAGACAAGGAATTTAAATTTTTAAAGCTACTGTCAGATTTTATTTGATATTATGTAGCAGTAATATATACTAAAACAATATAACAGCTTAGTTTCAAAACGACCTTGTAGAAATTAAATTAATTAAACTTGAATGCTAGTTTACATACATAAGTTTTATTTAGTATTGAAGCGATAAGACCAAGTTTTTCTATGATAAACAAAAACTTCCGGGGGTAATATATACCCAAGTTTAACATTTATTACAATCACACTACAATATTTCTGGAATAGTTTTTAAATACAAAGTAAATAAATGCATTACGCAAATTTTAAATGTTTCATGTCACCTTCTATAAAACTATTTAAAAAAATATGTGTTCGAATCTCGCATTCCATCATTTCGATCATCATATCTTACCCGTATCTGTAAGAAATTTGTGGAATGCCAATCCAACCTTTACTTTATAATATGAATGTAGTTTGTTTTGCTTCTTACCATTATACCAGTTTTTTGTATATATTATACACAGATCTCACATTACCTCGTTGGTCTAAAGGAGGTCTAGTGACAGAAATACTTAGTTTGGAGTTTGGCAGTTGGAGTCTGAACACACGTGTCTCGGACTGGAAATAAAGCCGTCCGTCCTACGTCTAGGGCTGCCACCTTTCAGGAAGCGTAGACCCGAAGAAATCTAAAAAACCGTTTTTTTACCAACCAGTTTTATCTTTTACATATTATACACACAGAAAATGAAATAAGCCATATTTTTTATAAGTATGAGTTTGTTGTAGCATCTTTACTAGCTCAGGTTTTTTTAAATAGTTACATAGGTTACGTCTGATCTCACCCCGGTTATGTCGGATAACCGTCCGGTTTACAACAGGGTACAATACAATAAGGGAACAGAGAGTGCACCTGTGTTTGAGCACACACTTTTACACTATTATATCTTGGCTGGTCCACGTTGAGACTGGTCACCGTGGTTTAAATTGGCTTGGAGTACATAATTTTGTAAACACGTGGTGACAAGTAGAGACATTAGTTACTATATCTAAATAGGCAAATATATTTAATGCTGTAAATTTGGCGAATAAATATGCTTTTACGTGAAAGAAAGTGCAAGCAATAGCTAGTGTTTTATATTCATATGCATACTTAACTTAATTTTATAAATTATTTTAAGTCCATTAGTAGACTACTAAACAGTTTTGATAATGGTGCAGAGGGTAAATGAACAGACAAGCCCATAAACGCCTGCGATTCAGGAGTCACAAGCTTTTGGTATTCCTAGCATTCATTTATACCCTTATTATCAAAGAGTTAAGCATTTACTCATAATGATATACTTGGCTCAATAACAATCGATTTGCATAAAGATTGTTACAAGGTGAGTGATAAGAATCGAATTAAAATGGTAATTGTCTATAACTATTTATTGCTGGACCTACAAACTAATGAATGTTGTATAGGAAATGTATAACCTACCAAAGCCCTTCATTGAAATTGACTCAAAAGACCACAAAGGCGTATTTATCAAGTATTCTCACTCTTTTAATATCAATTTCAAGCAAATTTCTTGCCTTTATTAAACTTTGCTTTCGGGTAAAAAGTCTAATTGAGGATGTCACCTTTGGTGGTGGACTTTTCCTAGAACAAGCCGATTCTGGAAGTATTCAATTTGAAGTCTACCTAACACCGATAAAAACTCTCTGAAAATTTTGAAATAGTTTCAATGTAACCACATAAACACGGCAAATTTTTAGTACACATCATCAACACAGAAACGACCAAAACAAATCGTGAATATCAAAAAGTAAATATCTGTATAATATCTTCCCCAATCGAGCATAACCTTCACTTTACTGTTGGTCGGTGTGCGAACAATTTACCATTAACAATTTGTTGTGAAGTTTAAATTCGTGACGGACGAGTAACATTTACAAGCATTTATATATTTTCTCCTTGTTTATCTTGCCATTATTTGCCATCGTAAATTATAGTGCCAGTTTGATGAATTTAGTTCGATGTTGGAGTTAAAAATTGTAATACATCTCAAATTTTAGGGTCCTATCCTAATAAAGAACCAAAACTCAGAATCGAATGCCGAATTAACATTCACCGATAAACTATTTCATCAAAATGCCCTTCGTCTGAAGACCAGAACAAATTCAAAATGTAGCTATGTCCGTCTGCCTGTATGACCGTTCTTCTGTGACGTAACTTAAAAGATATGGGCTCGTATTAAAAAGCTGTCATTTAGGATAACTCATATGATAACGTCAATAAATCCCCCCTCCTCTCCTAAATGAAAAGTAGATGCTTTGTTTTCTCGACCATTACATAACGTGATCATTGTTTACAGGCTGCAACAAGCTCTGCCTAGTTTGATCGGAAAATCATGTGGTAGACGTATCAAGTCATTATTGTTAACGTGATCTTTTCTTACCTTCCAGGACAAATCCACTGGAGATCTGAAGCATGCTGCAGAAGATAGAGAAGGAGAGACGGTCCGGGGCTTCTACAGTTTCATAGACGCGAATGGAAAACATCACACCGTCCATTATTCTGACAACGGGAAGGGTTTTAAAGCAACTGTGAGCAAGTTACCTGTAATACATTAGGTTAAGTTAGATTTAGTGTTAGGCTTTACTTAAATGAAGCAATAATACTTCATTACGATGCATGTAGCATTACAGTTTATGATCAAACATATCATCAATAGTTTTTATCAGTTCTTAGCTGGACATAGGCCTCTCCTAAGATACGAAGTTTTGGCCTATTCTACCACGCTAGCCCGATCGGATAGTATAGGCTTTATCTCCAGTTTTCTTTCTCATTCATGTTCACGTTCATGACGTCTGCAGGATGAATAGGGGTGGTGGTCCCATGTATTCTTAATACCTCTCACTACATGTTTTTTGGAAGGCTTTTTCGACTGCCGGGCGAGAAAACTAGAAACAGTTTTTAAAATAGTAAACTGTAAAAGTTATCGTAATAATGTATCGTCGTATCATCAACAGTCTTCAAAAGTCCACTACTGGAAACTGGCCTCTCCGGTTTGCGCCTCCGGTACAACTGGACCCGGTACAATAATAAATAACTTACTTGAAATATAGAAACTTCTATTTGGGCCCAAGTTATTGTACTATAGAACCGAATTACGAGTATAATTATTATGAAAATGATTTCAATTTGGAAACGTACAATATAGTATGTAAGGTTCATTTTGAATCGTAAACAGTAATTGTATCTGAAGAGAATTCTTCGTACCCGTAGCAAAATTAGCAAACATAGAAATGTTAAAGAATTTAATATTTCTGTAGAAAATACAAAATGTGTTACTAATTTGAAAGCTGTACGTTAATGGTCATAATAAGGTAGGTGTACGTATCACTCGTCGTGGTGTGGAGAGCGTATTCGACACCCCTACCAACTGGTAATTAAGGTATTTGACTGCATGGATGGCGCAGTGGTTTAAGCGGTTGCCACGTCATTCTCTACTGTTAGTGTGTGGGTTCAAACTACACACGACGCAACATTTTGTGTGATCCAAAAATTATTGTTCTGAGTCTAGGTGCTCTTTGTGTCCTTTCTTGTTTGTTTGTAAAATCCGCCGTGATACAGGATTTATTAAAAATGCGGCCACTGTTTTTTTTTCAAAAAAAATTTTCAAGATGACTTCATTCCTAGCATTCTATACTCACTTGTAATGTACATTTTCTTGTGTATATATTCTTTTTTGTTTACGTCTTTTTAGTAATGTTTTTATTTTAAATATAAATAAACTTATTTAAATAATTGTATTGTTTTATTTCCCAACTGCGCCATTAGGATATTGAGTATATTTCTTAGACACGCTCCGTAGTCTAAGGGGCTTGATGGATTTTGACTTGGTACATGTCATTATATTTGTGGATTTTTTGCATAGGGTTTTCACGAAGAACCAAATCAACCTTACCTGCAAGTAGTGCACCTGCTGATCGACGGACGAGGCTCTGACAAACAAAACATTCCGGTTAGCGGCAATAGGTTAGGTTATAGGCACCTATTACGTGTGACCAAAACACTGGCGGAAAGTGGGCGTTCAATATGCCTCTACCTGCCCCTCTGAGGAAACTGGCTTGATTTTATTCATATATATTATGTTTTATAATCTATTGCCACCTGCTCTACTTCAATTGACAGATTATATGTATATCCGAAACTGCACGGATGGTACATTGGTTAAAGCGGTTACCTCGCCACTTTCTACTGCTTTGAGTGTTGTCTTTCAATCCCCATGTATTAATGGAGACTTTGTGCGATCTACAAATTGTTGTGCTGAGTCTGAATATTCTTTATATCCGTCTTAATTATGTCTGCAAAATCCTTGGCGACACAGGACATATTCGGGAACTATCTTTTAAAAAGAAAAAAAGAAACAATATTTTGTAATCGTTGCTGTAATATTACCATTTCAATCAATCACTTTATCTTATAATAGTCCACAGCTAGATGTACCTAACCCCGTCTCAATCTGCCATAGTATATGATTTTCCGTTTTCCTCTACCAGTCTGACCCAATTAGCTATTTCAGATAATCAGTCGAGAAGGACAATTTTTCATTAAAAAGAATGTAACAAATTTTCATAATTTTACAAAAAAAGGTCATAGCAGACCAATTAGACCTTAGTAACTCTAAGGTATTGGCACTCCACAACCAATCTGTATAACAAATTGTCCCCTGAGGTTTTTTCGAAATGCTTCGACCTTAAAACGGTACTTCCACCTCAAAGGTAGGTGGACAGGCACCTTCTCCTTTGCTCTCCGCTCCTCTATATCATACACCAGCTAATTATAACGATAGACATAAAATACTCAACTGTATGAAAACATATACAAACTGGTCATTATAAGTTTTTTAACATTTATATACCGTGTCACCACTTGGTCAAATTTAACGACAGCCTAAATGCAAAACACTCAAAAGCCATTTAGGGTATACAACCAAAATATCAAAGTAATATTGATCGTGATTTACAGAAAATATAAAGCTCCGGGCACAAGGCGTTAAAGATGTTACCCAGTTTTTATTCAACTAGTAAAATATTCAAATTGCAACAAAATTAAATATCTCGCGGCAATAAGTTACGTCTACTTAGTGACGAAAAATTTTGCCACCCGTCACCTGTTTGTTTTGACGTGTCATTATATGAAAAAGCAATAACACCTAATAATATCTTAAGTGTTCTCGTATCAGTACCATTTACAAACAAATCTGTTGCCTGTTAAAGACCTAATAGCAATTCATCACTTTACACCCAAAATTACAACCTGCAGCAAATACATAACGCCTGTGGGTGATATAATAGTAACAATTCATTGCGCAAGAAAGTAAGCTATTGTCCCCACCGCAAGTTCTAGGCGTTACTTACACAAAGAAAAAATGATTAAATATTATCTAATATACAAAATTCTCGTGTCACAGTTTTCGTTGCCATACTCCTCCGAAACGGCTTGACCGATTTTGATGAAATTTTTTGTGCTTATCCAGTATCTATGAGAATCGGCCAACATCTATTTTTCATCCCCCTAAATGTTAGGGGTAGTACAATTCTAAATTTTTTTTTTTATTTTTTAGACAAAATTTTTAATTTCTATTTTTTTATGATACAACATACAAAAATACATACAATCGTCAATTTTCACCCTTCTACGATCAACCTTTATTTTTTAATAGCCATTTCAGTAATTTAATCATTTTTCGTCGCGCTCAAATTACTTAGAAATAATTTATATGACAAAGCAACGTTTGCCGGGTCAGCTAGTTATAATATAATATAACATTTCATTGTTTAGTCATAATAAAATAAAATATCTCAATTCAAAGTAACCTTAATTTTTTTAGGTTTCACCCTCTATTGCTTTTGACAATTTTTCTCAACAATTATTCGATATTTAATTATTCATCATCATCAACAGCCTTAAACAGTCCTCTGCCGGATATAGATATCTTAAAAAGGAGGTTTTGGTTAACTATATTACGCCTGCCAGGGTTGGTATAGAGTTCGTTTTAGGTTTTCCTTCTCTTGGCAGTGCTGTTGACCTGCGCAGTTAGCTCCTTCAGTCGCCTCTTACGACACCCATGAAATGAATAGGAGCAATGACACTCCACATCCATGATCTGTCATCACACACAAAATTTTGTTAATAATATTATAATATTTCTAACAGTTCTTTATTTTTAATAACAGATATTTAACCATGCTAAATAGTATCTAAGTGAATTGCTTGGGCAGCATATGGAAAGCTTCGTTCTATCTTCTAAACGCTAAACACCTGTTCTTTGACTCATAATGACCGACGGCACCGAGACGTGGACACTGACTGTTGGACTGGTAGACTAGTTTACAGTCGCTCAACGTGCGATGGAGCATGCGATGCTGGATGTTTCTCTAGTCCAGTGGCTTTTAACCTTTTAGTCATTAGGGACCATTTGACAAAATATCAGCCTTGTCTTGGACCACAATGTTGGTTTGTTAGCTTGTAGTTTTTTTAGTTGTTCATATAAAGTACCTAAATGTAAGTAAATGAAGGGTCGTCCGCCCTCTCGTGTCACGTTCCGTCGCCACGTTGTCTTTAAAAAAATATCTGATTTACTAAGCTAGCATCGCACCGGGGACCACTAGAAATGTTTCCAGGGACCACCAGTGGTCCGCGGACCACTGGTTAAGAACCTCTGCTCTAGTCAATAGAATTCGAAAGGAAACAATTCGACAGAGAGCCAGAGTAACTGATAGTGCATGGAGAACACGAATGGCTGCCAACGGTGTGGATCTGAATTGTCCAAGATCTATTTGGCGTTTTATGGCGAGGCCTTCGTCCAGTACATAGCTTGACCACGACAATAGGCTGAAGCAGCATTTATGCTAATGTCTGAATAACAAAAGTCTAAGAGGTTACTTTATTTCATTATATCATTATCAAATCAATACTAATCTCTCAGATAGAATATAGTCATTTTGTTTACATTTTGTATTACATATTGCACTACAATTTATGTATACTTAACAACGTAAATAGTATATTAGTAAATTTAGATAAAGATAATCTTAAAAAACACTAAAAAAATTGGTTGATGATCCGACCTGAACACTCCACAAAAAATTAAAAGCCCATTTAAACGGGTGGCTACCGAGACTCGACTTAGCCATTGTGGTCGCTAATATTATTAGCTTAAGGGGATTACAGTCATTGATACATCTTTTGTGCGTCCCGTCATACACCGCTGTCACTGATACTCATCTTATGAACCGAGTTGTGTGACATTTGAATAGATTCAAAAAAGACTTGTTTGTTGAATGTTTTCTTAAAACGATTTTGTATTTAAACTTTAGAGTAAAAAGAAAGATTGTGTTGTAATTTTATATGAAAAATATTTATATTTTTGCATTGTTTACTAGTTTGACTACACAATTTTTTGCTCTCGTATGGGAGTCAGGCGAATACTGCGGTGTAGTGCAGTCAGTTTTAGTACAGAAAACACTTCTGTCTCTTGTGTTTCTTGATACATACACGTCGAATTAGAAGAAAATGACTTTAACGTGCTTGAGGTACTATTTCTACACCCCTCAATCAATTCGTAGCAGCAAAAATCATTTCCTATCGTTCCCTTTCTTTCTAATTTACTTTCCCTTTATGCTTGCTGCTTTAGCCTATTGCCGTCCACTCCTGAACGGAGGCCTGCTCCAAAAAGCGCCAATCATCCCAGTTTTGGACAATTCACATACTTTCTATCTACTTTTAATTTACTAAGCATATCTCGAAAATGAGAAAAATAACAAAATATGTGCGTTTAATACGCCTTATGTACCATAGAGCAACACGCTGGTGCAGCGGTGGCTAATGTTGCTCTATGATGTAGGTTTAAGTATGTTGTAGGTATATATTGTACAATACTATATAAAGATAATATTAATACAACTCTATGTATAATATGTATATACAAAAATAAATATATACTTATTATATATGTAGCTATAAATGGAATGTAGGATTACCATATCTGATAAAACTCGCCAACAAAAATTCATACGGAATGAGCTTACCTATTGTCTTAATCGTTACATTTATAAATTGTTTTTTTTTTACACGACGACCAGGAAAGCATAAAACATCGTTTACTAAATTTTCTAAATGTATCTATGTATATTTCTTTGCCACGCTCTTCTGTACCTAAGGCAAACGTAATTTAGAGCGCTCTGCGGCACGATGGAAAGACGACTTGAGAAAAATGGTTGACAGTGGATGGATGCCGACGACCACATGGTTAGGTCAGCAGTGGACAGTAATAGACTGATGTCAGTCCAGTAGCTTAAACAGCTTTATGGACTTTGGATAACCATTTAAAACCTCTTTTACCTCGTTTACCTACCACTAGCGTTTTTCCGTGGGTCGCTTACTTAAATGAAATCGCCTACATTGTTAACTTTGTACTCTAAAATTAATGGTTTCTACAGTACTTTAGAAATTAAACTCGGGGGTCAAAATAAGTGGTCAGTATATTAATAACATCAGATATGTTGATGACACAGTCCCAACGCGATTATGTCCCGAGGTATCAGTGGTATAAATAATAATATATAAATATTTCGGACATTTGACACACGTCATCTAGTTTCAAACTAAGCAGAGCTTGTACCATGATAACTAGACTGACTGATAGAATACTTATATACTTTTTTTTCGTAAATACATACATATTATACATAGAAAACACCCAAACTTCGAAATAAATATTTGTAGATCATACAAACATTTGGTCCGACCAGGGAGTCGAACCCTAGACTTCAAGAACAGCAGTCGCATTCACTACCGCTGCACCACCGAGGCAGTATTAGTATCATATAATTTACTATTATAATATATAATATACTCGTATTATTACATATTACTGGGTGTCCCTATACCATAAAAAGAGAAATATACATGTAGTTGATGACATGATTGACTGCCTCGATGGTGCAGCGGTAGCGTATGTGACTGTTGTGCTTGAGGTCTCGGATCGATTCCCGGGTCAAACTTAATGTTTACATTATCTGCAAATATTTGTTTCGGTATTTGACTGGTTACTATGTAAAATATGTATGTATTTACATAAAATATATATGTATTTATATTAGGTGTCTAGTACCCATAGGACTAGTATCCATAGTACCCAAGCTCTGTTTTGTTTGGGACTAGATAGCGTTGCATGTCAAATGTCTGAAATATATTTGGTCTACACATTTCATTTTTCATTTATACCCAAAAATATAATTGTGGTAGCGTATGCGACTGCTGTACTGCGATCTCGGGTTTGATTACCAAATGTTTGTCTGATCTGCAAATATTTATTTCAAAATTATAATTGTTATGTATGTATGTATTTAGAAAAAAACAATCAATTAGAAGGAATCCGTCCAGCTTTGATAGTACAAGATCTACTTAGTTTTAAACTAGATAGCGGTGCTTGTTGGATGTCCGAAAATAATATTATTAAAATCTTTGTATTATATATATAATTTTAAATTATATCACAAGTTTTATTATTTGTAGCAGAGGAAGACCAAAGAATAGGTGGCTAGGCAGAAGAAAATCTAAGAGTAGTAATTGGGTAGATGACTGTATCGTAAATAAACACCAATGTCCACTTCATTAAAACTAATATCGCGAAACATCTCGGTAAATACAATTAACATAGCTTTTTGTTATTATTACGAATTTCAATCAAATAAACAGTGAAATATATTGTTCAATTGAGTAGTTTAAAACAGTGACGTCACAATTTTGTATTAAGTACATTTTTCATACAAAATTATCGTTTTGACAGATGATAAAAAGTAACTAATTTGACTAAGGTGTCATCTAGCCTATTTTGAAAAAAATATTTGAATTATTTTATTCTTGCTTCAAAGGTAGAGAACCTGCAACCCTATCGTGCTTTACCATGACATAGTTATTCAGAAATCATTGCAAGTTTATCGCACGTTTCTGGCATTGTAATCCCTTTATCTGTTATCAGCGCTACTGACTGCCATCACTATCATAATTTATTAGCAATTAATCAATTTTATTTTAGGTATGTCGGGATTAAGAAAAAAATAGTAATCAAAAATAATAAAACCCTTCGTGAAATCATAATTAATTTTGCTTTTAGTTGCTTTTAACTTGTTGTTGCTTTTTTTCATTTATTTTTCTGATTTATGAATTTAAGATCACTGTACTAAGATATGACTAAACTTTTTTTAGTCCCATTTTCAATCTGAGACTTGCAGTACTTCTTACCTTGTTTTCAACACCTCATCTGTTTTCTTCACCCCTTTTTACCTACTTCCTTTATTCTGGTTAGAAAAAGAATTAAGTGCTTTTCTCACAAGGATGATATTAAGTCAGGTCATAAAAGAAAGTGACTAAGATCATTTTAAGCTAATTTGCGATCATTGGCGTAATACTGAGACTCTCTTTTTTTCTGTATCTCTTGGTTCGTTGAGAACAATGGTCAATATGTATTTGTTTATGGTTTAAATGACAAATAACTAGACAAGTGACCACAGACTATCGTCAACCATGGACACGTGTAACTTAGGGGACACAAGTTGCACGGCTCTTGAATAACGTCCTTATTTTTCACAAGAGTTTTAAAGGAAAATAAATGATTTATACGGAATTAATGTACAATTATCAGGATTAAAAGAAAGATATAATCGTATTGCGTATCATGGTAGCATTAATGTTATTTTTGTTTGATTTCACCAATAGATAGTAAGGTTTACGAACGAAATCTAACCGCCGGCGTCAGCGGGCCATCCTTGATATAAACATATCTGTTGTTATAATCTCTGATGTACTGATATGGGTGGAACTTTGAACAATTTTTATAACAAACATCCTTAGATTTTCTGCCAGTGAGTAATCAACAGCGGACGCTTACCTTAGAGCGAAATGAGAAAGTACCTGGGATGCCTCTGCCTACCACTTCGGCGATACAAAATCATTTATTTATTTATTCGTAATGTGGCAACGCCCACATACAGCGTAATCTGAAAAACATACTACAGCGCCATCTAGCGAAGACACTTTGAACTATGGAGTATAATGAACTACGGAGCAACTACTAATCCTGTACCACGAAATAGAGATTCGCGTGGCGATAAGCATATATACAATATGCCAACATTAATGCCAGGTATGATCACCTTGTGTGGTCAAGGGATTCTCTCTTTGTGTCGGAGGGACATGACACCCGTTTCCTCCACAATAACTCTGAAAATCGATAACTTTGATAAATTTGATTAACAAAGAGGATTGCATTAATAAGCCAATTATATTTAGATCCTCACGTTACAGTAGTGTGTCTTATAAATACCGACGTGTAAAAATATCTGTAAAAGATTTACTTGCAGAAATAAACATCATTTATCACGTTTTCTGTGCATAATATTTTAATATAATTGTTAAGCAACTTAAAGCACTCCTTACAATATGATGTTCATGTACTCCTAGCTGATTTCGGCCACGGCGACCAGCTTCAAAGGAAGACCAGCTAACTAAGCAGGAGATATTTAAATGCACAGGTGTGTTCACAAATACAAGTGCACTCTTTGTTCCGACATAGCCGGGGAGAGATCAAGCATAGAATCGACGGTTTTACTAACCGTCCGAGGCACGAGTGTTAAGACCCTAACTTCCAGGGCAGCTATATTAAGTATGTTTGTATCAGAAAAAATCACGCTAACCGCTAGTTAACGCGGGGCATTATTTTACAATATAAATAATCACTATCGACATAGGACGTTATAACATTGAAAACGTATGAATCTCATGACACCCTTAACAAATTATAAAGACTTTTAATAGGTTATTAAATATAACGTTATTGCAGTTCTATGTTTTTTCTTGAAACGACGCATACAATTATTTCAAGTAATTATTATTATTTTTGTTTCATATTAAGAGCCTACCAAAGTGACTCTACTCTACCTGATGGCAAGCATAAATAGAACCCAAGAGTTGTGGTCACCATACTCATTGCAAATGCAGACAATGCAGTATAGTGACCCACACTATGGCGGCCTAGTGAGATGCTTTTTCACACCCCACTTGGGGACGAGGTATAACAGTCATCGTGACAGTGTAAGGCTTATACAGTTACCACGATAACTGTCACCCCTGCATCGATGGGCCTCCGGTCTCACATTCGCCAACGAAAAACGACAGCACGGATGCTGGCGGTTAATAGCAGCGGCAGTTAATAGGTTGGTCTTCTGTGGGAGGGTAGTACTGCCCCGGTCGAGCGGGTCCGCTCGTGCTGAAATCAGCGTGGGTCTACTACCTTTTTATATTAAACATTACTTTTTGGAACATTTTTTATTCAAAACGGTTATTTTCATTATTGATACATACTAAATCCGAGAGATTAAAGCATATCGGACTAGTGATGAGATAGTTGCAGTTCCAATCGCCAAATATCAACTGGCACAATCTTAGACTGAAGAAGTAAACAATAATATCATTCCTTGTACTTTTGTTATTTCAATGACAATAATTTATACAGGGTGGGCCAAGAATTAATAATAATAATAATATAATAATAATTTCTTTTATTGGTATAAGCATTATTGAGATACAATGGTACTCTGTTTCCTGTGGTAGGTAACAACCTGTGTTACAGGAGACAGTGTCTTCACCCCTTTTGTTATTTCAAATTATACAATAAAAATACATTTAAAAGTGTGTGTGGGAGTATGCAAATGTGTGTGTGTGCGTGTGTGAGTATGTATATGTGTGTGGATGTGTGTGTATGTGTGTGTATGTGAGTGTATGTGTGTGTGTGTGTGTTTTCACTGTAGTAAGGTTTCAGTTTGTGCGTAATCTTGTGTAAGTAACCATAATTTTGTTTTTCGTTAACATTTGAATCTAATATCCCACGAAAACAAACGAGGAGTCTGACCACTAGCTCATTTCTCGGTAAGCTTGTCGCATTTTCATGGGGCCGTAGCGTGTTTATTGTGTGAAACAATTTTGTTTAACCAACAATTCGCTTATTACTGTAAGACGCTTATTTCACGTCGAATACGATTTACACGACTTAAATTAGTGTCCGAGTGCTTCTTATATAAAGAAATGGGTGAAGAAGTTCGAAAAGACGGGACCTACGCTAAATGTGAAGCAAACTGGAGGCCCACGGACTTCTCCTACAGAAGAGAACGTGCAGTAACTTTTTGCTTTATTTCGACGTAATCCAGATTTATCGACGTGCAAACGTTCGGCTGAATTAGGGTTATCCCGCACATCACTACGCTGTATTTTGAAATTTCATTTGAAATTACATCCATATAAGATCAAAATTAGCAGGAACTGAAATCTACTGATTTAAATTTGGGCAAGTCGTATGCCGAAACAACGTTGGAGCGATTCAGTATTTTGACATCATTTTATTTTCTAACGATTTCCCATTTTAACCTCTACGGACATGTTAACAAACAGAATTGTAGGTATTGGAGCAGTGAAAATTCCAAGGCTAAACACGAGAAGCCACATCATTCTGCCGAGGTAACTGTACGAGCTGTAGCTTCAGCAAAAGGAATCATTAGACCCCATTGTTTCAAAAAATAATTGTTGTAAAAATGTTACGAGTGTTCGTGGGTCCGATGCTACTGAAATATGCTGGCTTCAATCGTAACACATGGTTTTCAAAAGATGAAGCTACTTTTCACACATCCAATGAGTCCCTGCCTTTGGTCAAAGACATGTTGCCGAATAAACTGATTTTCAAACGAGGCGACATTCCATGGCCACCCAGAACTCCAGATCTATCCTCAGCAGACTTCTTTTTATGGAGTTATTTGAAGAAACGCGTCTACATCAATAAACTAAATACACTACGTCAACTAAAATAAAAATGAGAGAAGAGATGTCGGTGATCTCGTGATCTCTTTGCCGACAAGTATCCGATTTTTTTTTTAAAAGAGTGCAAATATTAGATGACGCAATTTCTAAAAAATAAATTTCAACTAATTAACTTTCTTGTAAATATTTTTTTTTATAATACATCAAATGGTTTTTCATATGATTTTTTCCAAGGTTAGCTAATTCGTGAACACTCTATATAAATAGTACATGTTTTTTTTTATTTACAAGATGACATTTTCGACTAAGAGTTAAGCTTAAATTCTGGTTTAAATGCGACCTTTTCTATAAGTTTTCTAAAATTATTGATACTTCCTACCCTATAACCAATTACTCAATGGGGTAGATGACTGTATCGTAAATAAATACCAATGTCTACTTCATTTAAACTAATATCGCCAAACATTTCGGAGAATATAATTAACATAGCTTTTTATTATTATTACGAATTTCAATCAAATATACAGTGAAATATATTGTTCAATTGAGTGGTCTAAAACAGTGACGTCACAATTTAGTATTTAGTACATTTTTCATACAAAATTGTCGTTTTGACAGATGATAAAAAGTAACTAATTTGACTAAGGTGTCATCTAGTCTATTTATACGAAAACCATTTTGAGTGGGTTTATATTCACATTACTAAACAAAGGTTACACAAAAAAGATTTTAAAATATTTTAAAAATTGCTTAAGATAGCAAAAATGTAAATGGATAAGACTCTTATTCCCCGAAAGGTTATGGTCATAACGAACGGACAGACAGACAGACAAAGGCATATAATGTTGTTGTTAGAGGGCGTCCTGGCGAGCTGTCACAACACAGCCTGTCGCGCGCATCAGCGGATGTAAAGTGGATCTCAACATTTTGTGTACACAACTAATTTTTTGTAATAAAAATACCATAATTGCAATATATAATATTACATCAAAGAACGAAGTTTAATAACAAAATGATTATCACTAGGTTGGTTTTATAGAACCTCATAGCGAATATAACCATGTAATGTGGTCGTAACTAGCAGAGGCATTCGATCAATTTGTTTGCATATTACAATAATTACATATAATTTAATTATATCAGACATTAGATTAGATACACTTAGTAACTAAAGTGTTTTTAAGACACCCAAATACAAAATTCAAAGAAAGATAATACAACAGAGATAGTCCGAAAGTAAACAAGTTTAATAAATCTTGCTCTAACTCAGTGACAACAGACCATTATTTTACTTTTAATCTTACCGTTTACTAACAATAGTTGCCATAGACTCAAAACTACCTCCAATACCATCTTAAATAATATTAACAGATGAGAAATAGTTATGGGTATAAGCCTAGAAGAGTTTTAGTTGTAAAAAGTTGTGATACACCTCAAGGAAAAGGCGTGAAAAAATCTTGTCTTTTTTTTTGTCTAAACAAAGACAACGCCCGCACTAAATCCTGTGTGGCGAGGGACTTTACAAACATACAAGAAACGGACACTAAGAACACCCAGACTCAGAACAACAATTTATGGATCACACAAAGTGTTCTCCCATGTGGGATTTCAACCCACAACACTCAACGCAGTAGTGAGCGGCGTGGTGACCGCTTAAACCACTAGGCCAACCGTGCAAATACAATAGTATTACGAGTATAGTTACCTATTGATTGCTGCAATTGTCGTTTTGTTAATAACAACAAACACAGGACTTATCCATCATCTCAGAAAAGTAGTAAACAATACTTTTTGGAACCGTTTTATGATTAAAATTACGCCATTAATAAATTATTAAAATAAATGAAAATTAAAAATATAAAAGTTTAAGTGCCTCAGGGTAAAGTGTCAATCGCTCAACGAATCGGAACGAGGTGAGTTTTTTACCGGTCTACTCGGCCACTCGCCCAGCCAGGCTGCATGTCCGAACTTCTCAGGTAGAAATCTTCCCAATACAAGATAAAATATTGACATGTACATGTAATTGTCATATTTTTGAACTGTCAATACTTGTACCTAATCATGTAGAACGACATTGGGTTGTGGAAGGGCTATTTATACGGGTTTTAGTTCGTCATCATCATCGACATTACCAACAAGCTTGAATAATCCACTGCCTTTCCTTAGACAGGAGGTTTTGGCCTACTTACCACGCTGGAGAGACGGATTAGTATAGGGTTTTCCTTCTCTTTACAGTGATGATGTCCAGCATAGTGTGCTTTCTCAGTCGCCTCTTACGACACCCACGGGATGAATAGAGGTGACACTTTGTATTCTTAATCCGTTACCATTCTGGTTTTAATAAATTTTTGAGAAAAATATTACAAATTCTGGAGTATAGTTTAAAAACACAAAAGGCGTAAAGATAATTTGTTGAGTTTTAATATGGAAGTCATTATTTCAGGGCTTTGTAGTTCTAATACAATCCTTAAATTAAACTTTACCCCAAAAGAGCTGGGAAAGGAGTAAGAAGATGACATATTATTAAAATAGAAACTACGTACAGGGCGTATAATTGCCCCAGCTTTCACCAACATTCTTATCATGTGACAATGGAACCCATCAATCGTTAGTGATAGGGCTATTATGTTCAATATCCTCGACATATCTGATATATCGTTTACCGTTCTGTGTAGTACTATCAATAGATATCCCATAACAAATAAAGTCTAAAGTGAAATTGCCTGCAGTAGTAGCATAATATTACGATTGACATAACTTACTGGCTTTTACCCTAGTAGAAAGCAGTCTATGTGAAAAATAGTATATTTGTTATTCTGATGTATAAGCTATATTTTTGTAAAGTTTCATATTAATTTGTTTAGTAGTTTTTATGTGAAAGAGTAACAAGCCCCCGTATATACATTCTCACAAATTTTCGCATTTATTGAATAGTAGGATTGGCAAATTTTGGTTGACATTAATGTGAACGATGATAATCAAAGAAGATCCATGCTTTTCCCGGGTTGAACGTCTCACCTTTGAATTTAAGCTCCGGTAACCGCCCTCACTCAATGAAAAATACCGAAATAAATGTTCAACACTCATTTCCTGTATGGTTGTAGTACACTCCAATTGAGCCGGTCGTCAACAACCTTTTACACTGCTGGACATAGGCCTCTCCTTAGTAAGGAGGTTTTGGCCTACTACACCACGCTGGCCAGACGGGTAGGAATAGGGTTTGTTTCAAGTTTTCCTTCTCTTTGTTATGATGTTGTCTTGCATACTTTGCTCCCTTAGTCGCCTTTTACGACTCCCACGGGATGAATAGGGGTGGTAACACTATGTATTCTTAATCCGTCACCACACGGTTGAGCCGGTCAGTTTGTGCCAAAACATGCTCTTTTATGATAACTCTGTGACTATTCACTACAAATCTTCATAACAAACACACCGGATTGTGTTTACATTTGAAGTTTTTCACTTTGCTTATATGGTACGTATTTATTATGATTCAAAATAAAGTTAAAAAACGAGGTCATTTTTTATATTCGAATTAAAATTTAAACCTTAAAACGTATGCATTTAACTGTCCTACTTTCTATAGATATACAAGCAGTAACTTACACAAGTGTATTAAGTGTATGCCAAGCCGTTGACTGCAATTTCCTTGCACGTCAGTAAGCGCGTTATCGCCTCATCACAACACCTTGACGTAGCTACGCTATATAGGTATACACACTCACCAAAGGGATTATTTCGTAAATGAAACCCATTTTGAGAATGTACTTTCGAATCGAAAACAGAATTTTAACGCCTTTTACTAGATCATTATACAGTTATATTACTAACTTGAATTGGCATTGTATAGATTTACTGTTATATGACTCATGTCCAAGACAGGAGAGGACGGACAGCATATTTTTTTTAATGATATTGGTGCCGTTTCTCACGGTTCGATTAAAAAGATTGGTGAAAATTGAGTTTCTGATAAAAAAACTTACGTACATTTTTATCATAACAGAATATTCGTCAAGAATTAACAAGTTTGTAAGTACTGCACTTGTTTCCCTCCCACTACGATCTCGGAGTCTTTAAACAGGACGTGAAAAAGCATTTCACTAGGCCACCATAGCGTGGATCGCCATACTGCATTGTCTTCATTCACAGTGAGTATGGCGACCACTGTTCTTGGATTCTATTCATGCTTTCCATCAGGCAGAATATAGTCACTTTGTATTTGATTGTAGGAGTGTAATTTTATAATATCAGAGTAAACCAAAACCTTTATACATAATATTAATTTGTTTCTTCTACTAGTAAAGTACATGATTACACACTATAAAAGGTAGGTTAAAGGAATTTATAAGTAAATTAATCGTTTGGATAATAGGCTTTTAAACCATTTACAGTTATGCGCCAAACATTACTGACCACCTACTGAGGACGCGTGTCTCGAAGAATAGCCTACAAAGCCACTATATCAGACGCTCACTTAACAATACCTTCATTTATGCTTATCAAAATAAGACACAATTTCGAATGACTCTTAGTTTATGATAAGCAATTTAGATTTGTACATCAACTGTCAATGGATTGTAAATACAGGAGTTGGACGAATTTTTGTAGGTATTTCTCTATTCCTCCGGGATCTAAGGTGTTCTTATAGAAACGAATCATGTCGTGGTCCCGCTGTGCTCTCAGTGGTTTGCTTTCTTTAAATTGAAAGAAAGAAGATAAAAACGTGATACTATTGATTTTTAAAAGTTCAATCAGTTTTAGACAGTCGACGAGCTTTCTATAGAGAGTTGATAAGATTTCTTGTGAACTAACTATTCGTTTATTTGTTTTACTATTCACCTAACGCGCGCAACTTCAACTGTGTCTTTCAAAAGCAATATTTTTTTGCTTTTAACATGTTCCTGCCATTTTATCTGGCCGGTAGGTCTATTCGTTAATGACTCGAACTACTAATATTTGATTTCCATTCAGGACAAATAATGGTATGAGGAATTTGACCATTCGCTTTCTGTCTTAGTATACAAGTATGTTTAGCAGCCTAATTACTACAGCACAGGCCGCGTCTAGTTCGATATCAAGGGCGTGAGATGTGTCAAGATGTTGTTTTTATAACAGGTGTCGATAAGTAAACATTTGTTCATTATAAATCACAATTAATGTAAGTTAATCCGATTATCGAACCAGTGAACATAACAAGTTACAATAACGAATAATTAATACAAAATAGTAAACTCGATACAGGGACGCGTGTCGCGGTTACCCACAAATTCGTAGTGATATGTGTTTTACAAAAACTTGTTAATCATATACCGTATCAGGTTACGTTACAAATATTATTAGGTACGTGTAAAGAATTTAACATCATACCTGTTCTAAATTTAGGAGGTAGTTAGAGGTTTAATTAAATTTTTGGGAAGTGTTAAGTACGTTAAGTAGCAAATTTCGCGGGAAGACATTTTTAATGTGGTATAGATATCTAAAAAAGCGGGATAAATTACATCATTTATAACTCAAGACCAGCTGGATTAATTTATACAGTTTTAAATTTTTGTTGGCTTTAGCCCCAAACAACAGAAAATAAACTTAAACTAAATTTTAAAAAATTCACAAAAAATACGAAAAGTATTCATTTTTCTTTAACTGTCTACATAATCGACCACTCCTTGTCATGAGAGTGTCATACTTCATCAGAAATTGGCCGGCTCGGGTCAGGGAATTACCACGGCACTATAATACACCAGTTCTGTCGTTAATATTCACTGAATAAGTGATTTGATTAATATTTTGAGTTGATTATTTATCGGAGCCACAATCACCTTATCCCTCTGATACTTTTTTATTTTTTTCTGTGCGAAAATCCCCCCGGATACCACGTACTGGTGATTATGTCGGACTCGAACCGACCAAAAACCGCACGCCGTCTCAGGTACCAGTAGCCGGGGAATCAGGTGTGCCCTAGAAAGGAAATCCCTGAAACCCCAATCCCTCTGATACTGGAGAATTGCTAAGGACTATCACAAAGCACTATTATATGATGTTTCGCGAAATTTTAGACTTCTAATGCATTGCAGAATATTGCATGAAAATTTTGTATAAAAGTAGGTACATCATGATCAATTTCGTACAATATCGAACATGGAATGTTGCATCAAATGCCATATCGTAACTTCTTGCCAACTTATAAACCAAATTATTTGACACATTTCAACTTGATAATCACCTGTCCAAAATGGCGGGGCTCGTTCATTTTTCACGTCCAAACCGGAGAGTATCGTCTTATTTCGTTATTTGTTTATCTCCTGCTTTCAAGACAGCCATCATCACGTAATTAGGAAGACAAGCCTGCTTCGTTGTACATAATTGAAGTGACAGGATAAGATACAATATAAACTAAACCTTATTTTCTAGCGCAACGAGTTTAAAGTCTGATAAATGAGTGTTTGTAGGGTGACAATGTCATGCTTTTTTTTTAATATTGTTTTGGTGTCCGCTGCCATTTTTATTGAGTTCATTGTGGTTTTGTTTGCTTTGGATGTTTTAAAAAATGGTTTAGTTAGATTGTTTGAATCGAATAACTTTGTTGTCTTATGAAAATATAACAAATTTCAACGAGTCTTATTTCATTTAAATCTTATTGAAGCACACACACAAAAAATATTTAATATTGACGAATTTCCTCCTTTTGACATAAAAAAAAATCAAATTATAAGTTCTAGTTGAATTTTTATTTCCATAAAAACCAATTTTAAAATTTTTATTTAAGGTTTCGTAGCAAAAATGACAAAAACGTTATAGTTTCGTCATGTCCGTCTGTCCATTTGATAACCCTCACTATATCTTAAAGACAATTATTGACGCTATAAATCTGTAATTTTACATGAAAATACATATTACTCATGCCAATAAAGTGCTAAAATAAAATAAAATCTTAAAATATGTATTTTTTTAGTACCTCTTCGACTTTAAAATTGTATAGTTATTTTGTGTATATATATATCATCCAACCTGTGATGTAAGGTGGTAGCATATAGCATTACGGCAGTAATATACATATATATCGAATTCAAAAAGAGAACTAAGAGTTTATTAGTTTACGAGTTATAGTCGATCAACTAATTTAACGTTCTTGTTAAAATTGAAACATGAAATAATTATAATATGAAATAACTAAACACGTTTACAACTAAACCTTACATTGAGCGTGTCACGTTTAGTAACTATTTTTAAATGAATAGAAACGAATTACATTCTATTCGTCCTGTTCGCTCTCATTCAATTGTGAATAAAAAAAACATTCTAACGGTGTATAAATTAAGGGATAAAAAATACAATCTATTACATTATATGGCAGTTAAAAACTACCACCACTCTACAGACAAGCTAATACCGTAGGATTATTATCCTACAACCTCATAGTTAGCACTAACATACAAACGCACAGTAATAGATATAAATGTAAGTACATCTAATCCTTTGCATGCACATTTTATAGGCATTTTCCTGTGTTCATGTCTGTTTTATAAACAAAATGAGTTTATTTATCTTCTTGTGTATTTTATATGCCTTTTTACCTTTCGCTTAACTGCAATCTGTGAGACTGATTTCCGATAAAGGGACGGATGTAGTGTAACAGGAAGTCGGAGATATGTGTTGTTTCATTTAATTAATGAACCACGATGTGACTAGCTGTAAACGTAGCAGTAATATCAAATGTTATAAAATTAAATCCTTTATATTATGGTGCATATGGTGGGTACATATTTCTAAATAAATACGTTTATTATTAAATAAATTAAGTATTAATACAATATTATTAAATAATAAGAAAAGTTTGCCCAGACACAATGTTTAGTACCAAAACTACTATTAAAACATTTTTGTTGTATCAATAATTACAAATATATTTACCCTACACCTCGATAGATGGCGTTGTACTGCTTGCTTGAATCGCGCTATTGTTTCTTTACCAACAGCAGTATAACATACTTTATATTCATTAATAAAAAAAAAAACAGATAATATATGTGGTTTAACTTTGGACCCTTCTAGTATATCATAATAGATCAACCAGTTCATATTTACGCTCAGTCGTAACACACTGAACAAATGACCGGGTTCATCTCGGGTTTGTCTCAAATCCACGACCAATTACGATCATTAACAACTAGACTTTACTGTCGTCGATACTAGGTGGGACTTGAAACACCATGGTCCGGGTCCACCTCAGAACAGGATGCCTGAGACCGGTCGGACGCCTGGCTCCTGAGTCCCCGAGTAGCCGGAGATCCGAAGGGCTTTTCCACCACTTCAAGAGAACAAGAAAAGACCAAGAGTCTCATATTATTGAAATATAATCAAAATACACTTCAAAACTCAAGTAACAAGTACACCACGATACATCGCGATAATTCAATTTAATCCCAACATACCTACGCTCCATACACATATCTAACTGTAGATAACAGATAACACCGCCTAAAATCCGTGGAGGCGACGAAATCTAAAATAATTGCTGCTACCGAGTTTGTTCGTAGATAAATATGATATATGATGTGAATACAAACCTTATCGATACCATTTTATCTATTCACTTGCTATATAACTTAGTGCACTTACATTAAGGGTCATTTTTGTTTTACTTATAGGTTCAATAACTTTGTATGTATGATAGAAACGTTGACACTAGACAGTAATTATTTCGACACGGTATTGTAATTGCAAGAGTTTGATATTAAGCTGTCAATTATATTGGGTCCTCTCAATCATTAATATATTGTTTGGCAGTGTTCGTTGAACGTCATGATAGAAAGAGATAGAGACATGTTATTATATGGTGCAAGCTGCAGTTGACGTTTCAGGGTGATAAACCACAATTTTGTTAATTGTCTTAAAATTCAATGCTTTTTGGTGCGACCAGAAACTGTCATTGTGACACAAGAATGACAGCTTCTAAATCAGAAGTAGTAGAATTTGTCCGAATTTCTTATTTTTCTCTAATTTTTCTATTAAAGTTTTTTGCTACTCTCAAGTTATCGGGAGAAGGTGTCGTCTCAAACACCTACCTGTTGAAGGCTCACTGCGGCTGTGTGTAATCCACTTCACTCTATCCTACCCGGATTTATTGCTGTCAAGTGTACTGCCTGAACTGTCGGCTTAGTGGTTTAAGCGGTCGCCACGCCGCTCTCTACTGCTGTGAGTGTTATGGGTTAAAACCTCACATGAGACAACACTTTGTGTGATCCACAAACAGTTGATCTGAGTGTGGGCGTTCTTTGTGTCCGTTTGTTGTGTTTGTAACATCCCCGCGACACAAAATTTATTCCTTGAGCGTGCGTTGTCTTTTACAACATTTTATAACAAGTTTAGATTGAACAATTTCTTTCAATATTAGTATACATTACAAACGCACTAAACAACAAACAAATTGAATACTATTTAAGGTGCCTATAAATCAAAACGAACGCCCATAACACGAACAAGATTATATTAAATCCAAGGATTTTGATAATATCTAATTCCGGATACAAATAAGATTGGGCAATTCCAAGATTGTCCCACAGTGACGTCTTTTAAGCAATTTTTTATCAAGAACTCAGATAAAAGTAACTCAGCAGATACAGAGAAAGGGATCAATGGAGTCATAAAACTAATCCAAAAATAACACTAGAACATATTTAAGGCTTAACTTATGTTCAGAATTCCATTCGATAACAATATCGATAAGTGCGATAAAAAATCGACTTACGATATGTTGATGTTATCACAGCAACAGCTCTGACGTCACCGTGTTTATTTTTAAATGCGTAACTATTAATTTTGGTGATATAACCTAACATTGAAGGAAAACAGAATTTCACTTGTTTAGAAAATAGAATACGATGTCAACGATACCCGAAATAGGGAATCGTTGAGGCTGTTTTTGACTAATCAGTAAAATAATAAATAGGGGTTAATAAGCTAGGGTGTTATGAGAACATTCTAGTAACTTATTTCAACTAATATTAATTTACGCTGAGCCTGGCGGGTCGGGATAGCGTTTTTTTCGAGTTTGCCTTCTTTTAGTGGTGTAGTAGGTAGTTCCAAAAGCTCCTTGCTAAGGAGAGGTCCAACAGCGGACTGTTTATGGCTATTGGTGATGATGATGATAATTTACAATTCCAATAATAACTATGACAAAGAGGTAAGAAGAGTTGATGTATATGTATGTTTTTGTCGTTAATTTTAAAGAACTGAATATTACAAAAGTTAATGTACTCATACTCACAATCATAAAACAAAAATGAGGATGTGTTGCATTCAAAAATACATCCTTTTTGAAATATGATATTAAATGTTACATACAAAACAAAAAAATGTAATCAATGAAGTGGTTCACAAGCGTTGTAGTTATCAAATAAAATATTTTATGATATATTTTATACAAAATTACACACAAATTGATAGCATCAGTTATTGTCTTTGTGAGAGACTAGTCCATGTAATTAAGAAACATAAATGATATACGTAGGTTTATAAGACGCCCACACTCTTACATCAGGTACTAAGGATTTCAAAAAATAAATAAATTATGTGCACTAGAGGGCTCAGTTTCCAGCAACAGCTCATTCAGGTGACAAGTATACGGCCGTGACCTAGTCAATCTATTGCTTACATTGCCCAATTTATTTCCTATCATTGTCTTCCAACTTACTATAGCATCCTTTTCAACTCCTAATTTGCTCTTCTCATTTCTATGGTGGCCGATGAACGTGGATGAGATTCTTTTGAAAAACAAATTTACGCCTTTTCCGTTATTACATAAACTAATATCGTATCGATTTATTGTAACTGCCTCGTTGGTCTAGTGGTTATCGTATGCGAATGCCGATTAAGAGGTCTCTGGTTCTTTTTCTAGGTCAGTTTAAAAAAAGTGTTATTGAGTTTTCTTTTTACAGAAATACTTTATAGCAACGCGGACTTTGGAAGTTGCCTCCATAACTTCCATGCCTCGAAGAGCACGTTAAGCCGTCGGTCCTGCGCTTAATATCTCCCTGGTCATTTCGGGTAATCGTCCTATCGGATTGTGAGAGTGAGGGAACAGAAAATGCACCTGCGGTTGCACAAACACCTGGGCACTGTAATGTCTCCTGCGTTGACTGGTCTACGTTGAGACTGGTCGTCGTGGCCGAAGTCGGCTAGAGGCTAGCACTACATGACATATTGTATTTTTTTTATAACAGAACCTAACACTGCTGATATCTTGTACTAACGTTCCCTAAACATAGAACTTGAGGAGATTACGATAGGTAATCAGATTAGATTTAAACGAACATGTTTGCTATAAAAATCAAAATTTATAATCTATATATATGTATAATTTTTTAGGTATCATGTTGTTTGATAACGGCATTGGAATCAAGTTTAGGTGGCGTTATGTTGTTTGGTTGACATGCAATTTCTCTGCCTCTTTCCAGTAGGAAAAAATTGCTCGTTTCTGCAACATTTTTCATTGATGCCTGGTTTTTATTGGAGGTAGCGTGATGTCGGCCTGTAATTAGCTTACAATCTTTCTCAATGGACAGTGTTGTATATTTCTAACCTGAACAGAGTATTACTCATCAACAGCAATTGCCTTTTACAGTCCACTGCTGGACATAGGCCTCTCCTTAGCAAGAAGGTTTTACGCTGGCCAGACGGGTTGAAATAGGGTCTGTTTCAGATTTCCTTCTCTTTGTAAGGATGTTGTCTTGCGTATTTGGTTCCGTTAGTCGTCTTTTACGACACCCACGAGTTGAATAGGGGTGGTAACACTATGTATTCTTAATCCGTCACTACACGGACTCAGAACTCGAGATTTATATTTTATATGCTTTTCTTTAAATCTACCTATTTATAGAAACTTGAACGTGCTAATATCAGGAGCTTAGGTTTGAATTAAAAAAGTTTGATAGATGTTAGATGTTGAAAGGTTCTTGAGTGGCGACCGCGTACCGGAAGACGAAGCGTGGGTAGGCCCCACTAGATGGACCGACAATATAGTCGTCCAGTCGCACGGCATGGCGTTCGAGGGGGGAGGCCTATGTTCAGCAGAGGACGTCTTCCGGCTGATGATGATGATGATGTTAGATAGCCTATTTATCGGGGGTTCCTATAAAACATTACTGCAGCATCAGTAAAAAGTGTTGCAAAGTTAAGGACAATTAATTTCTTTTAAGAGGCGCAGACGAGGTCGCGTAGGTTAACTAGTGAACAATATGTTATCCATCTTGCTTACCCTAAGAGAGTATAATGTATCGTATAATTAAACCACAGTGAAAATCTCTTTTTTAAAATTGTTTAAAAATGTACCGCACCCGGGGTGTGCCCGAAGTGATTGACGTAATCTACTTTCTTATATTGAAGCTTATCATTCGTTCCTAACTACTGTAAAATAGAAATAACATACTAGCGAGTCACCCGGCTTCGTATAAGTCAATTGTAATATTTAATAATAGTAATACTTTGGACATCGGACACACAACGCCATCTAGTCCTAAACTAAGCGGAACTTGTATTGTGGGTAGTAGACAACTGATATAAATACATATATATACCCTTTTTTATTGTAAAGACACCCAAACTAGGAAATAAATATTTACAGATCATATGGTCTGACCGGAATCGAACCCGAGACCTTAAGCACAGCAGTCGCACCACTTGAAGTTTAGCTCTATCATCATCTGTTGCCTTAAGTAGTCAACTGTGGGACATAGGTTTAGAAAGGAAGGCCTAAATAATAGGCTAGTTAACAAGTTCAAAAACCTTGTAATTTGTGATAAAGCTTTTAATAATATGATACTTCTAAGAATATGTATTGAAAGTATACATAAGTACTAGCGCAGTTAAAATTGCAATTTACTAATTAAAATGACAGAAGACGCCACTTAGTTTTTCTTTAATAACTTAAAGCTATTAATATTTAAGAAATTTTGAAAAAAAGATCATTTAAGTGGAGGAAATTTTTAATACAAAAGTTCCGACTCCCGGAACCCTATCTCTAGTATTTATAATTTTAATACAACACCATTAATATGGTTCCGGGCTGCTGTAACAATATAGACACAATTTCGCTAAAGACAGTGTATCATATATATTTTTTTTATTAACAAATATTCTTTTTTTTAATAAATTATGGCACCATCTAGATATTTGAAATAGCCAAAAAGTTGTACTATTTTTAATTTTTGTTTTTTTTTTCGATCTCTGTTGTTTGAATTGACTACATAAAAGTTTGATTAATATACCCAAAAATAATTGGTTTCGTATAGGCCCCGTGGAGATCACACGATAAAAGTTAATTAATATTTATTATGTACAATATATTTTTAAAGCTAACAAGTTTTAATTTCTCAAGTAGTGAAATTATTTATAAATAATAACAAATATTTCGGACATCTGACACATAACGACATCTAGCTTCAAATCAAGCAGAGTGTGTACTATAAAAGCTATGTTGCCTGACTGAATACTTGTATACTTTTTTTATAAATACAAACATATTATACATAGAAAACGCCAACATATTTTTGCAGATTGCACTAATATTTGTTCCGACCCGTAAACTCAAGACCTGAGCACAGCAGCCATATTCGCCACCATTGCGCCACCAAGGCATTTTGCATTATTTTGTTTTCTCTGCACTTGGACCAGCACACGCTGGTGGTTTGTTCTGCCTGGGCGGCGCAGCGTGGGCTGCTCACTGCAGTTATTGGAGGAGATCTCTCGCTACCGGCCGTCATACGCTCCATGGTCGGTAGCGACAGTTGTTTTACCACGGTCGCAACCTTCTGCGAAGACGTAATTTCGCGGAAGGAGGCGGCGGAGAAGGCCCGGGAGGACGACCTCCGCTCGGAACCAATTCGCCGCCGGCGAACCGGCCGGCCGGCCGCCGGCGGAGGCGCGCGTACCAGCGTCTCATGCCGCCTTGAGTGTGGCCGCGGGTGGACGGGACGGGTTTTCCCCTCCATCTGCTATAGTGGTCAGCCGCGAGGAGGCGACGTCCGTGTGTGGCGTACGTCGTCTAAAAGGAGAGTTCATCCGCAGATGGTGCCCGCGTCAGCGGGCAGGCGCTAGGAGAGATCTGGATGTCGTAATAACAGCTGTTCCCGGATCCCTCCTATGTCAGGTGCAGAGTGACATACCGTGTGGTTTTAGTCGGTCCGATTTCGACACACCACCCCGCCGTAAACCCCGGTGGGTGACGGCCCGAGGGGGTTTCAACACGTTAAAAAAAAAAAACAAAGCAGCCATATTCGCCACCATTGCTCCACCAAGGCATTTTGCATTACTTCTTTTTCTCTGTGCTTGGACCCATTTAGGCCAAGACATGCCCCTCGCCCTTCTTAATTAGTCTTTAAAAGGTATAAATTTTTTCTTTAACAAATATCAAACTGGTGATGAAAATTCCTAAAAATCGTGGTTGGTTGATTCAGAAGTAGTTATTTGAAATGTAGACACACACATGAAATATCTTTGTTTTACGGTATGTTTAAATTTGTTATTAAAATCTTCTATAATATAATTAAGAAAAATCACATTTTCATTTCTATTGAAAGACAAAATATCTGTTGATAAGTGACACGGCGCCTATAGACAGGCAACTCAAGGGACACACCTACATTGCGTCTTTTGATTTCTGCTCAAACTATGCCTCACTTAGAGTCAGATCGTGCGTGAGATGTGTTTCTTAATAATTAAACTTCACAAAAAATCACTGAAATATTTGCTTGAAAAATATTCTATTAGAATCACTTTCCAAGTATCCATTTTTGTCAACAAACACGACACTATTGTTCACAATGGATTGCGCAAACACAAACAGACAAACGGAAGTACGTCACAAGATAGTACGCTGAGCTGATAACGCTGGTACTTATGTCAAACAACCCATCACGTTGGAAATATTATTAACAGGACACCGGTTAACTAAGGGCAATTGATTTTGGATCTGGTGGGGCACTCTTTTTAAGACCAGCTATCTTATAACATGTCAAGGAACATTGTTGAAATTATGAGAGTTGTTGTTAAAGAAACCTACAATATAATATTTTCTCGATTAGATGATTTAGAAGGTGGCTGGTAGCGGATGGATGTGAATTGCCCAAGACCGGGGTGGTTGGCGTTCCTTGGGGGCTTTCAGCAGTGGACGGCGATAGGTTGATTGATTGAGATAATTTAAAATAGAACGTTTAAAATATTGGTACATTACATGTCTTTAACACAGACTATAAGTTTTTTTTTTGTTGAGAAGGTATTTTTAATTTAAACTTCTTTTTCGTAGACTTATCTTTGTTTTCAAAATATTTCAGACAATCGTATAATTACATTCTAAAAGATAGAAAAATAACTTTACCATTTTCAAATACTTTAAATTCGCGTGTATATTGGTTGCCGTGGTTAAAAGTAGTCGATGGTTTTCTTCAAGAATCAAAATATCTTCAAGATTTAGCTGAACGACCGTAACAGACAGACAGACTTACTTTTACATTAATATTTCACTAGGGCTTTTACTTCTAAAATATAAGATACATTCAGTTTGAAAATAAATCTACCGCTAAAATGGCAGCCAATAACATGGGACCCAGTTTACCTGCAGCTAGTCCCGGGAGAGACAAACCGCGATGGGACCATCCGTCTTGTCCCGGGTAACTTGTCTCCAACAGCCAGAAATTATTCACAATGTTCTTGTGGCTATAGTTATTTAGTCCAGGGACAGAAAACGGGAATATTTATACATTACTATTGGAGAAAGAAAAGACTGCCTTACACTTTATAGTGACTTTGAAAGCATTAATATTTTGTTCTGACTAGACGCATTAATTTAACTGCCTCATTGATCTAACACTTAGCGTAAGCGACTATCGATCAAGAGGTCTCAGTCTGAGTTTTTCTGGTTACAGACATATTTAACAGCAGCCCGGGGTTTGGAAGTAGGGGTTTTGTCCTCCGTGCTTTGTACTTGCCGTGCCGTGCCTGATCTCTCCCCGGTCGTGTCAAATACATGTCTTATCGGATTGTTAGAGTAAGGGAACAAAAAGTGCACTTGTGTTTGCGTATACACTTGTACAGGATAATATCGCCTGCGTAGTTTTCTAGCCATCATTAATTTATATTTATGTTCTGAAACAATGTAGATTCCTAGCTTAAGACTTTTTTACTAAGAAGAGGCCTCTGTCCAATAGTGGACTATTGCAAACTGGCAATGATAAAAAGTATCACTTTTTTCATCAATCTCAATCAGAAATACGTCCTATATCACGAGAAACTTTACAAACATACATAACACGGACACAAAGTACACCCGGATTCAGAAAAAAAATTTGTTGATCACACAAAATATTGTGTGAAGATTAAAACCACAATACTCAGCGCTGTAGAAAGCAGTGAGGTGATCGCTTAAACTACGTTATCCGTACAGTCGAGAGATACTTGACAGTCCCCCCAGTGACCTAACTCAAAGTGATAATAACTTCAGACATCTCACACAGGGCAGTCTGATCTCAAACTTGGCAGAGCCTGTACTTTAATAATCAGTCTGATTATATATGAATATTTCTAAATACATCGTACTCTAGATAATTTACACGCAGACGGAATGAATTATCGTGCTCATCACAAAATATTTATCCAGGGTGAGAATCGAATCCACGACCCCCGACATGGCAGTCAGGATCACTAACCACTGTACCAAAATCATCATCATCAACAGCTTTTGATAGTCCACTGCTGGGCATAAGCTTCTCCTTCAAAAGTAGGTTTTGGTCTATTATACCACGCTAGCTAGACGGGTTAGAATAGCGTTTGTTTAAGTTTGCTAGGAGGGATCTAGGTGTCGTAATAACAGCTGTTCCCTGATCTCTCCTATGTCAGGCGCAGAATGGCACACCGTGTGGTTTTAGTCGGTCCGATTCCGACACACCACCCTGCCGTAAACCCCGGTGGGGTGACGGCCAGAGGGGGTTTCTACACGTTTAAAAAAATAGGATTTGTTCAAATTTTCCTTCTTTTGCAGTGATACTGCACTGCATAGTTTGCTCCTTTAGTCGTCTCTTACGACACCCATAGATAAATAACAATGGTGACTCTTTGTACTCTTAATTTGTCACCACACGGACGTTACAACAAGACAAACATACCCGTAAAATATATATGTGACTTAGTATCGCTTGACAATTTGACCAGGTGACCAGTCCTTCAGTCATCATAAAACTACTTATCATGTCAATTCTATACAAACACCATAAAACAAACAAGTGGATGCTATTCCTCAATCATGTAGAAGCACTCTCACGGGGGCAGTAAAGCCGTCTTCCCACGGTCACACTTTATGGTGTGTAGTTACGGTGTAATTAGAACACGCCGCTGATAAGAGATAACGAGGCTCAATATTTGTTATTGATCTTGGAGTCAATCGGCTCTTTGTTGAGAAGGTGTTTGGTAAACAATGTGGCTTGAGTTTTAGGAGGGATGACCTTTATTGTTTATTATTGTGGTTCTTCAATCAGTTATTTTTCTTTATGTGTGTTATCTTAGAACTACCTTACCTTACCTTTGTAGCGCTGCCACCTTTCAGGAAGCGTAGACCCGGAGAAATTTAGAAAACCATGTTTTTTTACCAACCAGTTTTGTCTTTTACATATTATACACAGAAAAAAAAATAATACATGTATTTAAGCAGATTTTATTTATTAAAGAATTTGACTTAATAAATGACTTTACATAAATCAACTTGAACACTTTTTACTTTATATTTGAAGCCATATTTTTTATTAGTATGAGTTTGTTGTAGTATCTTTGCTCCCTCAGGTTTTTTAAATAGTTTAAAAAATCTTGGTAACTCATTTTATAATTAACCTTTATAATTAACTCCGGCATCGCCGCCCGGAGATGTTGTTGCTAAATTCGGAGCCTGGATATATACAGTTCCAACACGGAAACTCCGGGTCAAACCTGGAGAGGTGGCAATCTTACCTGTAGACCGTTTTGTCAAAGTCTTCAAAAAAAAAGAGAATACAGTTTATTGAAATTCATAAGTTAATCATTAAAGCAATCTTCAGTTACTAAATATGAAATATGGTGAATATATTTTAACCGTGTAGTGACGGATTAAGCGTACAGAGTGTCGCCACCCAGATTTATCCAGTGGGTGCCGTAAGAGGCGACTAAAGACGACTAAGAGGCAGAACGACAGCGCTGAATAGAGAAGGAAAGTTTCACACAAACCCTATACCTACTCATTTAAGTAATTAAGTTTAGTAGTTAAGGATTAGTAGGCTAAAACCTCCTTTGATGATGATGATGATATTTCAGAATGGAACTGTAAGAATCTTTAACTAGTGCACCCAAACTGCACAACTAGTGTAGTGGTTTGAACAATGACTCACCGTTTCCTACTACGCTGAGTGGGTTCGATCCAAATACGGAACACCAATTTTATGATCCACAAGTTGTTATTCGATCTGCTTACATGAATGTTTGTAAAATCCCCAGCAAAACAGTGATTATTCATAGAGAAGAAGGTATCAACATATCTAATCCGTTCCTTACAATTTTACCCTTGAACCCCTCGTAGACCTTGAGCTGTCAATTCGACGTCTGTCAAAGTGACAGCTCTTGATGACAGCGTCTGTCGCCGAGTCGCAACCGAGTGCCGCGTGATTAATTAACAGTTAATTGAATTGACAGATTTAAATCATTAGGATGTCTACATACGATAAAGTATAGTAAACGTTGGATGAAATTCGAGTAATGTATTTGTAGAATTTCAAGCATATTTTATATAATAATGTAATAATATTAATATTGAATAATTATAATAAAATGAATCAAGGGTCAAGGGCATAAAGAAGGCAGTCTTCCTTTACACGGCACGTATAGTGAGGAGGTACCTGTCTTTTGGGTCCTAAACACCGGTGTCTTGGTCCCTGTACCCGGCATCGCTCTCCAATTTTTAAAAAATATATTTTGTTATCTATGCATCTATAAAAATGTAATTTATATGTATTTTAGTCAAGTAAAGATAAAATAAATTACTAGCATTTGGGGTTTTAATTATCAAAACCCTTTAACTTACATTCTTAGAGTTTTATAACGGAATTAAAATGCAATAAGAAAATAAGTCAAGTCAAAACAAAATATGTAGTGCTATCTACGAATATACCTGCGTCGGTAGCGCAGCGGTAGTGAATACGACTGCTGTACTTGAGGTCTCGAGTTCGATTCTCGGGTCGGACCAAATGTTTGAATGATCTGTAAATATTTGTTTCGAAGTTTGAGTGTTTACTATTTATAATATGTATGTATTTACAAAAAAAAGTATATAAGTATTCTATCAGTCAGTCTAGTTATCATAGCACAAGCTCTGCTTAGTTTGAAACTAGATGACGTTGTGTGTCAAATGTCCGAAATATTTATTTATACCCACTTTATTAATTGAATTACTTCAACATTTTGGTTACTTACAATTTAGTAAATATATTATCGTAGGATTACATACTACTAGGTCTATATACAAAGTTTACAATGTTGTCCACTGCTGGACATCATATACTTGCAAATTATTTGTAATATAACAAAAAGTGAACTTGTGTAGATTTTAAAAACTCAAAAAATACACTTTATGTGAATGTAGATTTTAATCCGTTAACTGTTTGTAATAGATAGTTGTGAGAGACCGTTTATAAAGCAAAACATCCCAAATATTTTCATACAACATCATAATTTTACAATTTTATTAAAAGAATTTTAATCTCCCTCAAAAACTTATTACAACTGCAATAACTAAACAAACAAAACACCTTCTTACGTTACCATGTTTTAACTGGTATGTCAAAAAAACTATATAATATTTGCTGTACTAATTATACAAAGTAATTAAGGAATCAATGAATTTAAGAAAGGTGTATTAGTAATTATTATTCAATGAATTATATTGGTCGGTAACATCATATAAGAAAGTAAACTCAATTTATTTGACAGAACAACATTTTATTTGCGGATTAAGAAAATCGTAGACGAATGTTTTTTTTTTTAATTTTAAGAGCCTGCCAAAGTAGCTACTCTGCCTGATCTCAAACATAATTAAAATTTGAAAAATATGGTAGTACGCCATTTGGTAGTAGAACTTCAGTACCTACAGCTTATATGTGAACCACAAACTGAAAAAACTTTTTAAAAAAAATCTGGAAATGGAAACTGGCCAATTAAAATCCCAACCACGAGATATGCAAGGCGGTCCCAAAGTCCCTTACATTCCTGCCATTGTCCTTTTGAAACGATATACACGCCGAGTCGCGTTATTTCTATCTACTTTTCAAGAAAGTTTTGTTTCTAATATCTTTTCAAAGCAACTACATATCACAATAAAGCGTGATACAGCTAGGTTTTTTTATAAAGGACACTGAGACATTGTCAAAAACTAACTACCAACATTAGACTTGCATGACAGACATCTGACAGACAGTTCTGATACAAAATTAAATCGTGTACAACCTTCCTCATATCGACGCTTGTTCAAACAGGTTACATAATAAACATTACATTTTCAATCATTACAACATAAATAAAACACTATTAACGAGTATATTAAGAAGTTAGCACGCCACGTATGTAAATTAACATTTAATAAAAATATATTATGTTTTCGGATTTCATTTCTACTGTGTCAGCTTCAAACAAGTACAGGGTCCGCGTAATGTATGCGGTTATTGTAGTCTATGAACACTACCAAGTGCAAGCACTCGGAGTGCTCGTCCAAAGTCAACAAATCATTTATCAAGCAATCTTTTAACAGTTTATACCCTATCTAAAAGAACCCTTTGAAAACAATCTCATTTGGGGTAACCTCTTTGAGTTTTATTTAAAACTACCGACTTAAAAAAATATTGATGAAGACGCTGACACGTTGTTGACATACCCAAAAGTCGGACTAAACGGTTTTTGGTGAGAGTCGCCAAGATTTGGAACGACCTGCCTGGGTCTATTTTCCCTGATGACTTGAACTCTGGAGCCTTTAAAAGTAGAGTGAACAGATTTCTTTTGGATGGGCGTGTACCACCTTCGTCTTCATTTACACTTTCTATCAGGTGAGATGGAGGATAAACGCCTATTCCATTACAACTGTAAAAAAAAAATGTTGTAACAAAAAATTACGAAAATATAAATCAATAAGAATTCAAATATTATTATTATGGCAAATAGTTTCTCATTCTAAAATTACATATAAGTAAAAATATATGAAAACAGTAATCGAAAATTTACAACCAAATGTACAAAAAGTCTTTCGCAGTCGGTAGGATTTGAACCTACGCTCCCAGAGGGAATCTGATTTCTAGTCAGACGCCTTAACCGCTCGGCCACGACTGCTTCGTCGAGGTGGCCCTAAATAATTATTTAATCAAGATAATATAGTACTTGTTCAAAAAAAAAATTCTATGTTTTGAGGCGGGAATCCTTACCGCGCGGCCTCACCAGAACACCCTACTAAAGTTTCATCACAATTTGCTCAGCGGTTTCGAAACACGTAGAGGACTTACAACAAGGCACCATAAAGAAATTTGACCATGCGGTTCGTAAGCTCATGTATCAGTCTATTAATTTAAATAAGCATAAAATATTAATAAGCAAGGGTCGCGGGAAGCCGTTGGATGCGGGCACAATGAGATTGCCTGTTTTAAAGACACTTGGGGGAAGCTTATGGTCAGCAGTGGGCATGGTTTAGCTGAAATAATAATGATATTATATTCATACATCTCAAACACGACCATCTGATTTCTAACTAGGTAAAGTTTCTAAATACATACATATTATAATTACAGCCAGACACAGAACAAATAATCTTGTGTTACACAAAGATTTGTCCTTGGTGGGAATCGAACCCACGACCTATAACTTAGCAATACGTATCACTAATCACTACGCCACTGAACCAATGTTCTACCAGAAGTTCGTGTATCAAATGATAAGGTCCACTTAAACTGAATACCGTCTGTTTTACGCCCCTCGATATAATTACTGTAATCGTCAGATCTAGGGCACTTTCGAAATATCACTGTCCAATACTGTCCACTTTTAATGATCTATTTTATCGTATAAAACCCACAGAGAGTAACATTAAAGTAATCTTTATCGAACAAAGCCTTACCTGACAGTCAACGTCTTCATACTTTCGAGAAAAAACAATGCCCCCTATCATTTGACACGCTATTAGAAACCGTCAAATATACTGCATTAAGATATCAACCTAACTACATGAAAATAAAATATAATTTTCCTTGAACCAAATTAAACCTATTGGTAGCCACTTTGGAAAATTTGTCAAATAAATTTATATTCTGTCACTTGACGTTAAGGTTAGATTTTGTTCGTAGTTGAGCAGAAGAAAGGGTTATAATTGAATAACGATATCATAGTGTTGTGACGTGTCATTTGATTAATAATGGAGGTGGCTTGTCCGTTGCGGACGGTTTTTTATAATAATGTTGATGTGGCCAACATGTTGAAGCTTTGGACACGAGCTCGTGAACAGGGGAATAGTTTATTTGGTCAATGACGTCATAAAAATGATCATTCTATGACGAAACAGATACTTTCATTTCAGATTTTTTCCTTTAACAGGGCAGAAATGTTTCATAAAGCCACGACCTTGGAATATAAACATGGTAAAGAAGTGCAGAGAACGGGAGTAGCTGACATTGCACGGAGAATCAGTACGTTGAAGTGGAAGTGGAGCCGAAGTGTGCTAGAGTGCAGACCACGATTGGGTAAACGAAGTATAGGGCGCTCTGACGACTTGAAGAAGGTGGCTGGCAGAGGATGGATGCGAGTTGCTCAAGAGTTGGCGCTCCTTGGAGAAGACCTTAGTTCAGCAGTGGATGGCGATAGATTGATTTGATTGATTGAAATAAGTATGCAATATAGCGATGTATGTATGTCCTTGTGGTGATGGATTAAGAATACATAGTGTTACCACCCCTATTCATCCCGTGGGTATCATAAAAGGCGACTAAGGGAACCAAATGTGCAAGACAACGTCATTACGAAGAGACGGAAAACTTGAAACTAACCCTATTTCAACCCGTCTGGCCAACGTGGTATAGTAGGCCAAAACCTCCTCGCTAAGGAGAGGACTATGTCCAGCAGTGGACTGTCAAAGGCTGTTGATGATGAATGCAATATAGGTAGGTACACTAGAAATCACGGTGATTTTATTACTTATTCTTCGTAACGGTAGATATTAAGTCTTTAGCGACTTGTTTCTTTATTTGTTTTAGATCTACTTGTAACAGAACATTGTCTAGTATAAACCGATTCTAGTCGGATACTTCACGGCAGCATAAGCCCTGTTAAAGAAAAATACTTGTAGAATTTTATATACCTAATATCCTGACATGACTCACACATGCCTGTCTAATCCCAAAATAGACAGAACCCATGGTAACCAGACTGTTGATAAACATGCTTATATATGACAGCGGGCTGATTATGGATTAATTCTTATTATAAATTATTTTAACACTGAATTGCGAATTATTTAAATCAAAACTTGCCGAATAGAGTAATAGATGGCGCCACGAGCAATTATAACCGTCAGTTTTTGGTGTTGGATAGCTGTCAGGTTTTTTTTTTTTGTTTCGTCTTGTGGCTGTTGGCCTCGGATGGCCTCTATAACCTTACCCGGATTTTTCGGTGAGCGCTGAGGGCTCTCCACCGGTCATTTATGAAGTAACATCGCCCAAGGGCACCCCCTGTGGGGTACGGACCCCAGTCAGGAGGTGCACACATGCTAACCTATTGACTCTTTAACTTTTCATTTCAGTTAGTTTAAAATTGTATAACGATTAAATAATGAAACGTTGAACAATACAAGTGTGCTCTTATTTTGAAAGCTTCTATTACGACACCCACTACGTATAGCTACAACCAAGACCGCTATGACGTCATTTGATACTCTTTGAATTATACAGAAATGATATCTAGACACTAACTGAGGGTTCCTGCTCATTGCACAAGTTCTATTTTTCTCGGATGAATTCTAAACGCCAGTTTACAAGCCAATCACGTGATAAAATTCAATTCCCCATAAATCCCCACATCCTATCACAATGACTAATCACACAGCGGAGAGAACTCATCGAATCTTCAGATCAACTGACTCGCTTCCGTCGGCATGGCAGAAAGGGACGGTCATATAGGACTTATATCCGTGAAAGAGAGAGAGACGAATAGTTGACAACTTAATTGAATGTAAGTGAAGGGAAGAAAGTGGACTTTATTAGTCGATGGTTTGAACTGTTGTTCGCATAATTTCCGAATAAATCTTATCATAAGATGAAAATAACAGAAGAATTACTTATAAACTGGTCAATTGATCTAGATACCTGTTGTCCTGACTGCTAAGTCAAAGGTCGTGGCTTTGATTTCCAGAAAGGACAAAATCTGTGTCATAAGTTTCTTGTTCTTTGTCTCTATGTCTTTTTCTTGATGAAAGCGCTCGTGAGCCGTTTGCTAGGTTGCCCCTTGCACACGAACCTGATTTCGAGCACGGTGGACAGTTTCAATAGAAACCAGCTTACTACACAGGAGTTATTATAATGCAGGTGTGTGCATAGGTACACTCTTTGTTCCTTTACTCTCATAATCCGATGGAACGGTTATTTGACACAATCTGGGAGAGATTAAGTGCTGGACTGACGGCCTTACGTGCTCTCCTAGGCATAGGGGTTAAAATCCGAACTTCCAAACGCGGAACTGTTAATAAGTACTTTTATAAAAAAAAAAAACAATTACACTTTTTGACCCGACTCGATAGTCAAACCCGAGACCTCTTAATCGGTAGTCACACCCACTAACTGCTAGACCAACGAGGCTGTATATCTATGTAGATATGCTTAGTTAAAATTACTGCAATCAAATTGATACCGGGGTTTCTTGAGAAAAAGTCCCAGTTAGACTTAACAGTTTCCCTGTATGCCTGTACACTTCGTAATGTCTATCGATAAAAATCGATATTGAACTTACAATATTACTGAACTATCGATATTTTCCATCCCTTTCTGTACCCCGTTATACCCATAACGTGTTATCTGTCTCGTCTTGTGCATTAACACGTCCAACCTTATTATAATAACCATTTATAAATCATCTAAAAACACATTCAAATTTAACCCTTAGCATGCACAATTTAAGGTCCAAATGAAGCGTAATATATATGTTGGTAATCGGTTACGAACAGACAACTGTCGCCAAGATATTGTTTGTTTTTTTTAAATAAAAGTAACGGTCATCGGGACTTGAGTATAAATTAACAAAAGTATTAATATTTGAGTCAGATGATTTACTACGTTACTAAGTATGTAAACACGCAAATGGAGCTCATTATTGTAAACGATTATAAGAAGTTTCGAAACCGGGAAATCTCAATGTTTCAAGCTAACGTATTTCTTTTTTTTTCATGTTATAGAAATGGTAAGTGACTACCGCTGCCCATGGTCGCGTGCATCTCTAGAGTTGCGTTTGCGTTACTGTCCTATAGTCCATCCCCTTGAATCATAAGATGGAGGGTTTTTATTTATTGGAGTTTACTCCTTAACAATCGGTTTTTTGATATAAGGCGCCCGGTATGAGAAAAATGTGAGGAGTAAAATCTACTGAACGAGTGACCTCGTTACGTTTTTGGTGCGGCTTCACTGGTTGTGAATGTATTAAGACGTGTATAGAGTATGCTGGAAAGCGACTATATCTATAAGTTATTTTCATTAATTTGTTAATTTACCCTTTCATACGGTATCAATCTCTCAGTTAAATGATTAATTTCAGTTAAATAAGCTTTTTTGCGTCTGTTTTGACAATCGTATTTAGGAGTAAACTCCAGTCGTGCGTCTCAGCTGACACACACAATTTTTTATTTATTTTCTATATATCGTGCACTTCAAGTACATTGAGGGATATAATGCCTAAGGCAATAGCAGTCAGCCTTAGGTGATGCAGAGGAAATAGGGAGTAGGTGCATTTCCGTTGAAGTTAATTTTGTCATCACAGCTTGTACACATATACATAGGTACATACATATACTTAAATAGATGTATATGAATACATATATACACACAAATAACTGCCATAATTGATATAAGATGATATTTAAGTATTTATTGATTCGCTGACAGTTTTAATAGATACTGCTTTAAATTTGTCTTGTATGAAAAAGCGTTGGAGGCCATTCTGACTTGGAGGGGAAGTTAATCCCAAGAAGAATGGACTTTAGAAAAAAGATAGACCAGCAAACTTAGACATATGGGCCCTCCTATTGGTCTAAGTTTGTTGGTTCATCCTTTCTGACCAAGGGTTTATTAGCTCTATTAACGTTACACACTCGTTGAAAACCCAGGTAATTTGGATACCAGATAGTACAGTCACCGTCTAAAATTAGTCGGAGTCTGTGTGGTGATTTCCACATTACAACACAAACAAAAATATACAACAGCGCCATCTAGTGCAGATACATTGAACTACGTGATATGATGAACTACTAAGCAACTACTATCCTGTATCGCGAAACATAGATTCGCGTGGCAATTAACATATATACAACATCCCAACCGTTGAGCTGTGGCCCGTAAGGCATGATCACCTCGCCTGGTTGGAGGATCCTCCCTTTGTGGCGAAGGGACATGATACCCGTCCCTCCACATCTGTATATTTATTTACATTTATTTATTTACACTTTATGCACATTGTACATCGGCGGACTTAATGCCCAAGGCATTCTCTTCCAGTCAACCTTAGAGTGGTTTAGAAATATTGTAAGGGAGGTGCACAGAGGTTATATTGACAATTAAAACATACAATACATGAGTGCGTATACATACATGAACACATACAATACATACGTCATAAATACACATATAAATATACACATATATACATAGATATACACATACATTTAGATTATATTCGTACACTATGACAACTTGACTGTAAGCTGAGCCAACTAACGATGAGACGATTCTTCAATCTCGTTAAGAAGGAGACTATGTACATTCTTTTTGAATGTAAAACGGTTTGTGGACATCCTGACTTCGAGCGGGAGTGCATTCCAGAGTAGTACTGCCTGAACAAAGAACGAAGAGTTCACGAAATCAGAGTTATGAGAGGGGCATAAGAGGAGCAGATTATTTTCTGAGCGAAGGTTTCTGTCGTGATTAAAGGATAGATAGCGGAGATACGGAGTAAGATATGTAGGTGAAAACGGTGAGTTGAGAAATGAAAATAGGGCAGTTAGTGCTCGCAGATTGCTAAAGCTGAAATATTCAGTTGAACTATAGCGACTTTATGTTACAGCAACTTGTTCTAAACTTTTTAATCTCCCAAGTTTCTGTACATCTACGTATTATAAATAGTTTAACTCAGTAGTTCTCGAAATAAATATCTACAAAATTACGAATTGGTTCAAATCCCTATACGTAAGGTTCCAATAAAAAAAAATTAAGCTCAAAGATTCCATTACATACATACATAGATACAACCCAAGTTAATAAAAGCATGTTAAAAGGAGTATTCAATTAATACCAAGTTATAATACTAAATAATGAAAACATGACACATCCCACACACGGCAATCAGATCCTGAGAGGCAAATTCCCTTATAGTAACTCGACTGTTTATATACATATGTATGTACATACATTTCTCCATTCGTGTTTATTGTAAACTACAATCAAAAATGGAGGAAATGACAGTGGTTTTTATTTTATTTTATTTAAAGAACCATGTGACCACTCTGATGGAAAGTATGAATTGAATCTAAAAGTTGTGGTCACCAAGCTCATTGTGAATGCAGATTGCGCCACCCAGACGGAACAAACCGCTAGCGTGTGCTGAGCCGAGTCCTCACTGCAGTCGCAGTGGTGACAGGCGGCACTCAATTCCCTCCTGGCGACCGTGTGCATATACCATACTTCACGAAGCAACCGTGCCCGGAAAGGACCTTCGTCAGTCGGAAGGAAAGGGTCCCGTGCTGCCGCCCTGCCCACTCGGCGATGACCGGCTGGAGAACCTCCACGAGGGCAAAGCCAGCACGAGGAGTTTCCAACTGGAACGACCAACGAGCCATCGTGGCTCGACGAGCGGCCTCACGCCACTCGTGTATCTCTGCATCAATGGGCCTCCGGTCCCACACTCACCAACGAAACACGACAGCACGGATGCTGGCGCTTTAGGTTGGTGTTCTGTGGGAGGGTAGTACTGCCCCGGTCGAGCCGGCCCGCTCGTGCTGAAATCAGCGTGGCTCTACTACCTAGTCGATGTATAGGTATTTTAATTATCAGGAGTAATCATATAGAGATTTACGATAAACACGAGGCTACTGTTTCAAATGAGGAAGGGGCTTGTACATTGATATTTGATCTTTAAGATGATTTTATCAATTAAATAATGATTTATGAAAAATTTTTAGATGTTATCATTGTTATCAATGCAAACGGCGGCCAATCAAGCCTTTGATCTTACAATGTTTTTATTCTTTTGGGGTTACCGCATTTATTATTATGGTGGTTAAATATGTGTCTTTCGATTGATACATTATACATAAGTACATTAGCTGACCCGGCAAACGTTGTTTTGCCATTTTTACTAAAATGGCTATTAAAAAATAAGGGTTGATCGTGGAAGGGTGAAAATTGAGGATTGTATGTATTTTTGTATGTTGTATCATAAAAAAATAGAAATTAAAAATTTTGTCTAAAAAATAAAAAAAAAAATTAGGGTTGTACTGCCCCAAACTTTTAAGAGGATGAAAAATTGATGTTGGCCGATTCTCATAGATACCGGATAAGCACAAAAAATTTCATCAGAATCGGTCAAGCCGTTTCGGAGGAGTATGGCAACGAAAACTGTGAGACGAAAATTTTATATATTAGATATGTAGTTAAATTTGCTTCCGTCGCTTACATAATCTTCATTCTTAACATTGTTTTTACGACTTTGATTTGATATTTCTTTTTGTGATAAAGAATTTCTCTTTTGTATTCCAGTTTTTCTGTAAATTTAAAGAAGAATTCTGATGAATTGAAATAACATGGCGACAACATCTGCCTACATATTGTGTAGGAACGTCGCTCGAGTACCTTTAATTAGAGGTTGACTGTACTTTAAAAAGAATCGCGTGGTAGTGCTAAATTTACATACAAAAGATAATTTGTTAAGTAGTTGTAATATTTAACTAGATGTGACTATCGCTTACTCCCTGTAGTCAAGTGCAAATTCTTATTAAAAATCTACCATCTCCTTAGTGAGTCCTTAAAATTTAACTTCTCTATGACAGATGGCCACAAACCGGCGAAGTAACTTTGACCAAGTGATTTTATTTTGTACCATCTTTTTTTTTATTCCTTACGTGCCTCCTTACATGTGCTCTTTACGTATAAATACAAAAAATCACATCTAAAATCCACCTCATAAGTTCTAAAGTGACACTAGTGACAGCTGTCACAGAGATCCAGATATATTTAAGAACAATGACTCCCTTTGAGTCCCCTCCTCCTTCCGGATTATATCTGGTTTGTGCTCCGAGAACTTTACTCACTCGGTGAGAAGCAAGGCAATAAATACTTAACACCGGTTCTCTGTCAGACCCTATTATTGTTCTGGTCGAGGCAGCCCGCCACTGTCAATATTTTCAGAATCTCTTTCAAACACAAGTACTTATGTCTTTTTTAAAACAAACCAAGTTCATTAGGTATACCTACTTTATGACAAAAATATAATAAAATGCGAAAATTATAGATACTTGTATTTATTTATTTATTTTTAATATTGTGCTCAAATATATGCATCGGTGACCTTAATGTCAACAACCAGTCAACCAATTCAGTCTTTTCTTCTTGTTATGGCTGCCAAAATGACTATTCTGCCTCATGGAAAACATGATCAGAATCCACAAGTGATTACCTTATGACCTACATTTTAAAGGATACAACTGGAATATTACGTATAAAATTCAAAGTTCCACCCCTCCAAAGTTGCCCTCCAAAGAGAGAATCACTAATCCCTCGGGAGAGGAATGACACGATTGGGTAGGTATCTGTAGTTTCTATATAAAAGATATGTTGGATTGTTAAAAGTAAACCTAATCCATGGATACGGATACAAATATTAGTGTTTGTATCCACAAATACGGACAATAGTGCATCTGGTTTGGTCTCCGGGAACTTCACTCATTCGTTGAGAAGTAAGGAAAGACAGGGACCAAGGGAATGCCATGCAATGCAATACACGTTCAGGACTAAGCTAAGGTATTATTATCATCATCATCAGCAGTCTTTGACAGTCCACTGTTGGACATAAGCCTCTCCTTCAAAAGGAAGTTAATTACTATACGCTATTGTAATACGTCATATTTGACGCATTATGATAACGAAGGTACACTACGCGTAATTTCTTAAGTAATTTTAATGAGTACCTACACGTATCACAAAGCATTCACCAAACGTATTATTTTAAAGATATTCAAATTATATATTATATCGAACCGTTCATAGATTAGTAACTATTGAATATGGTGACCACAACTCTTGAATTCTATTCATGCTTTCCATCAGGCAGAGTAGAGTCACTTTGGCAGGCAGTTTCTCAATGTTTAATTGTAACATCTAACTATGACCTTGGTGGCACACAGTGATAAACACCCTTAAATCTTGTCCACCCAATATTCCACCACAGCCACAGCTTTGTCCGTTACCCTCCAGTGGACAAGAAGCAGAGTGGTAGTTTGTTTCAACCTATCTATACTGAATATCTAACATTAATGAACAAACAAACAAATATATACACACATATAATCACGCCTGTTTCCCCGGAGGGGTAAGAAGAAGTTTAGAAGGTAAGAAGAAGAAGTAAACGTCCAGTTTTTGCAAGTGTTTTTGCCCCACGTAATAGGTGGTGAGCTATTAGGATGTTTTGGTGAGTGAGGTGCACCACTTACAGGTGAAGTTGACTTGGGGACCTAAGTTCTTGATGGGAACCCTATGCGGCTGTATATACACGAACAAACAAACAATCCCATTTCATATATCTAAAAATAACAACCTACTTACTCTTGCTTCTTCAATGGAGAGACGTACCTATTACCTACCTTCATCATCATAATCAACAGCCTTTTACAGTCCACTGCTGGACATAGGCCTCTCCTTAGCAAGAAGGTTTTGACCTACCAAGCTGACCACGGGATGGAATAGGGTTTGTTTCAAGTTTTCCTTCTCTTTGTAATGATGTTGTCTGCATACTTTGTTCCCTTAGTCGGCTTTTACGACACCCACGGGATGAATAGGGGTGGTAACACTATGTATTCTTAATCCGTCACCACACGGACAATTACCTACTGAAACGTCCACATTTTGTATTTTAACCCAGATGGATATTGCAGCAGAACTGACACATGTAGGTATTTCTAAATAAAAACTTTTCCAAAAACATACTTACATATTACAAATAGATATCCATTTGTACGTAAATAGCCCTTATGTGTATAGCTATAAGAACTCATTTTACTACTTCCACAAAACCACCTATATCCTTTTCACCTATATATCCTACTTACATTCAGTTCTAAAGCAAAAAGCCATAAAGACGTACGACGTACGACGTACAACGAACAAAACATGTACTTCACACCTCGATTTACGTCAGTTCAATAAATTAAAGCATTCCAAGTACTACGTAGAGGACCATTCACGGCCACACGGGCCACACAAAAAAACAACCAGAGCTCTCCCAGCCTCCCAAATTCGCACTATCATCCGCACAACCAATCCAATATGGACACTCTAAACACCAACACCCATTGGCTACCTCAGAGACACACGCCCCTCCTCTTCGCAGACTCCACCCCTCATACAATAAGTTTCCAGACTCCGCTCCACAAAGGTCTGACAGCGTCCAGTTCACATCTGACGTCCAACACATTCATTAACGTAATCATCTACCGTAACAGACATTTCTTACCATTAGGTCAAAATTTTTACTCGCTTATCAACCCACGACACTATCAACGCTCCTCAAGATAACTCCGTCTTTGTCACCACTACGGATTTAGTTCGAGGTAGACAGAGATGGTGAATTAAAGTTTTTAGGTGTGGTTAAGAAAAATATGCCGCGGGGTTCAGTGTTCGTCGGTACACCTGACGTGCGGGCGTGCGGTCGATAACGGCGCGCCACTCGGACGCATAGTGATGTGTGTGATCTAAAAGTTCGCTATCGATAGTTGTTGGCTCACAAACATGATGACTATGGACGTCGGGATGTACAACAACCAACAGAACGGTTATGGCGCTCCCGAATATTACCAGCAGGGTGCCGGCTATCAGCCTCCTTACGAAGGCTACCACGAATACTACGAACCGGCTTCCAACTACTATGAACCTCTCCTCCACGGGCAGACGACTCACGAACATCCGACCACACCGGTAATCAGTACAGACACAGGTCTATGTTATACGAATTTGGATTATGGAGACCTGCAACAAAACTATCCTATACACACGTTGCCGACGCATGCAGAGGCTTTTAAACACCGTGAAGAAGTTCCTCGACACGAAGACATGCACATGCATGAACACAAAATCGACAATCACTATTTGGAGACGAAATACAACATGCATTTCGTAGACGAGACGACTATGCAGTACAACCAAGGGTCCCCGCTGCCGTGTGCAGAGTTTGAGCACTATCAGCCGAAGGATGAGTTCGCCGGGCTCCGGGACCCGTTCCCTCGGGAGGGGGACTGCGTGGGGCCCCACGGTCACCTGCAGGGGCATCAAGCTCATGCGTCGCATGCGGCTGTTCCGACATATAAGTGGATGCAAGTGAAGAGAAACGTTCCTAAGCCTAGCGGTAAGTTTTCACACTAAATTAAGAATATTCTATATTATACCGTTTTATAAGTTTACCGTTTAGATATTTTTACCAGCGTTACATCACTACAGGTGTCATTAAAACTAAAATGTCAAAGCTCGCGAAACTGTGGCGTACAAAAGTTTTTTAGTCACTAGGATTAGCTCATAGACCCACTTATAATTCCACAAAATCATTATATGTTAATCTATTCTACAATTAGTACATAATATATCTTATATTCTACTGTTTACTAAAGTGAACTCGGACAATAGCGAGTTTGAGGTACAGTTAGATATGTACTCTCAAACTCTAAAGTACACACCCCTAACTCATCCGAATAAGCAACATTCTCTCCTCCTATTACCCCCTATCTTACCTCCTATCTCCATCTTACCTACTTTTCCGTTTTAATATACAATAATATATCATCATCATCATCATCAGCCGGATGACGTCCACTGCCGAACATAGGCCCCCCTAGTACGCCACGCCATACGACTGGACGCCAACTGCATCCATATAATATATGTTTAATAGTAATTCTACAAACTTTTTTTAAACTATTCCAATTTTTAGCTTTTGGATTGTGTACGTAAACCGTTTTCCAAACTATTCCAGATTTGACGTACCTACCCTCAACTGTCAAATTTCTAAAGTTGCTAGTTGACGACTAGATATGGACCTACTCTCTGTATAGTCTTTGTTGCCTGTAAGAGATTGCCTGTTAGCTATAAGGCCGCCACTTGTACTTCCTCGACTTTATAATTAATATGCTGTACCATAAACATTTATATTAGTGAAGTTGGGTAAAAGTAAGTCTAATAATTTCAATAAAATTTAACTGCCTCGGTGGCGCAGTGGTAGTATGCGACTGCTGAGCTTGAGGTCTCGGGTTCGATACGGGTCGACCTAATGTTTGCATGATCTGCAAATATTTGTTTCGGAGTTTGAGTGTTTTCTATGAATAATATGTATTTACAAAAAAAACTATATATGTATTATATCAGTTGTCTAGTACCCATAGTACAAGCTCTGTTTAGTTTGGGACTAGATGGCGTTGTGTGTCAAATGTCCGAAATACCGTAATCAATTCAATGTACCACTTATTTCTTTACGTTTATTACCACTAGATATATAAAGTATTAGTTTAATGTGTTTAGTTTTAAGAAACAAAATAGATTATTACTTAATTCCTAAACCTAGTTCTTATAGAAATATTGCATTTTTAGTTTTTTGGAGGGTAGTTACGTTATATGTAACTCTAACTACCGACATTTTAAGTATAAAATGGCTTGTACGCTTAATAAAATTCAACTCATCGGCTGTGTACCATTTTTTGCTATTATGATTAAAAATTTTAACATCAGTACAGTAAGAGAGTGGGATCTCCAATGAGCTCACTTGTTAGGTGAAAAGCAACGAAATACCATAGCATCACCTCGGTAATCCCGGCCTATTTCTGCCGAAACACGTGTCTCCCATGGATTGGAGATGTCAAGAGACTTACTAATTTACTGCATTTTTTAAATACCTCTTGGTGACACCCAACATAAATATAAATAGCCTTGATTCCAAAAATGACATAACACACAATGACAACACTCCAAATGACGCAATCAAAAGTCGGTTAAATCATTTTTTAATTGGCAATGTCAGTAGGCCAATTAAACTGTCACAGAGACACACTTGTTCTTATATCACTCAATTAATTTGATAGCATTCACTGCTAGCTGCAGTCATACACCGTACGGTACATCACTTGCTTATTTTTAATTATTTTTAGGGTCCCGTAACACCATAAAAGAAATTGACGAAACTCTATTGCTCTGTTATCGGTTCATCTGGTTCAGACGTATTAGATTCAACAGATGATTGAAAATCTTACTGAAAGTAGAAATAGTTATTATTGCAATAATAACAAAAAATATATACATAATTAAGAACTTGAAAAGTGATTTCTTCATCGTTTTTCCTACATCTTGAACGATTCTCAACAAGGCTTAAGGACCCCTTTTTCTTTTTTTTTTTTAACGTTTGGAAACCCCCTCGGGCCGTCACCCCACCGGGGTTTACTGCGGGGTGGTATGTCGGAATCGGTCCGACTAAAACCAGACGGTGTGCCACTCTGCGCCTGAGATAGGAGGGATCCGAGAACCGCTGTTTTACGACATCCAAATCAGGTTTAAGGGCCCCAAGCTAACCTCACCTGCAAGTGATGCCTCTGCTGGTCGACGGAGTAGGCTCTGGCAAACTACAACGTCCCGCTTAGTGGTAATAACACTGCCGAAAAGTGAGCGTTTAATATGCCTTTGTCTACCCCTCCGGGGAAACACGCCTGATTTTATGTATGTATGTATAAATAGCTGTATATCTATAGCAAAATTTCGTGAGTTTGATTCAAACCCCGGATCAATAATTGCGTTATGATTTCAGTCATTTACACTGTGTCATAATCGGTGTCAATAACAGTGGCTATAGGTTTTGTCCTCTTCTACAACACACTAGCCAGACGGTGGGCATAGAATTTGTTTCGCAAGTTTCGTTTGCCTTCACTTGGCAGTGATATTATGCTGTGTGGTCACTTACGACATTCAAGAGATGACTAGATGTAATGACACACTGTATGAACCTATCCTTAACCTGCCACCACACGGAACAATTCATGTCTAATGAGTGTAGTATTTAAAAATACATAACTATGTTTATCGGCAGTCTGTATAGTACAGTACTATGAATATATTAGACGATAATGTGCAAGGTGTATAATAATATTATTATTACTGCCTTAATGACATGTGAGACAAAAAAAAATAAGAGTTAAAAGAAAAATATTTGTCACAAGTGTCTAGCAAAAGTTTTTAATATCGATACCAAAGAAAACATTGATGCAGGGATGCAGTTATCGTTGTAAGTGTGTGAGCCTTACACTGCCACGATGACTGTCATGCCTTTTACGTCCCTAAAAAGCATCTACCTCAGGCCGCCATAGTGTGGGTCACAGTACTGCATTGTCTGCAACGAGTGTGGTGACCACAACTCTTGGATTCTATTCATACTTTTCATCAGGCGGGTTCTTAGTATAGAAAATAAAAACAAGAAAAATTAAAGTTAATTTCGATCTGAAATGAACTAGAAATGTAACCTTGTCAAATTTTACAATTTACGTTCATCTGTCAGTGCTATTTCTCTTCTAAGTCATAACAACTCCGTGCTTCACATCGGCATAATGCTGATTTATATTTAGTGAATATGACCCCAATCGGTCAAGTCATTACGAAGTTACGAACTCACAGATAGGCACAAACGATTTGTTAATGTAACAGGTATGTACACAGCTATCAAGAAATACTTTCACTGATATTATTCTCCAAATTTTAGCTAAGTAGTTGTGCATTATAATAATTATTTATAAGAAACTTCTTTAAAATTAGCTTTCTAAACAGCCTCCGTAGCCAAATAGACAATCTACAAATGTAATTGTTATTGAAATCTATATATTAATACGTGAAGCAAAAACTTTTGACCCCTTTATACGAAAATTGCGCGGACGGAGGAGCATGAAATTTAGTACACTTAAAGTTTATATGTAGGAAAAGTGCAGAACGCTAATATTTTTCAATAATTATGCTTATAAAGTACATTAAATCAATCAATAAAACATTACACACACTACCATGCATTTGACACATTCAAACAAGTATTTGTTACACGCGTACATACTCGGTGGTCAAATTGTTTCTTTTCTTTATCATTTTGTCTATAGACATTGAGTACTGACATAGACATAGATTACAGACATTTATATGTTTATTGTGGTCTTATTGAATGCCGAACAGAAAAGTTTTATTTGCTCCATTTCATATAAAAAATACCACGTGAAATACCGCTCGCTTATACAAATTTATGCAATGTAAGTTGTGTTTTATTATAGTCGAATTTCGACCAGTAGGCGACCACTAGTACTAATAAATGTATCTGAACGTTTCTCAACACTAGGTCACGTGATCAAAACAAAATATTAGCCAATAATATAAGAGTATAGAGACGTTATCGATTGTAGAATCGATGCGAAACACTCGCGTCTTGGCTAAGGCGACTGTTCTAATATATTTTTATAACGATATTTTTCAAAAATGAGGTTTGTTAAGGAAGGAATTATTCAGGCTGCAAACATAAAGAATGCAGCTCAATATAGAACCTGCTCCTTATTTTCAATTGGTTAAAAAGGGTTAAGAGGTCAATTTACAAATCATTTCTAGCTTCTAAATTACGAATGGAAACAACTCACGTCACTGTTATGACGTATGCCGTCACTCCAAGAGCCTGGGTTCGCGACCTGACCCCGCTCGCTGCCAGCAAATAATTTGACAGTCTGCGCCTGACAGCTGTCTGGGCACCACACTACGTGTTCGAAACTTCAAATAACATAAATCTGTGTATATTTTTTATAAGAAGCATAGGTGGCAAACTTACCCACAGTTATTACCACAGTAAAAAATATGACTGTTAATATTTGAAGATGTATTTAAATCGAGGCTGTTTGATTGAAAAAGTAAATGCAGTTTTTATTTTGTTAAGACATCTCGCGCTCGAATGTCGTATCTCTAACAAGGCTGAACTGAACAATGTTAAAGAGACCATTGATTACTATTCTTATTTATAACTAACTAAATATAACCAAATTACGAAACTAGCAGGAGTGGCTCCTCGTTGCCCACAGTGAAAACACAAAATGAACATTTTTCTTACATCGCGTTAACCTACTTCACTTTATTTTAATCATAAATCACAATTATAATGCGTTTGGAAATAGAACGAGTTTATTTGAAAACGCAGCGAGTTCGACACAGAGATCTCTGATGTTGACTATCCCCAAACTTGTAAGGACGTGAAAACCGTAAAAAGAAGTGAACGTTGCTCGATTATCCAAAAGCTTTTTAAAACTTCTCTGAGATACTACAGTGTAGCCCTGTATCGACCTCACTCAAGCTCAAACTCACTTGACGTTATCTCACGCTCTGACGTGTACAATTGTGTTTATGAGACAATTTTGAAAGATGAACGAACAATACTTCGGTACAAACAGGCCGTCTCGCACAGAGTATTGAAGCAGTTTCAGCAATTTTTTCGTTGCTGTTGCCCATAATTCTAGGGGAGAAGGGTGCTCCTACACGGTAGGAGGCTATCTACAAACCCTAGCTGGCTCGAGGTACGTTGGAGTTCCAGGGATTTTCTTACTAGGCTGCATCTGGTTCCCCGGCTACTGATACCCGAGATGGCATGCGGTTTTAATGTTCGAGCCCGAAATAGCCACCTACCTATATATACCTACACTATAGTGGTATCCGTGGGGATTTTTACACAGAAAAAAAAATGAGAGAGGGGCGGTAGTTATTTCAAGTGTCTATTTATAAATATAAACGGCAGTAGTTACCATCAGTTGCCGTTTATGCTCATTTGTTCCTTATACCACAAAATAGAATAGATTAATCATTTATTCGCAGGATCAGTCATAAAATTAGGTAAAGATATGGATTTAAAATTTACACTAATTTAATCTAGTACTGTTTAACATATCACAGCTATGCTCAGACAGAGATCAGAGGTTCGGATAAAACCTTTACTGCACACGACGCTTGTCGATACGTGAAAGTTTCTACTGACGCGTGCGCATTAATATCATATAGTAATTTTGCTTATAGTTCAGTTGGCGCTTATTCTTATCCATTACCAGTCTTGTCATCAATGTGAGTTTATTTTACATCAATTCGCATCAATGGTGAGTGCGTTCAGCGTTGCAATTGGTGCAGGTTTCAGTGGGAGCCAATCACAATGCCGAACGCGAGTTGATGTAAAACAAACTCACAATAGGCCCTCTAGATGTAAGACTAAAGTCCTTTAGAATAAAAAAATCATTGACCGTAACATACTATGACGTAACGCGCTACATATATTTATTGCATAAGATTGTGCAACATGAGATACCATTGTTTATCTAAATTAAACAGTTAATCACTTCATTGTATACTAATAAAATTCTTTTTTAAAGGAAAACTCGCGTACCAGGAATGTATCCTGTGTCGCAGGAAAATTTAAAATATTCCCGAAACGGGCATAAAAAATACCCAAAAATATAACAAAAAATTGTGACTCAGACAGTGTTATCCCATGTGCGATTAAACCACACTCTCAGTGCAGTAGAAAGCGACGTTCACGATATTTGAATTTGACTTTTCAACAAAGCCGTGTAACCCTTTTTTTTAACAGCATCCACTACTGAACTAAGTGAGATCTGTGTTTCAGCAAATGGCGCCACTCTCCTTAGAGTTTATTACAAAAACTAGTCTATTCAATAAAATTTGGTAAAATAAACATCCCAAAGCTATACAGTACAAGGTAAGTTTTGTGTAAATGATCCTCTCTTTGGATAGAACCTGTATAATGCTAACCGGCCTACTGAAAAACACGCTTATATTTAAGTAAATGCAGTACAGATAGATTACACCTATCTATATTTAAAAAAAGCCTGCCAAAGTGACTCTACTCTGCCTGATGGAAAGCATGAGTAGAATCCAAGAGTTGTGGTCACCATACTTATAGCAAATGCAGACAATGTAGTCTAGTGACCCAGACTAGGGCGGCCTGGTGAGATACTTTTTCACACCCAGCTTGGGGACGTAAAAAGCATAACAGTCAGTGACAGTGTAACACTTACACAGTTACCACGATAACTATCACCCCTGCATCAATGGGCCTCCGGTCTCACACTCACCAACGAAACACAACAACGCGGATGCTGGCGCTTTAGGTTGGTTTTCTGTGGGAGGGTAGTACTGTCCGGTCGAGCCGGCCCGCTCGTGCTGAAGTCAGTGTGGCCCTGTTACCTGTAGCCTAGACATGGAACAAATGATACGATATGTGTCCAGCGCACCATGACTTTTTTCAGAGAGAAATGGATAACAGACAGCTTAGAAGGTTAAAATAAAAAGTGATTATGTGTGACATATAATACATTTTTATGGTTTAAATCTTTTTGACCTTCTGTATAATATCTAGATTTATTATACAATGTATAAAACTACTTCTCTTTAGGATTAAATAAAGTATAAACAACCGCTAAAAGCCAGACATTTTGGCTATTTTAAAAATACCAAAAACCTCTACCGTTTACAAATGACGTTAGAACTTACACAAATATTGTCGTTATAATATGATCGAGTACTTGATAACAGAGATTTGTAAACTTATTTATACTTCCTGTAATAGATAAACCAGTAGCGATGGTTACGACATTATTATTCCACGAACCGAGTTGTCATGCAACACCAGTCTCGCTGCAATGTCATTGCGAGTTTTCCTTCAGAACGTCACGATTAGAGCGAGATAGGTAGATGGAACAATTTAATTCGTACTTGAAATCCCCTAGTGGTGCTATTTGTAGACCCCATAGTTTTGTTGTAGTACAACTCTTTTTTTGGAGGTCTATTTTATAAAGTAATAAAGCATGTTGATAATACGTAGTAGATAGTCATCTAAAAGATAGACTTAAGGGGCTCAATATTAAATTTTATGGACATTTTTTTTTCTAATTCAACACACTTTATTGCGTTTCCAAAAGGTTAAGTTCTAACTTTTTATCTTAAACGGTATCATAACAGAAACCTCTATTGCGCATAAACCTACACACAAACCAAATTTATAACTCAATGTATGTACCTAATTCTCCAATTTTTTGCACCTCTCAAAATATAAGTCAATGTAATTAAACTCTCATTCATACCAAGAACTTGTACGAAATACCGTCCATATTTGGCTAATAAGTACAATCTAGGAACAATTGAAACGACACATTACATTAGGCGGCCGCACGCGACTCGTTTACAATCCGCCTAATCCCCATGTACGGTATCTTTGTTTGTTTGTTCGCACGCAACACGCACAGGGGCCGACTTTTGGGGACACTACCGCTAAAAACAAACTTAAAGAAAACTTTATCTACACAGAAATCGATAGAATACATTGCCTTTTTAAATTTAATAAATTATATACAGCCTGAAATGATTTCTATTACCGTTATTTATAATCAAACAACGGTTAAAATCTTATCATACGGATTAGTCTAAAATTGATTTATTTTCTGAAAATTCTGTATTTATTTATTTATTTATAGGTTTGCCTACAATTGGTACACATTACTTAAAAATAATACATGCATAATAACTAATGTATATGTGTACAACATCAATCGGCAAAATATGGTTGTGGTGGAGTGTATGTGTGATCAAATCAAACGTTACCTAAGCCATGGTCACAGTACTTCAATGCATCATTAAGAATTTGTAATAATATTTTCTCTCGTGATTGGCAACTTTACCACATTTACGTAAACGTGAAAAAATTTAAAAACCTTTCTTACCGATAATTAATCGGCAAGAAGCGAAATCGTAGTCAGTTTCAAGTGCTACATATAATATTATTTGTTTTATTCCACCTACCATAAAATGAATACAATCCATGGTTCATTAAAGTACAAAGCTCTAGAGACGCCGGTGCTCACGGGTGGCTGTAGTCGCTTCACATCAAATATCTGTTTGCTTCGAATACCTGTGCCGTATAAAGTAAACAAAACCATAAACAAATTTACTGGTGAACCAATAACGGTCACAAGCAAATACAAATCAACCTATCGCTGCCCACTGCTGAACGAAGGTCTCCTCCAAGGAGCGTCAACCATCCTGGTCTTGGGCAATTCGGATCCATCCACTGCCAGCCACCTTCTTCAAGTCGTAGGTCCATCGCGCTGTAGGGCACCCTACACAACGTTTGCCTAATCGTGGTCTTCACTTTAGCACACTTCAGCTACAGCGACCATCGGTTCGTCTGGAGACATGACCAGCCCACATCCACTTCAGCATACTGATTCTCCGTGCGATATCAGTTACTCCCGTTCTCTGTCGAATAACCTCGTTACGAATTTTATCAGCCAGAGAAATACCCAGCATCGCACGCTCCATCGCACATTGAGCTACTTTAAACTTGTAGAGCAGTCCAATGATGAGTTGCCATAATGACAATGACAACCAAATACTTTTTTAAAATAACATGAGTGTCAATGATGATGGATTCACAAATAAACCAATGATTTTATCAGAAAATATCTTGTACCCTGATTTTATCAGGTAAGACACCGCTTCAAGTGCAATATTTGTAGATTAACAATCAACTTATCATTTCTACAGATTTGGTACAAAATCTGGTGAATTTGAAGTAAGCTAATAATACATATCAAATAGTATCTTGAAAGTTAAAAGTACTGTAAGTCTGCGCTACTGAATATTCTAGTTAGCATTTTTTGCTAAAGCTGAAGATTTCGGTAAGGCTTTGATGCTATTGAATCGTAAAAAGCTTTTCACTTGATAAACTTATCTCTTCTATCTTAAAATCTCCTTACTTTGGTCAGACTTTAGGACTATAAAATGTTTCAATAGATATTTTCTGCTTAAGTTTAGATATAGAAATTAGAGAAATAAATTAAAGGAATCTCTCAGGGATCTACATTAGGTCCTTTTCCGAATACCTTACTGTATGTGAAGAAGTGTTTTATTAAGCTGGTAAATTATAAAGATGACAGACTGTGTTTAGCTCATGTGCAGTTTGTACGTACACAATGCATTCAAGTTTCACGAAACAACAATACAATAGACTTAACATTTGAATGTTGTCATGACGTCATATCAAGTCACATTTTGTCTAAATTTCAATACTTTATCTTTAACATATTTCATGTCAATGTATATTTGACATTAACACGAGAATGTTTTATTTTAAAACTAAAATAAAGAAATAAAAATAATTCATCAATCACCATCATCGATCAAAACTCGGCTGCAAACGTCATGACGTCACTATCTACGTATACCTTAGTTTATTTTTAGTTAAAATAACAATAAAGCTTTTATATCTTGCTACGCAAGCACTAATTTTCTTTTCTAGAAACTTACAAAATATGCGCATTGTAAATGACCATAGTGTTATGGTAATTATAGATATTTAACTAGTTTAAACCTACATTGTACATAGCGTGCGAGCTCCAATACTCTCTGTAGTATTTTCGATTTTAAAATACTGTGCCAAAATATGTGCCTACATCTTAACACCCCACTTCTTTTTACTCATAAACATATACTGCCTCGTTGGTCTAGCTGTTAGTATATACGACTACCGGTTAATAGCTTTCGGGTTCGATACCCGGGTCGAATCAAAAAATATTTTTGAGGTTTTGGCTACAGAAATACTTAATAAAAGCCCAGAGAAAGCCTATTAGGTGCCGGTCCTGCGCCTGATGTCTCCCCAATCGTGTCGGATAACCATCTCATTAGATTGTGAGAGTGAGGGAACAGAGACTCCTGAGTAATTGACTAGTCTACGTTGAGGCTGGCTGCCGTGGCTAAATTCAGCTATACATACATGTACGATAATGGTCAATACACTATCATATATTTTTAGTATTACTAGAATTTTTTTCCACACACCTATGTGTGTAACAATATATTCTTAAATTTAATAGTATTTATCTCTTAATATTTTTTACACATCCGAGTATATCATAAAATGAAGGTAGACGAAAAACGATATAGAACGTTGTACCGACCACCAAACACTGCTCGCCACCGCCACGATTATTGCACTTGTGTCCTGCAGCAACGGTTGCGCTAAACACAAATAGCGTTCCGCTTTATTTATTTAAATAATTCTCTCTGTTGTGTTCTATGTACATCTAACTATTCTAATTATTGTATTGTGCCTTCTAAACGATACACTCGTCATGTGTAGTGTGAATGAAAAGCAAATCGAACCGTAAAAACATTACACCTACATAAAATGCTCCGCTATTATTTGGGTTCTCTTATCTTTTTGTCAACTATACATAATTTAACGTATTGTGTATATCCCACAACGGTACACGACTACCACGGCAACTGCTACTAGACCCCCACACCATAATTGTCAACTCATGATGACTAGAACTGTTGTCAAATAAAGTCGAGCCACTGTCACGATACGACATGACATGTGTTCAATCAATTACCCCACAAATTACATTGTGGTGATTTTATTAGCTGCAGCTTTGGCGACAATGACGAACAACATTTGTTAGGGTTATATTGTTAAGGATTTCGTCTTGTAGATAATATTAATAAAAATTCTTTCTCAGATTATTTATATCTTGTTTTGGATTTAGGTGTATATAAAACATAGGGTATTTGTAACTTTGAGAATACAATACATTTTTGTCGTCATTACTATTGATTTTTAAACTATCTCGTTGGTCTAATATTTAGCGTATACGACTGCCGATCAAGAGGTCTTGGGTTCGGTACCCAGACCGGGACACAAAGTGTTATTGAGTGAGTTTTTCTGGTTATAGAAAGACTTAACAACAGCCCAGAGCTTAGAAGTTAAGGCCTTAAGCACCGTGGCTCGGAGAACATATTAAGCTGTCGATCCTACACCTGACCTCTCCTCGGTCGTGTCAGATAACCGTCCCATCGGATTATAAGAGTGAGGGAACAGAGAGTGCACCTGTGTTTCCACACACACTTGTGCATTATAATATCTTCCGTATACTTAGTTTTCGTTGAGACTGGCCACCGTGGATGAAATCATCATCATCATCACTCTTGATCACGATGTACTAGACTTTGATGTATAGGAATTACAATGGTGCGCATGCGGGAGGGATGAGCTCTAAAAAACATATAACACTTTAAATACTATTGCCTGCTTGCCAATCTTTATTTAAACACAAATTTCTGGAAACTTCGGACGCTATGGAATAACACTTATGTACTGGATTGTCAAACGGAAGGTTATCAAATATTTATATAATTTAACGCTCTGGTTCTCAAGAACCATAAGCAGCGGTGAAAATGCTTAGAACGACTGATAAGATCGAAAACGAGAATAAAAGCCCTCCAATCGAGACAAGTAGCAAAAAATATTTTCAAAAAATGTATATAATAAAGCATATATGTATAGACCAGTCATGCCAAAAGTAGACCACACGTGAAGTCAGACAAACGATGAATACATTCGTATATAGATGTTATCTACGCCTCACAATGCGGCCCTGTGCCAAGATATCAAACCTCACGGGATTACACCTACCACCAATACCCTACCACCCCATAATTCTCACCACACCAATTCAACCTTTATCGGTCAAGAATTAAAGCTCCGATTTAAGTAACGTGTTTTTTCGAACTACAAAAATATTTTTGCAGAAACAAGGATAGGTATCTCACGTTGTCATTTTCCGCTTGCAAGTCGACTGTCCCATGACACTTGGATCTTTGAAGATATTGACGTTTGTCAATCGATTTTGAACTCTGTGCAAACTCTTTGTGCATTATTTTCTATTGACAGTAGCAGGGTAAAGTTTTTATTTGCATTTTTGTGGAATGCTAAGGCTACGGTGTTGTGATTGTCAAAATCATGAGGTTCAATGCGATCGTTTTTGGATGATGACGTAGCAAAATACTTGCACAAAATATTGCAGTAGAGATTAATATCTGCAATGGAATTTCGCAATTTGCTCCCATGTTGCAAGCTACTTAAAAAAAAGAATGTTACGTCATAACGGACAGTTTCCCGGTTGCCACACATCGTCATCTGTTCAGCCTTTTCCTAGCTCTATGCCAGGTTCAAAAGCAAAAAGTCTAAAGTTCTCCTAAAGGATGAAGTTGTCTCGAACGCATCCGACAAGACAGTTAAGTAACCTCGCAATGAACTGAACACGTCTGCCTAAGAGCTGATGTCTACATTACTTCTATTTGAAAAATGGAGATCACGAATCGGCAAACGGGATGTCTACTACATTGTGTTTCGCGTGTTTCATTTCCCCCCCAACGTCGGGGTACTTTACTGCACGTTTTAAGAGACTAATTTACAGTAGTTAACTGCGACAGATCAATAATTGTTTGATGAACTTGAAATGCACTAGATAACGAGATTGTTGTCAAAGTAGCACACATATAGCATAAACACAGAGCGTAGGATTCCCTATAATTACACATATTGTGGACGTGTTTACGTAATACTAAATTATAACTGTTAAAGTTTGAATGGAAGAGTTACACCTAATGTAAATATGTATTACGATCTACTGGTAAATCATTTTTAAATTTTGTGTATATAAACCTTTTTTTTGTGCGCAATCCCCACGGATACCACCGAAAGATGGTTAAGTAGGACTCGAACCGACCAAAAACCGCACGCCGTCTCAGGTACCAGTAGCCAAGGAACCAGGTGCACCCTAGTAAGGAAATCCCTGGAACCCCGACGTACCCCGGGCCACCTTCCCCTGAAGTGCGTGAAAACCTCCATATTCCCTTTTCTTTCTGCCGCTAAAAAGTGTGTATATATACCCTAAAACTTACACAATGACTTAGTTATGTATAACTGCTGTTTTCTGCCATTGTGATTCTTGTACAGCAAATTTGCACAAAACCTTACCGAAATACATGCTCCTCATAAATCATGTTTATTGGTATATTCTGAAATGTTTGAAACAGGCGCTGGTACTTTAAGTTTTGACTACGTACTCTAGGTAAATTACGCGACTTCAACTTCTAATACAATCCTTTCGATTGCTCTTTGATGTTGATTATATATTATTAGCACACATTTTTTGATATTTCGTAATTTATAAGCTGAATTTGAACTTTTTTCCATTGCGATTTTATCATAATCTAAGCGCACTGAAGACGGCTCATCTTTTGACAATTGAACACGACACTATTCATGTATCAGTATGTACTCGTATGTATAAAGGTTTATATTAGGTACGTACCTATATTTAATAATTTAAATATGCTTGTACTAAATGGGCTATGTGGTATGAAAACTGTAAGAGTTTATAATATTTTTTATAGGTATTTTTTTTAAAAGCGAAATAAGATTTGCACCAAATCATACCAAAACTACTTAACCGAATTGGATAGAATTTGGCACAGAAATAGATTATAGTCTGGAATAAGACGTAGGCAACTGTTTATGAGTATTAAATCGATATACTCGACATTACCGCGCGCGAAGCTCGTAGAAAAAGCTTGTAAAATTCATAAAGGACTAATATGCCTTTAACAACTAAAGTACTTCCTCACTTTAACCCCTTTATTGGTCACAATTATAAAAGTAATGTGCAATAAAAGTGTCCGTAAATAATAATTACATAAAAAGATTCTTAACAGGTTGAACAAAATCATTGACGTCAACTCACTGAATTTGAGTAAGTGCAATAATAATACGATTTGAGGTAAAGTTGGTGGTTCCCATCTGATTGCAGAGCGCCGCCTCCGAAGGGGTTATTAGGAGCGAACTGAAAGTGGTAGAAGTGCCATATTAAACGTACCTTGCAAGTCACCTGCATTAGTCGAGACGTGGCTCGTGGTGTAATTTAAAAAACTGTGGCGTTTCACATGCGAAAACCGTATTTGGGTTATCTTGACCGGAATAATGTCAGAGTCACAAAAAATCGTTGCTAAGTGAGATAACCGTGGCTCAAGTCCACCTCTCCTAAACTCCAAGAATGCTAGCCTTTTAAAAGGCGTCAACACACCAATAACTCTCGAGATGCTGTTGGCCATAGGTCACTTACAATTAGGTGAGCATACATTAAAACCATATAATTTTAATAACAAGACTTATACAGCTTTGTAAAAGTTATGAAGATTTTATTTTTTTTCTATATTAAGAACCTGCCAAAGTGAGTCTACTCTGCCTGATGGATAATATGAATAGAATCCAAGAGTTGTGGTCACCATACTCATTGCAAATGCAGTCAATGCAGTATGGTGACCCACACTATGGTTGTCTAGTGAGATGCTTTTTCACATCCCGCTTGGGGACGTAAAAGACATGACAGTCATCGTGACAATGTAAGGCTTACACTGTTACCACGATAACTGTCACCTCTGCATCAATTAAGATTAATTAACTGTAGTATTCCATAATTTGTAAGTAACAGTAACTCTAGAAGTAATTACACAATAATTAATGGCATTCAAGCTGGCTCTGAATGCTATTCATATATACTGCATATGTGTCTGCTTTCTTACTAGTATTATGGTCTGTCACAAATCCCGCCATCTCTGTTGCCTTACACCACAGTCCCACGCTATGCCCAGTAAACCGATTACGACCGGCGTCCAGCGCGGGGGAGACTATCGCACAATCTCACACGCGACTGGCCCCTCAAGGCTTCACCCCCTTAGGTTGACCCCCTTGGCGGTCACGTGACGCGCTTTCCAATACAAACCTTTGTCCTGGTAATGACCCCGTGACTTGTTTTATATCAATAATAATATTATAAATGAGGTAATGAAGGCTTGTTAAGATTTTGTAGATAAGTGAAGTTTACCTTTACTTTGTGTATAGCTTAAGCAAAAACATGGTTGACATGACAAGAAATTCGAAGTTCGTGATAGAGAATAATCCCTTTATAACTGGAGACTATGAAGGCAAACGCTTGATTGAACCCAAGACATTAACTATTCAGGGACCGACTAGCCAGAGTTTGTTCTACGGTAGTCTGATTGCTAATAAACGTGTCTGCAAATGATTAAATACCAATATCTTTTACGCAAATCACACCCAGAAACAGAGCTAATGATTATGCCAATCACACGACTACTTGTCCTGGGTGGGAAACAAATCCACAACTTCTGGCTTTGCAATCAGGTTCACCGACTACTAGACACAAGGTCAGTGAAATATGTGAGGCTCTGGGACGTATAGTTTAGCTACTTAGTCTATCAAAAGTATATTTTAACTACATAATCTATTTAGTATATAGTACGATAGCGACAGAGTCAGGAATGAATGGTTAAATTAAGTTGCAGATGGAAAGAAAACATCTTCTTTCCATCTGCAACTTACGATATGACCACTTAGAGAGGATGGATGATAGCAGATTCACGAAAGGAAATCATAGAGCAAATGTGTCGGAAGAGGTTATACGCGGCGAACATTTACCGACCAAATTGGTGATGTTCTGAAGAACGGCCATGTGGAAAGCACCAGTAACTGACGAGCGAGTATGCAATGTTTAAGGAATGTTGAAAAATCAAGAGTGGTATGTCAGGGCCGTAGTTAATGCCAATTTCTCCGGCAAATATAAATGACGTCATGTAATCTATTTATCTAAAATTACCTTACTTGACTGATTCATCAAGGAAAACTAAAACTGCTGCTTGAAATTTTGGTAGCTTATGCTTTTTATGTTATAAGCACCTATATACGTATGATTTTTGTTCATTCATCCTTGAGAGGGTAAAATAAAGGATAAATGATTGCATGGAAGTTTGTCATTGACAGTAAGTAATCAAGCGAGGCTACGAGTAACAGCTAGTACATGTTATACTATAACTAGCCGCTAAACTCCATTCATTAAACTTGAAACGAATCTCGTCATCGTATCGTCATAACGGTGGTCTATACACGTCTACTTTCTATTAACTAATGAACTCCCGAACCATTTAAACCCACATGCTTAACGAACAGATCCCAGATACGGAGCATTCCTCAAAGATATGACGGCTATTGTCTTCACCTCAGTTTCCGAGATAGAGCCACGTATACGAACAGATTAGTAGGTAAGCGTGGGATGGACGCAAGGCTATATTAATATTGAATAAATTATCTATTAATGGCCTTGTTAGAGGCCCGTGGAACAATAATTTTGAAATAAATAAACCCATATCAATGTTATAAAGCTTACGAGTTTACGTGTTTGGTTGAAAGCGCCAATCTCGGGAACTACTGTTTCGAATTAGAAAAATTGTTGGATAGCCCAGTTATCGAGGACGGCTACAACACGCTCCGGCTAGTAGGAGCCAATCAACGAAAAATATTGCAAAAGAGAGGAATGTTTATTTCTTTTGGTAGATGCAGCCCAAGTTGCGCGGGTTAGCTAGTTATTAAAATAAGGGATGTACAGTTTAAAACCTTAAAAAATTTAGGTTTTGTAATATACGGAACCCTTTAAACGAGTGCAAGTTCTAAAATGCTTATTTAAATAACTAGTCGGCAGTAGGTAGGGCGACTATTACCTTATCAGATTACTTCTAATAAAGGATTATTTGTTAAATAATAATGTACATTAATCACTATTAGTCTGACCGTTAGAAGTTTATTGCTATAATTATTACATTGCTTAATGAGTCTGGTTATAATTAACTGCTTAAAAGTTTCTAAGGAAGTAAAGAGTTAAATGTTTTCAAACTGACTGAATTCTTTTTAGAGACATTGTCGCAGTGTAGGACTTTCTGACCAGCGCCTCATGCCGCCTTGAGTGTGCCCGCGGGTGGACGGGATGGGGTTTTCCTTCCATCCGCTGTAGTGGCCAGCCGCGAGGAGACGACGTCCGCGTGTGCCGTACGTCGCCTAAAATAGAGAGTTTACCCATAGATAGTGCCCACATTAGCGGGCAGGCGCTAGGAGGGATCTGGATGTCGTAATAGCAGCGGTTTCCGGATCCCTCCTATCTCAGGCGCAGAGTGGCACACCGTGTGGTTTTAGTCGGTCCGATTCCGACACACCACCCCGCCGTAAACCCCGGTGGGTGAAGGCCCTAGGGGTTTCCACAAGTTAAAAAAAAATAAAAAGTGTAGGACTTTCTTGACCTGCTTAACTTTATGGCTGGCTGGCTGTCTTATGCGAACAATCCTTACAAATATATCAACTTATTCAGACGAAACAATGAAATATGTCAGTAGCTTGGGAAAAGTAGTTTGTGGTTTTTTTATATCTCCGATCATTAACTTGAAAAAAATTTGCAGGCCTTTAGCTCAATTTTCGAGTTACTCCGACATGACTCCGATTTTTCCATGTAATCCTTTCCCCCTAGTGAATCAACACTCTCCATTCCACTTACAGTTTATATATAGGTGGGCTAAAAATTCGTTAACATTTGAATCTAACATCCCGCGCAAACATGAAACAAGAGTTCTTGGGAGCGATGTTATTTAGTGTTTATTATACGAGTGTCTAAAATATGAAAATTAAATAAAAGTTACTTATATTAAAACTTTGGATCGTTTTTGAAGCGCCATCATAAATTTTTCACCCTCAATTGAAAGCACTTGAAAGAAGATTAATTAACAGATTAAATCAAAACACGTTCGGCGCCAACTCAACATTGCTCAGGTATTTATATTAATGTAAGAGTTTAGTAAAGCTTTGAGTGAAGTAAAACCCTCTACCTTTATATAACTTAACTAGCGATGAAGTGGTATGTCGACACAAAAAATCAAAATCACTCAATATCTCTCCCTTTCTCACTGAGTATGGCGACCACCGCTCTTGGATTCTATTCATGCTTTTCATCAAGTAGAATAGAGTAACTTTGGTAGGTTGCTATGAAGAAAAATAGAAAAATAAACAACTGAACCTCTTGCTGAAGCTTTTAACAATTTCCTGCTGGATATAGGCCTCTCCTAAGAAAGGAGGCTTAGGCGTACTATACCACGCTAGCCATATGGATTGGCATAGAGTTTGTTTCAAGTTGTTCTTCTCTTTGTAACGTTGTTGTCTTGTATATTTTGTTCCCTTAATCGTTTCTTATAACGTCCATGGGAAGAATAGTGGTGAGGATCTTCTGTATTCTTAATCCATCACCACACAAAGAAGGTCAAAGTGCAAGAACCATATAATGCAATAAGGGAATAAAATGTGCAATAGTAATAGCACTGGAAGCTTCTAGAAGCTTTGACTGCCTCTTTCCTCAGTCACGAGAATCATTGTCTCTGGCCTTACTTCTGTCTGGGTATCCTAGGGACCTCGGTTATTCATGGAGGGGAGTTTACATAAGCTGAAAAGTATATTTTTAATATTATTATTTACTTTACAGTTGCTTTACTGTTTGTTTTTTACTACGACGTATTCTTTTCACATAAATCTACTATTTGTCATTTTATTACATATTTTCTAATGAGCCATTTGTCTCCTTTTCTCACCATTTAAAGCATGTATTTTGTATTAATTTCATAGTTTAAATCGGGGTTATCAAAAGTTATATTTATATCAAATAAGTTATCAGAGCGCGTTTTGCGTCACACGAATTGTGTGCTATCGAGTCTGATGGTGAGATAGCAAGTAGGTACAAGTCAGATGTGATTGTAGAATTAAAGTTACAATCTTATCTTGGGCGCCGCGGCTACCGATAACTGAAAACTTAACTTGTATCAAATTAAATACTTTTGCTTTATAAAAACTTTTTAACTATACGAGCAATATTTTACAAAACATCATTTTCAAAGGTTTCAGAAAATGTTGTAACTCTTCTCTAACAACTTGACACGTCTTACACTCTGCCGTCTGATCTGAAATTAGGTAATCATCATCAACAGCCTTTTACAGTCCACTGCTGGACATCGGCCTCTCCTTAGCAAGGAGGTTTTGGCCTACTATACCACGCTGGCCCGACGGGTTGGAATAGGGTTTGTTTCAAGTTTTCCTTCTCTTTGTAATGATGTTGTCTTGCATATTTGGTTCCCTTAGTCGCCTCTTACGACACCCACGGGATGAATAGGGGTGGTAGCACTATGGTAGTCCATAGTGCTACCACCCCCCACCCAGGACGGACTAGGCAATGGCTCTGTTATTTTAATTAGACTGCTGATAAACATACTTATATATTTCTAAGTATATGCATAATATGAATAAATTACACCTCACCAGACTCACAATAATGGTGCGCACCTTACAATATTTTGTCCTTAGTGGGAATAGAATCCCCGACCACAGGCTAAGCAGTCAGATTTAATAACTGCTAAACTAACTAGGGTTACTTAGGTAACTAACTGCTAAAATAACTGCTAAATTAACTAGCAAAAGAAATCGTAAATTTAAAACTCACTCCATGTTATAAGTGAAGTAATAAAATGCAATTGTAAATATGCTAATATTTAATTTAGTATTATATAGTATAGTATTTTTAAAATATTACTTGTCATCTTGAATGTTCTAGAATGTGACCTCGAGTGATTGGTGACAACACTTATAGCAATTGTGTTTTATTAAACGAAACAGTTGGTCTACTGACATACATATCGTGAATCAGATTAAATCTCATGTAGTACTAAGAAGTACACAGTTGAAAATCTTTTTTACATAAAAGGGTACAGTTTATTTTGATCCCCATAAAAATTGAAGACAAAAATCCCTTAAGGGTGAAAATTAAGGCATAAAGTTAATTTATGTAGATGTAAAATAATATCAACTTACCATTTTTTTTCATATTAAGAGCCTGCCAAAGTGACTCTACTCTGCCTGATGGAAAGCATGAATAGAATCCAAGAGTTGTGATCACCATACTCATCGCAAATGCAGACAATGCACTATGGTGACCCACACTATGGCGGCCTTGTAAGATGCTTCTTCACACCCCGCTTGGGAACGTAAAAGGCATAACAGTCATTGTGACAGTGTAAGGCTTACACCGTTACCACGATAACTGTCACCCCTGCATCAATGGGCCTCCGGTCTCACACTCACCAACGAAACACGACAACACGGATGCTGGCGCTTTAGGTTGGTTTTCTGTGGGAGGGTAGTACTGCCCCGGTTGAGCCGGCCCGCTCGTGCTGAAATCAGGATGGTTCTACTACCTAGCAAAACTACTTCTTTAATTTGTAGTATTGCTATCACCATAGAAAGGCAGCAAAGAATCGGACTCAAAAAGTTTAGTGAGTCTGTTATCTATACGTCATCAACGTAGAGTCTAAGCCGCTTCACATCAACACAGCAACTGCCTTTGAAAGTCCACTGCTGGACATAGGCCTCTCCTTACAAAGACTCCTTACTAATCACACAAGTGTCTGGCAATTACTAGTCATTTAAATTGTTTTAAAGTGTATCAATTTCTTTCACGTCCAAGATTGTGCTAACAGTGAAAGTTAAGATGTCTCCATTATTCTTTGCTACCATTATTTAAACAATGTTTAAATCAAGATTCTTGTTTTGTGATTGTACTGATAGTCAATTAAATAAGAGAAAAACATTAGCGTGTATACGGAAGCTTATAAGTCTGTTTTTAACGATATAATCCGGCTACCCAGAACAATTTTCAACTTTTTAATAATAATTAATGAAGTTATTTGTATCTGTGTGTATATCGCTGCGTATTTATAGGTTACTACCTGTATGCCACAGTGCACTGTGGTATATTTGATTACATCGGTGAGAAATGACTGAAGTGAACAACAAAACTGACACAAAAAAATAGATAAAAATGTCTTTGCTCAATCGCCAATCGGTACAGAATTTTTCGAAATTTTGAAGTGTCCACAAACCAACGTAACATTTTCATATATTTATGTGTAAGATAAGATCTAATTCAATGATAAAATCAAAGTAATATGTAAATATGTAAATAGTTATCTAATATAGAATTAAGTTTGAAGTAACATTGGGAGTTTAATAATTATTATTTATGACATATCGGACAGACAATACAGTTCAAAAACAAAAATGATGAAGAAAAAAAAATAGTTTTATAAACTTTTCTGGCGCCAAAACTAAAATTTTAACCGTAATTTGCGCTTAGTATTTTCATTTAATATAATGGGTGTGAATGTGTGTGAGTGCCGAGTCTTTCCATTAATGAACCATGTGTACAGTTAATTTAAACAAACAAAATAACGGTAATCCAAACGTATGCTACCGAAACAATGAAGCGATCATCGTGGAGCGGCCATGTTAGATGCACAGAATCGATCGATTAAGCAGCGCCCGCAATCGATCAAACTCGACATCGACTATCACGTGTTGGTATTCAGTAATTTATTATATTTGGAGTGGGCTTCCGGACGCAAGGCGACGTTTTACACCGTCAACACTCAATAAATCAATTATATAAAGTTCACATCTTATTCCGATAGTGATGTTTGGTCTATGGTCTGCAGACGAGTGGTTCTTTAAACGTCTCTGGTTTGGATATTATCTGTTTGTCACATCTAACTAAGTAACAATATTTTGGCGCCGGCGCTTACTGTATTTGATTTGTAGTATTGCTATTACGATTTTATAATATTAAACGTGAAGGTTCTCACTCTATTATTGCATTATGCTTTGCATTGCTATGTGCTTCTAAAGTGAATTTTGCTCTTCGCCACACATAAGCTGATGTTACAATTTGTAAAATAGTTTATAGATGAGCATCATATATTAGCTGAACCCAGTTCACATCTTGAAAAGGGGCACTGTCATACAATATGTATATATATCTATTATTAAATACAACAAAAAGGTAGTTTCCTCACAATTTTTATATTTCAAAGGTGTATTTTGGCGTTTTTTTTTTTATGTACTTAAATTTTTTGATTCGCTCTTATAAAAAATTTACATTCTTGTGCCCCTGTCAAATAACATTTGTAAACTACAAACGAAGGCTTCAGATTTATGGTGTATTACCATAAATTTTATAGATGTGAAATAAATTTAAAAGTACTTTAAAAAGAGTCCACGTTGTCCAGAGATAAGTAGCATATCGGCGCGTTGCGCGGGTTCGATTTTTTATCAGTCAAGATCCTCTTATGTAAACAGCTGAACAGATTTGCAGTTTGTGTTAGCTGTTAGTACACTCCTCTATATAGCGGATAAGAAACCAACTCAATATATAATAGTAAATTATACACTTTACAGTCGTAAGAATGATAGCCTTAAACCTAGCGTATTTCGGCCACAGTGGTCTCAACGGAGTCTAACCGTGTGCACAAATACAGGTATACTCTCTGTTATTTCACTCTCATAATCCAATGTGATGGTTATCCGACACGACCAATGAAATATCAGACGCATTACGTGCTCTCCGAGGCACGGAGGTTAAGTCCCCTACTTCCAAACTCCGGGCTGCTATTAAGCATTTCTTTAATCATAAAAACTCAATAACACTTTTTGGCGGGACCCGGGGAATCAAACCCGAGACAGGCAGTTAATTTGTATGGAAATAACTACTTGATGCATCTCACACTACTTTCTAATCTCAAACTAGGCAGAACCTGTATGATAACAAGCAGACTGCTGGCCACGTCCTCAACATCTTCTAACAATGTGCTGCTGGACGTACACTGCTGAAACATACTTAAATATTTCTAAAGGCTACTTTATTATTTCTGGATGGTCCGAACCCACAGTCGCCGTTTTCGCAGTCAGGATCAGTAACCATTGGGACAATAGGTCCGTTGTACTTTATTAGCATAGGTTTAGTAGCAAAATGGCTCCTCAATAAAAAGATAATCCTAATTTTATAACACGAAACACTGTTTCCCGCAACACAGAAATTTCTAGAACAATTTCTGCATTTCTACTACTACTGGATCTACCTAACTTGGAATTGGACAGCCGTGCCTAAGATATATGAGATCATCATTATTATTACTTTATATTTTATTTAGTCGTATTTTTATGTAGTCGTTAGTAACAAGATAGTCCTACTCAACTGCAGAACGTTTATTAAGATGACGAATGTATCCAGTGCGTCTTAGCTGACAGATAAGCTGAGTGCGTGTCTCGTGTTTTTCTTCCATAAATATAACTTTGTTAGTTATTACGTACAAACGGACAGCTGAGACGATTATCATTATATTAACTGATTACGTATGATTGATGATGTAAACGAAGTCTACTGTATACTTTTTGTACTGTATACTTTAACTTCTGTATACTTTTTGCTGTGTGGAAATCTCCGAATACCGCCGAATTTTGTGTGCTAATAAACTAAAACCAAGGTGAAATGAGAATTATTAAAGCTGCCTATCATTCTTTAAGAAGAGAGAGACAAAGAGAGAATCGAGAATTGCTGAACAAAGTGGCATGAGGCGGAGAAGATGGCCAACTGACTGACAACCGCGTAACAAAAAATGAAGTGTTATGCGCGACGACTTGGTTAAATCGTGTAAACCCGGATCAGTTGTTGTGATGAACCTTGGGCAAGGCATGAATGTTGTTCTGATGAAACTAAAACTATGAAAACCAGACCTAATGCCAAAAGAGGTGGTATAGTCGCGACGCTCATTTGTATTTCCAATTTTAGAAAATATGACTCATCTTGAAAGTTATCATGAAGACATTTCATACAACCTTCAAGCAGTCATGAAAAGGTCAACTGGCTACTTTACTTATAACAAAGAAAAAGAATATTATTATAATCTTGATAGGTAAAGAATTTGAAACCTTATTTACTATAAAGTAAAGTCTAAAGTTAATTGAAACAGTTCAAAATTGCGACTCCTGTTAAGAAACTAACTTTTCTTGATTAATAGCCTTATTGCTTCTCATTATAATGAATGAATTGTAGTCAATGGATTATATTTGTAAATGAATTCGATTCATTGTGTACTATTTGCCGAGGAGGAGACGGCAGAACAAAACGATACCGCAACCTGACGTTACACTGATATTTAGCTACACGCTTTGCTTGTGATGCCCTTGAATAAGGAAGCACTCAAAGTGCGGCAATGCAAGTTTCCATGGGCGGCGAAGTTGGAGTTAAGTTACCTACTCATTTGCCCCCTACACCATAAAGAGTGTTGTATAACGGCAAATGATGGGAAATCATAAATTATTACTTTGATAAAAAATAATTTAGCAAATAAAAAACCTGACCATGTAAAAAATAACTAATGAGCGACTAATAACTTTAAGTCAAGCTTGAAAAGAAATAAATAAGTTAATTTTAGAAGTGCAGAAAGTAATTTAATTACTAAAACATTGAAAACATTCATTATAAATCACAAATAAAATAAAAGAAATAATAAATTGTAATATGGAACACATCAATTGCAATAGTCGGAACCCTTTAAGGATAGAATGGCTTAAGCCTAGATTATTAAATGGGTTCCGACTACAATGAGTTGCGATTATAGTGAGACGGAGAATTTTGCTTTTATTGTTAAATTTGTTACAAATACCCTAAACGATCGAATTTTTTAAAGGTTCATCGTGTGGATATCAAATATCTATATTCATTTAGTCTATTTTATTCCTTTAGATACACATTTATCACTTTAAAGCTCACAAACACAAACACGAGTGATCAAGAGTACGGAGTGTAACACCCCTTTTTTTTCTGTGCGGCAATCCCCACGGATACCACCGAAAAGTGGTTATGTCGGACTCGAACCAACAAAACAAACCGCGCGCTGTCTCAGGTACCAGTAGCCGGCGAACCAGGTGCACCCTTGTAAGGAGATGAAGTACGGAGATCGTTTAATGTTACGGAGATCATTAAATGCCACCACCCCTACTCATCCCCTCGTGTTGTAAGAGGCACCTAAGGATCACACTACGCCGGATAATGTTACTGCAAGTATGTCCTGTATATCATCTGGCCAGTGTGATATAGTAGAACAAAGCCTCCGTTCTAAGGAGAAGCCTATGTCCAGCAGTAGACTGAAAAATAATATATTTCTGTGTACTATATTTGGTTAAAAAGGTGTACATTTTTTTTGTTATCTCTCTGTATATCTGATATCTATCCGTTTGTTTATCTTTTAATCCATTTATCTATTTTGTTTTATTGTGTAGTGTTTTTTCCACAACAGTACTACCATTAACAAAGGCAATCATAGACTTACGTAACCTTTAGAATTTGGTTTTAACGTCTGGATAGGAAAGAAAATGTGTTCAGCTGAAGAAATAAGTAACAAATATAAAAATACTCTAATAATGCCGAACACACTTTAAAAAATAAGATATTAAACAATAATATTGACTGCTTCGGTCGCTCAGGGGTAGCGTATGCAACAGCTGTGCATGAGGTCTCGGGTTCGTATCTCGGATCGAACCAAATGTTGGTAGGATTTGCAAATATTTGTCTCGGAGTTTTAGTATTTGGGTGAGCTAAAAAAGGTATTCTATCAGTCGATCTAGCTGTCATAATACAAATTCTGCTTAGTTTGAAGCTAGATGGCGTGGTGTGTCAAATATTCGATTATTTATTAATATTTATTTATTATTGCTATAATAATCACACACATGAAACATACGCTCGTGAAATCTCGGACAATAGCCTCGCAACACTGAAAAATGATGCCAATCGGTCAACAATTACTTCTTTTGAGAAACGTAGGCCAAATTTTGAAGACCAGCAAGTTTAAAATAAAAATCAAATGTCCTTACAACTCTAATCACTCTTAATAACATCACCATCACCATCAGCCTTTAATGGTCCACTGCTGGACATATGTGTATACTAAGAAAGAAGATTTTGGTCACGCTGACCAGATGAGTTGGTTTTTACAACCATACTGATAAACTGTGTGTTTCTAAATCTTATCCAGAACGTAGCGTGATACTATCTAGCCACAAAATAATGTTATAAACGGATTTACCAAAATCTATAAATCAAATCTTTAGTCCGATAACGCACCGTAAATGTTATACCTTCGATAAATAGTACGTTTCAATACTTATGATGTTTTATCGCGATATGTCTAATCTGTTTAAATATGTTCCGTGTTTGACATCTTGGATTCAATCTGTATTCATTACCAATGATCACATACTGGGTTTAAGCGCCATACGGATAGAGAAAACACATTGCAAAATGTTTTTTATATACCGCTCTGATTATCTACACTCAACCTTCTTCATACAATCTGTACTTTTATGAAACGAGCTCCCTCTCGAGATCAGGTTGTCAAAAACTTGGCAAATTTTCAAATATTTGTTATGGAAACATTTCCTAAACATCCTATCAGATCCACCTTAATCTTATATTTACTATCTGTTTCTAGAATTTAGATATTATATAATGTATACATATACGAGTATATGTGTATTTGTATGTGTGTGTATGTAGAAGTCTAACTTTTGTTATTATTACTTTTTCATGAAATCACATCTCAGTTTCTGCGCATCTACTTTGTTTTGGCTCTACATCTACGGCGTTAAGTCCACGTTTGTCACTTTCTATATGCATAAAATATAAATAAAATAAAAGAAATGAGAAAAAGATGTATCACTTAAGAAAGGCTTCAGGGTTGCATGAAAAAAAAATCAGAAACTGTAAGAAAATGTAAAAATATTGCATTAAAAAGTACTTTTACTGTTAAAAAGTGCGTAGACTTATGTGAGTGAGATAGACTTATGTGAGTGTGAGAGAGAGCAAAATATGAATAAATCGATTGATATCATTGAGTAGTAATATTAATTCAATGATGTATAAACGGAATTATAATTTTTTTATCTGTGTTTCTAGAAAAAACGATAAAGCGAAGATTCAGTCTCATTTTCGTAATTTGCCTCCGAATCTGCGGCATTGCTTTGCTCTTTGCCTTGTGTAGATTACAATACTCGTATTTGCCTAATATTACGGCTGTTTGCATGTGCCACTTCTATTCTTCTATACTTGACAAAATTTAAAGAAGACGTAGGGTAAATAAAATTAACATATTTTTTGAAATGTGTACCGAACGATCTAATTTTTTTTTTATAATTTGATTAAGTTTACGAGAATTAATACACTCAACGATATTAAGTACATAGTTTTAAATTCAATTGAATCTTGTAATTAAGTTAAGAATGTATTAAAAGATCAAAGACTTCAAGTGAGGTGTTTAACTAACCTTAAAGTCATCATCTCAAAATAAAAACTATTAATGTGTGTTTACAATTAGCACAAAAGTTTTTTTTTTGGAAAGTATCAGCAACTCTCATTTCGCTATATTATTTGTTAAACAATGTAATACAGTTTTAAATATTTGGTTTAACATAATTTTAACAATCGTGGCGTTCAAGAAAGGATCACGTTTAGCAGTAAATTTGACGAGTATTTTTTTCCACACGAGGACCATGACAGTATGAACTACTCATATAATTAGTTTAGGTGTTTAGGGTTAATAGAGCCGTCTAACAAGTCTATAATCTATGATTTTGAGAGTAGTAGAGCCACGCTGATTTCAGCATGAACGGGCCGGCTCGTCCGGGGCAGTACTACCCTCTCACAGAACACCAATCTAAAGCGACAGCATACGTACTGTTCTGTTTCGTTGGTGAGTGCGAGACCGGAGGTCCATTGAAGCAGGGGTGACAGTTGTTAGACCGCCATAGTGTGAGTTACCATACTGCATTGTCAGCATTCGCGATGAGTATGGTGACTACAACTTTTTGATTTTGTTCATGCTTTCCATCAAGCAGAGTCACTTTAGTAGGCTATTTATATAAAAAAAGTCATCTTACATCTTACAGATAGGTTGATTAGCACACATACCCTCGATTCTTACCACTACACCCTTGAACTTCGGGACAACACATACTTCTTCTAACAATAACATATGCGCCTTCAAGTTTAAAGATTTTATCAAGTTGTAAAATATGTTCTAAACATTGTTATAATCAAGATTAAACTTTAATTGTACCTTAGATTTTGATAATAAGGTAAAGCATTCTCATGTCGCCATATGTAGATAACAACACAAGATTGTGTTTCAGTCTGTTGCACTATAATACGCAAACGGCAATAAAGGAGATGTTTAACTGTTAGACAGTAAGTGACTACCGACGCCTATAGAACACAAGAGTGTTTCCGCCTTTTGAGTGACCCTCCCAGAAATATAATAACAAAATCATAGGAGTAAGCTCTTTCGAAGAGTGTACTCTTCCGTACTTCGTCAACGCACTTATAACTACTGAGCTGGAGGCTTTAATAGGCGGCTGCTAAAACTTTTCATTAGTCTTTAAAATATCGGTTGTTTTCTATGATAATTGCCACTAATGTAGAACTTACAAGGTACATTTTAGGTGTGATAAAACTGGTACATAAAGGATGAAAATATAGATGATACGAAATAAAATGGCTTGTTCAGAATTACTTCGTCGGTTTCGTAGCCCTCTGTCATAGAAGTCAAATTATATTTTAAGGCCCGATGTCATAAAAAAGGTTATTTCAATCACTCGGTGGATAGAAACGCAAGAATTATTTAACATTGACCTCCTGTAAAGCCTGTGGACTCTGGGCGAGCTCAATGACTCTCTTACTTCTTAAACCTTTCTTGTTCTTATATATTTTTTTTTCTCCAAGCAAACTCAAGTACGAAACAATATCGTGGTTCTATAGAGAGACCATTGTCGGACTTATTAGCGCCAAAAACGATTGCCAAAGATATTCTTATGGCAACCGGGACCGAGGCACGGAGAAATCTCAATATGTTAAGAATAGTCCATCCATAATCTGTCCAATCAAGTGAGTATATATAACGCTGTCTGTATTACGTAGAAAAACGATACAGAATAATAAGTTATCACTGCTCACGTATCGAAGATTACCGATAACAGCGTCTGATCACAAATCTGTTATTCCTATTTTGATAATGTTTGAAGGAGTTTGGTTGTTCCGGCAAGTTTTTTATCTATTTACTTCGGGTATCTAGCCTTCAAATATGCGAAATGTGATTTTTATTGAAACATTTTATAGCGGTAATACAAGTGTAAGATTTGTATAAAATATTTTAGGAGTTACTCTGGAACCGAAAGAGGTTTAGAACTCTCCCAGGGCGGGTCGGATACCGCAGGCGGCTCAGACATCTGAGATCACAGAACGATCTCCGTCGGTCTCACCTTTGACCCTAGCAGAAGCAGGCTTGGGTGATGGTGCGCGCTCTACGGAGGGCGTGCATCTCCCTAGGTGACCCGAGGTACGTCGGGGTTCCAGGGATATACTTTTAGAATGCACCTGGTTTCCCGGTTACTAGTACCCGAGATGGTATGCGATTTTTGGAATTACCTGCACTTTTGTAAAAAATTCAGTATAGTATCCAGTCTGTTGATAAACATACATACATAACATAAATCAATAACACCTAGACACGACAAACGATCAAGCTCATCACACGATTCTTTGTCCTGGGCCGGAATTAAACCCACGATCTCAACCTTAATGAGTAGGATCATTAAACAAAAGACCAACAGATCAATCGATTTTATTAATACTTAATACATCTATTTTTGGTAACACAACGGTAACTTGTAAGAATCACGTAACCCTCTTTTTATTCCGCAATCGGTTAGTCACAAACTAACACTACTTTAAACTACACCTATCAAGTGCAAAACAAGTTATTTATTTGTTAAATAAATACTACTTATAGCGGGATAAGTTCGTCCCTCTCCGGGAGTGGGAGGGGTGCGTCACTCTACACGATTGATCACCTCCCTAGGGACGTGTTGCTTGTACCGCCACTTTTATTTTTTCTTTTTTTCCCTCCGAAAGGACATCCGGAAGTTCTTTATACGAAGACCGTGTATTTCTTTTTATATTCATCCGTTGACAGGATTGTAGGCGATACCGGTCTGAGTTTAAAAATGTTAGAAAAAAAATATTAAAGGTGTTTTTACACTAATTGGAGATACTAGATGTATAGTGTGGGCCAAGAATTCATTAACATTTGAATCTAACATCCCGCGCAAACATGTTGTGGAAGTTCTTGGCGCCGATGCTACTGGAATTTGCTGGCTACAATCGTAACACATGGTTTCAACTAGAACCTGCCGGTGGTCAAAAACATGTTTCTGGAAAAGCTGATTTTCAGTCGGGGCTACATTCCATGACACCCCAAAAGTCCAGATCAATCTCTAGACTTCTTTTTATGCAGTTATTTAAAGAATCGTGTCTCCATCAATAAACTAAATACACTACGTCAAGTAAAAGAAAAAATCAGCGAAGAGATGTCGGCGATCTCGCGGTCTCTTTGCCGACGAGTATTCGAAAATTTCGGTGCTCGCTTAGAAGAGTGCAAACGTCGTAACGGTGGTCACTTATACGATATATTTTTTTTTAAATAAATTCCAACTAATTAGCTTTCTTGTAAATAGACAATATTTATAGTTTAATAAATGATTTTTTTTATACGATTTTACAATGTTGACTAATTCATGACTTACCCTGTATAAGTTATTAATTTGTAAGATTAACATATCAAACAAAAATACATTGTAAAATGATTATATAACAACACATGAACATTACTTAAAAAACGATTAGAAGACTTCTTCGAAGTCTAATTTATCGTATTGTCAATCAACTGATTAAATGCGTTTCTTTGAAAAGTCCACTACCGAGAATAAATACTTACATAATTATAAGAAATTTGTAGATAACAGGTTTTCTTTATTTCGTCTATGTCTCTATGGGCTGTACAACAGTACAATAATTTGGCAATTCCATGCAGTAGCTCCTGGGATTAGCGTATTCAACAAAGAAACAAGCTCTTTAGCCATATATTAGTTTAGATGGTTCATACGTAGCCAAGCTTATATCAAACTTCTTGTATTTGGTATTGGTACCTATCTTTTAAGCATCTATGTGATATCATTGATATATTCTTTGTTTTCATAACATATTAAAAGTAACCTTACTTGAGGGACAAGAAATGTGTTGAAAGTTCCTCATTTATAAGGAAATATATTCAGGTTAAGTGAGTATAGGTTGGCAAACAAAAAAAACAGGTAAGATATCTGACACCCAACGCCATCTAGTCTCAATCTCAATAGAGTTTGTACTATGGGTACTAGAGAACTGATAGAAATACAAATATACATTTTTTTTTGTAAATGCGTGTTATACCCGTCTGACCCGGGAATCGAACCCGAAATCTCAAACTCCGCATTCGCATACGCTTCCACTGTGCCACCAAGGCAGTAAATACAATGCAAAAAATAAACTATGATATCATTAAAATAGATAGTGCAGAGTTGATGTTTTAAAAAAATACTATTAAAACCAAATTAAGAAGAGAAGCTTCTTGTAACCATCTTAAAAAGAAGGAGGAGGTTCTATGTTTCACTGTATGTATTTTTTTAATGTATGTGTGTGTGACCTACTGATAAACTATATACTTCTACACTTAAATTTAAACGGGGCCAACCTTTGAAAATATACTTATATTCAAAGCGCTTAAGACGTATTGTAAATGAAGCAAAGGTCATAGATATCGCAAAATAAGAAACACAAAAAAAAAATATCTATTTAATAATCACTTCGTTTTAAAAGATGGTTATATAACCGACAAAAACTATTTTTTCGTTTCAATGAAACCAAAAAATATCTGACCCGTGATCACAATTTTTTTTTCCAAAAAGTCATAAAGTTACATCATTATTAAAAATACCCTAATTCATTAAAACTCCGACGTTATCTAACATATCATCCCACGGAAAAAATAAAAAGGTTGTCCTGACGCGTTGATGTCTAAAATTGCGGCGGACTTACGCAAATTTACCGAACAAACATTAGGGTTGCAAACGCCCTTCATAGGGTACACACCCTTGAGTCTATACAGACGTACTTTAGAGTATGTGTTGAAAATGCTCCAACCAATAACAATATTAATAATATGGTTTACGACTGGAATTTAAATGTAACGTGTGAAAGCCATTTGACACAAGATCGGTCTCGATTTAAGTGACACTATAGCCTCACAGAAATCAGATGGTAAATAATTCGTTTCTTGTTTTTCAAAGTAGTCTGAGTGAGATTACCGGAGTCGTCCCTCCCACTGATTTTAGATGAGCCTAAAATCGAATTATTTAATAGAAGTCATTGAAAAGTTGCTTAGACTCATGGTTGAATTCGTTTTTGATTAATTTATAATATTTAGAAATATTATTAAAATTTTCAAAGTATATATATATAAATCGTATCAAAAAATAGATGACAGAAATAGTTATTATTTTTCAAACAGTTAAATCTGCAACTGAAATGTTAATGTGTTACTGAAAAAATAAATTTAAGTATAATGCGGTGAGCGTTATGAAGTACCCAAAAACAATAAATAGACAGTAACTTATTTTATTATTTATTTTACTTTTCATCATCATGTTTTGTGAGATTATAAAATGGCTAGCAAGTTACAATTTAGCAAAACTGTGATACACATTATTACAGCGAACCAAATTAAGAGGTTAAAGAAAAATTCAGCGCATCACCTGTTTGTTGCATCTTCAAATAAAAGTAAAAATAAGTTACAACACTTTATGATTAACTCCATAATTTGATCATCAACAGATCAGCTCCAAGATACTACCACTAAACCTCAGAATTGTCGTCCAAACTACAGTTTTTAATTATAATTTACTCGTTAAAGGTATTTACTTTACTTCTGTCTACCTCTTCAAGATAAAGACGTGAGCGCCACCATTGTATGAGTCACTATATTATACTACATTGTCTCTTGGATTCCATTTAGGCTTTCCACCAGGCAGAGTAAAGTTACTTTAGCAGGCCCCAAATAAAAAAGTAAGAAAAAATACACATACAAAGTTAATATAGTTAAAATTGACTTTTAAGATGTGTTTAAACAATTGTTAATAATTAGTTACAAGTGAAGCTAACACAGTCATTTTCATTTGATCCGGAACTTTTTGAGTTTCTGAAACGTACACAAACCGACTTATATTTTATTTCAATTTCATTTAAAAATACGCTACCTACTTACTTTCTAGTGGAAGCGTAAAGTAACCATATAACAAAAAAAACTACACCCGAGTGTAAATAATACATCTGCATTGATATCAATATTCACAACCAAATTACGTTCGCCAGCACCTCTTCAGTTTCGTCAAACAATAATTCCATTGTTATGGGATAACCGCCCCATAGAACGTTAATAATTTGGTACTAGTATCGTGCATTATGGGCCGCGACAGCTCGCATGACTGATCACCTTCGGGATACAGCTACCGGAGGAGAAAAAATTGCCATAATGTGGATGAATATAAATGTGTGTAGAATTAGGAATTATCGAACGACAGAAATATTTAAAAAAAAACTAAGAGGAGTTTATAACAAGAAGTTTGTCTTAAAACGATATTGAATTGGAATATTTTTTTTGTTTTATAGTATAATGTGTATATAGGCATCTATTCGTTTAGTTTATTCTACAGTTTGTGAATACCACCGCCCAGGTTCACCTAATTAGGAGTTTTAGTTACTGATATTCAGCGTTTTAACAATCTATGCGAACATAAGGCTCGACTTGATTCAGTCAACTACAAAATATTAGAAACTAACTAATCTTACATTTATTTATTCTGAAAAGAATAATGCCTCGAAGAGTTACTTTATTTGTATCAAGAATGTGCATAAATCTTATTTATTTACATTGTACGTTAGATATTTTAACATATTAAAACCTAAAATTATTATGTTTAATGTCCTGCCATTTTATACACAGCTCACGCCGATTGCAAAACAATGCAACATGTCAATGCCACTTTACGCTATTAACTATATATTAGTTTTATATAGCCTTGGTGATAAACTTTATATATACATAAAATAAAATATAATAATATTAATAATTATTTACATAATTATTAATATTATTATATTTTATTTTATATAATAATTATTTATACAAGGAGATATAAACCATAGACTTTTTTTATTATTTCAAAGTGTACTTATACATGTACTTGGACAAATCACGATTTTTACTAAAATAATTCATTCTTCATGATCTCATGATTGTTTTATTGAAATGCTATCCGTTTCTCCCTGAACATATGCATAGTGTTTTTATTTTTGCTGTGCAGTACATAAATTACGAATTTCTAAGCTATAAAACTTAAAAAAAATAGGATAAAGATTTTATAACCTCACTCTTTTCTAGAAGTCCACTAAAAAGATGTAATTTTTCACTCTGGCAAGTACAATTCACCTTAACATAAACAAGAATTGTTCCATACGCTTCTCCCCTAAACATATTTTAATAAAACCATAAACAGTAAAGTGGTATTACGATAACGATTTCACATGTCCCCAAATTGTACAGCAAAACAAACAATATACTGCAATACACTTGATCCTGTAATCCTTTGGCTCCCGTTACTCTTATCTGTGTACACAGACGACATTGTATTTTTAATATAACATTTCAATCATCACGAACAAACTTCGCACTTAGAATATCGTACGAAATTCAATCAACTTTTTTGACCATAGTTTCACAAAATTTATTTTCCTACCCATAGAGCATATTTGTATATAATATACTTAGTCTGGCCATAAATACTGTTACACTTAATTATAAAAAAATATTACATTTGAATTTCGAATCTGTCATTTTTATACGATTGTTCATTGTGTTTTCTCATTTTGGCGCCAATACATTGTAAAATATTTTGCGATATTAAAATGGTGTGGGGTGATAAAGAGAACCGAATCGGTGTGATAGCATTACACAAAGTAGGTATGGAGCCAAATGCAATTTTTAAAACTCTCCATACACTTGGTATTAGTAAAATGTTTGTGTACCGGGCTATTAATAGGTACAATGAGACCTCCTCTGTTTGTGACAGAAAAAGATCTGGCCGTCCACGTAGTGTTCGTACGAAAAAGGTGGTCAAAGCAGTAAGGGAAAGAATTCGAAGAAATCCTGTCCGAAAGCAAAAGATTTTATCTCGGGAAATGAAGATAGCACCTAGAACCATGTCGCGTATTTTAAAAGATGACTTAGGACTTGCAGCCTATAAGAGACGCACTGGCCATTTCTTAACTGATAATTTAAAGAAGAATAGGGTGGTAAAATCGAAACAACTACTGAAGCGGTACGCAAAGGGAGGTCACAGAAAAATTTTGTTTACGGATGAGAAAATTTTTACAATTGAGCAACATTTTAACAAACAAAATGACCGTATTTATGCTCAAAGCTCTAAGGAAGCTTCCCAATTAGTCGACAGAGTGCAACGTGGACATTATCCGACTTCAGTGATGGTTTGGTGGGGTGTTAGCTATGAAGGAGTGACTGAGCCATATTTTTGTGAAAAAGGTATCAAAACATCGGCACAAGTGTATCAAGATACCATTCTTGAGAAGGTAGTTAAGCCCCTTAACATCACCATGTTCAATAACCAAGTATGGTCCTTCCAGCAAGACTCGGCGCCGGGTCATAAAGCTCGGTCCACGCAGTCTTGGTTGGAATCGAACGTTTCGGACTTCATCAGAGCTGAAGACTGGCCGTCGTCTAGTCCCGATCTTAATCCGCTGGATTATGATTTGTGGTCAGTTTTAGAGAGTACAGCTTGCTCTAAACGCCATGATAATTTGGAGTCCCTAAAACAATCTATACGATTGGCAGTGAAGAATTTTCCCATGGAAAGAGTGCGTGCTTCTATTGATAACTGGCCTCATCGTTTAAAGGACTGTATTGCAGCCAATGGAGACCACTTCGAATAAGCTTTTTATATTTTTAATTGTTTTATATTTATGTATTAAACTGACACACTGTAAAAGTAATAAATGTTATTTGCAGTTAACAATTTTCTTTTTTCTTTATTACAATATTTATGGCAAGACTAGGTATAGATAAATATTTCTTTTTTTTTGTCTTAAGAAGCAACTTAAAACGATATGATTTGTTTAAATATGGTGAAGGTTTTTACTTAATTACACCAGAACGACATGAAACCAAATGAAATTGGGCACAGAGATGGATTAATAGCAAAGCACATAGGCTATCTGTTATTTCGTAGAAAATAACAATATTTTGTGTAGCATCAACATTAAAGAGAGGTTAAACCTAAAAAAACTGATCTTAAACACACTTATGTACTTCATCTCATATCTCCATGCGGTCCAGCAATTATTAATTACATTCGTCATTTTTTTATTAGTCTTTTAACATCTTCCTTACATAAATCTAAAATTGTTTTAATTACTGCTTATTCTACACTAGTTTTTACCACATTTAATTACCACAAATTGACGACCGCTTCGTCAGTGTTATCTGACATGAAAGTTATCATGACCATCACCGCTATATCAAACTACTGAAACGGAAGAGCAATACATCATACCTTACACCAGACGCACTTATCACAGAGCTGAACATAATTATTATAATTCAAAAGGTTCCTTCGTTACAACCTTATTTATATTCCCTTCCCTACTTTATATGTATGATTTAATTATCCACTCGCATCTCCTGTCGTCTTCGCCATGAATTAAAATGTCAGCTGCATTTTTTTTTCTGAAATACACACCCATTTTTCGGTAAAGAATTTAAGCAAACATGGCCGTGTTAAAAAAAGTTTATTCGTGAACGCATCTGCCGCATTGTCCAATTTTCGTCCAATAGCATCGTCTCCCGCTCCCCTAGCTGTCAGTTGACTGTCAATTGTTTGAAATTCGAATGTTATTTTTTTCTGTCGGTAGGGCGTTGACGCGATGGTACACAGCCAGTCGTGTAGTACAATTGAATTGATTGAATTACGGTTAATTTGGTCCGCGGCGTAACGTTATGGATTGCCACCCGCATTGTGTCCGGTAAATAAAGGGTCGACTACATATGTTATGTGAATTAACAATTGATATATTGCCTGGGAAAGCGTGAAGCTTCTCGAAAACTATGTTTGTTCGTAATATCTTGATAATCATTTTCACGCAGAAAGGAAGTAAATTCGATAGTGAGGGTTCATCTTATGACTATCCTGTAATAGGAGAGGCCACAAGAACCAGGATATTACTGGCCTTTGTTCGCCGCTCGCCAAACAAAGAATAATCTGGATCATTAAAAACTGCAGTTGCCTCTTAAGGGGATATATCGAACTAAAATATGATTTGGTATGCCTAATGGCTGCCTTGGTGGCGCAGTGGCGGCTGCTGTGCTTGAGGTCTCAGTTACAGATAGGATTAAATAATTTTTGTACGATCTGCATCTTTTTAAGAAGAGGCCTATTTCCAAAACTGTCAAAGGTTACGAGTGAGGCCATAGTACCACTACGGTCAGGCGTGCCCATTTGTGATGGAGCATGATGCTTCCACGGTATCTACATCAAACTTAATAACAAACTAAGCCGAGTTATTTTGTTTAGTTCTCTAGTTTCAGAGGCATTTCGTCCGACGAAAAGAATTCTCCTAAGTTGTAAAATAATCGATCAATCTGCTGTATTTAAACTACGCTGCCCTTACATTATAAATAATTCTTATTTGATTATATTCTTGAGATATAACTATATATATAAAACTTTACTATTGTTTGTAGACAAAACAAATTACTACTAAAACTAGCAAATCAAATCTCACCAACTACAGTCCTGTTTCTAAGAGAATTGCGTTATAACTTACCATGGCTCCTTCATTTTTATATTTAGTTTGTACACAATACAGTACGGCTCGTCTACATAGATGAAAATTTTTAATTTAATTTTAAAACTAAATGTTTGGCACTCATTGGGCTCAAACTTTGACATTAGACGATATACAACGAGCTTCAAATACAGTTTTTAACTATATTTGACGTCACTTTTAATCCACTTTTCTCATGAATGTAACCACAATGTGTGATAGCGATAGTGTGGCAGGGTACAAGTAGTTATATAGAATGACACCAGAAGCTGTTAGCAAGTTAGCAATCAACACAACGCACATTTTGACGTCATATCCTCAATATCAACAAAAGAGTCAATGAAGCTACAGCAATGACCACCGTGCAAAATAACAACAGACATAGACGGGTGTTGATTGCACAATCCTCGCAAACACAAATTCCAATCGTCCCATTTCAAACCTAAACAGTGCCCAAACAAAAAACAGTAAACAGACCATAATCGTACGCAAGCAGTGCGGGCAAACATTGGTGAGCTCGTAATGGATTAGCGTTGTCGCGCCGCCCGGTGTACGGTTACCGGCTTTACTTGCCTCTGGGCAAACAACCACCGGCGCGCGGCGGTGCCTTTGTGCCTTTGCTCACTACCAGATTGTCTATGGATGGTTAGAAAGAATAATATTTTCGACAATGTCGGCAAAGGGTGAAAAGATTAAGATGATGGTTTGTTAAGAGTGTGACACAGATCTTCAGTTAGCCGTGAGTTTGTAAGGTCAGTATATGACTACGGGCAGTCAAATCCAGTTGAAATACTAAACAATTTGAAGTTAAATATGAGTGTATGTATAAATTTTTACAAGTAGTAAACTGTGTATATTTTTATCTACCACTAAATATGTAACTTCTGATTCTCTGATTGCTACACTACTCAAAGGTTGACTGGACGAAAATGACCCAAACATTCAACCTGCCAAATGTATTTATGTATAAAGCTTAAAAACAAATAAATATATCTAATACACGATCATGTTAATTCCACGATAAAAACGTGCAACTTTAAAAGTTCTTATAAGTAGTATAAGACTTATATTTAAAAACCATTCACAGTGTGATATTATTTTTAAGGGAGTTGAATTAACTTAGGTATTTTTGTGAAGTAGAGACATCCTCCTTCTTAAGAATTAATTCTGGAATCATACTCCAAAAGTCATTGCTTATACTCTCAGATTGTCTTGCTGAAAATCTAAAACACCTATAACGAAAACAGCCTATCATTCTTCTTTTAATAAAAACTACAAGAGTAATAAACAAAATGATCTAAAAGATCATAAGAAAACACCCAAAAAGTATTGATATCTACATCAAACAGACTGTCAGAATCTATTTTCAATCAAGTTATAAGCAATAGACAAACTAGATGAGTTTGAAACCTCGTTCTCTTAGCTGTCAATATTGTCAAACGTAATGGCACGCTTGTGAGCTGTGAGAAAAGTGTAGCGTAACCATACACACAGACGATCCGATAATATTTGTACTTCTCATTCTGTGTGTGTCTACGTGACATAATTAGTTTAATTAGCAAATAAAATGTTCTTTTAATCATATTGTGAACTACCTAACTTATTAATATACCAGTTTTTGTCTACGGCTCCGCACGCGAATGTATCAGCTATTATGGTGATTTTTAAACTAATATATCTTTATAAAAACACTAAATACTCACTGAAGTTTACCACAATATATCCGAGAAAATCACATCCAAATTGGTTAAGCTGCTTCTGAGATTAACGCTAACAAACACGCAGACTAACAGTCAAAAGTTGTAAAAACTATTGTTTTGAGTATTTAACTACTACTTTAATAAAGATCCCCTTCATTAGTGTTTCTTTAATATCTTTAGTGTACAAACATCGACGTCTTATAATTTCATTATATGTACTAGCTGACCCGCGCAATCTCGTCTGCGTCTCCTGTTGCGCCAAGCGTGAATAAATTTGTTTACCACAAAAAAGGTAATTGAGGTGAGCTAACCTTAAAAGATAGATATGCTGTCGCTGACTTTTTTTTAAATTTTTAAAGAGACACAATTCTTAAGTAATTTTTTTATAAAAATAAGCGTTTACGCGCACAATGGAAGATCTCAAATGTAATCATTTTGCCTGTTTTTGCAAGATTTTTCACTGATGCTCAGTTCCTTTAGGTTGTAGCCTGATACTGTAGAGTATATATTCGTATATAGATATTTGATTAGTGAGATTAGATAACTGAGCTATCTAACACTGAAAGAATTTTTCAAATCAAACCAGTACTTCCAGAGATTAACGCGTTCAACCAAACTAGCCAGCAGACTCTTTGGCTTTGTAATATTATTATGTAATATTGATGTACATATACCTAGACTTATTCACTTATTTTTGTAACTTGAAAGCTTGTTTTAACTTTCGACCATACATTTGTTTGATACTTTGGTCGGCAAATAAAAATTTAAAGTTAATCATGTATATAAATACAATCAAAATCTGCTCAGTGATTTTATAACTTGATTCTGATAAATAGAAAAAGCTTTACCGTAATACGGTGGAGACACACCCGCCGAGTTTACTGCGGTCCGGCCGTTGCGCAAACACATAGACGGACAAACACCCGGCGCTGTTTGATCTGGTAACGGGTTGCCGACTAGTAACTAAGGGTGTGCTCAGCTGCTTTTATTGTGCAAGCACATTAGAGATGAGCTTTGAGCGTAATAAACAATACCTTAATTATAAGAACATCTAAAAGATGAAGTTCATCAAACAACAAAGTTATAAAATCAGAGTAAAAATATCAATAATCTGTTAAGTCAGATATATAGAAGAATCTATATCAATTACGAGTATTTCTATATTCTATATTAATAGCCTGCCAAAGTGACTCTACTCTACCTGATGGAAAGCATGAATAGAATCCAAGAGTTCTGGTCACTATACTTATTGCAAATGCAGACAATGCGGTATGGTGACCCACACTATGGCGGCCTTGTGAGATACTTTTTCACACCACGCGTGGGGACGTAAAATGTTTGACAGTCATCGTGATAATGTAAGGCTTACACAATTACCACGATAACTGTCACTCCTGCATCAATGGGCCTCCGGTCTCACACTCACCAACGAAACACGACAACATAGATGCTGGCGCTTTAGGTTGGTCTACAGTATATGACTGTGCCGAGCTATGACCGTAACAAGTGGTTTGAGTCTCACGACAGAATGGTCAAACAAACTTACGACCACACATTTCAATTATATATCAATAGAATCATGAATTTTTCCAAACACAAGTTAATTTTATTACAAGTTTATAAGTTGACATAGATTTTGATTTAACCTAAAAAAACTATTAATCTATGTAAAATTCAAATTTCTTTTGCGAAATAAACAAGTCATAACGTCACTTTATCTTATATTATAGGTACCTATAGACAATTTTTTTTTTCATACCAGAAGTATTATCAAAGAGAATTAACCATAGATTAATAATATTTAGTAACAAATAAAAATGACATGGGAAATTTATTAAATCGTAATATTAGTTTCTCCCCTTCAATTCAGTTAATAAGTAACAAGTGTTGAAGGTATTATCTGGACAAATGGACAGCGGGACGGACCGAAAGGGTTCTGATTTGTTATTAGATATCATATCACTTGTACAGCGCCAAGTGTGTGTCCCAACTATGTTACTAATAAGTATTATTATCAGCAAAGAATATAATTGTATAAAACAACCTGTTTTGTTACAATAATACTGTTACTAATTTCCATTAACAGCCAACTCGAGTTACAGTTATGCAAAACTGTTCGTGTGGTGATGGCTACATACAATAAAGGACACCCACCAATCTTGGTCCGGATAATGACAGCACATTGATGCAGGAGTGACACTTATCGTGGTAACTGTGTAAGTCTCACATGACTGTCATGCCTTTTACGTCCCCAAGCGGGGTGAGAAAAAGCATCTCACAAGGCAGCCATAGTGTGGGTTACCATACTGCATTGTCTGCATTTGCAATGAGTATGGTGGCCACAACTCTTAGATTCTATTCATGTTTTCCATCAGGCAGAGTAGTCTTAATATAGAAAAAAAAATATATGTTAAAAATATGTATTATAGTTGTTTTTAAATATTTAATAAATTATGATCAGAATCCAATAGTATCACAATAACAAATTACAAAACAGGTTTTTACAATACGAGTACGTTAAAAAAAATACATCAACATACTTTTCTTTAAATTTATTTATTTTTAAATTTACTATTAGATATTGCCCTAGAATAATTTTCTCACAACATTTAATCATTTATTTACATGTCAACACTAATTATTATTCCTACTCTAAATAAAATAAAATAAAATGACTACACGTGAAAGGTTTTTCTTTCTATCCTAGCAACACTTAACCAACGTCAACTTATATTTGCCGCCTGTATCAGTTTTACTTTTCTGTTTGGTCATTTTATTATATATTTGTCTTCATGCCAAAGTACTTAAAATTATATGTTTTATTGGGTATAAGCCATTGAGGAATAAAATTATTATTTCAATAATAAATTGTCCACACCTAAGGAACCCACACATAGTGGTCGATGACTTGCTCACTACACATAGTGGATTATAATTATTTACTGGGAAATAGAAGATAAAGACATAATTACTAAAAGCCATTCATAGAATACTGTAAGCGAAAGTGTTAATGTATAAAAACATTTAAAAATACTTTAATATGAAATTAAACGCAATAAAATACTTACGTCATTTAATCTTTATATTTATCTAATCTTTGGTAGATACCTACAGGTAGTTCCGTTGTAAATATTTCATAATATTTAAATATATTTAACATTTTCATCATATTCATAAACAATTATTTTCAGAAACATGAAACAATGGATTTTATATTCTTTGTGTCCCCATTATGAGTTAATTCGCCGTATATCTCGGATATCAATAAAACCCTAGGTCGGAGTTTTACCATAATTATCATAATACAAGCTTTTTGACCTCCGTGTTAAGAGTACGGAGTGTCGCCACCCAAATTCATCTCGTAGATGTCGTAAAAGGGTGGCTAAGGGAGCAAACAACGTAAAAAGAAAAGAAAACTTGAAAGAAACGCCATCTAGCCAGCGTAATATGGTAGGCCATACCTTCTTTCTGAAGAGAGGCCTTTGTCCAGCTCCGATATGTTAAAGGCTGTTGATGTGATGATGAACCTTTCTTACTAAAGTAAATCAAATAAGTATTTACTTCCTCAAAATAACATATTTCAACCATGGAACTCTTGTTACGATATCTTAATTACATATGTTGTAATTTGACATACGAATGTTGGTATGAGGCCGCTTACTGCAGCTTTGAAGATGATTGCTACCATTACTGTTTCTTTCCTTTTGTATTTAAATGAAAATATGAAGTTCGTACAATCAACACATCCTGTCTTACAAGAGTCTAGCACAAACATGAAATGGACGCAAAAAACACCCAGACTCAGAACAACAATTTGTGGATCACATAAAGTGGGACATCACTTTGTGTTCGATCATTACATGTGAGAATTGAACCCACGACACTCAGTGCAGTAAAAACGCTATGCGATCAGTGCAGGCCTTCCAGAAAACTGTTAGCCTTTTCTTCCCTTACGTGATTATCAGAGGCTCAAGCGCCTGCAATTGTTCACGAGCAGCGTTAGTAACTTACTATCGAGTGGCCTGTCTGCTTTGCCATAAAAAACACATTAAAAATGCAAAGACACTGTTACGATCCACGCAAAACAACATATATACATACATACGTCACAGATACTAGTTGTTCTTCAATATGTGGTGTTTTCTTTTACTGAAAGTTAAAAAAGAACCAACCTTTTCTGATAAAGGCGGGGTCCAATTTAATTGATGATCCAATATATTTTTCCTACGTATGTAATATAGTAAACATTTCTCAATTAATTGGCTTCAAGGACATTCACTAATGTTCAAAGTCAGTTCTCTTAATCAAAATGTAAAGAACAAATAAAAGTAATACGTGGGCAAGTATTTGTTTTTTTAAAACAAATTCAAGCAAACATTTGTTTTAGGTTGAACGTGGCTTTGCGCTCTGATTGGTTTTAGTCGCACGTTTGAAGGTACAGTCGGCAAGGAACTGTCGAAGGAGACTTAATGATACAGATATTTATAATTTTATTCTTTCTTCCTTCTTCTTTTCTATTTACTTTTCACTTTTGTTGCGCATATCCCAGTTTTTTAGTTTACAGTAAGGGCTCCATACGTTGTAAGAAGCTTGGGTTGTATTACGCATGTAGGATTCAATTACAGATTGCAAAATGCATATATTTAATACCTCCATACTGTATAATATACTTTTATATTTATTATTTTTGTAACTTACGTTCCTTTTCTTCCATTACTATCATGTGGCAAAGTAACCATTTATGTTAGGCATAACATTTAGAAATGTGCATGAAAATAGACTATTTAATTGTAAGCATAATGAAAAATATTACATAATTAGAAATTCTCATGTTTTAATGGTTATCTGAAATGTTATTTTTTAATTTAATGTCTGTAGAAGAATGATTAAAACCAGTTCGATAGTTTCGAAGTAAATCTTCTGCAAACAAGCAAATCTAAGCATAACACTATGACACGTTCACTCAATTGAATTCAGAGAATAATATAACCTTACTTTGGATGTGTTTACACAACAATATTGTCCGTCAAATCTCCGGTTTGCCGTGAAGCAAGCATCACAGGTCGCACACACCATCGCTCGGCGGGGTGTCTACTCTAAGCTAATATTGAAGTATCTTTTATTTTATTTCTTTATGTCCGGACGCAAATGACACCTGTCATAAATGTACCTGGCTCCCACGGGCGTTCTTTGGTTCGATTTAAAAAGATTATAACCTCAATGAGTTTAGGTAAACAAAAGAACAAACCATCGGATATCAATTGTTCGCAAAACGTCCATAAGTGACAATGTTTTGTAAACTTTTTTTTTTAAAATAATGCGAGTCATTGACTGCTTTGTGTAGAAAAAGTATTAAAGCATAAAATCACTGATCTAAACATGTTTTTTTCACAATCCGTAACTAGTAAAAAATTACAACGTTAACAATACGTGACACCGAAATAATATAAAACCAAATGCTAAATTATGAACACCAGATACCTAATTTACTGTTTTTATGTTAAAAAAGATTAAATTTAAAATGAGATGTACTTATCCATTATATAGATTAAAAATATGAAATGTCACCACGCCTGTTGATCCGACGAGGGTTACCGAGCAACCTACACATGTGGACGTCACCACTGTAAAGAGAAGGAAACCTTGGTACAAACCCTATTGCAACTCGTCTGGTCAGCGTGGTATAATAGGCTAAAACCTCCTTTCCAGCAGTGATGCCTATTTCCAGCAGTGGACTGTAAAAGGCCCACTTGTAAATTCACACCACATCAATAGGATGTCGTGTGAATTTATAAGTGGGCCCACTCTACAACTCTCAATCTGCAATACAATTATATATGCTTACTTTATAAGTATGTCTCGGCTATAGAGAATGTCATCAAAACATCATGATTTATTTAACAATAAAATAACACAATAACAGGGAGAAAATAAATAAGGTACAACTTTATGCATCAACCTCTGATCCTCATTAGTTGGACTACGTTGGATTTAAGTTATTTTTAGTAACTTTCATAAGTCCAAAGCGCAACACTAATAAGACTCATGATGTGTGATGTCTTCCGAAAGTGAATGTATGTCTTAAGATGAACATACATACATACAAAAAAAATGGCACCTTTTTTCTCCTGAGGGGTAGGCAGAAGCATACTAAAGGCCCACTTTACGTCACTGTTTTGGTCCCACGTAATAGATGGCGAACTTATTGCCGCTAAATGGGATGTTTTATTTGCCAGAGCCTCGTCCGTCGATCAACAGGTGCATTACTTGTAGGTGAGACTGGCTTGGGACCCTAAGTTCTTGGTGGGAACCCTATGCACCCCTCTTGAGATCTACCTTTATTAATTTATCTTATCTACTTTTGATTAGAAATAGAAGACATTAAGAATTTTTAATTTTTCTTAAAAAATATTTTCTCTTTTGTTACAGCACCAAAACTAATGATTCCACCCGCCGAATACGTCACTCAAGGCGGTATCGGCAGCCCCCAGGAAGGACTGCGCACACCCACAGGCACACAAATGATGGCTAACCCTCTCTTGAGCATCAACAACACCGGCCGGACAAACTTCACCAACAAACAACTCACGGAACTCGAAAAAGAATTTCACTTCAATAAATATCTAACACGAGCACGAAGGATAGAAATAGCTTCTGCACTTCAACTTAACGAAACACAAGTTAAAATCTGGTTTCAGAATCGACGGATGAAACAAAAGAAACGAATCAAAGAAGGTCTGATTGTCGCCCCCGAAGTACCGACCACTACTACGTCACAAAGCAGTGCTGTTGGCTCTAGTGAGAACAGTCGCGAGTCCAGCTAAATCGATAGCTATCAATTCCAAAGACAATTTCTCATTGATTTATAATGATTGAATTCTGATCGTGAAACATTTAGAACAGGAGTTTAGGCGAGTTATAATATGTATTGTGTTACAGTCTAAGATTTTCGGTGGTACCATTTTAATTGTGGAAGAAAAAAACATGAATATTTTTTTATTGATCAAAAGTCAATAACTTTTACAGTTTCAGAGGACTTCTACAGATGATAAATAAATTTTTAACACTCTCGTTCCTTATGTTTTAGGTTAGAATTTGTTTATGTTTATTCGATAACAAAACAACTTCTGTTGCTTAAAAATTTGATATATATATATAAAATCACACCTTCTTTCCCGAAGGAGTAGGCAGAGGCATAATAAACGTCCCTTTTTCGCCAGTATTTCGGTCCCACGTAATAGTTGGCGATCCTATTGCCGCTAATCGAAATGGTCCGTCGACCAGAAGGTGCACTTACAGGTGAGATTGGCTTGTGGCCCTAAGTTCTTGGTGGTAACCCTATGTACCCCATGGAAATATGAATGTTTTATAATATTAAAACATGAATAAATATAGCAATTTGATATTGTCATAGAATTTGGAATTCGATTGGTTATTGATGTCGACAACTGGAAAGGAAATTTATTCCAAAAGAGGTTAATATAATACTATGTAATAAAGGCTCAATTAACCTGATTAGTATAAACCAAGGATGTGTCAACCTAAATACAATTTTCCTAGAATAAAGTGTACATTTGAAATTATTAGGTTAGTTTTAAAATAAACTGTTTTAATAAAAAAAAAAACATCTAGAAACATCTGTTAAGAAAATATTTAAATATATAATATCATTAGGATTTGTATTTTTTTAATTTATTTTTAATTCTCTATGGGTAGACCAAAGTTTGTTTCTTATTTATTGGATACGGACAGTAACATTACCAGAGACTATACTGCCATTTTATTTAAACAATCGGTTTGATCGGCGCAATCCATTCATAAATTTTCAAATACTTCTTTTTTACAATTTTATAATTTATCCAAAGACCCTGGAGACGGCGATGAATCACCTACACTTCGAAATTCCTAACGCCCTTATTTTCCTTAAAAAAATTTACATGAGCTGTCGTTCTCAAAATTGACTAACTTCGTCACTTAATTGTACTTGTAAATTGTGACTGCAATCGTTTTATTTTTTTAAGGTACACCAATTCACAGCCCTGATTGTAAATACATACTTTACTGTGGTACTATTACCTCAGTCCCGTTACTCTGTCAAGATTTATAGTACTCTCTTACTTAGCTAACGTTTTTTTTCAGTATTCGTTTTTTTATTGTTATTCAATTCTTAGGAAGGTAACCGGCCAGGAATAAAATAAAATATTTTATTTTTACAAATTGTGTCGACCTCAAACAAAATTAGGAAAAGAACGGGTAGATACTGTTGATGATAATGATTTATATATTTATTTTTTTCATTGAGACACACTTGTCCAAAGTCCGATAGTCACCGATAGCCACAGGAGGCCGATAGTCGCCACTATCGCGGTGACTTACACACGTCTAATTATTTCAGTTATAAAGTTATTTGATTCTAAATTTGTGTGTATGACTATATTTCTTTACTGTTCTATATTTCTGCTACTTCTAATCTACTTTTTAGAATGTTCATAATGTTACTGACTGTTCCTCACATGATGAAAATGTTTTGTAACATATATATTGTATAAGGTACCTAGTTAACTGCGATTGATGCCCAGTATGAGTACATACGATACAGGTTCTGTTAACACAAATATATTTAAACGAGTAATAAATCGAACTAAACTACGTGTTAACCGACCTTTTCTCGTACTGTTTCATTGAGAAAATTCGTTCAAAGTGTACTGACAGTTTGAACGGATTTTCTCTTTCTCTTTGATTATCTACTACTTACGTAAAAGATTTGACACTGAATTCTGAATTAAACACAATTATTTTACAAATACCTTCAACTGGCACCTAAGAATTACATCAAATATGCATAGGCGTCTAATATTTGGCAGTTGTTTTGAGAATTAACTGAAGAAATCAATCGCAATTACGATTATTATAAAGGATTACAATGAAGTGTACGTGTCTGTAAGCATTAGGTACCCTCTAGCATGTTGATACTAGTCTTAATTTTGTAATTACGTTGTGTACAGACAGTATTGTATATAACGCTCTCGTGTTAAGTCAGTTTCAGTGTATATTATGTAATAAGATAGTGATTACTTCTTTATCATTAAATTAATTGTACCTATTTTCATTTATTGAAGTTTTATTACCTGCATGGACTGCCAGAATTATTTTCAGGGGCTTGCATCTACTTCTACAAATACTATTAAGCAATCTCAAACATTGAGTTATTCTAGGTCTTGAATTATGAAATCTGGATGTCGTATGACAGCTGTTTCCGGATCCCTCCTATGTCAGGCGCAGAGCGGCACATCTTGTGGTTTTAGTCGGTCTGATTCCGATACCGCACCTCGCCGTAAACCCCGGTAGGGTGGCGGCCCGAGGGGGTCTTCATACTTTAAAAAAAAAAGTCTTGAATTATGAAGTCTTTGTTTTTATTATATAAGTTAATGTATTTTTTTCTAAATATTTTATATCTATTAATTAAATTAATCACCCATAGAATCGATGCATCTTTGCAAACACAGTAGCAATTTATTGATACCCTTCACGAAGAAATCGACTGGACGAGAGGCAACATCTCGCGTCTCATTAGTAGTCGAAAAAATATAAAGGCAGCCTATTTTTTTCTTTTTTCTGACATGGGTACCCCCATGCAAGTACAACCTCCAATCCTCTCCCGGCGACCATACCTGTATCTATTCTAATAATATTAAAGTGCGTTTAACGAAACGAACAAACTTCAGCTGAACGTTTGTTGAACGCACTAAATTATGAATTACTGGTGCAAATAAAAAAATATTTTGTTGTTGGATAACTCATTTATTTTGGAAAGAATACAACATTATACTTTGACAAGTGGGAGTCGAGTATCGATGAAAAATGTTGCAAAAACTGGTGAAAAAGACAGAAAAAGTTGCTCAGATGAAAATCTACACTTGTATAATAAATATTAAAGGCTGGGACAGACAGCGTGTGGGCCAAACAGCGTGTGAGGCAGATCAGTAGTGTCAGTTGTCTGGCGTAACCTATACAAATTTGGGCACTGTTAAAGTAATGACAGGCCTGTCTAGTGGCTAGTGACTCTGACGTCTAAGCTGAAGGCCGCGACCGTTCATAACTCCTACGCAGGTCCATCCATGTATAGGGTGGGCCACGAATTCGTTAATATTTGAAAGAATCATACAAAAAATATTTGATACATTATAAAAATTGTTTATTTACAGGAAAGCTAATTAGTTAAAACTTATTGTTTAAAAATTACATTGTCTAAATGACAACCGTTTCGACGTTTGCGCTCTTTTAAGCAAGCACCGAAATTTTCAAATACTCGTCGGCAAAGAGATCGTGAAATCGCCAACATCTCTTCGCAGATTTTTTGTTTTAGTTGACGTAGTATATTTGATTTATTGATGTAAACACGATTTTTCAAATCTATATATATAAAAGAAAGTGGTGTTAGTTACACCACTTATAACTCAAGAACGGCTGAACGGATTTAGCTAAAAATTGGTGAGGAGGTAGCTTAGAACCAGGAGACGGACATAGGATACTTTTTATCCCGTTAGAACGGGTTTAAGTAAAAAAAATCTGCTTATTTATTGACTATAAGGCGGAACAGAGTTCGCGGGGTAAGCTAGTAACCCTATAAAAAGAAGTCTGCTGCCTGCGCCTCGTTCTGAAATCAGTTTTTCTGGAAACATGTCTTTGACCACCGGCTCCACTACTTGTCACACATCATCATCATCTTGTTCAAACCATGTGTTACGATTGTAGCCAGCAAGTTCCAGTAGCATCGACCCCAAGAACTCCCGTAACATGTTTGTACGGGATGTTAGATTCAAATGTTAACGAACTCTTGGCCCACCTTATACAATCACACCTGTGGTTAGGTCAGAAGCTGTAAGCGTACGTGATGCTGAGGAATTATACTATCATAATATCTGTGAGTCAAATAGTCCGTGTACGTGTGGTAACGGATTAAGAATACATAGTGTTACCACCCCTATTCATCCCGTGGGTGTCGTAAAAGGCGACTAAGGGAAAATATGCAAGACAACATCACTACAACGAGAAGGAAAACTTGAAACAAACCGTATTCCAACCCGTCTGGCCAGCGTGGTATAGTAGGCCAAAACCTCCTTGCTAAGGAGAGGCCTATGTCCAGTAGTGGACTATAAAAGGCTGTTGATGAAATAGACGAAAAATTGAGTTTTGCATTGTGGCGTGATTAGACGGTCTAGTTTCTAGGAAGTTAGGTAGCCCCGGACATGTCGGAAAAAACTTAGTGCGAATCAGGGGTAATATCTGTAACAATTTGTATGTATAAAATCGTTTGTCGTTTAGTAATCCCTAGGGAACCTATCAGTAGTTAATATAAAACCTACTGTTAGACATTTTGAAAAAATAAAACAGCTTTTTTAAAAATAAGCTATATTTAAAAAATATCATGCTACATCACATTCATAAGGCAAACGATTACCTGTACATAATGTTAAATTACATTCACAATTTAAACACGAATTTAACAACAATTGCATCTATTTAGTAGATAAAACGTTATAAATATAATATCAAAACTCGTCCTACGGTATACAACTCCATCTATAATCTAAGCACGCAAACTAACGACTACTAGCGACATCTATGTAACAGGAATGTTAGCATTTTGAAAGTGTATTAGTTTTAATTATGCGGATAGATGGCAGCACGATAACAGAAAAATAAAACGCATTTCAATACAATAATAATGGTATCAGTAAGTATTTTAAACTACATATTATTGTGCGTATTAACAACCCTTATAATATAACTTACGCTAACCTCTTGGTAACTGAAACCCGTGACAATTCTTTACTTTGGTGCAATAACTAGTATTTATATCGTATTATTGTATATAGTATATTAAAACCCATTTTGAATTAAAACCACCTATCGAAATACTTTAGAATTTCTAAACAAATAATCGTTTATCATTTAAAAATTTAGAATTACAATTTATCAACAATATTCAATTATGAGAATGAATTGATTAAATATTAAAATTATTGCTACAAATTAATGTCTATAATGTTAATCACAGACTATAAGGTTGTATGATATCATCCTTTGGTATATTATTAAACACATAGTATATATGTATAATGTGGTGTTATTTCTAAACAAAAATTTCATTATAATATTTGTGTGTGGTATACATGTCACAGTCTGAACTCTTGACCAGTCAAAAGTATTTTTAACTACAACACCGACCTGGTGGTAATGGTCCCTCTTTTTTTTAACGTGTGGTAACCCCTTCGGGCCGTCACCCCATCGGGGTTTACGACGGGGTGGTGAGTCGGTAACAGCTGTTATTACGAAATTCAGATCATGGTAATGGCACCTGTTCTAACCTCACCCAAATGACTAAAATAGTAGATGGTTCCTAAAGCCGTAGTCAGAGGTTAAGAGTCCAGACTGTAACATATGTATTTTCACCCTCTACCCTTTACCTTAAGTACCCTAATTAGCACTGAATCTAATTAAGAACCTTAAAAATGCCCAAAATATTAATAATATTACATTATTATGGTACTCAACTTATGCTGAGTACCAAAATAATGTCGATATTGTCATTAATAAATATTTCTATGGATGTCAAAATCGTAGAAACAGAATGAGAAATTAAGCGGATTAATAATTAATTATGTGAATTAAGTACCAAATATTTTTAGTGATTAAATTTATCAGCTTTAACATTGAGGTATTATATTTAATAGAAGACGCCATCTGTGTTCGATAAACAAACACTTTCTTTGTAATTTAATGTAATGTGGTGCCAAGATTACGTCTCATTCAAAACTTTATTACGAATTAAGAGAATACTTACGGTTAGTACTTCGTGATGGAATAAAACTACAATCAACTGTGACCTATCACATGTTTTCTTTCCAATAAGCTGCATGTTTTCTTGCTTGAAACAATGTAGCGTCTGAAAACGGCTTATGGACAAAGCGTAAATAAATAGTAACCTTAACTTACGAACGATTCATTGATTAATGACAATGGACTGTGGTTTTATTAAATCACTAATACTAAGAACTGTTTATATTTTAGTGGTTTCTTTGATCTCGTATGTGAGATTATTTTCGTTAAGTTTCTTGATAATGTTCGTGTTCTTGAAGGCTGCAGCCGTGGTCATGACGCCGCCACTGAAAACATACAACGAAATATTTAATCTTGGAAGGTTTATGTGTTGGGATCATCATTAACTGCCGCGATGGTGTAGCGGTAATGAATGCGACTGCTATGCTTAAGGTCTCGAGTTCGATTTCCGGGTCGGACCAAATGTTTGTATGATCTGCAAATATTTGTTTCGAAGTTTGGGTGTTTTCTATATATATGTATTAACAAAAAAGTATATAAGTATTCTATCAGTTAGTCTAGTTATCATAGTACAAGCTCTGCTTAGTTTGAAACTAGATGATGTTACAGCCCACTGCTGGACATAGGAGTGTCTTCGAAAAGAGGTTTTGGATGGTTTCAAGTTTTTCTTCTATTTGCGGTGATGTTGTTTTGTGGAGTTTCTTCCTTAGTCGCCTCGTACGACACCCACACGATGAATAGGGGTGTGTGACACGTCATTCATATTCTTAATCCATCACCTCACTGACAACTATCCCACGACAACAGAAACCACCAACTAACTAATTTTTTTATTACATTTTAAGAGACTTGTGGTGGCAGATAGGTGGAGGCTAAGACCCGCTGTTAAGGTATAAACACCACTTACTCCTGGCTACTGTGTCCTGTTCATGTAATAATCCAGGTACTTAGAGTAGGTAGTTTGGATTATACTACTATGTTAACCAGCATGCTGACAAACACGAAAAAAATGATCACGCTCATCACACAAACCTGTCCTGAGTGGGAATCGAACCCACAACTTATGGTTTAGCAGTGAGGATCACTAACCACTGGACCAAGGGGCCAGTCATGTCTGAATATAAACTGTAACATGTACTCACGGGATGGGCATCATCTCCCTCTCAGTGAGGAGGGTGACGGCCGAGGCCAGAACGGCCACGCACGTGGCTCCGTACCCAGGGTTGACGCCGCGCACCTGATACGAATCAATTTTAAAATCCTTAATAAAACTTATAATGACGTAATAAAAAAAAATTTTTTGTTTATGAAATTGCCCGCATTAGGAATATATCCTGTTTGGTGAACACTTTGCTAACAACCAAGAAACAAACACAAAGAACACGTGAAAATGATGTTATAAAAGGGTTTTGTCAATTAATTATGTCGTTATTCGGATAAAAATCAATTTGATGCGGTTTCAAATAATGAAATGGAAGTAACATCATTGGCAATTAATATATGGTGAGAGAAAGAGAGAGAGATGAGATGTAGTATGAAACACTTTTTATCAAAGAAAAACTAGTGTTAAATAAAACAATACAAACCACAGCCACAACCTTCTTGTTAGGCTTGCCCTCAGCCTCAGTTCCTTCATCCCACCCCTCGCCGATCAGATCAAAAGTGAAATGAGAATTATTCATAACGATATCGGTAGGACCATCTTTAGTCACATATCCCATCGAGAAGAGCTTGGGATATTTAAGAAGAAGGTTCCTGGTGAGCGAGATCTTGGACATCAAGAAGAAAATAGCAGCTGCGATGATGGTCAGGCTCGTTTGGAAGAAAGTGCCGGCCTTGAAGTATGCCTTGAATTGTACGGGGCGCTTCTGCTCCCACTGGTACATGTAGCGTTGGGAGCGGTAGATCACGGACTCGTCCGCTCCGAGGAACGGGAGGTAGTAATTGTCCTGACCTTCCTTCTTGTGCATCAAGCTGTAAAGAAGACGTTGGAGAAGTTGTTTTAATCAACCACAAACAACAAGTAAATATGTTAGTAAGCGCAAAATTTAAACGGTCGGGTACGTTACACCGATTAAGCCCGAATTAAGTTTTTAAAAAAGAAAAAAATATTAAAGATGGCCGAGTAATTGTGAATTATAAGAAAATCCCTTAAATAGCACTAAAGCCGGAGTAATGCTATGGACTCATGGAAAACGAGTGCTAAGTTATTCTTTCGTTGTTTACCATCGACGATAGCCCTTCTTCACCTGATTCTAGGCCAAAAAAGATTCTCAAGTTGCAGATGTCTATTATATAGGCCGTGATAGTCACTTTCCTTTAGTTGTCAACAAAAAGAAGGCCATGTTTCAGCTTAGACGGGACAGTTTGACCGGAGGCCAAGATCTCGAAGAAAACTGCTGCTAATCCAATCTAAATGTTATAACTGATGATGATGATGTACTCCTAACTGATCTTGGCCCCGGTGGCCAGTCTCAATGGAGACCATACAACTACGCTGGAGATTTTACAGTGTACAAGTGTGTGCGCACACACAGGTGCACTCTCTGTTCCCGCACTCTCACAATCCGTTGGGACGTTTATCCAACACAACCGGCTAGATATCGGATTAATGTTGCAAACATAAAAATATTATCAATATAAATTTAAACTCACACTCTACACAGCTTTGGTTTAAAGTGAGGTAAGGACTCAGGGTACAACTGCTTCCGTAGCGGACGAAGCTCATTGCTGTGTTGAATACTGTAAGAAATAGTCAAAAAAAACTAACACCAATCCAATATTAAGTAGGTGAAATTCCACTACAGTATTTATACAGTAACATATAATTGTATTTCTCTTAATTCATTACCACACAGATCCTCTCAGGTTTAAGGATTTTTATCCGTGTGGACACTGATTAGGAATACATAGCGCCAACACCCCTATTCATCCCGTGGGTATCGTAAGAATCGAGAGTAAGCTAGAGAGGACAACAGCTCGGCAAACAGAAGGACAACTTGACACAACCTTGTTGCCAACCAGTCTTGCCAATATGCTATATATATAATCCAGTCATTTGGTATTTTTACCTGGAAAGTTTTCTGGAATACATAAATTGTAGGATTTTTTTTGTAAGGTAATGTATAATATATTTATCTAGTAGTATGCGTCAGAAAAGAGATATTGTATAAAACAGTTATTAGGCGCCATTTTTTCAATAAGGTGGCGCGAGCGGCAAAGTTGAAATTCGAAAAGAGCGTACCAAAATCCATAAAACAACCAATTTTCTAAACTCCCGGTAAACTTTCCAGGTAACCCCCTTTTTTCTGGCCAAATGACTAGGCTAGAAGTAGGCCAAAACCTCCTTTAAACAAAGAAGCCTATAACGACACGTGATGTATTGACAGTATCCATTTAAACATAACAACTCGTTTGAAACAAAACAGGGGAATTCCCCGCAAGTTTCGAACAAAAGTCGATACACGAAATAACTTAAAGGGATACTTGTCATTGTAAATGTATAATAAAGTGTTTTACATACAGGTCTGTATTGTACCTTTAAAGTATTTATATTTATTTATAAGTATTTTGACTTAGCATATCCTAAACAGTCAGGATCTCCGTTTTTTTTACACCAGCATCTTTGGTTACTTAGCTACGCCCCTGATGGATACAATTATAATCTTGGTATGAAGCGATCCAGCCAGACGGCACAACGTCATCTATCAAGGTATGGATAAAATCTTAGCAGTCACTAAATAAATATGAATAATGAGTATTACCCTTTGATCAGCGACTCCCAGGTGCCATAGTTGACGACTCCACGTCCCTCAGACTTCGCCATGGCCTCTGGTGGTATACGTGTGTCGAGATACGATCGTACCGAGTTCAGTGTTCCTACAAAATTTTCTTTCAGTTATTATTTCATGAGTTTATCCTGAAGGTGATAATATTTAAGGTGAAAAAATAAATTCAGCCGTATCGTATTAAAACTACAAACCGATCGCATTCAAGTTTGGTAAAAACGGTTCGAAGCAAAGAAGAAAGGTGATAATTTAATTGTCGATGTGGTGCAATGCGCCGGTTCGATCTCGGTCAATTTACTGAAATTGGGGCAATCGTTAAACGTATTGTTTTTGTATGACCCATTTTTTAAATAAATAAAAATTAGATAACAAAATACAAAAAAAAAAACAATTCCATGCATTTCTTATATGTGAATTTTTAGGTCACGAAAACTTTGGAATAAAAAAAATAAGTCTTTCGAAAACTCCGTTCGGTTCAGTCAATCAGGCCAAATCGGCTAATGGAATGGGATGGAATTCGGTACTTTCAGAGATAAATTATAATCAGAAATAGGAAACAGGTTATTTCTATTACAGAATATGGAATTAGTGTACATTTACGCGAGCAAACCGCTGGATGGAAAAAGTACCTCCAAAGTTCTGTTGTAGAAAGACGACCCCCAAGTCGTTGGGGATGCTGTCCCAGCCGCACGCGCTGATGATGAACACACCCGCTTCGCGAGCCACCTCGTCGTAACGAAGCTGCATCAGCTCCATGAACTGTCACCAATCATTTTATAAGCTTATATCCTGTGTCGCGGGGGACTTTGCATGTGATGCAGAACAACAATTTTTGAATCAGACAAATATCGTCCCATGTAGGGATCGAACTCACAACACTTAGCAAAGTAAAAAGCGGCCGTGTAACACTACGTCATCCATGCAGTCTATTTGCCCTTGATTTCATTGTTTCATATTTTATAACGTGAATGTTGAGGTTTTAATACATCTGACTGAAGACACAGACTGACATGACGCACCCCTGAATCCGTCCGTGTGGTGACAGATTAAAAATATATAATGTCACCATCACTAGTCATCTCGTGGCTGTCGGAAGAGGCGACTAAGAGAACAAATCACTTCAGGAAAATATTCCTACAAAGAGAAGGAAAATTTCCAACCCGTCTGACCAGAGTGGTATAGTAGGCCAAAACCTCCTTACTCAGGAGAGGTCTTACTATGTCCAGCAAGGGACTGTTAAGGCCAGCCTTTAGTTATCTGCAGTTGGACATAGGTCTCTTTAAAAATGAGGTTTTGGCATACTATACCACGCTGCCAAAACGAGTTGGGAAAGGTTTTGTTTCAAGTGTTTCATATCTTCATTTTTTTTTTGTTTTTCTGTGCAGTCAACCCCCTTGGGTTGAATAGAGGTGGTGATACTGTATTCTTAATCCGTCATCACACTAACGGTTTATGCTATTCTAACTCTAGTCGTAATTATCGTGGTAACTTACAAAAGTCAGTGTTATAAATTACCAGTGAACCATAGCTCTAGTTATCGCACAATTATTGACGGTTAACGAAGATTACAAAGCAGAATGTCTAATGAGAAAACATTCCGTCATTAAGTGATACCGAGAATGGCCTTGTATAACGTCGCGAATAATGTAGAAAGCAACATAAAAATAAAATATAAAAATGTTTCTTATTTACACAAAGAACAAAGTAATTTGAACTTTTTCTGAACATCCCAAATTAATAATAATCTTAGCTAGCGCATCTCACATACAGCCATCTAATACCAAACTAAGCAGATCTTATTTTAATGGTAACCATCGCGGTATATATACTTAAAAATAAAGTAAATTAAACACAAAGACACCAGGATTTGCTTCCTTAGTCGACTCTTACCACATTACCATATTCTTAATCCATCACCAAACGGACGAAAACCGAGGAATCAACCCTTGACAACAAGCGTTTTGATTGCCTGTATGATACATTTGATAATTTTCTAATAATGTTTACGTTTCAGGAACGCTAATATGGCTATGGGGGCAGGATATAATAACAATATATCTCACTACTAGAGATTTTGGAAATCATTTGCAAACTACCAACTGCAATGATCTGAGTCTTGGATGGGTTCATTTTCAGACCGTAAGTATTCCTCCACTTATATATTTTATCCAGCTCAGTATTTGTTGCGTTCATAGCATCAGTCAAATTAACTAATGATGCCCTGGAATAAATCTGAAGATCCGTTTAGGTGGTAGGAAGAAGGCAGCTCTTTAATGTTATCATCAGTATGATAGATATATCGGCGGTGAGTATTTGCTACCATGATACCTGATAGTTACATATGTCTCCATGTTACTATCGCCAGGATCTTTTAAATTTAGACTCAGCTATCAGTTTTTTCTTGATTACGGATTTAATGTCTTCAGTTAACCACGGTGACAGAAGACATCAGACCCCATTTCTTGGACTGACGCATATTCATTGTATAGTCGTTAAAAGTTCAACTTTATCATCAATACAGTCGGCGCTAAAAAGAGATGATGAGGCGATGTTGTTGGCATCCCTTACCAAGATATCTAAATCCTGCCCTTGAAGTTTCGCTGCAGGATAGTCTTCGCTTTAGGTTTAAGAGTTCGGAGGCGGTTGAATAAGTAAACCAAGTCGTGATAAGAAAACTTGTCATCAGAGCACTAGTGTTTAACTGTGTGGTTAGGGGAGGAAACAAGAATAAAGTCTAACACAGACGGAGCTGAGAGTGTGGAATAATGCATTGCATTAGAAAGAAGAAAAGGCAGATTGCCAGATCGAATTATGCATTGAAAAGTTAATGACCGAGTATCATTTTAAGGAGGCAGGTATTGGCCCATAATTATGGAATGACTGAACGAATGAGTAAGTTGCTCTAGAAGCAATTCAAACGATGAAAAGAAGTCGACGTGCAAGAAAGGACAATAAAACACACAAAGAAGGATATCAGAATGAAGTAGTTTAACTTCCAGGAAAATATTTTCACCTGCATTAGTTGGTGGGGCCGTAGCGAGAAACTTATAATAGAATAAGAAATTTGAGACCGTAGATAGATAACTACACCACCGCCGCCATCCATAGCTCAATCATGCCTGAGGAGGTTAAATCCTAATAAGAGTATACAAAAGAGAGTGAGCAGAGCTTTAGCCACAATTCAGAGATAAGTATAGCTAACTTCGGACAGTTCTTCGAGCAGGAGCACACCTGCCTTGTTCGCCTTGCTCCTTACTGAACCATCTGAACATTCATAACTAATGCCATATGTCATTAAGTCTCGTGCAGTTTTAATAGTCCGCTGCTGGACATGGCTAAAGAGATTTAGAAAAGTGGTGTTATCCTACTATACCACGCTGGCCTGAGGGTTGGCATCGTACGTCGCCTAAATAGAGAGTTCACCCAAAGGTAGTGCCGCTGTCTGGATAGTTTAACAAAAACAGTTCCCAGATTCCTCATATGACAGACATACAGTGGCACACCATGTGGTTTATTCGGTTCGATTTCGACGCACCATACCACCGCAAACCCCGATGGGTTGACGGTCCGCAGGGGTTTTCATACGTTAAAAAAGGAAAGTGTTAACAATAACTATAAAATTAAACTCGCCAATTTCTATTAACATAAAATAGTCTATTTTCATTAGCTAATTCGGTGATATAATGGCGGCGTAATGCGACTGCTGTGTATAGATTTCGGATACGATTCCTGAGTCGGACCGAATGTTTGTGATCTGGCAATATCTGTTTTTAAGGGTCTTGTCACTGTATATTATGTACGTATTTACAACAAAAAAGTATTAATTCTTCTATCAGCCATTCTAGCTTATACAGTACAAGCTCTGCTTAGTTAGAAACTAGACGGTGTATTGTACCATTGTGCCTTACCTGTGGCTCTCCGCTAACATCAACATAGTGTGTTTTGTTATCAATGGCGGCTTTAACGACAGGCTCTCCGTACATTCGATAAGGGCCACAGCAGTTGACCAACACCTTTGCCTGCGCGCACATCTCCTTAAGAGATTTCTCATCGCCGACATCGGCTATTATTATTTTCACAGCTGACAGATCTGATTCTGGAATTAAAACATAAAAATATATTTTTTATAGATATACTATAATCTCTTTTCTAAGGAAAAGTCTATGTCCAGGTAGGCGGTTAAAGGCTACTGATGGGACATTACAATATTTGAGTAGGAAGATTGCAAACATTTGAGTTACAAGTAACATCAGAAGAGTGTACGTTATATGTTGAGCAGTTATATAACTAGCACTCCTTAATCATTGTCCTATTTGTGGTACATGTGGACAAATGAGCAGACACAGCCATGAGTAGCGTGTTTGGCGGTACCTGCAACTGCAACCTGCAAATCCAGAGCCACAGAGTGCTTTGCACGAACTGTGGAGGAGTCGTGACACCGGGAGTCTCACTTACTCAGTGAAAAGCAACGAAAAAAAAGGGCAGCAATCGTGAGGACTGCTGACGCCACCAAGAATAAATATACGTGGTTTTTTTATTTGTAAAAATATTCTAGTTTCGTAAACACAGTACAAAATATAAATACAATTTAATGAAAATATACATTACACACACAGAACCGGATACATACGGATATCATTGCGTGAGTGCCGGATATCGTAAGTTGTTGCATGTGCATTTAAAAATACTAGTAGCCCTATTAAACGTGGCCATAGAAGTCTTCACTTTAAAAAGCTGGTTTTCTGTAAAGCTGTGGTATTTCTAATAGAGTCAGGCCAATTGTGCGACGGATGGTTCTACCACCATAAAGTGTCCAAGCAAGCAAGTTTCTTCCATTGCCTTAAACGTAACGTAAGTTCAAGAAACCGAGGATTGAGATAATCTTGATTTTCCCCTTTTTACTTTGCAAAGTCCCGACAAAGGATGTAATATAAACTAGTATTTGACCACGTAAAGAGATAGAAGACTCAAAAGGAATTTATAGAGAGAATGTGTGTAAATGTGAGTTTCTGAAGAGGTCATTAATTATCATCCTTTATCAGCCTTTAACAGTCCACTACCGGACATAGGCCTCTCCTTAACAAGGAGGTTTTGGTCTACTGTATCTTTAATTCTCTTTGCGGTGATATTATATTATATTCGTAATTTGCTCCCTTAATCGCCAATCGCCTCTTCCGATACCCGTGTGATGAATAGGGGGTCACCACATGTACCATATTGTAAATAAATTACACCCGACATTCATGGGATGAGTATTGGGGGTGACAATAATTATTTCTAATCCATCTCCACACGGAGATCGCAGAAGAGGTCGTCTACAGTAAATACTTATCGACGAAATCTGATGTTTGATGAATGTGGACGAAGCAAAACTGTGTTAGTGTGTAAATGGAGATCAATTGTCTGTGCCTACCCCTCTGGGAAATAAATGTGACTATATGTTAAACTAATGGCACCAAAGCAGTGATTAATACTCTATGTATTCCCGCAAATATAGAAGCGTGTTTCGTTTTGTTTAAAGTGTTGTACATGGCGTAACTGGACTCAAATAGAACGTACACATGGCTGCGTGTGCGCAGGTCTTTTTATGAGTTATTCTGTCTATTTTATTTCCAGTTAGTTTTGTACTATAATAGCTAGGTATTTTCAATTAATTTTAATTAATCTTCGTTAGCGCTTAGAGGTGAGAATATATAAGGATATATAATATGAGTAATGCAATTTTCCTCCTCGTATGCGCGATAAGACACAAATGAACACAATTTTACTGATCAAAACTTCAAACTTCATTTATATTACCGACTTAATAAACAAATAAAAAGTAAAAGATGATTTTTTATTAAATTCAGAAGTTTTTCACATTCAAAATATAAAAAAAACCTGAAGGATTTTACACCGTTTGCATAAGCAAAAATGTAAATGTAAATTATTACATTTTGATTGTTTAGCATCGCGTGTATTTAACAAATGATATTCAGTGTTACATTATCTATACTAGTATTATAAAGCTGAAGAGTTTGTTCGATTGAACGTGCTGATCTTAGGAATTAACGTTCCGAATTGAAAAAATATTTCAATGTTGAATAGCCCATTTTTAGAAGAAGGCTACACTAGTTAAACATCTCGCTACGACAAGTAGAAACGGTGACGGCAGTGTTACTATACAGTCTGCCTTACTTTCGTTATAGGTCTGATTAAAAATCTGAAGAATTAATATTGTGTAGGAATGAATTTACATGCACAAAGTATTAAAATTATTTCATTTAATATTAATATTTCTAACAAATAGTTAATATGAATAGATATAAAACTAAATCTGTCTTGAAAGTACTTTTTATTACTAATATAGGGTGGGCCACAATTAGTTAATAATTGAAAAAACCGTATAAAAAACCATTTGATATATGTATTATAAAAAATGTTTATAAAAGAAAGCTAACTAGATAGAATTTAAAAAAAAATACATCATCTACATGACCACCGTTTCGACGTTTGCACTCTTCTAAGCGAGCACCGAAACTTTAGAATACTCGTTGGCAAGAAGACCGCAAAATCGCCGATATATCTTCGCTGATTTTTTCTTCAACTGGACTATATACACTACGTATATAGTTTACTGATGTAGACACGATTCTTCAAATAACCCCATAAAAAAGTCTGCTGAGGATAGATCTCGACTTCTGGATGGCCATGGAATGTCGACTCATTGGATGTGTGACAAGTGGTTTCATCTTGTTAAAACCACGTGTTATGATTGTAGGCAGCAAATTCCAGTAGCATCAGTCCCAAGAACTCTCGTAACATGTTTGCGCGAAATGTTAGATTCAAATGTTAACGAATTCTTGACCCACCCATATAGTCCCCGTGCTTCACCCAGGTGGAAAACTTAGGTGACGCACGCGTCTCTCTTCGCAGGATACCCATGTAAAATGTTGCTAAGCGCGCGGAATACGTTGCACCGATAAGATAGTTAAATATATTGTTATAATATTAGACACGATCAACAATTACTACTCTTCATAGAAAAAATATCTAAATACGACTAGCGCGTTGGTGTCATTATACTGAGCAGTGGCGTAATATTAACACTGTGTACTAATTTACGGCAATAAACTACAGAATGTCCTTCAACACTATTAATAAACATTGTCAGATCAAAATAACAATTAACAAGTAAGGAATGGCCAATAGATGTACAAGACTACAATTCCTGAACTGGTTTTATGGCCTAGCCACTAGACTCTAGTAGCTACAGGATAATTATCTACTTCGTTTACTAGTCAAACTAGTTCCAGAAGAAATTTAACTATATATTTGACGAATGAATTTAATATTATGATGAGTTCAATTATTTATTTTGTGTCTGAAAGTAATTTATTTATATATAGGTTATTTTAATGATCACCAAAGTGACGATTAGCATGATGAAAAGCATAAATAGAATCCATGATTTGAGACCACCATACTCATTGTGAATGCAGTATGGTAACGCATACTATGCCGGCCTTTTGAGATACTTTTTCGCGCCCCACTTGAAGACGTAAAAGACATGACAGTTATCGCAGCAGTGAAAGGCTCCCACACGTACCACAATGACTGTCACCCGTGCATCAATGGGTCTACGGTCTCGCGCTCACTTTAGGTTGGTCGGTCTTCTGTAAGATAGTAGCACTTCCCCGGTTAAACCGACTCGTTCATGCTGAAATCAATGTGAATCTACTACTTATAGGTATGTTTGTATTTAATGATAAGAATGTTTATTAGCGGTCTGGTTACATATAATATATACCTATAGTACAAACTGACGAACTTTTTGTGTGATATAAGGAAACACGCGTACGGGTCATAGTGAATTTTCGGCCCTTAAATATGTCAAAAGTGGCAGCCTGGACCTCTATCTCAAGTTTTTTTAAATTATTTATTTATTAGAGTGCAGAATTAAAATTAAAAATGCATAAACAATACAACACAACCAATACAACACAAGTTTATGGTGTTCTGAGCGTGAATACCTAGCCGAAGATTCTCCCCTATGATACTCGCCTTAATGATAAAATTTCCGAATATTCTTTCTTAGGGGGTAGTTAAAACTTAGAAGAATCAACACCCAAAATTTCATATTTGTGGCCCCAGTAGTTTAGGCTCTGCGTTGACGAAGCAGTCAGTACGCTGACGCAAATAATTGCCCATGTTTAGATTAAATTGCGCAACGCAGACATCCGAGTATATACGACCTCAGAGATATTTGAAATTCAAAATAAAATTTAAATAATAATTAAAAACTGGGATTGTGGTCGGAGACACGAGGAAGTATTAGGCCATATGCTAATGGCTCTTTTACATGATGGACCATCGTACTGTTTCACTAAGATGGCCCAGCTAGTTAGAGCGTAGTTGTCGCATAGCTTGTGGTGCGGTAGGATGGCGATAGGACGGATGGCCAGTATCGGTTTTTCGTCCGCACACCAAAGGAAGTGGACCCAGTCATGGTTGCATCTACACGTGGCCCATAGCACAGTGTGCGTTCAAAAGCCGTTGAGTTTGGACGTGTGGACGTTCATTCTTTGTTCAATAAAACGGCAAAACAGTTCCCTAATTAAAAAACCTTACACATATAGACGAATATGGTACAGGAATGTCAAAGGATTGATACTTTTGTAGCGAAGTTATTTAAGAACAATCTACCTTAACAGTCTACATAGACAAAGGCCTCTCCTATGAAAAGAGGTTTTAGTCTATTATACCACACTGGCCAGACAGGTTAGTTGGCAGGGTTTGTTTCAAGTTTCCCTTCTCTTTTCATTGATGTAATGGGTAGTTTGCTCCCGTATGCTTCCGCTACGACCTATAGGTTGAATAGTTGTGGTGGCACATGGAAAATAAACAAATATTCTAGTCTTCTTCATTTTTTAATATTCATAATTATTTTGCCTTTTTTATAACCCTCATGCTAGGAATATATCCTGTGTGGCGGGTACTTTATAAACAATCATAAACGGACACAAAAACAAACTTAGATCAACAATTTGTTGATCACACAAAGTGTTGTCTCATGTGGAGATCGAACCCACAACATTCAGCGCAGGAGGAAATGGCGCATGGCGACCGCTTAAACCACTACGCCACTCGTTTGGTCTTCAGCGACGAAATAAATTCTTTTTAGAAATCTTAATTCTTGTGTATATTAAAAAAATAATAATACGTTTTGTATAGATATAATGCAGAAGCGGCTAAAGCTTCCATGTCCAACATCTAGAACACAATTGAATGTCGCCATCAATGGCGTTTTAACTATCGCATGGCCGCCACATTGATGCACTGCTGCCATTTAGAGGAGCTGTAACACGTGTGCAGCTGTTGTATATGAGTTAACTGCCATGTCGATCTAGCGGTTATGTCAGACCATGATTTCTTGGATTCGATACCCGGGTTGGGCCAAAAAGGTTTTATTGAGTTTTAATCCTGTGCGCTATGTCGATGACCTTGTGTCTCTGATGGATCATGTCGTTTCTGACATGATCCTTTCCATAGCAGGCTGAGTTACTTTGAAGTTGTGGACCAGCCGTACCATAAATGTCCACTTTTCGGCTCCGTGTCATAACAAGTGGGCGGATTGATTAAAGGCGAGTCGACGAACCGACCCAAATGCTGCCCAACCCAACAAGATTCTTCTATTCACCTTATCCTCGAATTTATTTCTACCTGATTGCAATATGCCCGAGGTACACAAATTTTTGAACAACTTCGAGAACGGCACCGCGACCAGTTCCGGCAGCACATGTTAATTGAACATGACCTTGGATTTATCCAAGTTTATCCGTAGGCCGATGTGTGCAGAAGAGTCAGCCAGATCATTCAGCGTCTGTTGTAGGTCCTGCATCATCTTTGCCATAGATAGGGACATCACAATGAGTCATTTGAGGATTAACGCCACAATGAATCACTATCAATACATACATAAAATAAAATAATAAATAATACGAAACTGGAACCCATTTTGGAAAAATTATGTTATTCGTAAACTATTTAATGGGGCCCGACTGTGAAAAACATCACCATTCCTTGGCAGTCGGGTAAAACCCTTCTAGTAAAAATATTCAAAATCCGAATTGGTCAAATAATGATGACTATGCATAAATGGGATTTGTTTTTATAAGTCATTATTTGTACATTATTGATTAGTCATAATACATAGAACAACAAAAAAAAATGATACGTAAAAATAACGTGTTTTTATAAATTTATTCCTAAATAATTTTTTGATGTTGGTATCAATATCACGGGTATGAAAAATGTGTTTGAAACAGATCATTGAAATATAGTAGCCAACCATTGCCCTCTATGCATACATTCAAAGAAAAAACAATGGCGTGAAACGTACCCATCAGCAATATTGAAATTGATTTGAAATGTGACACTGTATCTTTTTTTTTAAGACTACTAGGCATAAATCCTGTGTCGCGGGTGACTTTACAAACGTACAAGAAACGGACACACAGAACACTCAGACTCAGAACAACAATTTACAGATCACACAAAGTGATGCCCAGTGTGAGGTTTGAACCCACAACATTCAGTGCAGTAGATAGCGGCGTGGTGACCGCTTAAACAACTAGGCCAACTGTACAATCGAGATATTTATCTAAATATCTATGCCCAATAATTTACGTATGTACCAAAGAGTGCAATTTACTAATCATTACGTAACCGTAAACCAGCATTATACGGACGACCATGACCTTAACTATGATGAAAGAACCACTCGAACTATACCGTGAGTTAGCACATTAAAGTTTACTTACCAGTTTTCTGGGAAGCTTCTTTAATGACGTCATTGAGTTTATTTTCCGATCGTCCCGCGATCCCCCACGAGCCAATTTGATACTTCTTCGCAAACTCCACCATATGAATGACCGCCTGTTTTCCTGTGAACCCCGTCGCACCGAATATTACCACGTCTAAACGAGACATCTGTGAAACAGATTTCATATAACATATTAACAAAACTTACATGCATACAGATGCCTAATATATTATGATTTTAATTACATATGGATATTATTATGTTCATAAATTTAAAACTTTTGATTTAGGCGCGCATTTTTGACATTTTATTCATTTTATCTATGGCATGTGTGTCAAATGCCTTGATAAGAAACTGGCGAAAAAGTTAAATTGTCGAAAGAGTTAGAAAAATTAACACGTGTAATAGCGATATAATAATCTAAAATTGCGTTATTCTTTAAGGGTAGGTAAGAAATTAATTTTAATTTTATACTTGCAGATTAAAGTATATGATATTATGTACATGTGTGACGTTACGAATCAGCCGAGTGCGTGCACGCCCAATATAAATTATCCTAATAACGTGTACTAATATGTAAATAAAGTACAATTAAGACAAAGTAATTATAATATTTTATATTGAAATATTTCACTTTATATCAAGTGATTTCTTTTTAAACGTAAGTTTATAAAAAAAATTTAATATCCTCACACATCTCAAACACGGTCGTTTAATCCCTAGCTAGGCAAAATCTATGCTATGGTAACCAGATTGCTGGTAAACACACTTATATATATCTAAATACATGCATATTATTTACACTCACATTACTCATAGGCGCGAGCGCTTTCACATTGAGATCTTTGCGCATTTTAATGAAAATTACATGATACTGTTGTAGAAAAAAAAATTAGAAATAAAACTAGAAAATAGAATTAGAAATTAGAACTATTACAAAAGTATTATAAGTATTTAGTGTTTAAAAATAAGATTTAATAACTGTTTCTTTGCATATCAGATTATGTGTGTTTGTCCTCGCTGACATTAAGAACAGTCATTGAGTTACCTAAACATTTTTTTAACCGACTTCAAAAAAGAAAAGGTTCTAGTTCTATAGTAATTTTTTTTCGACTTCTTGTTTTGTTTTGGCTTGGTACCGACCATACAAATTTTAGCTACCTAGCACATATTATAATAACATTTTATTTAAATTAATAGGTCATTAGATCACGACAAGATTTGTCAAACGTACGTACATTTAAAATTTTATTGAGAATAACTTACTGTGTAAACTTTTGATTTAAGTAATTAGAAAAAGTCGCACATTTTTGAACAAATAAATAATTAAGTTTATTTTATCTCTTTAGTGTTTCTGGGTAGATTTCATTTGTTTTTTTTTTTGAAGTCGGTTAATATTATTTTTTGTTGGTATCTTGGATCAACAACAAACCGTATTTCCAAGTGCACTCACACGAATGCGGACACCCAGAGCTTTACCCACATTTGTAAATAGTGGTTAACTATATCGACGGAAATGATTTCAGCTGGCCTGTTTCTGAGATGGTTTTAATAGCTGCCCAAGTTGCTTTAGCGTTTCCCTCGACCTTCAGTTCTTTACTCTAGTAGTTTATTTTAAACTTGTTTTAGTAATGTAAACAATTACAAAAATTGTGATATCGTGTGTGTGTTGTTCGTAAAACTGTGTTTTCAGGGTTTTATTACTTCAAATGTAATATATTTAATACACTTGAGGAGATTCCTTCTATGCGTGTGTTTTATTTGGTGTGTGTGTTTTTATGAGAGGCTAGAAATGTTCTTTATGAAGTATATTGTAGCTAGTATATTAAACAAAGGGGAGAAAATTGAAAGGTTTTTATCGCTGAGATAATAGCGTTTTGATTTGTTCGTTGTGCGTATTGTTGACTGAATCCAAACTAAGTAAGAAATCCGTGTGAATAATTAACATTAATATAACAGGGCGCCTACGAGTCTTCAGGATGACATGGTCCAAACAGGCATCATCTTTGATTGAGATAAGATGTGCAGGAAGCAGCACAAGTTTAAATATTCCTCCTTGTGAGAGTCCAGGAGACTAGCACCCAGGTTGATACTTATGTTGCCAATAATTGTTACAGTTTCAAGTGTGTAATGCGCTTAAAGGATCTTCAAAAGTTATTAAATTATCTATATTTCTGTTTGCTGCCAATGATATACAGCAATTATAACCGCATCATGACATGTTCACACCATCAGTGAACTGTGGCTACTGAACTGGGTGTTTCTGGGTAATCTTGCTTTGAAGAACAGTACAGATAGCTAACAAATCATTTAAATATGGTAACATTATAATCGTGCTTAACCAGGACTCATACAGAAATACAATGTAACACGGTGTGTCCATAACATCCAGTAGGATGGAAATTGGTAACCCAACACCTCAACAAGTGTCATAATGTCTTTCGTCTTTTTTCTACAATCTGTGGCATTATTTTATGTAAACTGACGGAGGTGTGTATATAAAACGCGAGGGAAGCACATTTGAGTACATAATACCCCGTAATAAGTACTCATGATTTACTCCCATATGTACAAACAAGTGACTCAGCATTGGACGGACAAAGTCAAAAAATTGTTTTTATCATGAAGATATAATTACATCAGCTGATTACTCCTCTTTCTCATAATACTGAGTTTGCACAAGAATTCTTAGCAAATTATTCAATCAATGTACTTCCTAGTTATAATAAAATCATAAAAAATATTACCAATAAGTTGTCTCAAATCAAAATAAGCGTTATTTCATTGTGAAAGTTGTCTGACATACATTTTTTGCTAACAACCCTATAAAACCTTTACATCAATTAAACTGATGGAAGAATTGAATATGGTCATTTAAAAACCTACTCTACTCTACCTGAATAGTAATCACTATTGACCATAAAGAGTAGAATAGCCGAAAGCTATTAAATTAAAAAATATTTGAAAATGACCACATCTTATAACAGTATGGATCTAATTTATATTTCTATCTATCATCAACTCTTAGTACCTAAGAATTCTTTTATTCAAACAAGCTTTCATAGGACAAACTCCGCTTAGTTTGAAACTAGACGACGGCAGTATTGTGTGTCATATGTCTGAAAAATGCACACAAGTCTACGATGACGGTTCAAGATATACTGATCTATGAAGTCACGCCAGTCGATTTCTAGCACAGATCAATCGCATTTGTGGATTTATGATATTAATAAAATTACCACGATTGCGTTGTTATTATTAATGCAATATTTCTGCAATATATTAGATTTAAATCACGTAAAAAAATCGACTGCTAATTGTGCTAACAAGTCAGCCTACATTAAAAATATCAAAGTTGAGATTACATCAAATAAAACACTCATTAGAATTTTTATAGAATACGTTTGCAAAAAATGGTAAAAACAAAAAAAATATAATTATTATTTTTCTTTTTAATAATTATTTTTGTTAAAACCACACAGTCGAATTAAGAAAAGGAGGTCATAACAATTTTTAAGGTCGGTACAACGGTCATTAGCGATAAATATTGATTAAAGATAACATTACGCGACTCTTTAACAAATAAATATTTTAAAGTACTGACACAGAAAGATTAGTGTTTTGTAATGTTAGTTTAGTTTAGTTTACTAATGTTAGTTTTTACACGGTCTATGCAGGATATTTCACTCTAAATGTGAACTTATTGGTAACGCGTCCATTGTCACAATGAATCCCATTCCTAGCTAACATAATGAACGCAAATGTGAGTGTTTGTTTTTTACGCTTTCACGCCTAAACCACTTAACCGATCAAAAATTCTTTCACCAATGGAAAGCTACATTATCAGCGAGTAATATAGGTTATTTCTTACCGCGGGAACTGAGAACACCAGTTCATCAGGTCACCAGTTGTATCCCAAATTAATCGAACATTTTAATAAACCTTTAAAAAAGTTTTCAAATCATATTATACTCGTACATGCAGGAATAAAATGAATACAAAACATCCTATGCCAGCTATGTTGCTACCCACCGTTGATTAAAATTATAAGTTCTCAAGGTCAAAATGACATCATATAAACCCACTATGTAATGTCTGTTTATCATAGACAATTAATTTTTTATAACCGACGCCAAAAGAGGCAGAGATTATATATAATTTAACTCACGAGATCGTTATCTATGAACCGACTTTAAAAATTATTTTTCATTAAAATAAAAAATAAAAAATTAGTAAATAGAATTAAAATTCTATTTACTCATTTTTTTTGCTGTGTGGAAAGATCAACGGATACCACCAAAAGCTGGCTATGTCGGATTCGAACTAACGAATATTCGCACAAAGTCTCAGGTACCAGTAGCCAGGGAACCAGGTGCATTCTAGTAAGGCAATCCCTGGAACCCCGACGTACCACGGGCCACCTACGGCTTGTAGATGCCACCACCCCGTGTGAGAACCCCTATGTTCCCCTTTCTTCCTGCTCCCAAAAGGGCGAGCGTGGTCCTTAGCGCTCGCATCGCCACACCGGTCTGCTTCCGCTAGGGTGACATATTACCTTACCTGTCCTCAGGCCTGCGCTAATGGAGGCCGGAGATCGTTTAACGTCTCCGGCGCCTGAGTCTTCTACGATACCTGGCCCGTGCCCGGGCCCGGCGGACCGAGAGGGTTTTAAACCTCTCTCGGTCGCGCTCCGCCATCTCCTTCGCAAGCATAGCCTGCTCGCAGAACGAAACGGCGGCGTTCCACGCGCTCTCACTCCATATCATGGCCGCAATCATATTACTGAGCGAGATAACTCCCACTCCGATGGCCGCTACGAGATCACGCCTGTGCTCCTGCCACCCATGCCGGGCATTCAGGCAGCATGTGGAGAGCCGGTCCACGGTCCGGCCTTCGCAACGGTTGCACTCAGGCGCTAGTTCCTTGCGGATCAGATACAGGTGATCTTCGAAACATCGTTTTCCAGTGATCATCTGCGTCAGCCAGTATGAGAGGGCCCCGTGATGCCTCTCAAGCAAATTTTTCATAATGGGTCTTACCACCGAAATAACGGCGTACCTAAATTCTATCTACTCCTGAGAGTGAAATATGTTTGTTTTTAAAGACAACTCCCGCCTTAAAAATATATCACAAGCACACATAAAAGGGACACAAAGAACACATAGATTCAAAACAACAACTTGTCCCGTTTGGCCAGCCAGACCAAAACATACTTTCTGAGGAGAGTCCCATGTGCAGCCGTGGACTGTTACACTCGTAGGTAGGTTGGTTAATTTGGTTCTGTGACGATTGCTATAGTCCTTACTTTATACTTTATTGAACAAGCAAAAATATTCAAATTAAAAATTAAACTTACAATTTACAGTTCGAGAGATTACAGCTATAGATATCCACATGCATTGAAATAATAATAATAAGCTTTAAGGCGCGTGACACAGAGGCATACTGAAGCAAATTTGTTCACACTGCAGGAACGCTGAACGAAAAGGGGCTGTCGGCGCGTGCCTACGGAACTGTCAGGGGCGCACAACCGCAAATGCGCCAATATTTCGAGCTGGTGCAGCTGACCGCATAGCACGCGCACTCTCATGTGCAAGTAGACGTCCATACCAAGGACGAAGAAGCTATATACTCGTATATTAGTGTATATAGCGGGTACACCCTATATTCTTTGTAATATAGAAATCGAGTTAATTTATTTTGTATATTTTCCCCCATAAGGCTATACTTAGCCTCACGATGATTCCAAATTATGGCTATTGTGTCTATACAACATCTTCACAAATGATGCGTCATTAAAATCTCATCTGTTAATCTGTTTTGTTCTTAATCGTGTTATTAAATATTGTTTTACACTGGTTTTCTGTGGAGCCGTGGTGGACGTCTAGCGTGCGGAAGCGTGGTTCTCAAGATATTTTAATTCTAAACTATTTATTCAACGCAAAAAGTTGTTAAACTAGTAGTAATCGCCGTATAGTGGCTAAGGACATCTCGTGGATATCTTTTTTTTTTGGTTTTTTTTTTTTTATAAAAAGACAACGCCCACATTAGGAATAAATCCTGTGTCGCGGGGGACTTTACAAACATACAAGAGACGGACACAAAGAACACCCAGACTCAGAACAACAATTTGTGGATCACACAAAGTGTTTTTCCACGTAGGATTTGAACCCACAACACTCAGCGAAGTGGAGAGCGACGTGGTGACCGCTTAAACCACTAGGCCAATCATGCAGTCATCTTGTTTTAAACGTTTGTAAACGCAGAGTAAACAAGCGCACTATGCCTTGTAAATATGTATGCGATATAATGCGAGTAAGCATTTGTAATTATACTTTAAGTAGATGTTACATAATCACATAGTTACCTCAGAGGTCTCTCCAATTACAGCATAAATATAATATATATATATATGTGACCTTGGCTGTTCCGAGACGATGTAATTTTCAAAAAAAAATTTGGAAAATATGCGGAAGATAATGGCGATCTACCATTTTAAGTGATAGACAAATGACATGTGTGAACAAGTTAATATAGTTGAAATGTATAGGTTCTTATAGAAAATTTTCATATACCCACAATTAAAATGAATGTGGTAAGATTTTAAACTGCAAAATCCCGTCGACTAAATCCTGGACTTTTCTTTACGGAAGAATCCGAGAGTTCGTTCTCTCATCTATTCTGTTGTCTGTCACCAAGGTCGTAGCCACAGTGCCGCAAAATGGAGCATTTGCCGCACCTTGGATGCCGTAATCGTCGTCCGTTTACATTACGCATTTTTTTGAAAATGAAATAAAAATTATAGCAAAGTGAGAAATAGAAATATACTCTCGAAAAATCTAGCGGAAATCGAAGAAGCAGACCGGTTTTTTCAAAGTTTTCGGCATTGAGTACTGTCAGCTAGGAAGTACTTTATTTAAAAAAAAATGGTTGGGAAATTTAAATTTAATAGAGAGATATTTTAACCACTCATTTTAAAATTATGCAACATAACAGGATTTACAAGTTCAAAAAGCTTTATTTGCAAAAGATTGTAAATTAACCTTTTATAGTAACAAAATGAATAACAATTATTTTTTTAAATGTTAAAAAGTTAAGTAGTTATTTTATATTTAAAAAGTTTAATAGCCTTTTTGTCCAATAAGGACAATAAAAAATATTACTAAGCCCAAAAAAAAAAATAAGTATTGTTTATTGTGCCAAATATTTTAACTTTATCATCTGAGAAGCATTTATAAAACATATACCTTACAATAATATTTTTTTTACAAATTAATTTGCTGGTACCCAAATCTTGAATATTTTATTTTCAATTAAATTAAAAACAAAATAATCTAATATTTAATTTCTTATGGATACTAAACATAAGCAATAATAAATTAAGTGGTGAAAAAAAACGTCCATTTTATGCAAGAATACATCAACTAACAGTGTATTCAATTACAAAAGCAAGAATAATTATTTCATAATATAATATTTATATTAGGTTAAATTTTAGCTTTCAAGGGTAAAGTATTACATTTTATTAATTTCTATTAGTACTGATACCTTAACATTAAAAATTATTTGAGTATTCAAATTATCAAAAGAGTTACAATCATTTGATAATCTAAGAAATCTTAAGAGAAGAAGTGTGAGATGATGGATGAATAGACAGATGAACCAAAAGAGACAGTGGCAGTAAACTGTAGCAGTCACACCAGGCAGTGAATAATTAAGGTAAAGTTATAATATAAAAAAAAACAATAATATATCAAAAAAAATTAAATTGCTTATAGGTTTTCTTACTAATACTTATTTTTTTTTATGAAAATAAAAATGAAGGTAAAAATAAAAAAATATCAAAAGCACCTGAAGAAATTATCAGACTGTAACGATAGTATTGGTTTGATTCCAATGTCTAATGTTAAAATTAATTTAATTAATCAAAGAAATCTTGAATAAATTATTTTATATTAAAAATGTAGAATTAATCCTTGAAAACATACACTTACTTTTACCTATTAACTCTAAAAAACTATTGAAAATAATACATTAAATAATGTATAATTATTATATATATATTAAAATTAAGGCACTATCTATTTAAACTGAGGAAAATATATTTGAATATTAAAAATATGTGGGTAGGTCTGGAACCTTAAAATGCTTTTTTTCGGCATATTTCGAGTAGCAAATGGCAGTATTTTAGTTCATTACAATCATAGTCTGCAGGACTCCACCTGTTATCGCACAGAATAATAAATTTCAACCGATAACATTTTTATCAAAACAAAACCCGGCGTATTTAAAATTTTAATGTATGTACAGCATAAAACCTTTTCAAACATAGAAAATAAAAATATTTTACCTTATCTGTAACTGCTGACGTCGAATATGTAACACGATCAAATTTTATTAACGATTAAAAACGTAAAATATTTTCTTCTAGCAAAGCCGGCACGATCACGAATTATGTACGAAACAGACGATCTATCATCAACAACGATTTTCGTCCAACTGACATCACGCCTGACGGAAATAGAGATAACCAGTAACCACCACCCAATCGAATAGCTTTCAGTAATATCGATTTGAATTCCATGACTCACGAGCGACGAAGTAAACCTTATGGTCTAGAAGTTTCTGTTTACTGGCTGGTTATCGGCATTGGCCAATCTAAAAATAGTAAATTCAAGTGCAATTGAATAATAATAGATTTATGGATATAGTGCAGGCATGTATTAAAATTGACGCGTGAGGAAGAGTTCATTGATCAGTGCCTTATTGTCTTATAAATTTAATTTTACGACTTTCCTTCGAATAGAATGTGTGATAAAATATGAATGCAAAATTGCCAACAAAATAACAAGTCAAGTTTTTTCAATAATAAATATAATATTACTTAAAGCTATGTTGCCACAAACACAGTTTGTAGGTGGTAGTGCAGCAACCCGGCACAGTCCAAAGAGGGGACAGGCAGGGCCACGCCCTCTAAGGTAAGTAGCGAAGCAGCAAGCCGGTCCGTGCTGAGGCCAATACCGGACCGAGATCAATATGTGGTCACACTGGATCGTGTGTTGGCTGAAGTCCGGGCTAAAATGCTAGGGGAGCAACGTCAAGAGAGTCACTCTCCTTTAATTCGCGCAAATGAGGCCACGGGTGCAAGGGCGGTGGAGGTCAACTATCCGCCGCCAACTAAACAGAAAAAAAAGAGGAGGAGACGAAAATGGACTACCCCACAACCTCTAGCGACACATCAATCCACGGGGCAGCAGCAAATTGTGGCCACGTCGACAGAGGAAACTTGGGCCATGGTTCTTGGTCGAAAGACCAAAGCCAAGGCCGCAAAACAGGCAGCAACCACTAGCCAGTCAAAGGGGAAGCCCCAACCTAAGAGGGTTGTGCCACGGCTTCCTGCAGCTGCGGCTGTCACTGTCTCCGTACCTCCTGGATCTGAGACGAGGATAGCTACGTTAATGGAGGCCGCAAAGGCTAACATTAATCTGGGTGATCTAGGCATCACAAGCGGGCTCCGTACCAAGCGAGCGATGACCGGGGCCCTCATTTTGCAGATCCCCGGTGAAGGTAGCGCCGCTCTGGCGGACAAATTGGCAGCACGCCTACGGGAGGTACTGTCCAGCAAGGACGCTATCATTGCGCGTCCTTGTAGGGCAGGTGACCTACGGGTGTTGGACTTAGAAGAGTCCATCACCCAAGCTGAGGTCGCCAAAGCTATAGCAGCGGCGGGGGAATGTCCCATTTCCGACGTCAAAGTTGGAGATATCCGTATTTCTTCGTCACGGCTGGGTACGGCTTGGGTCCGCTGCCCGCTTGCGGCGGTTCGCAAAATTGCGAACGCCAAACGGGTGCAAGTGGGTTGGGTCTCGGCCAGGGTGGAGGCATTAGCAGCACGGCCGCTGCAGTGTTATGGGTGTCTCGAATTGGGGCATGTGAGGGCGAAATGTCCCAACGAGACAGACCGCGGTGCGCAGTGCTACACGTGCGGTGGCATAGGCCACGTGGCGCGCTGGCTGGCGTGGGCTGGTACATATCGCCGAATTGCGGCCTCCCCGTATTTGAGGCGTACCTGGACGGCCTCAGGAGCTGCATTTGCACGTACCTGTACCGTCCGGTACTTGTCCTGGGCGATTTCAACGCCCGCTCCACACAGTGGGGAGATCGTCTGGACAACGTGAGAGGAGATACACTCATTGAGTGGGCGGCGGGACTGAATCTCGGTATTGTGAACCGGGGCTCAGTGAGCACCTGCGTGCGATGGCAAGGGGAGTCAATTGTCGACCTGACGTGGGCGACTCCCCTTGGTATCGAGCAAGTGTCAGGATGGAGGGTGGCAGAAGAGGTGGTCACTTTGTCGGACCACCGTCACATCGTCTTCGATGTGGCCATCTGCCGCCCGGCCGCAGGCCTAGACCACCGCTGTAGCTGCCCTCCGCGACGATGGTCCCTCAAGCGGATGAACCGAGATATGCTCGTCGCCGCAGCCATCGTCGCAGATTGGTCAGGGGAAGAAGAACGGGTCTCGTCTGATCCAGAAGCGCAGGCGGCCTGGTTCCGTGGCGTTATGACTGACGTCTGTGACGCGTCGATGCCACGGGTCAGACCGGGAGGCAGGAGGGGTTCTGTGTACTGGTGGACAGCGGAACTCGAGCAACTTCGCACAGCGTGCTCGAGAGCCCGTCGCCGGTTTCAAAGAACCCGAAGAAGACGGCGAGCCACAGCCGAGGAGATTGCCGAAGTGAGGCGGGAGTATGGCGCCACAGCAAAAGCTGTAAGCCTTGCAATCGCGGAAGCCAAGGCTCGGTCTTGGAAGGAGCTCATACAGGGACTAGACAGGGACCCATGGGGGCGCCCTTATAAACTTGTATTGGGCAAGCTCAGACCGTGGGTCCCACCACTGACTCAGACCCTGGATCCTGTATTCGTGGGCAGAGTTGTAGATACTCTCTTCCCCAGGGACCAGGGTAGTCCCTCATGGCCTCCATTGCTGTCGGATTCCACTATGTGGTCCGACGACTTTGAGGTGACGGAGGATGAGCTGGACCGAGCCATGAAGCGACTCGCCGCCCGCAACACCGCTCCTGGCCCGGATGGGATTCCGGCTCGAGCATAGGTGTGCGCTTCGGTGATCCTAGGGAATAGGTTGAGGCAACTGTTTACCAGCTGCCTCCGTAACAGCGTATTCCCTTCTGGCTGGAAGGAAGCCAGGCTGGTACTCATCCAGAAACCTGGCAGGGCTGCAGATACTCCCTCGGCGTTCCGACCTATATGCCTGTTGGACGAGGCGGCGAAACTCTTTGAAAGAGTTATCGCAGCCCGTATCAGCCGACACCTGTCGCTAGTGGGCCCTGACTTATCAGACAACCAATTTGGCTTTCGAGAGAGACGTTCAACGCTCGACGCGATCGAACGCGTCCGCTCCTTATCGGAAGAGGTTGTCTGTCGGGGGGGAGTGACGTTGGCCGTCAGTCTTGATATAGTCAACGCCTTTAACTCCCTGCCGTGGTGGGTAATTAGAGAGGCACTGGTATATCATCAGTTGCCCCTCTACTTGCAGCACATCATCGGGGCCTATCTTCGCGATAGGTCCATATCCTATGTAGGTCGGGACGGTGAAGTACTTCAAAGGGAGGTCACATGTGGGGTTCCCCAGGGGTCGGTCTTAGGACCCCTTTTGTGGAACCTCGCGTATGATGCGGTCCTGAGGACCAGTCTACCCCTTGGAGTGAGTGTCGTCTGCTACGCGGACGACACTCTAGTACTGGCTAGGGGGTATGGCTTCCAAGAAGTCCTGGAGCTCGCCGAGTTAGGGGTGACCTGTGTCGTCCAAAATATCAGCGATTTGGGTCTACGGGTTGCACCTCATAAGACGGAAGCCCTGTGGTTCCACAGGAAACGCGGAGGTGTCGTTCCTACCAGCTCGTTTATAAAAGTGGAAGGAGCGGAGGTCGAGGTCGGTCGACACATTAAGTACCTCGGCCTAACCTTGGACAGTCGCTGGAGCTTCGAGGAGCATTTCGAGCGGATGATCCCACGAGTTCGGGGGGTGGCGGGCTCCCTACAAAGGCTGTTGCCTAACATAGGGGGCCCACGAGAAGAAGTGCGCCGCCTCTACTGTGCGGTGCTACGATCCATGGCCCTCTACGGAGCGCCGATATGGGCCAAGCGCATATCGGCCTCCTCCCGCTGCAGAGCTAAGCTCAATCGAGCGCAGCGGGTAGCGGCCATTCGGATCGTACGAGGATACCGCACCATCTCGTCTGAGGCGGCAACAGTCCTGGCACGTTTTCTGCCCTTTGATATCCTGGCCGATATGGACGCGAGGATCTATGACCGTATTCGCGCTATCCGCCGGGATGAGAGTGGGGAAGACCAGGACGAGCTCGAAATGCGGCAGAGCGCCCACCGACAGGCATTGACGCAATGGCGCGCGCGGCTGGAACAGCCACAAAATGCGCGCCAACGCGCTGTCGGTGCCGTTCTGCCCAACCTCGAAGCTTGGGTAGGTAGGGAGGGAGGTCGCGTCACCTACCGACTGACGCAGATACTCACCGGGCATGGTTGCTTCGGTGAGTATCTGAATAAGATCGGACGCGAGGAGACGGTACACTGTCACCACTGCGCAGCCGACTGGGACTCCGCCCAGCATACGCTGGAAGACTGCCCCGCGTGGGCATCTGAACGCGGAGCCCTAGTCGATGAAATAGGACGAGACCTATCGCCGCCAGCAATCGTTGCTGCCATGCTGGCGGGTGAGGAAAGCTGGGCCGCAGTGGTCTCTTTCTGCGAAACTGTTATGCTCCAGAAAGAGACCGCTGAACGGGATCGGGAGAGAGCCGATCCCGAACGAAGAAGACGCCGGCGGCGTTATGAGCCGTCGACGGGACCGCGAGTCGCCAGAGAGTGGGGTCCTCTGGTGGCGGATTAGTTGCTGCGGTCTGCGATGGAATGATTTGTTTCGGCCTGGTAGCAAAAATGCGATCGGGTCGCAACAAATTATAACAACCGGACTGATAGGTGGGGTTGCCTTTATGGCGTCCCCAGGATAGGGTCTGACTAGGCGCGGCGTTGATTCTGGAGGGGACCTGAAATAACATGGTCCGGGTCCCCTTCAGAGAAGGACGCTTGAGACCGGCCGCGGGGTGGTTTTTAGTGGAAACACCACATACTCCTGGCTCCTGCGTCCCCAAGGAGTCGGAGATCCGAAGGGATTTTCCAACCCGACAACAAAAAAAAAAAAAAAAAAAAAAAAAGGTGGTAGTGCAGCACTACACAAAAGAGATGAATTTAAATGAGGACGCCACATTCGTACATGGGGTAACCCAGCTAGAACTACTCAACTGGTTTTGATACCTTCGTAATTTATTTATCAAACTATAATTTTTATTACTTATAGATCTCCTAAAGTTTGTTGGCCCTTCCTTGGTATTCCGTTGCCAAAGAATAGTGTGCAAGAATGATAAATGCAGTTGTGCTTACTTCATCATCATCATCATCTCAGCCAAAATACATCCACTGCTGCACATAGGTGATGCAGAGAGATGTGTAGCAGGTGTAACATTAGAGTTAGTAGTGTTGATTTTTCAATTTGCGTATAAATATTTTATATAACGATTTATATATAAAAGGAAACACATATCTACATACATATGCTAGGTAGTAGGGCCACGCTGATTTCAGCAGGACCGGACCGGCTCGACCGGGGCAGTACTACCCTCCCACAGAAGACCAACCTCAAGCACCAGCATCCGTGTTGTCGTGTTTCGTTGGTGAGTGTGAGACCGGAGTCCCATTGGTGCAGGGGTGACAGTTATCGTGGTAACTGTGTAAACCTTACACTGTCACGATGACTGGACGTAAAAACGTCCCCAAGCTGGGCGTGAAAAGCATCTCACAAGGCCGCCATAGTCTGGGTCACCTAATTGCATTGTCTGCATTTGTAATGAGTATGGTGACCACAACTTTTGGATTCTGTTCATGCTTTCCATCAGGTGGAGTAGTCATTTTGGCAGGCTTTTAATATACAAAAAAAAATACATACACACATAAATACATACATATTCATACAATGATGAATATGCAAGTAATTATTCTGATGACTCCGTTAACAAGTCTCCGTAAAGTTGGCGTTTTTTTTTTTTTATCGTGTGGACACCCCCTCGGACCGTCACCCCACCGGGGCTTACGGCGGGGTGGTGTGTCGGAATCGGACCGACTAAAACCACACGGTGTGCCACTCTGCGCCTGAGATAGGAGGGATCCGGGAACCGCTGCTATTACGACATCCAGGTCCCTCCTATCCGTAAAGCTTGCGTACTCTAACCTTAAAGGTTAATAGGTTGACAGGCCTTCTTATATCCAGTGGGAGGGTGTTCCAGAGGTTTACAACTTGGACAGTGAAGAACGAATGGACAACACGGGAATTATGTGATGGACATAGAAGGAGGAGATTATCGGAGGAACGAAGATTTCTGTCATGGTTAGAGCAAAGATATTGTATATGAGTTGTTAGGTAAGCGGGTGGGTTAGGAGAGTGGATAGTGGATAGGAGGCATTATCCTCTTTCCCCCCGTCGACCTCCGTCTGCCAACTCGCGGGACCACCAGTAAACTTCCTTCTGTGGAGTTCGACGACCTCGGACACGGGGCATGGTCGCATCGCAGATCTGCGTAATCGCATCACGAAAGCGACCAGCCCCCATGTCGACCCCTCGGCTGGGGCCTGTGAAGACAGCCAAGAGTAAATTATGGCCACCTCCTCTAGTCTTGGTGGTCTTGGCGGCCGCCCACTCCTCTACAGCCTCATCCCTTGCGTCCGTTCTAGGGAAACCCCATGCAATGGACTTTGCGTTGAAGTCTCTCACCACAAGGACGTGTCCAGATGTTAGTCGCCGTATCGAGGTCTCTAAGTTGTTGAGAAGGCCTCGAAGTCGCTCAAACTCCGATTGGAGAAGAAGTATATACCGTATATGGTGATCCCCCTCCACTCAGCAGCAACATATCCAGTGCCCTTGTATCTTAGCGACAAAGGTGAGGAATGAGCCACCGTGGAGCTGACGACTGCTACGGAGCCGTCCCGGACACCCAACCAGTTTGGACGGAGAGGAACATAATAGGGCTCCGCGGCTACGGCAACACCAATCGACCACTGCGCCATGGTTTGCAGAAAGAGGTCCTGTGCCGCGGCACAGTGGTTCAAGTAAGTCTGGACAAGAAGCCTGGAGACTCGATCCATTACTCGATCGTCCCTACAGCCCTCTCTATAGGCGACGACGTTGGCGCACGAACTACGTCGCAGGCAGCCTCGGCTGACTGGCTAGACTCCGACGGGACCGATCGGCACACAGAGCAGCAGAGTGCTCTGCCTCCCCTCACTGCCTAGCGTGTGCGGCGGGCAATAGGCCTGCCAATCACCAGATGGGCAAGGGAGCTGCAAACCTCTCCGCAGTTTTTCGGCAAAAGTATCCGACGTCTTAGCACTTTCAGCCCCAGGAAACTCCAGAACTCATGCTTCCGTTTGGGTGAGGCGCATCTTGACACCTACAGGCCCGAATTGATTTGTGAGACTGTTGTGGTGATCCCGGATAGTCTCGAAAGAAGAAGCTGCGTAAACTACAGAGTTTACGCGGCTTCTTCTGGGTGGCCACTGCTACCAATGACGACTGTGGGGTAGAGGCTATTTTTTGGGTAGCCCTCTTACCCCGTTTTCTCGATTTCTTGATCGACCCGACTATCTGCCACCCGTCTCTTGAGGGAGCAGAAGTAGAGGGGCAAGATATAGGTGTCGGAGTTGGAAGCGGAGGGTATTCAACCCTCGTTTTTGCGCTATCTTTAGGCCAGCCTTACGAGCCGCTATAGTTGCTGCCACTTTTACTGCTCTAACTGTCTTCGCAGCAGCCACAGGGGCGGACGTAACTGTTGGCGTCGCATACGACACACGACTACCTGCACTGAAAACCGAAGCCGGCGGTGACGTCTTCGATTGTCTGATCTTCGCTCTATTCGCTGCGAGAGGCGTCCGACGACGAAATATTTTTATTATTATATATTATATATGATATTATATATTATATATAGCTATATATGAAACATAAAGAATTTCATATAATTTTTGCATATAGTTTTAATTACTCTCAACTTAATAGTTCCGTTTTCACTTCTATTTATGTGTACATTTGCACAAGTATGCAATAAATGTTGCAGTTAATGGGATACTCAAATTTAAATGAATTTCGAACCACCTATGAGAAACAACTCCTACATAAAACAAAAACCTTAATTTTTGGAGACACAAACATTGATTTACTTAGTAATGACAGTTAAACTAGACGCTACAATACAATGCTCATAGAATCCGGCTATAAACTTATCAATGAGAAAGCTCCAGAACACTGCACTCGTGAAACAGCGTCGACAAAAACGATAATAGATCATATGGCAACTAACATGAAACAACACCTTCATCATGGCTATAATTAAGTCATCATTATCAGATCACAAGAACATCTATCTAGGACTTGAAAGAGTAATTCCGGCACAGAAGTAGAAAATACAGTATGAGGCTATCGAGCATTCGAAACTGTATAAAATCGTGGAATCTACTCAGTATGAAAATAATACACATAATTACAATGTATTGGACGACTACATAAAAAAGGCCATACGTGAAGCCAAAATAAAAAAATGAAAAATAATTAATGAACCCCAAGAGGAATAGATTCACCGACAAGTGATTTTAGGGATAAGCGAAAGGAATGCGCTGTGGACTAGATTAAAATAGGACCCTAACAACCGTAAAAGTACAAATGCAATTCAAAACCAAAAGAGATCTCTTGGCGCAATAAATCAAGGGCACAAAAGAAAAATATAATACTTTTACGGGGAATTTATAAAATCTGAAGGAAAGCCAAAGAACATGTGCAAATTAATCAATAATCTTTCAAACAATAGGGCACCTGCTAGTTGTGCTCCCCCAAATTTGAAGCTTGATAATGGCACTTTAGCTACTACACCTACAGAGATATGTGAAATTTTCAATAGGTTTTTTGCAAGCTTAGGAACACAATTAGCAAACTTGATACCTACCACTAATTGCTATGTTGATACGTATACAATACCTAAACTTAGCCAAAATTTGTTACACTGTGAACTAACCCATCTCCACCCATGTACTATCAAGGAAGTGTCTTATATTATTGATGAATGAGATCCCAATACAAATACAGGAATTGATGGTATAAGTACAAAAGCTTTAAAATGTACTCGTATAAAAGATCTTGTCATTCAAAACCTAATATATTGCTTAAATTCCCTTCTGAAGAGTGGGACCTTTCCGGATAAGTTAAAGATCGCTAGGGTTACTCCTATCTACAAGAATGGTGTTAAATAAAATCCTGGCAATTACAGACCGGTTTCAGTGTTGCAAGTACTCTTCAAAATATTAGAAAAGATTATATATGAAAGACTGGATGAGTATTTAAGCAAAATTAAATTTATATACAATCAACAATACGGTTTTCGACCTCAATCTAGCACACTCAGTGCTACTATTGATTTAATTACCAATATCAAAACAAAAATAGACAAAAAACAGATAGCCCTGGGGGGTGTTCATTGATCTAAAAAAAAAAAGCGTTTGACACCGTCAGTCATACTCTGCTACTCAAGAAACTTTTGAGTATTGGTATTGCCGGAGCTGCCTACAACATCCTTGAGTCTTACTCGAGTGATCGATATCAGGTAGTTAAAGTGGGAGAATACCAAAGTAGTCGCGAACGGTTAACCTGCGGGGTACCTCAGGGATCTATCCTAGGACCTTTATTGTTTCTAGTGTACATTAACAACATGCACCAAGCAGAGCTATAGGGGCATTTAACTTTATATGCAGATGGCACATGTTTGTTTTATTTTGAAAGCAATATCACTGAAATCGCTGAACGTGCTCAATCTGATCTTAACATACTCCAAAAATGGTTTCAGCACAACCTCCTTACAGTCAATACTTCTAAAACATCATACATACTTACGTAACAGTCTTTTACTGGCTGAATTGGCGACGTCTTAGTTCATCACCTGGTATTATTATATCTAATAGCGGTAATATGTAGAGTTACATGTATGTGTGTTATACATGTATGTGTTATATATTTATGTGTTTATGTAGGTATATTTGCTTATTTATGGTGAAACTAGTCTATATTTATTAAATCCTCTGTCAATTACTTCTTATCCTTAAGTGCACCTACCTCATACTTTCTCTGCATCGCCCAATCGGCTGACTGGCAGAAAATGCCTTAGGCATTAAGTCCGCCGATGTATGTATTTGTGCGCATAAAGTTGTAAATAAATAAATAAAATAAATAATATTTAAAGCCAAAAATAAAAACTGATTATCCTCAACTTAGAATGAATGGGGCAGTGTCGCGAATTAGTAAACAAGAAGAATACCTTGGATTGATACTGGATAGCAACTTAACATGGAACGCCCATATACAACATATCACAAATAAACTTTCTTCACTTATAGGCTCATTACACTAGAATAGTGTAATGTATTCTCAAAAAAATTCGGCCTCTAATCTACAATTCCCTTGTTAAACCTCATTTATTGTAACATACCTCATAGAATTATGGGGAAATGCGTCTGATACAAACTTAAGGCCAATTCAAATCTTACAGAATAAGATAATCAAAATGTTACATAATTATGACTTTCTTACACCAACTAAAACTATTTACAGAGACACAAAACTACTTTACATAAAAAAACTTTTCATAGACAAGACATGTATATTAATTTATAAAATAAATCATAAACTCATACATTCACAAATTAGTTTCATAATGAAGGGTAAGGCCAATAATAAATATGCCACACGTCGCGCCAATCACCTCGTATTGCCTAACTTAAGAACTAACTATGGAAAACGCAACTTAACGTTTGGGGGAGCAGAGATTTAAAGCAAACTTCCAGCGGCTGTAAAAGAAGCAAATTCAAATATATAATAATGAAACATTTTAAGCAACATCTTTTCACTCAGGGTACTGTCTTATTACAGGAGTGCAGAGAACTTGCTCCTTACCGTGGTAGCAACTTTATTTTTGTTCTACCCGCACCGAGATAATAATTTTATGTTATTTGTGTAATATTGTTTTCATGTAAGTGACAATTGTCTTAATGTAAAATAAAGATCGTTAAACTGAAAGAAACTCCGAGCATGGTCCTCTCCATTGCTCTTTGGATGACTTTGAGCCTTCTTATCAAGCCCATAGTGAGCGACCACGTCTCTGCGCCGTAAGTCAACACTGGCAACACACTGGTCAAAGGTTTTTGTCTTTTGACACTGCGGTATTTGTGAAAAGAAAACGTTCCGTAGCTTCCCGAACGCTGCCCAACCTAGCTGGATACGACGATTGACCTCTTTATCGAAGTTGGACCTACCTAACTGAATAGTTTGTCTTAGATACACGTAGTCATCAACCACTTCGAGGGTAGATTCTCCCATTTTCACTGGAGTGGTTGTGATATGGGCATTCAGCACAATTTTGTCTTTACTACACTCGTTTAGAGACACTACTGAGCTCATCAAGCATTGTGTTAAGATCTTCTACGGTTTCAGCTATGACAACTATATCATCAGCAAATCAAAGGTGGGTGGCATACTCGCCATTGATGTTAATGCCAAGTCTACTCTAGTCTAGAAACTTGAAAATGTCCTCCATTCATTTAAACACTTTAATACTTCGAGTCAATTGGGTACCGCTGAAGAGACTGTAGCACAGCCCAAGTTTCGATCGAATCAAAAGCTTTCTCATAGTCCACAAAGGCCGAGAATAGTGGAAGGTTATACTCTTCGGACTTCTGTATAACTTTTTTTTTTAACGTGTGGAAACCCCCTGTCCACTGTCACCCACCGGGTTTACGGCGGGCTGGTGTGTCGGAATCGGACCGACTAAAACCACACGGTGTGCCACTCTGCGCCTCACACAGGAGGGATCCGGGAACAGCTGTTATTACGACATCCAGATCCCTCTTAGCGCCTGCCCGCTAACGCGGGCACCATTAGCGGATAAACTCTCCATTTAAGCGACGTACGGCACACGCGGACGTCGCCTCCTCGCGGCTAGCCACTGTAGCGGACGGAGAGGAAAACCCGTCCCGTCCACCCGCGGCCACACTCAAGGCGGCATGAGGTCCGAAGTCCGGCGCCGAATTGGGTCCGAGTGGAGGTCGTCCTCCAGGGCCCTCTACGCCACCTCCTTCCACGAAATTACGTCTTCGCAGAAGGTTGCGACCGCAGTAAAACAACTGTCGCTACCGACCATGGAGCGTATAACGGCCGGTAGCGAGAGATCTACTCCAATAACTGCAGTGAGGACCCCGCGCTGCGCCGCCCAGGCGGAATAAACCGCTAGCGTGTGCTGAGCCGAGTCCTCACTGCAGTCACAGTGGTGACAGGCGGGACTCCATTCCCTCCTGTCGACCGAATGCAGATACTTCCCGAAGCAACCGTGCCCGGAAAGAACCTGCGTCAGTCGGAAGGAAAGGGTCCCATGCTATCGCCCTGCCCATTCGGTGATGACCGGCTGGAGAGCCTCCACGGCGGAAAAGCCAGCACGTGGAGCCTCCAACCGCGACGACTAACGAGCCATCGTACCTCGACGAGTGGCCTCACGCCACTCGCGTATCTCTTCGGGCGGGGGCCGTATGCAGCTTGCCGCCCGGAAGTCAACCATTCGCCGATAAACTTCGGCGAGCAATTCCGCCTCCAAATGTCACGGAGGAGTACCGGTCAAGGCGCATGCCGCCTCCGTCGACACGGTGCAGTAACCGCGTATGGCTCTAACAGCCAATTTCCTCTGAGGGCTTGCCTCTGAAGCCCTATTCTGGGCGGTCAGAGCCGCCGCCCACACCGGTGCCCCATACAGGGCCATTGACCGGACAACCCCCATGCACAGTCGTCTCGTCGCGACGCTGGCACCACCCAAATTGGGTAAAAGTCGCCCAAGGGCAGAAGCAGCGCCGATCAGCTTTGGAGAAAACTGTCAGAAGAACTCGTCGAAGAGCCACCTGCCGTCGAGGATCACGCTCATATACTACATATGGGCGAAAACCGGTACGAATTACTGGTTCAGTACGAGGACCGAATTGACTATGATGGAGGCACCGGAGGGTGAACCACGACGGGACTCATGGAACAAAAGGGCCTCCGTCTTATCCAGGGCCACCTGCAAACCCAGCGCCTCAATACGCCCGACCACCAGAGACACACTCGTGGTGATCCGGCGCGCCGCCTCTTCGGTAACGGCCCTCAGGCGCAGCACAGCCCTCGACAACCGAATTGGGCTGCCGACAGATCGGGGGTCCACCTCGCAGATGTGCCGGACGATGCGGGCAGAGAGTATCCTCTCAAACAGTTTACCCACCTCGTCCAGCAACACAATGGGCCTATAAGCCGCTACTGAATCGGCAGGCCGTCCCAGGTTTCTTAATAGGACCATCTTCCCGCTTTCCCAGCACTCAGTGAAGCGTTCGGACGCCAAGCTAGCGTCCAGGACCTCCCTGAGATGGTCCGACATGTGTTCGAGGGCTCGGGCCAACACTCGGCCCGGGGCGGTGTTCTTAGAGCGGATCCATAGAACAACTGTCCCTACCTGCGATTCCATGGCGGGCGAAACTGGGCTGGAGTGTCTCTGTAAGGGGGAGTTCTCGACGTGCCGAGCTTTAGTCGCGCCGCCCGATAAGGGCGACCCCAGGGGTCGAGACCCTCAGCATCTCCTTTCGCTTAATTTCTTTGGTGCGGCTGATGACCATCAGTAAACCTCCTTACGTGGAGGTCGATAACCTCGGATGCGGGGCATAGCCGCATCGCAGATCTGCGCAATCGCATCGCGGAAACGATCAGTTCCCATGTCGACCTCCTGCCGGACGATGCGGGCAGAGAGTATCCTCTCAAACAGTTATTCAGGAGAGCCAGTAGTGAATAATGGCTGCCTCCTCTGCGGTTCAGTTTGGCTCTAGCCCACCGCGGAAAGTGAGAAGAACGCAGCAGATTGTGGCACGTGCAGATGCAAATATCCTTTCTTGCTTCAGAGTCACCAACCCTTGCTTGTTTACCTTGCTTGTTTGCCAAGGTCAATCGCAAACATATTCTTATAGTCGGACTATCATTGACCTTGGCTAGTTGAAGAACTGTGAATTGCAGTGGTAGATTTAGATATGGCCCAGGCCTATGATAATTTGAAATCTCTTAATGTCACTCCATTCTTTCCTTCATAAGGTCAATACTACCTGAGAGAGAGAAAAGAAGAGATGGTGCTAAGTAACAGAATCCCCACTAGCAGACGTCCCAATGTTCCCAATTCCCAATGCATCTACTCCACCCAAGCCGGGCATTCCAAAAGCGTTTGGAGTGTCGTGTCCAGTCTAGTGTATCTCACTCACCGGTGGGCTTCAGCCATTGAGAGTCAAGGTGAGGCTTTGGCAGTTAGCCTGGATATAGCAAAGGCGTTCGATCGGGTCTGGCACAGGGGTCTTCTATCGAAGTTACCATCCTACGGCCTTTTTTTTTTTTTTTTTTTAACGTGTGGAAACCCCCACGGGCCGTCACCCCACCGGGGTTTACGGCGGGGCGGTGTGTCGGAATCGGACCGACTAAAACCACACGGTGTGCCACTCTGCGCCTGAGAGAGGAGGGATTCGGGAACAGCTGTTATTACGACATCCTAATCCCTCCTAGCGCCTGCCCGCTTTCGTGGGCGCCATCTGCGGATAAACTCTCCATTTAGGTGACGTCCGGCACACGCACACGTCACCTCCTCGCGGCTGGCCACTATAGCGGATGGAGGGGAAAACCCGTCCCGTCCATCCGCGGCCACACTCAAGGCGGCATGAGGCGCTGGTATGCGCGTCTCCGCCGCCCGGCTCGCCGGCGGCGAATTGGGTCCGAGTGGATATCGTCCTCCCGGGCCTTCTCCGCCGCCTCCTTCCGCGAAATTACGTCTTCGCAGAAGGTTGCGACCGCGGTAAAACAACTGTCGCTACCGGCCATGGAGCGTATGACGGCCGGTAGCGAGAGATCTCCTCCAATAACTGCAGTGAGGACCCCTGCTGCGCCGCCCAAGCGGAACAAACCGCTAGCGTGTGCTGAGCCGAGTCCTCACTGCAGTCGCAGTGGTGACAGGCGGGACTCAATTCCCTCCTGGCGACCGAGTGCAGATACTTGCCGAAGCAACCGTGCCCGGAAAGGACCTGCGTCAGTCGGAAGGAAAGGGTCCCGTGCTGCCGCCCTGCCCACTCGGCGATGACCGGCTGGAGAGCCTCCACGGCGGCAAAACCAGCACGTGGAGCCTCCAGCCGGGACGACCAACGAGCCATTGTGGCTCGACGAGCGGCCTCTCGCCACTCGCGTATCTCTTCGGGCGGGGGCCGTATGCCGCTACGCGCCCAGAAGTCAGCCATCCGCCGATAAACTTCGGCGAGCACTTCCGCCTCCAAATCCCACGGGGGAGTTCCGGCCAAGGCGCACGCCGCCTCCGTCGATACGGTGCGGTAACCACGTATGGCTCTAACCGCCAATATCCTCTGAGGGCGCCAGAGGCGAGCCCTATTCTGGGCGCTCAGAGCCGCCGCCCACACCGGTGCACCATACAGCGCCATTGACCGGACAACCCCCGTGTATAGCCGTCTCGTCGCGACGCTAGCTCCACCCAGATTGGGCAAAAGTCGCCCAAGGGCAGAAGCAGCGCCGACCAGCTTTGGAGAAAGCTGTCGGAAGTGCTCGTCGAAGAGCCACCTGCCGTCGAGGATCAGGCCCAGATACTTCATCTGGGCCTGAACCGGTACGAGGACCGAATTGACCACGATGGAGGCGCCGGAGGGTGGACCACGACGGGGCCCATGGAACAAAAGGGCTTCCGTCTTGTCCAGGGCCACCCGCAAACCCAGCGCCTCAATTCGCCCGATCACCAGTGAGACACCGGTGGTGGCCAGGCGCGCCGCCTCTTGAAAGTTCATCCCCCGGGCCGTGACCAATGTGTCATCTGCGTAACAAAGTACGCCCAGCCCAGGGGGAAGACGACCTCGAAGGGCCCAGTCGTATCCCATGTTCCACAGGAGTGGTCCGAGTACAGACCCCTGCGGAACACCGCACGACATGAGCCGCCGCCTTAGAACACCGTCTCGGTCCTCGTACATGACGGTACGCTCCTCAAGATAGTCTGCCACAAGCCGCCTCAGGTACTTTGGCACCCCGTGGTAGTGGAGTGCTTCCCTGATGCAGCTAAATGGCAGACTATTAAATGCGTTGGCGATGTCCAACGACACCGCCAACAGCACGCCGCCACAGCTCACCGCCTCTTCGGTAAACCATCCTACGGCCTGCCCGAGGGTTTGTGCAAGTGGGTGGCTAGCTTTTTGTCCGGCAGACGCATAAAAGCCGTCGTCGATGGTAGCTGTTCCGAAAGCGTGGACGTAAACGCTGGTGTCCCGCAAGGCTCCGTGCTATCTCCAACGCTGTTCTTACTGCATATCAATGATATGCTGTCCACGGATGGTATCCATTGTTATGCGGACGACAGTACTGGAGATGCGTATTACACGGGCCGAGCTAACATCCCTCGTACCGTTGTAGTAGAAAGTCGCGAACAACTTGTGTCTCAAATCGAGAGCACCTTACACAGAGTCTCCGATTGGGGTCGGGATAACCTGGTCCAATTTAACCCCTCTAAGACACAAGTCTGTGCGTTTACCGCTAAGAAAACCCCGTTCACTGTGGTTCCACAATTCCAGAATACACCCCTTACCATCTCACAGAGTATTGGAATCCTCGGTGTCGACATCTCCAGTGACGTCCAATTTCGAGCTCATTTGGAAGAGAAGGTCAAGCTGGCATCAAAAAAGCTTGGTGTTCTGAATAGAGCGAAGCGATACTTCACACTGGGACAAAGGCTACTACTTTACAAAACACAAGTTCGACCTCACATGGAGTATTGCTGTCATCTCTGGGCGGGAGCACCGAAGTACCAGCTTGAGCCTTTCGATTCAGTTCAGAGACGTGCTGTGAGAATAGTCGACGATCCTGATCTCACAGACGGTATCGAGCAACTAAGTCTTAGGAGAGACGTTGCCTCCTTGTGTGTGCTCTATCGTCTCTACAATGGGCTGTGTTCTGAAGAATTGTTTGATATGATGCCCACAGCCACTTTCTACCATCGCACCGCTCGCCATCGTCAGGGAGCTCATCCATATACATTGGAACCTAAATGGTCGCGCACAGTGCGGTTTCAGAAAAATTTTCTCCCGTGAACAATCCCATTATGGAATGAGCTCCCTGCCGAGGTTTTCCCTGGAAACTACAGTATGGGGCTCTTCAAGAAGGGGGTAAATAGGTTTTTAAAGGGTCGGCAACGCGCACGTGATGCCCCTGGTGCCGCAGGCGTTCACAGGCTGCGGTAACCGCTTACCATCAAGCGGGCCGTATGCTTGTTTGCCACCGTAGTGGTATAAAAAAAAAAAAAAAAAAAAAAATATGATCTTACCACCGCAATAATAGTTTACCTGGTTTTAACTGTTATATGCTTTCATGAACGTAAAACTAATGCTTACAAAAACCTTACAAATATTTATTTGCATACACTGATCAATATAAATGTCATTTTAAGGACATAATAAAATTATACAAATTATGAGAATCTCTTGTTTTTATTTCAATACTTGATTTCACTTCTCCTTCGAAAATCCTGCCAGCGGGTGTTATGTTGCATGCTCTGTCCATCTGTACCTGGCAGCTTTGCTCTGGACCACACGCGAGAGCTCCTCTGCAAGTTTTAGCAAAGAATTTGGTGTCCCGACATTTCCATGAATGCTGAGAAAGCAAAAAGCCCATCGTAAAAGTAAATTATACAGCCACCAGCACTGTGAAGAGAAGGAAAACTTGATATAAACCCTATTCCAACCTGTCTGGCCAGCATGGTATTGCAGGCTAAAATCTCCCCTTTAAGGAGAGGTCTATTTCCAACAGTGAACCGTGAAAAATTGTTGGTGTGATGTGATGATAATATGAAACATCAACCTACTATAGTATTATCCAATAAAAATGTTTAATACACTATACCATAAATTTAAAGTGATATCTATGCACTCTCTTAGAGTTATCCTACATTTAAAATACCTTCATGACTTCAGCCTGAGGTACGCCACTTTCAGGAATACTGTTACATAGAACAGCTCCGTGGCTACCTTTGTCAGGAACTTCTTCTGCTTCTCCTGTTATTTCCAATTTTGTATTTTTTTAAAACTTCAGAAACTACCATTTCAAGAGCCTCCGAGCTTTTGACTGCCCCTACAACTTTTTGATGGTCTTCATTTAATTCGTTAGTCAATTTTAGAGTGTCGATTTGTAAAATTCTTTCGTCAAGTTCCATTTTATATTAAATTTAAAATTTCAAGTTAGATTCAGATTATTTACTAAGCCACGGATGGACATAAACCAGTGGTCTCGAACGTCATAGAGAGAGATTGGTAGACTTGCCTGCTAAAATCGGTATATTTCTACTTGGCTCCTTGGCTCCTCGTCAGATGACATTTTAACTTAATTATTTGAGGGCTTCCTCCAGTAGTCTCGAACGTCATAGAGCAAGATCGGTAGACTTGCCTGCTAAAATCGGTATATTTCTACTTGGCTCCTCGTCAGACGACATTTTAACTTAATTATCTGGAAATCGTAGAAAAATCGTTATATTTCGGTATTTCGGTAGAACAGAGCCCATATCCGTAGAAATACCGAAAAATCTGTAGGTTCGAGACCACTGACATAAACTGAAGTCTGAACTTCAACTCTCAACTTTAGCTGAAAAAGGAATGTTCCATGTCCATCGATACTGAAAGTAAAAACATCGATATTTTAGCACCGAAATTGAAATATGTTAAATATCTTAACATCGATGTTAACGGAACCGATAATTGATGTTAACTCACGGTCTCATGCACGACCAATCCAACTAATGAAATAAATTAGGTCTTCTATGAACGCATCCACAAATCAATTTATTAAAATTCTGAACGTGTATTCATTCCCAGCAAGTGTGCATCGGTCACTCCCGTCGACCTTTCCTTCGTTCTTCGTCGTCACGCTCGCTCTTTCTCTCTCTCATACTTTCCAATTGTTGATAAATGTTGTGCGTGTGTCGGCTGTTTTAATTTACTCATTTGATAGTATTCTACTCTTATGCATATAAAGTACACACACACGGAATACAATAATATGCAAGTTTTTATTGAATGACTTCTAAATATTGAATTCAATTCTTTCTTTCTGTACATGCTAAAATTACTTAACGTGATTGTTCTTTTTAAGGTTATAAATGCTGTTTACACTATATGAGAAAAGGAGAGCAATTCTCGTACTCGTTCTTTATTTGAATGTATCTGGTTATAGACAATTTATCTCACTTTTTTTACGCTTATGGTGTGGATGCTTGCTGTTTTGGTTGCATTAAAAATTGTATTTTAACGTGACAGAACATTTTAATTTGTGTGCTTTTCAACGAATATTTTTGCATGTTCTGGTTATTTCGAGATCATGTATGAGTTTTATTTATACTTGATTGCATGTTTTCAAGGAAACAGGAACAGAATTGAAAATGCCACCTAAAAGTCGCTTTTGGGATTTTTTGAAAAACTTGAAAATAATAAAGCCAGATGTCGGTCTTGCTATAAAATCATAAAAACTTCTGGGAACACTACAAATCTAAAGTTACACATTGACAAAATTCGTACTTCATTGTTAGGGGAAAATACATTTATATAGAGACATTCGTAAAATCTTTAATGTCCATTGCTTCTTCTTCGGCTGAAATAATTGCACCTGACTCTGCTTTACATGAAAAAAATTCAGTTGATTCTGATTGTAGCTTTAATACAAGTGACATAAGTGCATCATCCAGTCACAAAAAAATATTCCAACCGACACTAAATCAGAGTTTCAAAAACATAACTGAATTTTCTGAAAATAAAGCTAAAGGAATTCGCCTTACAAATGCTATCTTGTTTAAGATTTGCAAAGATACACAGCCGTTTCACTTTGTTGAAAATGAAGGATTTCTAAACTTAATGAAAGCAGCTGCACCTTTGTATAACGTCCCATCCAGGTATACTTTCAAGAGAATGCTAGAGAACCAATATGAAGTTACACAGAATCTTTTTAAAAATAAAATTAAAGGGTTTAGCCCTTTAATTTGGAAGAAAATGCCATGTTATTTGTTTTGCTCACCTACTTAATTTGGTAGTTCAAAAATCAATAACAAAAATAAAGTAATTGCCAGAATTGATTGGATCTGTTAAAAGAATTGTCACCTGGTTCAAGCATAGTGTAGTGGCGAGTGATGAATTGCGAAAGTATTGAGATCTAAAACTAATACAAGATGTCGCCACTCGTTGGAATTCCATTTTTTATATGGTGGAGAAATTCTTAGATCTACGACCAACGATTAATCAAATAGTTAATTGTCATACAAGTGCTCCTCCGATGATAACGGCAAAAGGTGTTGAAGAGTTGTTTAAATTTTCGAAGTTTTACGCCCATTAGAAGTCGCTACTAAGGCAATATGTGGAGAAGACTATGTTACCAGCAGCAAAGTCATTCCCATAACACGAATTAAAACCTGAAAATGAACATCATTAAAACAAACAGTTCTATAGGTCAGGAAGTTCAGATGAACATAATAACTGAAATCAGTAAATGCTTGTTACCCTCGAAACATGTTTAAATACTTGCTGTATCTACATCGCTAGACTCAAGATTCAGAAATATTCATTTTCAAGATCGAGGTCAAAGAATTACTAACTACTACGACGGAAATCGTATGCGACGATCACGAAATGCCTTCCGAGTTGAGCTATTTTTTGAAAAATCCAGTGTCTGATCTTAAACAAGATCCTATACAAATATTTTTTTTTTTCTTAAAAGACAACGCCCGCACTAGGAATAAATCCTGTGTCTTTACAAACATACAAGAAACGGACACAAAGAACACCCAGACTCAGAACAACAATTTATGGATCACACAAAGTGTTGTCCCATGTGGGATTTGAACCCACAACACTCAGGTCAGTAGAGAGCGGCGTGGCGACCGCGTAAACCACTAGGCCAACCGTGCAGTCGCAATATGTAATAATGTCATCGATTCCACTTACCTGAAATTAAAAAAAATAGCTGTGAAATATTTGAGTACTATCGCAACATCAACTCCATCTGAAAGACTATTTTCAAAAGCGGGCTCTAGAGTTAATCAACAAAGAAATAGATTAAAAGGTTCTTCATTATCAAAATTACTTTTCCTTCAGGCAGTTGATAAAAAATATTGAAATATGTAATAATCAATAAATTTCTTGTTTCTTATAAATTTCAAACGACTTTACTGTATTTTATTTCTATGTCAATTATTAATGCAAAAATCATCTATGTTATCCAATATCGATGTTCAATTTTGATAAATATCGAACATTGATGTTGGGCTTTTGATTTTGATATCAAGACAAACATCGATGTTTTTCTAATATCGATCATCCCTCAGAAAAACGTCATTTATAATTGACATTTTGAAAAGTTGCCGTTTTCAAAATACTAATTAGGTACACTTTTAGAGTGACAAAATATCTGAAATTCTTAAAAAAACTTAACTTCAATTATGAGATAACTAATAAAGCAAACACAATGAGTTAATTAGTTTTATGTAATACACACTTCACCAACTTCATTAGATCTTATTTTTAAATGTATTCTGCGGCAACATGTACATTAAAATATTTTACTAAAGTAAACATGATCCAAAATGGTGATGAGGCGAAACAAACCGTGGCCTCGTCCAGCAACACGATGGGCTTGTAGGCCGTGACCAATTGGCAGTCTGGGTGGGTCTACCTATTCGGACGATCGGTTTTTTGCTCTCTCAGCATTCAGGGAAATGTCGGGACGCCAAATTCTTTGCTAAGACTTCCTGAAGAGTTCTAGCGTGTGATCCAGAGCAAAGCTGCCAGGTACAGATGGGAAGAGCGTGCAACACAACTCCCGCTGACAGGATTTTTGAAGGAGAAGTGAAATCAAGTATCGAAATAAAAGCAAGAGATTCTCATAATTTATATGTTCGACACCCCTATAATTTTGTTATGTCCTAAAATTGACATTTATATTGATCAGTCCACGAAAATATTTGTAAAGTTTCTGTAAGCATAGCATTATTTTTTATGTATAATTTAATCTCATTTATTACTTCAAAATCTCACAAATCCAGGTTATAGTATTGCGCCCGCCTCTTTGTGCGAAGATGTCATCTCGCGAAAGATAGGTACGGAGAGGGTTCATGAGGAAGTTTTCCACTTGGACTCAATTCGCCACTAGCGAACCGGACGGCGGAAGCACCGCCCAAAATGTTGATACTGATGACTAAGAAATGTTAATGTTATTGAAATATTTTAAAAATCAATATTTACACAGACATATTTCACCAAGGGTGCAGTGCAGTAATTTTTAAACTATTATTAAAATTGTGAGAGAGTATTCGGTGTAAGTACTAAAACATTCTTATTTCTTGTTAAATTGTTGAGACTTCTTTCCTCGGTGCATAGGATATTTTAATTAATGTTTTTTTTCGAAAGACAAAACAAATTTTGTTCTTAATTTGCCACCTAGGCTCCAGCCTACTCGGCCTATTGGTAAATCTGCCACTGGTGATTTAGGAAGATCGTTTCGCAACAATAAATATCAAAAACAGAGCACCCAAGTGCTTGTCAGCGTTCTGTCCTGAGGTAGAGATGAAAAAATTTATAATATAGCTTGCTTAAAAATTGCCCGGCAATCACAAATTATATTTTACAACACGAAATAATGCAGGTAAGTCATCCTGTTTTTTCATTCAAAAATCTAAATTATCACGAAATAACTTTAAATGTTACCATTCAGTGCCGATAATTTAGTTGATATATATTTCACTTATTTTCTTCTATATCACAGTTATTAAGTGAGTCATATAAAAACAAAGGCAACAATATCGAGTTGAACTAAAAATCCAGTAATGAGTTTTTTTAAATGCACTAAACATTTCAACGGAAAAGCTTGTGTTCTGTATATTTTAAGTCAAAGAATAATCTTAAATTATGAATGGTTCAATAAAACTTCGCCATGAAATAACACGTATCCCAGAAAATAACATGTGATGTGATGTGATGTTGTTTTTGCGGCCAATACCAGAACATTGCTGCGTTTGTTTAAGTTTAGTTAAGATGTTGCTGTTTCTGCAGCCTTTGGAATATATGACTTGTAAATATTCTTCATCAACAGTCTTCAACAGTCTACTGTTGGACAATTGTCCCTCCTTAGCAAAGAATTTTTGGCCTACTATACCACGCTTGCCAGATGGGCTGGTATCAAGTATTCCTTCTCTCGTAATGATGTTGTCCTGCGGAATTTGCTGCCTTAATCACCTCTTCCGACACCCATGGGAAGAATAGGGATAGTGACACTCTGTATTCGTAATCCATCATGAATTATTATTTTTGATATTTACAAAATATTTAAAAATGAATGATAATGCTTAATCTAAATGGTTTAAAATTTAAATTAGTTGGTCCAATATTTTTTTATAAAAAAAAATCATACTTATTCTCTAAGCTCTTCAACTCGACATTCAGTGTTATTCAAAAGAAACTAAAAAAAGAAATTCTCCGTTTTGCTTCCACTCCTTGCCCTAATAACTTTTTCAGTAGGGTCAAAGTGTCCTTTCTGTTTGCATCAGATAGTGTATGCTTATTCAGCATGGAACACAATTTCCTTCTTTTGTAGACATTTTTACAAATTATATCGTCGGTTTTATAATAGAGATGTCCACCAATGCAAACATTTTCCATTTTTGGAACGTCTTAATATAAAACATTTAAATAAATTGAACCGATAATGCCAATTGCCTATGGGTTTTTATATTTCTTGAAAAATTAATTTCCGATTCCCGAACATTTTCAACAACTTCCAAAATATCACATTGAACTTCTAATGCCGTCACTGTGTTAAACTTTAAATTAACACTAGGTACATTTGAGGCCTGTTTGTAACTTCATATTTTCGGATTTTTTTTTCTATTTGATCAAAAACTCGTCGGAAAGTAAGTACGAATGATCTACTATCTGAAAATATGTTCAATTTCTTTGACTTTTGTGGTGCGTACCGACGCACCATGATTTTATCAAGATGGTTACCGAACCTTCTTGATACAATCACCAGCATGATGGTGTTCTTATCTGACTTTCACAGCCTTCTGCCACAAGGGATCCTTTTTCTTATGAGCCTTCTAAAGTGACTACTAACTACGCTGTGTCATGGAAAGCATGAATAGAATCAAAGAATTATTGTCAGCATATTCTTTGTGAATATAGATAATGCAGTATTATGACCCACATTACGGCGGTACAGCGAGATGTTTTTTCACGTACCACACTTTGAGATAGTAGACAAGTCAGTACTTTTCAATCTGTGATATACAGCTGCAGCTATTTCATTTGCTGCTTAGGGATATTCCTTCTTAGACTAATAACACGCCAACACATTTTCTTTACTTTTTTTTTATTATTTATTTACACTTTATGCACTTTGTACATCAGCGAACTTAATGCCCAAGGCATTCTCTTCCAGTCAACCTTAAAGTGGTATAGAAATATTGTAAGGGAGGTGCACATTGAGAATGTAAATATACCATACATGAGTACATATACGTACATGAACACATACAATATATATGTCATAAATATACATATAAATATACACATACTTACATAAATATACACATACACACACATTTAGATTATATTGGGACAATATAACAACTTGAATATAAGCTGAGCCAACTATCGATAAGATGATTCTTCAATATCGTTAAGAAGGAGATTATGTACATTCATTTTGAATGTAAAACTGTTTGTGGGCATTCTGACTTCGAGCGAGACCGCATTTTGGAGTAGTACTGCCTGAACAAAGAACGGAGAAATCACGAAATCAGAGTTGTAAAAGGGATATAAGAGAAGCAGATTATTTTCTGAGTGAATGTATCTGTCGTGATTAGAGGATAGATAACGGAGATACGGAGTAAGGTATGTAAGTAAAAACGGTGAGTTGAGAAATAAAAATAGGGCAGTTAGGGCTCGCAGATTGCGGCGCTGGTGAATAGATAACCAAAAATAAATCGAATGCAGTTATTGAGACATCGGTCTAGTTTCTTAAGGAGGGCTGCATTCAGGTCGTAATAACACACATCACCATAGTCGATTATTGGGATTATTAAGGACTGCATGAGAGTAATTTTGGTATTAGAAGGCAGCAAGTTCTTCAGACGGTATAATGTTAGCAGGTTTCTCGTTACTTTCTGGCTGACGTGAGTAACTTGAGCTCGCGAATTAAGGGTAGAGTCGATGAGTAAGCCCAGATCTTTGCCTACGGAGCTAAACAGTTCCACTGATCTGTTCGATCAGCAGTATCGAGTCTGCTCATAATGCGTTTGCTGCCCATGATCACCAACATTTGGTTGGGTTAACCGTCAATCCAAATTTCATCGACCACGAGTTCATGATCTCCAAATCTCTGTTGACCACTTTAACAGCTTGTGTTATTTCTTCCACCCTTGCCTACGAATACACTTGCTGATCGTTGGCACATAAGTCATACGTACTCTGAAGTTGTTAAGCTATGAGATTAATAAAAAGTGAGAATAAGAGAGGAGATAGAATGCCACCTTGAGGGACGCCAGCGAGGAGATCACACCAGTTCAATGTCAAGTCAGCAGCGTGAATACTTTGTTGTCGCCCCTGAAGATAAGTGGAGATCTATTCCAGCGCCTCAGAGGTAATCATGAGATATTTAAGGATAGATAAAGGGATTTCATGACTAAAAGTATTAAAGGCATTAGAAAAGTCAACTAATATAAGTACCGTGACTTTGGTGTCCTCCATGCTCTTCTTAATATCGCCAGTCAGTTACTACCTACCTTTCTACCTACTACTTTTCAATGATACTACAACGATTGTGAAAATGTGTAAGTAGATATTTCTCACATCATATGCTACCTGGTCGGAGACTAACTAAGCTGAATTTTTTTCTGCTGAATCTTGGTTCTGATTATTTCACTAGGCATGAAAAGTATCAAAGGAACGTTTCACATCGTTCATTGTTATAGAGATACATTTAAATGTTCTCCTATGTCTACACAATAATCTTATAGGTAAAGATTGAGCCAAACACTTAGAACAAAATATCATCATTTAGGTAGTAGCCGTGGTATTATGTTCTGTTAAAAATAACAAATAAAACCATATTAAACCACATTTCCAGTAACCATAAAATCATAATATGAAACGTAGTTAGCATTCCATGTTGTAATTTTTATTATCTTTAAAAAGAATACACCTTTTTACAATTTAAATCATTTAAATAAATAGCATGATCGCGTTGTTGTGTTGAAAGGGATGTCGCTGGTTTTACAGTAAATAACGTCGGCTATTACTATGTTTGTACTCATTTGTATTTGTTACTCATTATTTTTGCTTTATTAGTTATCTCATAATTGAAGAGGATTTTGTTTAAAGAATTTCAGATACTTCGTCACTCCAAAAGTGTTCATAATTAGTATTTTTGAAACGGCAACTTTACAAAATGTCAATTATAAATGACGTTTTTCAGCTGAAGTTGAGAGTTGACGTTCGATTTATGTCCATCCGTGGCTTAGTATATAACCTGAATCTAATCTGAAATTTGAAATTTAATATAAAATGGAACTTAACGAAAGAATTTTACATTACCTAGACAAATGTGGTCAAATCGAAACTTTAAAATTGTCTAGCGAATTCAATGAAGACCACCAAAAAGTTGTAGGGGCAGTCAAAAGCTTGGAGGCTCTTGAAATGGTAGTTTCTGAAGTTATAAAGAGTACAAAATTGGAATTAACAGCAGAAGGAGAAGCAGTTGCTGACAAAGGTAGCCACGAAGCTGTTCTATATAACAGTATTCCTGAAAGTGGTGTACCTCAGGCTGAAGTCATGAAGGTATTTTAAAAGTAGGATAACTATTTATAAGAGAGTGCATAGATATCACTTTAAATTTATGTTATAGAGTGTAAAAAAGTAGGTTTTAACCTGCAATACCATGCCGGCCAGATAGGTTGGAAAAAGGTTTATATCAAGTTTTATTTTTCTTCAAATTGCTGCTGGCTGTATAATTTGCCTCCTCAGTTGCCTCTTACAACACTTACACAATAAATAGGGGTGGCAATACTTGGTATTCTTAGTCTATCACCACAAGGGTGATTTTTATATTTTAATTACAGAGATTTATTATGTATATTCTAATTTCTTAAATAACAGTACTTATACAAGTAATAGTTGTTAGTCTCACATTTCTATTTTCTTTAATGTAAATATTTTTATAAATATATGTTAAGTTGAAGGAAGCTAAACTATCAGATGATTGAAAAGCATGAAAATGATAAAATGTCCCTTAAAACTAGAGTGGGTTAATTTAAATGTAAAAATTTGTACATAAATTACATGTACACACAAACACCCATACATACACACACACACACACATTTCTCTTATGTACCAATAAAAGTAACTGACACACCTGTCGGAGTCTGGTACTGTAACTGTTTAGCATAGGTCACTTAGTCTGGATGTCCTTTGTGTCCATTTCACGGATGTTTATAGAGTCACCTGTGACAGGATGTACACCCGATGTGAGCCAATTGTGAAGAGTAAAAACAAGATTTGTATTTAATCTAAAAACATTTTCACTTTTACTTCATATATTATCAGTTGTTTTCAACCTTCAAGTATTTGGCAAGTATCAAATTTATAATCTTAGAAACAGAGGGAAAAAATAGAAATAGATTAGATACTAATAACAATATTTTTTTTACAGACTGTTCCAAATGCTAAAGTTGGATTTAGCAAAGCTATGTCCGCTGGTTGGATATCCATTGATAAGTCTGGTGGAGCACCCTTAGTAAAACGTAAAGTAGACAGCATCACGGACACAGTACAAGAACACTTGATAGAAATAAGAAAAGGAGTAGACAATTTACCGGATAATGTGAGAAATGACTACAAAAAACGGAAACTTCTTCAGGCAATCACTATGACAAGTTTCATGTTGTCAAAGGGACCACAGTTTGCAACGACTATCAAGAAACTTGAAACTGATCTAACGAGTGAGATGCTGTTGACAGGTGCATGGAAGACGTTACAGTTCAAGCCATACAATTTTGATGCCTTAGGTAAGAATAATTTGTTAATTAAATTCGAATCTCTTTGTTGCTGGTCAAAAAAAAAGTCAAGTGTATACATTGAAGCCTGGCCAGCAATAACTAAAAATATAAAAAACTGAAAAGAATAAAAATTCTTTCAAAACGAGCTTTTATTTTTTTTATCATCATCATCAACAGCCTTTTACAGGACATAGGCCTTCTTAGCAAAGAGGTTTTGGCCTACTATACCACTCTGGTCAGACGGGTTGGCAGTTTTCCTTCTCTTTGTAGGGATATTTTCCTGAAGTGATTTGTTCTCTTAGTCGCCTCTTCCGACAGCCACGGTATGACTAGTGATGGTGACATTATATATTTTTAATCTGTCACCACATGGACAGAGATAGACAACTTTTATTTAAACTCACTAAAATTAATAAAATAAACTATTTCTTAAAAAATTTGCAATGTCAACATATACTTATGCCATTTCACAATTTATATGATACAAAAGCTTGTCGCTAGATTTATCTATGGAAATAAATAAGTAAATTAACTGACTTGATTTTGTAGGTTTTAATTTTTAAAAGTTTGAAACTCACTATATACGAGTACTTATATTTTGGGACAAACTTTTACATTATGTAAATTGTGTAATATTATTATAATGTGATAGTAAAAGTTTGTTTTAAAAGAATTTTTAGTATTTTAATTTATTTTTAATGCCATGTTAATGACATAGGGCTTCTAAGTACGTACTTAGACTTAACCACAACAATCCACAGAGTATGTACTCTGTGGATTGTTGTGGCATTTCTTCCCAGAGTAAATCTTATGAACTGCCAGCGCCTTTTACCTATAAAGGCCGACGTGTAAAAATGTATGTAAAGACCCACAAAAATGCAGGGGTGACAGTTGTGGTAAATGTGTGCTATACAATGCTACGATCACCGTCATGTCTTTTACGTCCCCAAGTGAGGCGTAAAAAATCGTAATAGGTCGCCATAGTGTGAGTTACCATACTGCATTGTCAGTATTCGCAATGAGTATAGTGACTACAACTTTTGGATTCTATTCAAGCTTTCCATCAAGCAGAGTAGTCACTTTGGCAGACTATTAAAATAAAATAATAATAAAGAATAAATAAATAAATTAAATGTTCTTTAGGGGCATTGAGCACTATTTGGATGAACATAAATCATGAAAGTCGCCTCACCGAACGCCTTCCATGAAGTATATGTATACTGTGTATATTAAACGAAGCACATTATACATGGCAAACGCTGTATGGATGGTTGGTAGAGGCGCATGTGCTCACGGGACGCTGCTCGTTACGATCTCGTTGTGCATACAAATACCATTTTAAGTTTTCACAACACAATACACTGTAGGAGGTAAACCCATCTAAATAAAGTTCTCCAACTGACATAATATCAATATTTTAAAAAGAAAATGGCTACAATGATATAACACTCATCAATTAAATACTCCTGTTTCCAGGCCAACCTCCAGAATGCGGTCACCTCCACCCGTTGCTCAAAGTCCGTTCAGAGTTCCGAGAAATTTTCTTAGAAATGGGTTTCACGGAGATGCCAACCAACCAATATATTGAGAGCTCTTTCTGGAATTTTGATGCTCTCTTCCAACCACAGCAGCATCCCGCAAGAGATGCCCATGACACATTCTTCATGTCGTCGCCAGCTCAGACAACCGACTTCCCGATGGAATATTTGGAAAGAGTTAAAAAGGTTCATAGTCAAGGTGGATATGGTTCTCAGGTCAGTAATTTTTTTTTACTATATTAATTTAAAAACAAAATATTTAGATGAGGCTGTCTGTTTAGTATTTAGTAATCCTGACTGCTGTTGTTGGGGGTTCTATTTTTACTTAAAAAAAATCGAATGTATAATATTAGGATTGAATATCCATCTGTTAGAATATGTTAGTCAGTTTGTCATGTTAAAATTTACAGGAACATTTTAAATTAATAAATAATTCATTCGGAATAAGTTCACAATTACAAACATTAAACTATCAAACTGCAAAACAATTTGTCGGCGGGGTTACTGTTTGTTTAAACATATAACAAATTCTTTAAATTAACAAATACGTACTTTTCTCAAAACATATTTAACTATCAATTAATGACCATTTATTGGGACAGTCATACCTCACCATGAAATAATAATTTGTATTTAACTCACTAATCAGGACACGCATCAGTTTATGAGAATATTAACGACATGATTATCTACAGACTTTGTCGGGATCGAACTTTGTTTTGTTTATTCTACGTGTATATTATGTGATTATAGTTATATAACTGGTGAACACACCAGGTACATAATGGCAGTTGTATGGTAAAGTGTTCGGCGTATCTACTCGTAAACACGATATGAAATGGAAAAAACAATATATCATTATAGTAAAATAATACTGTGGCTAATAATACATTACAGCGCCATCTAGCGAAGGCACATTCAAAAACTACTACTAAAAAGCAACTACTAATCCTGAATCACGATATAGGATGTCGATATTATAAAATAATTTTTCTTTGTTAGAAAAATTCGTTTGCTTTATCTTGGTTGCATCTACTGCTTTATTTGTAATGCACAAAATATTAATTATTATGTGTACCAGGGGTACAGATATGAGTGGAAGATCGAAGAAGCTCAGAAGAATTTGTTGCGTACACATACAACGGCGGTCAGCGCTCGGATGCTGTATAAATTGGCGCAGCAGAAAGAATTCACACCGCAAAAGTACTTCAGCATTGATAAGGTATGTGCCTAACATACTTAAGACCTAAGACTTAGCTGTACATTAATATCGACATACGAGGGTAAGTTTTTAAGTTCGCGGAATGACAGTGAAAAAGGCGGGTAAACGCGCTCTTTTGATGCCTACCGTATTCAGTGACTCATAATTAGTCTGCATAGTAAAATTTGTTGTGATTGGATCATTAGTTATTAAACTATCGTTGACCAAGTATTTTAATCGGGAACGAAGTGAAAAAAATGGAGAAAATTGAATTCCGTGCGGTGATAAAGTTCCTTACTAAGCAAGGAAAGTCTGTTCAAACCATACTCAATGAGATGTCATCGGTTTACGGGGATTCTTGCCCAGGAAAAACAATGGTCTACAAGTGGCATAGTTTATTTAAACAAGGCAGGGAATCACTTGAAGACGAACCGAGGCCGGGGCGCTCCGTTGAGGTGACTACGCCAGAAGTTATTGCAAAAGTAGAAAAAATTGTATTGGAAGATGCTCGACTAAAAAAGAAACAACTCGCAGAAATGGTTGGAGTATCGGATACAACAATTTTTAAAATTTTACACGATCATCTTGGCATGACTAAGGTTAGCGCACGGTGGGTGCCGAGAATGCTCACGCCATTGCAAAAACAACAGCGCGTGGAATGTTCACGTGCGTTTTTGGACCTCTGCAATGAAGACAAGGATGGCGTATTGAATCAAATTGTTACTGGGGATGAAACTTGGGTTCATCATTATGAACCCGAGTCCAAACAAGACTCCATGCAGTGGCACAAAAAGGGCACAGCACCACCCAAGAAATTTAAGGTTTCACAGTCGGCTGGGAAACTCATGGCAACGATTTTTTGGGACTCAGAAGGAATATTATTGATAGATTATAAAGATAAAGGCATTTCTATAACGGGGGAATACTACGCTTCAATCTTAGAACAGTTAAAAGAAGCCGTCAAAGAAAAAAGACGGGGAAAATTAACGAAAGGTGTCCTGCTATTGCATGACAATGCTCCCGTTCACAAGAGCCGAGTCGCACTGGCTGCCCTGCATAAGGTGGGCTTCGATATTTTGAATCACCCACCCTACAGTCCAGATTTGGCTCCGAGTGATTATTATCTCTTTCCAAAAATGAAAAAAGAATTACGTGGTAAGAAATTTTCAACTGATGAGGAGGTTAAGGAGGCGGTTTCGGCGTATTTTTCAGACAAAGATAAAACTTTTTTTTACGAGGGAATAAAAAAACTAATTGAAAGATCTGAAAAATGTATTCGTGTTGCAGGGGAATATATAGAAAAAGAAAAATAATTTTGTGTTTTTATTATTACTCAATACCCTCCATTCCGCGAACTTAAAAACGCCCCCTCGTACTTCACTAAATATTACTTTAATAGACTTTGCTCTTAAAATATGTATCATTTAATCACACACACTGTTATACACATAGCGCGATACTCCACCGAGAGAGTCATCATGTGCGACATAAACCACCAAACTTTGCAGTTATGTATACGTACAGCTTAATCTAGCACCGCCCGGGCTCATTGTTCAAATAGAAAAACACGTGCTGCCTGCAACACACTTCCGTCCCTTTCCACTTAACCACGCCCACAGATTCCAGCAGCGAAAACCAAAATTTTTGTAAATTAAACAAGCTGCTTTTGGGATAAATTTAAAATTCTAAACATACATACATATAATTACGCGTATTTTCCCAGAGAGGTAGGCAGAAGCATATTAAAGCGATTAAATTTTTATTGATATTTGAGTAAATACCCGGTCCGAAACCCTTAAACCATCCGTCTTCCTATTATCGAAAAGTATATTTTTAAGTAAAAATTATTTGAATGTCGCAAATGTACTATATACATATCTAAGGGGCGGGCGGCGAGATGTGCGATAGCGTCTTGCCCCTGAGGCATGAGGTGCCCGGGATATACCTCACTTGTGAGGTACGGCAGGGAGGACTCTAGAACCCATGATGCGTTCCTAGAGCTCCTCTCGGCTGCCGAGGTTGGCCGCCGCGGGGTTTAGTGGGTAGACCGGTTTCCGGGAGTCCCACACACGCCCTTCGTCCCTCCAGAGGGTGTGGTGCGAAAAGCATTCCCCGCGAAAAAAAGCTTTCCAGCCTATAGTCAGCACATTCTGGTAATATTTTTCTACTGTAGAGTAACTCCTAATTTATTCATCAGGTGTTCCGTAATGAAACCTTAGACGCTACCCACTTAGCGGAATTCCATCAAGTAGAGGGTGTCGTGGCGGATCGAGGCTTGGGACTGGCAGACTTGATCAGCGTGCTGGACGCCTTCTTCAAACGGCTCGGCTTCGACAAGCTACAGTTCAAACCTGCATATAACCCCTATACCGAACCCAGTATGGAAATCTTTGCCTATCACACGGGTAAGTTTTTTCTAACTTCTACCCGTTTATTGAACAAAATTGCTAAATGCAAAAATTTGCAATATCGAATTTTCTTTATTTTTATTTTAAGTGCTTACGAAAGGACTCTACTCTGTCTGATGGAAAGCATGAATAGAATCCAAGAGTTGTGATCACCATGCGGGACAATGCAGTACTGTGACCCACACTATGGTGGCCTAGTGAGATGCTTTTTCACGCCCCGCTTAGGGACGTAAAACGCATGGCAGTCATCGTGACACTTTAAGACTCACACACCACGATAACTGTCACCCCTGCATCATTAGTCCTCTGGCCACGCAATCGCTAACAAAACGCGACAGCACGGATGTTGTCGGTTTAAGTTGGTCTTCTGTGAGAGGAGGTCTGCCCGTTCGTGCTGACATAAGCATGGCTTTACTACTTTCAATATATATTTCAAAGCTACTTTTTCCAAATTTGTGACCAATAATTAGAGCATCTTTAACTGAAATTGAGTTAAAATCTTTTGAAATTAATCATTTAAGCAATTTTTCACTCCATATCAGCTGATATTGTTCTGTAAACGACGTTAAGCTGTAACTCTACTTGTATTACGAATGGTTCCATGACTTTTTTATTTATTAATGGCCTCCTTTTTTAATAGTGATGATAATAATGAAGTCTTTACACAGGTCTCGGCAAATGGATCGAAATCGGTAACTCAGGGGTATTCAGACCAGAGATGTTACTGCCAATGGGGCTACCAGAGGATGTGAACGTAATCGCTTGGGGACTCTCCTTGGAGCGACCAACGATGATCAAATACGGCCTGAACAATATCAGAGACCTCGTTGGTCCTAAAGTTGACTTGCAGATGGTGCAAAGTAACCCGATATGTCGGCTCGATAAGTGAACTTTATAATATTGATTATTATATCTAAGAAAATCAATTGAGTAGTCTTATTTTGCACATGACCTTTTTTCTGAACTGAGTTCAATCATGTCATAGTTGTAAGTTATGTTTTAAGACAATCACATTTAATTTTCTTTGTTAGAAATTAAACGTTAGAGGCTCTACAATGTAATGACTATAGACTTATAAATTCTTTAATGTCTTATAACTTACAAGTACTACGTTACAATCATTTTATGTTTTGCTCTTTCTCCAATTTACTTAGAGGTTACTTCAATATGTAATTTTATTGGATTTTGCCTGACGTGTCGACTTCTAGGTACGGCAACAAAAACTTACTACAGCGCCATCTACCGAACACACACAACTATGAAGTAAATGCCTTGTGACCTATCTACTAAAGCATTGTGATATGGAAATTCTCAAGGATAGAGTAGGGATGCAGCAAGTATCGAATGGAAAACAGGACTAAGAAATTTGAAAAAGGTAGCCAAGTGCGCAGGAGATATTACAAAGTGTGTGCGCTTTGTAATGTCTCCAAACAACGTTTGGAGACAAGCCTGTCTGTCCACAAGCACGTGCAAAAACAAGTGCACTCTCTGTTCCCTCACACATAATTCGATGGGACGGATATCCATCAAAACCGAGGAGAAATCAAGTGTCGGTTCGACGATTTTACGTGCTCGCTGTAACACCGGGGGTTAAGGCCCTAACTTCGAAACTGGGCTTTCAGCAAACATTTCTATAAGTAGACAAAATCAAAAGCACTTGATCAGCAATCGTATACACTAACCGTAATATCACTGAGTCAAGAAAAACTATATATGAATGCTCTTTCTTTGGTTATTGTTAGATTAAATGTGGTATAACCATTTCATCAGTTGTCGAATGTCGTCTTGCTCCTTGAAGTATCGTATATAGACATTAGAAGAAAGTAATTTCTATTCTTGCCGTGTAGTTCTTTCTAAATTGGCCTGTTATTCAACGAGGTGAGGAAGAATGTTGTAAATATATACGAAGCTCCATTATCCAATATCGTCGTAGAAGCGGCGTCAATTTTCTTTCAATTAAACCACCAGACGCTTCTCATACGCAGGATACGCCTTCGTTCTTTAGACATTTATTTGTTTTCAGATAGACTAAAAATAGGTAAGTAGAAGTAAGGAAAACCGAATAAATTGGGAGAACAATATCAGAATGAGAAACACGAGTGATACTACAGTCGCTTAGTACCTAGTAGATGAAGCCGAAGATGACATACGTAGGTCTTTTTTTTTCTTTCTTTATTAAGAGCCTACCAAAGTGACTCCACTCCGCCCGACGGAAAGCATGAAAAGAACCCAAGAGTTGTGGTTACTCATTGCAAATGCAGACAATGCAGCATGGTGGCAGCTATGGCGGCCTTGTGAGATGCTTTTTCACACCCCGTTTGGGCACGTAAAAGGCATGACAGTCATCGTGACAGTGTAAGGCTTACACAGTTACCACGATAACTGTCACCCCTGCATCAATGGGCCTCTGGTCTCGCACTCACCAACGAAACACGTCAACACGGATGCTGTAGCTTTAGGTTAGTCTTCTGATGGAGGGTAGTACGGCCCCGGTCGAGCCGGCCCGCTCGTGCTGAAATCAGCGTACATACCTTTGTCTTGTAATTTGAGAGGCTTCTTGGAGAAAAAATATCAACTGATTACGTGATTTGATTACACATGATGTTTGCTGTAAGCAAAATTTACTTCCTATAAAAATTATGACCCATGTGCTTGACTGCACAATCGAGCACATGGGGCACCTAATGGTAAGTAGTTACCGACGCCCATAGACACTTGGGTATCAGAATCTGGGGAAGGGAGTATTTCAGTGTTGGTACTCACTTTCTCGATGAAAAGAAAAGAAGGCCACGGCCTCGACGAAACTTTTTCTATCCATCAGTCAGTAACCTGCTTGCTTAGGAGATACTTATGCCCAGCATTGGACTTAAAGTTGTTGCCCGTTAGCCTATCAGTTCTTTTATGTAAGGTCACCAAAACTACAGTAAAGGCATACATGGCCCGTAATAATTGTTAGGTATACAACCTTTTTACTAAACGGAGAAAATCATTATTCAAAAGAATAAAAACAAAATAACGTTTGTCATCTTGCAGTGTGCGTAGTAATATTATATCTAAGCACTTGTACAAATATTTTATTAGAAAAATACAATCATGTTTCCAACAGCGATAAATATATTGAAGTGTAAAACTAAAAAAATAAGTCCTTGGAAGATTATCGTCAGGCATTATGAAATTCCGGAGGAATTTAGGAATGTCATCTGTGATCCAAACCCTATGTTCTTTAAAATGGTCCAGTACTTTTATCATAATGCCGTGAGTATCTGCGAGCCTTCACTGATGGACCATCTCAACAAACATACTCATATGTCGGAGAAGAAGAAGAAGCAGAGACTTGATGGTATTTTAAAGGTAACCATTTTAGGAAATCGCAATATATATTTCGAAAACTTATGGCACGCAGTAATTTCTCGATTTTCGATGTCTTAAAAAACTCAGAAAGTTGTAAGAAAGATTTTTTTATAGCGTTCAGTGGTAATTTGAGACATAATTATTTAAAATAAAAAAATAACAAAAAATCATCTTACTTTAGCAATTAGGCAATATCAAATAATTTGAAATCAATGTTTGAAGCAACTCGACTACCCCTTGGAAGTTAGGAGGATAGTAATTCAATTGTAACTCAGCATTTGGTTACGTCACTTTACAATCACTGTCAAATTTAAAGGTCCACTTCTGGACGTGATCCTCCCCTGAGAGAAAGGTATTATTACGAGGCTTACTATCAGGATCTTGGACTTTGAAGTTCTTACTCGTGACATTTTTTTGCAGGTCATGGGTTCCTGTAACAGTTCACTCCAATTTGAGTTCCCCTTGCAGAGAAAGAGTGGCGACTACGAGATAATACACGCCTATCGATCTCAGCACAGTGTTCACCGACTGCCTTGTAAAGGAGGTATTAAAAATGTTCAATAGATTCCCGAAATAATTAATATACCTATTTATCAAAGTTGTCTAATATCCCATTTATCACTATTAAGAACCTGCCAAAGACTACTCTGCCTGATGTAAAGCATGAATAGAACCCAAGAGTTATAGTCACCGTACTCATTGCAAATGCAGATAATGCAGTATGGTGATCCACACTATCGCAGCTTAGTGAGATGCTTTTTCACGCCCCGCTTGGAGATGTGAAAAGCATGACGGCAAGTCATTGTAGCAGTGTAAGGCTCACAGAGTTACCACGATAACTGCTATCCCTGCATCAATGGGCCTCTGGTCAATCAATTTAATTGTTATATTTAACTGACCGATTGATCTATCGTCCAGGACATAGCTACTATTATTTGATCTTTGTCTACGTGTAATTTGTCCACAAACATGTTACAAGTTACCTATATATTTATACGTAAGTTACTAGAAATTAATTATTAGAAATATTATACCTAAGTATAACAAATTATTGATTTATTTAACCAATATAAATGTTATTGTGTAGGTGTATTTTGTTTTAAAATAGACCTTAGACAGTATGCTAGTTAATAATTAAGTAACAGTAGTGTTAAACTAAGGTAATGATATTTATTTCTATATTAGGGGCCGTTCAATTATTACGTAAGCACTATGGGGGGGCGGGGGGGTCTTTGCTTTGCTTATTTTGGATGACATGGGGGGTAGGGGAGTCTAGATGATGATTACGTCATCGGTAGTTATTTTCTTCTTTACACGAATGGCAACCCACACATTGTCTTTGCTTGAAAACGAAAAGCATTTTCGGGGATTCCCGCAAGTAATACATACATTTAGTGAACAGTGCGCGGTAATTCCCCTACTCGCTTTAGAACCGAGTAAGGGAATTACCGCGCGCTGTTCACTTGTCTAAATTTCCTCTATCAGTGTATTGTTTCGTTTGGCTGCTATAGCGAGTAGACGTATTGTAAGCATAGTAAAGCAAGTTAACATTTGTGTTACCATTCATTCCATTATCCAAAGTTTAATGTTTAAATAAGATGTCATTTCAAATAGACAAATCTAAGTTATACCAAAAATTGTTTGAAAGTTTTAAAAAATCTCATACAAGTACGAAAGTACAAAATGTACAAAAGTTAGTTAACGAAGTGTGGCGAAATTATAAATTACAAGCAAAATCCGACAAGGAACTAGATATTATTGTATCTAAGAGAATCGAAGAAGAATTGCAAGCAGCGACTAAGAATAAATCCAATTTACTACATTTTTTTTCTAAGGTGAGTGACGAAATCATTTTAGGTACCTATGAGTACCTACTAGAAATATTAGAAATCGCCAAAAAGTTTCTCTTTGCTAATTAGAAAATATTATGGCCTATCTTAAAGTATAGAGGTAATATTCATTATATAGATTTATTTCTTATAATTGATTCCGTCAATTGGTCACAAAATACAGGATGCCAGTTTTATACATATATATATATATACCTACAGAAAACTATACTCTATTCAAATAGGTATTTAACAGAATGTAAACAATCTTTATATGTCTTTTTATTGAAATATGTGGTTTAAAATTGTAAACTGTGTAAAATCTGTTGTGATTCATTTAAAAACTCAACCAATATTAAAAAATTGCTTTTCTGTAAGTACATAAAGGTGCGTACAAACATCGTGAGGCGTGCGCCGCGAATGGTTCGCACGTATACATGTGCCGTAGCATGCCTCAGGTTGATATATTCGAGACGAACCATTCGCGGCGCAAGCCTCGCGATGTCTGTACGCACCTTTACAGATATCTGATTTTATAATTGCATATTTCAATAAAAAGACAATTATCAAGATTGTTTATATTCTTTTAAATACCTACTTGAATAGACTATAACACCCTGTATTTTGTGACCGGAACGATTTGCTCGTTTAAAGATATTAGATTTAAAGCCATAGGGTTTTGTATTTACCATATTTATTGCCATACTTTGTATTTATGTAGCTTAATAAGAGAATCTTTAGCAGAACCCATAGAAAGTTTTTATTTTTAGGCAACCTGTAAACCTGCAGAAAAAACACAAATTACACAGCCAGCTTCAAATATTAAAAAACAGGAAGAAGATAAAATAAAAACCGGTAATGAATCACAACAGCAATGCGAAATTAATAAAAATACAGATAAACAGAGACCAAAACCTTCTCAGGAGGCTATGAAAAATAAGATTGCTCTACTCGAAAAAAATTTTAATGCTTTGTATTCTGCCAGAGATACTATGTCAATCCGTGCTGAAGTTGATAAACAGATCATTAAGTTGCGCGAGGAAATAAAAACAGCAAAACAGTCTTTAAACAGGAAGGTTCAAAACGCAGTTGCCCAGAAGAAACACAGGGATGGTATGAAAAGAAAGTTAGAAGATATTTGTCATGAAAATCCAGAAATGAAAAAAAGACTATCTCTGAGGGATTCAGTGGGACGTCCTAATCTTGAAAGCAATCAACCTTTACTATTGAAAACAATCGCGGATATAGCTTTATTTGGAAGTGCAGCAGATGATAGAAGACGAACGGAATCAATTCGCAGCATAAAAACTCTTGATGAACTCACACAAGAATTACGTAAAATGGGATTTGACATTAGTCGCAGTGGGACATATCTTCGTTTGATTCCCAGAAAATCTAATTCTGCAGAGGGACGAAGACATGTATCGACAGTCCCTGTTAAGCTCATTCGGGCTCAAACTGATCACCACAAGAGCCACTTAGATAGCAAGTTCGCTGAAACATCAATCCATTATTTAGAGAACATAGCATCCATACTAGGACCAGATCAAGTATTTTTCATATCTCAAGATGATAAAGCTCGAGTCCCTATTGGCGTAACTGCGGCAAATAAGCAAGCACCTCTTCTAATGCACATGGAATATAGAATCAAATTGCCTGATCACGATTGGGTAATCGCTGAGTGTCATAAATTAATACCATCTGTTTATGCTGGTATCAAAATCACTTCCAATATGCTAGGACAACCGCAAGCCGTTGGATATTCTGGACCAACATACATCGCTATTCGAAGAATCGCTCCCGGAAGAAGTGCGTATAACAGAGTAGAGCGCAGAATGGCTCCTCTTAGTCGGGAACTGGCTGGTTTAATATTGCCTCATGACCATTTTGGGTCTCATTTGGATGAACGTGGCGTTACAATTGATGAACATTTAGAAAGATCTAATTTCGAATTTGCAGGAAAAGTATTAGCTGAAGTATGGAGTTCAATGGAAATTGATGGCTATAATGTTAATGCAAAATATGTTGGGGCAGGTGAACAAGATCTTCCTGATTTTCCAGACATTAAATGGTATTCAGAACATGTGCGTGAAAGCCAATACTTGCTCCAAATTGTAAAATGTAGAAATACAGAATGCTGTCGTCCAAGAAGTGGACTATTTAGATTACTAGACAACAGGTTTCTTCCACCACCTGTAAAAGTAAAACAAACAGTTGATGACTTGGTTTTAGATGAAGGAGGGCAATTTCTTAATCTTCCAGTCAATTTAGCTCTACGGTTAAGTGCTTCACTCAAAGATTTCCTGCAAATGCCATACGATTATTTTTGTCCGACGGTACAATTGAGGCTATCAAGTCGAACATGCAAAACGTGTGGTCTTTATCATGCTTCCGTCAAGTCACTAAATCGTCACATCGAAAAGATCCATAAGAAAGTAAACACGCACACTGATAGGAAAGTTAGACCTGTAAGAGTCGCTGCTCGTCGTGCTAATGAACTGATGTGCATTATTCAAAATTTAGAGCACCATGATGTTGAATGGCTCGATGAGAATGACGTAGACATTCCAAAATCAGATGAAAGCGAGCAGACTCACAACACTGAGCAGCAATCAAAGCAATCCAATGTCATCGAAAACTTAGAATCATGGATTCGGGTTTCATGGACTGAAGACTGTTAATTTGAATTTAATATATGTACCAAAAATTTAAAATAAGTTTGTTATGTTAGTAAGATATAATATTTTTGTCCTTTACTCTATGTTGAATACCGTTTCAGTAAAATATATTCTCTATCCTAAATCTATTTTCTTATTTTTCAAATTATAATTATAACATAATAAAATTAAAAAAACAATACATTAATTGACAAATGTTTACGTAAGCATGGGGGGAGGGGGTAAGAGCTTTGCTTACTTTTGCTGACAAGGGGGATGGGGGGGTAAATAATTGCAATAAATCTGCTTACGTAATACTTGAACGGCCCCTTACACACGAAAGTATTAAATAAATTTAGTTTAACAACTTTAATCGCTGCTTTCCTGAGCTAGGGGTTATATGCTCCATGGTCGGTAGCGACAGTTGTTTTACTGCGGTCGCAGCCTTCTACGAAGACGTAATTTCGCGGAGGGAGGCAGCGTAAAAGACCCGGGAGGACGACCTCCACTCTGACCCAATTCGCCGCCGGCGAACCGGGCGGCGGAGGCGCACATACCAGCGCCTCATGCCGCCTTGAGTGTGGCCGCGGGTGGACGGGACGAGTTTTCCCCTCCATCCACTATAGGGGCCGCGCGTCCGCGTGTGCCGTACGTCGCCTAAATAGAGAGTTTATTCGCAGATGGTGCCCGCGTCAGCGGGCAGGCGCTAGGAAGGATCTGGATGTCGTAATAACAGCTGTTCCCGGATCCCTCCTATGTAAGGCGCAGAGTGGTACAGGCAGAGGAGGTTTCTACACGTTAAAAAAAAAATTAGCATTGCGTTTTCGAAATATGCGAGGGAAATTTAAAAAAGTCACTTTTTGATGATTAAATTTCACTATTAAATTATGATAAATTCCAAAAATAACTGTATAGTTTTTTATTTGTTTGTTTAACAACAAAGTTTACAAATAAAAATATTTGTTCATTTTGCTGCCACGTGCATATTCACTATTTTTGTGAACATTTCCAGTTATACTCGTGTTAGAAAAATGTTAGCAGTCGACACATTTTGTCTACAATCTTCGAATTCACAATATACCTCTATAAACACAGATACATACATGGGTCATAAAGCCATTAACTATTCATTAAGAATTAAAATATAATATAAAACAAATAATAATACTAAGTGCTAAAGTTATCAAATCACATTATTATGCGCCCTTATAGTATACAGTGGACCCCCGGTAATTTGACAACACAGATTACCTCCGCATTAATAAAAATTTACTTCGATTCGGCTTCACAAAATGCCGAGGTATGCACGGGACGCACGGGACGTGTCAAACGCGCTGTGATTGGATATTTCAAGGTCAGACTTAAAATGCACCTAAGTGCAGTGATGGGACGAAGTTAGAACGTTGATCGATAAATATGATTAGATATTTTGGATAATTTATTTTATGTTTTTAATATTTTGTTTTGAATAACAATTTAAAATAACAATCACTGTTCATTGATATTGAACAACTTTTCTTATACCTTTTACAAGTTTTATGATTAAAACACTATTAAAATAATTTTAACGTGTAACGTTCGCGTTTTTTCATATCTATTCGCCTTCCGCAGTTACGCGCAATATATACAGTTGTTTGTAATATTATCAACAGATAGCGTTGGGAATGATTTGGATTGTGCAATGGTTTGGTTACACGTTAGCATATGTAAACTTTAATAATTTATTAATAAATTTAACTGGCCCTTTGCTATTGAAATTTTTTAACGAGTATCACTGGGCTCTGGGATATTTTGTGCCGATTAATTTACACGCGTAAATTTTAGAACACTTTCTGTCTCTTAACTACCAAATATTCAAAAAAGATATGAAAATCTGTACCTTACCTGGGTGACATGGAGTGCTTGGACTTGGTGAAAAAACATTTACGGGACATTTTTCTTTATTCTTAAATGCGTTCGGTCTCACCGGCAAAAAACATAGTCTAATTTAAAACTTTACATTCAGTAATTTACGAGGAAGTTAATTATTTTGCGGAGCATCACAAGTGTGAAACATCCACATTTTTTCCTTTCGAGGCATTAAGGAATCTTTTGATATAAATATTCTAAAGTAATACGTCACTTTTTTAAAGAAATATCTTTGCATTAATAAAAAAATCAAAATATGACCAAGCAATATCAACTTACGAATCACAAGACTATCGATAGGCGTGGAGTATTAGACAAAGACAACTATTGTAATTTACGAGATGAGTAAAAGGGACATTTCAAAAAAACGTCAACACCTACTTAATTACTATTACTTTGCATCGCTATCTCACCAGTAAAAGTTAAACTCCGGCAAATCTATACTATAATATATATATATATATATATAACATTATAGAAGATTTTTTTGTTTGTTTGTTTGTTTGTACCTTAAAGGCTCTGAAACTTCTGTATCGATTTTGACCGTTCTTTCACTAACAGAAAGCTACATTATCAAGGAGTAATATAGGCTATAATATATTTAAAAAAATAGAGATGCGTATTATAAATCGAAGTTTGTAAGCCAAAGTGTAAAAAAACTTCACAACAGAAACATAATTAGACGTGCGCCACTAAAATAGATGATTATAGACAAATATAATGTACTACACTTTTAATGTACTCATCAAAACCTACAAAAAATCCAGTGATACTATATATCTATCTATTATAAATAACTTAGTATAAGGTTTTTTATGTTAAATGAAAGAATTAAAATTTAAATATGATCTTGGAGTATTAATACTAGACAGGTGTACGGATTCTTACAAGTGTAAGCTACTTTAAAATAAAGGAAGTTTAATGCAGATATACTTTGTCTTTTACAGCATGATATTTGAACGAATAATTTAAAAGTTATCGTTAAATAAAAATAATAAGACATTCTCAGGCGCCTCACGCAAATGGGCGTTGCCAAAGCATGAGGTGCGGGGGGGTTACGTCTATGAGCAAGGTAGCCGCGCGGTCGGCTCCCTGCGTTTCGGTTGTAAGCGATATTGCATTTTAATTTTTACATTTCGTTATAACTACACGTAATTTAAAAATTACTTTTCAATTATTTGAAGTTCTTTTTAGTACTACATAAAAATTTATTTTTCGAACTACATAACAAGTTCTTTTTAGGACTACATCTAAAATAATAAAGATATCAGAACTAATGCTTTTTATTACCGCTGATATAGTTTTTGTTTCTCATTGAACAACTATTTTTTTTAATAAATTTACTTGCTTAATATTATGTGTGCATATTCTCTGACTGTTTCAATTTCTCAATATTACGATTGATTTTGGCAAAATTAAGAGCATATCCCCGATCCCTTACTTTTCTAAGACCTCTCACATGAAATTTAGATCTTTACTAATCGGTATCTTCACTAGTTCTTTTGTTTTTATCACCAAGAGAGAAAGCAACTTTTCTTTACCATATCGGTAAAATAACTACATTCCTGTGATTTCTGCTGTTCGTCAACAACGGTTTCGAATTGATCGAAGGAGGTTACCATCTTTTGGTTTTCTTGTAGATACTGCCTGATGATATGCGCAAAAACAGTCTTTTGTTTCAACAGTTGATATAATGAGACATTCCAGTCCCGATCTTTTTCGGATGCGCTTTCATTTTGCCCGCCACCACTATAAAAGCAGACCTCGCTTAAAAGACTAATTCTGGATCTCCAGCTAGTTTTTCTACAATTGGTTGAGGTTAAATATGTTTATCAATACAAATACACTGTTTATAAGGTCAAAAGATTTTTGGTTCACACTAAACACGCATCTTAAACAATATGCATGAATTATTCTCGCTCGTGACACGTACACTACTTATCTAACTAAATGAATTTATGTGCTGGTAGTGTGGCTACTTCCAAAACAAACAAAACACACTACTAATAACTTAACTATGGAGTAACTGCTAATCCTGTATTGCAAAATAGAGGATCATCACTCCGATTAGCATATAACTTTCCAACATCAGCCGTTAAGTCGCGAACCCATGATTTCGCCTAGTAGAAGGATCCTCACTTTGTGTTGGAAAGATTTGGCATCCTTTCCTCCACACTTGAGTTGGTTGTCATATGTTACACATCATATGAGATTGGTTCGTTTTTATTCCTAGATCTATTAAGCTCCCATTAATTGCTCAGGTATTCGATTCTCGACCGCTGTTGAGCTTCAGGAGGTGAAGGCTCTAGCGTCCTTAATGACTTTCAAATGTGCCTGTTCCAATATTCCTTATGGAGGTTCAAAAGGAGGTACAGTATAAAATCCTTAAGCTGTAGAAAAAAATATACCCTATACCTTTTTGAGAGTAAATTGGTTGACTATCTGGTGAATTTTTTTTCACTTAATGGTCACTTACTTGGACACTTGCAGCTCTTCGAACTCTTAGTCTAAAAATGGTGTTCCTCTGCTTGCTGATGGTCGAAGACGCGAGAATAGCAATAGTAGTCCAGTGCGTAGGCATACCACCGGGCCCCATCCCCCAGAACCTTGGAAAAAAGGTGGTTTTCACTTTGGTAACCTAACTCACTCGGTAAAAAGAAACAAAAGGATTACGGAGTATGCTTAACATTGGTTTTCTGTGAGACCGTGGTATCACTTCGTACATATACACCGAAGCATCGCTCTTCTACTCCATTATTTTCATCTTTGCCTCCTTATGAAATTGTATTGCATACATATAAAATATTTAAATTTGTAAATAAATGGTTTTCAGGCATATCTATAGATCCTAAGAAGTATACTGTAGCAGAGCTTCAAAGGATCACGAGGCGATACACTCTGGAACTAGCGAAGAAAAACTATATTGGTAACTTTAAATTAGAAAATAGTATTTCTTAATATTTTGTGGAGTTCAAAAACTCAAAACTGAAGTTATCGAAATACATTTACTAAACTTGTAGATGATGTAGATTTACTGTAATATATGAGCTTATAAAGTCGAAATGATGATAAGTTTTTTTATGGTATTCTTTTTTTTATCATTTGTAGGAGCCGGCATTGATGTACCCGCACCCGACATGGCAACATCAGGCAGGGAAATGTCTTGGATAGTCGACACCTATATCAAAACTCTGGGTAAGATAGAATAATATCCTCAAAAAAAAACTAACCAGGACCTTATTTGTCAATTAAAAGCACAAGCAAAGTTGATTTTTGTTTCCTCATAAATCCTCATAAATCTTGCAGACAATCACAGATTTGCTTCTAATGGCAGATTTCCATTTCTCTGAACCTACACATAAAGAAACACGATTATAGTAGTACCTATATAGCTGTACAGAAATGAAAAATAATTTTTTTTTGTAGGTTTAAAATTCGTCGGTCTCGAACACAGATTATCTCCTAATAGATTCCGCATGAATTATCCAATCACAGCGTATTTGACAAGTCCCGCGTATCCCGTGCATACCTCGGAATTCTGTAAAGCCGAATCGAAGCAAATTTTTACTAATGCGGTATCTATTAGGCGGTCTCTGTGGTCCGGCAATACCGTCCTATTATTCGGCTTTGTAACTCTAGTCATAGGTTTTTCAAACATATTTATAACACTTTTTTGTCATTTCCGAAATAATCTCGCATCCAATATATCTATTTAATTTCTGCCAAAATATTTTTCTTAATATTAATCAGTTAAACTTCATAGGCTACAAGGATCTAAATGCCGCCGCATGCGTGACAGGCAAACCCATCAATGGAGGAGGCATCCATGGCCGCGTGGAGGCGACTGGCCGCGGCGCTTTCATAGCCCTGGAGAACTTTTGTAACAGGAAGGATTTTATGGACATAGTCGGAATGGAACCTGGTCTAAATGTAATAGCTTCTATCGACGCTACTTTGTCTTAGTAAGAGTGCCTGATGGTCAGGAGTAGCATTTCATGCTTTTTGAAGCGTAAATCGACGTGTTGTGTGGTAGGTATTTACATAATCGTCCTTGTCGTGGACTGACAATTGTAAAATATTGGTGCTCTTTGAATGTATATGTAAGTATGTAGAAGTGTAAGTAAGTACACGACGATTGAGATGAATTGTAAGTTCAAGACTGAGCCGTCCGTAAATAACGAAGGCGCAACGCTAAAAATCACCCTCGCGGCTAGGTAGAACAATGGCATTGTATTGGTCGATCTAACATTCCGATGGCAAATGCAGCGAGTCGTCCCACTACACGACTAGCCTTCCGTAAATTATCGAACACTGATAGTGTATATATATTAAATAATCGAGTCTTTTACAAGTCGTGATTTATTTATCTTGCTTTAAAAATATCGTGTTTTACATTGATGCGTGTTAGCGTAAAATCGATAACTGCTGATAACTGTGTTTGATGTTAACTAAAATTAACAAAATACCTTAAATTTAAATTGTTAAATTGGTATCATATTACGTAGAGTATTGAGACATTCTTGATTGTGATTCTGGAATTTCTTACATTATAATAGCAGGCCATGTCAGTAATTGAATGACGCCAGACAGAAAAATTGCATATTTACATAAAAAATGTGAGATTATTATCTTTCTTGTTAGGGTAAAACTGCAATCATACAAGGCTTTGGCAACGTTGGTTCTTATGCTGGTGTGTACCTACAGAGGCAAGGTGTAAAGGTCATCGGTGTGTTAGAATATGGAGTTAATCTTAAAAATCCTGAAGGAATTCAAGCGCAGGTGAGGTATAGTTCACCTTACGCCTTACCTTAACCCACGTGTTAAGGGGTCAGGTATAGGTCACATCAAGTAATTTCGTATAAGTATAAGTAAATGTACATGCATTCTAAGAATTTACCTATCTAAAAAGATGACAAATTTTTCGCTGCTTTTTTTTGACGGCTGATCTGCGGTTTGCAAAGTAACTTGAAAATGTGTTCTTTTGCCGATCGACAGGACAAAGGAAGAAAGTTACCTCATCAAGAACCTATAAGTATATAGGCTATGAGATGTACCACTGTACTATACATACCATTTGAAAAGAGGGATCAATTGAACATTAAAACAAATTTTTTCCTTGGCAAAGCCTTGTTTCAGTACAAATGGGCCGGTTGAAGTAATATTTCGGCCTCACGGAAACCCTCACTCACCTCACTTGTATTCAATTTTTTTCTTACCAGTGAGCGAAGTCACCGTTGCTTAAATCCCCCTTCCCCTGATGGTAATTATGATTTTGGAGTTATAAGTGTTCATGGGCAACAATAGGTAGCAGAGTCGCTTGCCGTTAGGAGAGCAGTCTGCTCGTATTACCTTCTTACTATAAACATAATTCTCTTCAGGAACTGTTAAATTACATGAGAAAAAATAAAGGCAATGCTAAAGGATTCAGCGGCGCACAAGAATGTGGCCCCGAGTTATTGTTTGAAAAATGTGATATATTGATACTCGCTGCATCAGAAAAGACCGTTACCAATGAAGTCGCCCCAAAACTTAACTGTAAGGTAATAATCTTAATCTTTACTTAAAGTTTACGTTACCAACTCTTTAATGACTATTATTGAAGTGATAGTTCTTATTCACGTTCGTACTTACTCGTAAAGAATATAAAGTACGACTAAACGTACTTTAAATGACGAAACTTTAAAAAAAAAACAGTTATAAAACTGCCTGTTTTAAAAGTTTTACCGACTTCAATACAGCATCATACATTAAATACAATATTTATTAAATTAACTATTCAGGTGTGATATCACTACTGACTCTTCAAATTTAAATTTTTGAAGTCTGTTAAAAATTAGGTTTGAAAAGCTTTATGTACAATTCTTTTCGTTATTGCTTTCTTTAATCACATTTTTAAAAGAATACGAGTATTTGCTGTAACAGGTAATAGCAGAAGGGGCTAACGGTCCCACGGTACCATCTGCTGACAAAACCTTGCAAGAGAAGAAAATACTTGTCATTCCTGACTTGCTGGTGAACTCAGGCGGCGTTACTGTGTCTTATTTTGAGTTCTTGAAGAATCTGAATCACGTTAGCTTCGGCAAACTGAGTATTAAGTTTTGGAGGGACTCTAACACTGCACTTTTAGGTTAACTTTAAATCCTAATTTAAATACATAAGGTTTTGGACACGTACCTATTATTTTTCTAAGTAGAGAAGATGCCAAATGGCATCACGTATTGGGAGACAGAGCATGGATTAGCCCCCAGCTCAATGTGGTCCAAGGACCTTGTTAAAGTTAAGGGAAGCCACTGGATGAAGACAGACTGGTTGTTATGAAGGACATTGGGGGAAGCCTATATCCCGTAGTAGACATCTTTTAGCCGATATGATAATGATGAGATTTTTTTTGTAAATCATTTTTCGTTATTTAATCTAAGTTTGAGTTCTTAAACTCAGCTAGAGTAGCAGATACAAAAATGACCTAAAACATACAATTTGGCTTTACTTCGTCCTATTCGACAAAATCCGCCAGGAACACTCCCACTATAGAGTATTCTAACGCAATTTACTCAACATAATTAATTAATGACTTAGATTCCGTGGAACAGTCACTAAAGAAGGCGAATGTAGACGCCAAGATCGAGGCATCTCCAGTGTTCCAGACTATGATGTGTGGTGCAAATGAAAAGCTGATAGTCAACTCTGGACTTGAATATTCCATGAATAATGCTTGTCAGGTAGACTTACGATTTCTTTTTGTAGATGTACTTAGTGGTGTGAATGTGCAATTTCAACAAGAAATTGAGCTTCTGAAATAAAAAACATACTTGAGCACAAACATGCTCCACCAGAATGATACATAGTCTCACAGAAAATTGGTATTAAGCAAGTCTTTCGTTGCTTTTTGCTTAGTCAGTGAGACTCCGTACCGATCGTAACTCAATCCTGATTCGAGGGGGGGAACGGTAACGCATTTTAACTTAATTGCAGCTGTCCATGGACGATGGTTGTCACTTACAATCAGATAACATGTCTGCTCGTTTGCCAGCTCTGGGAAAATAATATGAATAATTAATAATTTCAGAACATTGTGGCAGCAAATCAGAGACATAATCTTGGCCTAGATCTAAGGACGTCCGCGTACATAACCGCCATTGAGAAGATATTCGTCACGTACGATGAGCACGGTTTAGCTATATAACTGTCTGATATACAGATGATTCTTAGAATTTGACTATTAGGGTTTGGCGAAAAATGTTCGTAAGCACAGTATGAAGTCATGTACTGTGAGCCCTCTCGTCGTTGTACTCGGTGTTCTTAATATACCTACGCACTTTCATCTGCTTACGCACTTAAACACAAATGCATAAAGCATTCTGTACACTTAGCAAATACACTTACAGTCAGCATGCTTTATTATTCCACTAAGCATGTTGGACGTGTATCACCAACTGTTGTGCACTCATGACATGCATATGCTAATCTAGAGAAACTTCATGTACGCATAAGTCGCTCACTAGGTAAGCCTTAGTGGTGTACTTAGTGTTTCTAAACTCTTTAATTTTAACTTATTAATTTACTGGTCTTTGCGAAAACAGTATTTTAATTATTATTCGTTTAAGTTTTGTCTCAGTATGTTTCCGAAATATTTTGAGAAGCATGTAAGTCTTAAAATTATTGTTAATTATTATTATTGTCTTATTATTATTGTTAAATATAACTATGGTATACAATAAAGTTATGGACACATGTTAGCACTTTTATTTGCCCCTTTTGACTTACTGCAAGCAAAAGCAACAGAAACGCTATTACGATGTGCAAAAGTTGGTGATTTTTTTTTCCTGAATTCATTTTATCCATTAATAAACAGAGTAGCAAAGGAACACGACACAGGAGGGGGGCATCTACAGCGATAGGTGGCTCGAGGTACGTCCCAGATTTCCTTATTAGGGTGCATCTGGTTCCCCGGCGTGTGGTTTTTGATTGATTCGAGTGCGACATAACCACCTTTCGGTGGTATCCGTGGGGATTTTAAAACGGCGCGGTGTATTTAAACATCCTTTTTTTTATTATTACCATCTCCGCGCTAAGCCCCATTCTTTCTCGCAAAAGTCGTTTTCTTAAAATGTCCCTTTCTCAAAATATATGCACTACAGTGTTATAGTCCTTAACTAAACATAATTAGTAATGAGACAAAAATAAACTGAATGCTAATTATAGGTAACTGTTTGTCTTTTTTATTTCACACTAGCTTACCCCACGAGCTCTGTTCCGCCTTAGTAGAAATTACAGTAGTAGTAGAAATTACAGTTGCATGTAAATACTTACTATAGTACTTGGATGTTCAGTAAAAGGAATGTAATGCTGTACTATAGATGTGAACATACCTGTGATAGAGGCATTTTAAGAAAAGACATTTCGAGAAAATCACCGTATGAGAAAGTACATACGAGACGAGACGATTATTACTAGTCCTACTTAAACCACAAACTATTTAGTGGGGCAAATCTATTTTGTTCAACCAAGAATTAGATGAAAGAACTTTGGAGCTATGAAAATTGTTAGGTACAGAATAAAATATTTGAATTCATTTAGATCAATAATGACCCACTTTTCAGTAACGATTACCCATGATTCCAAAAATTACCACTTTCATTAAATGATCACCTATGATTCCAAAAATGACTATTTTCATTAAATGATCAGCCGTGATTCCAAAAATGACCATTTTCATTAAATGATCAGCCGTGATGCCAAAAATGACCGTTTTCATTAAATGATCAGCTGTGATTACAAAAATGACCATTTTCATTAAATGATCAGCCGTGATGCCAAAAATGACCGTTTTCATTAAATGATCAGCCGTGATTACAAAAATGATCATTTTCATTAAATGATCAGCCGTGATTCCAAAAATGACCATTTTCATTAAATGATCAGCCGTGATGCCAAAAATGACCATTTTCATTAAATGATCAGCCTTGATTTCAAAAATGATCAATTCCTTGTAGTGTATCTAACACGCTTACATTTCCGTTTTTCATTTAAGGTCTAATAATATTGTCAAAATCTATTTGTTGCTTAAAACCTTTTAACATTTTGAATAATTATATAATATCAATATTAATTGCCTTTAAATTAAAAATTTGTGTATAAAATAAAAATTGAAATCATCTAAAGACAACTTTATGCCCGGGATGTGCACAGACTCAATTGTTTAACTGAGGGTAGTCGACAGCGCTGCGTTCGGGCAATGTGATATGTAACGAAGAAAAAGTCAACAGTGGTTTTAAATTGTGTGGAAAACAGCTTTGGTAATCTATTTAGTGTTGGTATTTACTGACAATAAACTATCAGACTACCTGTGGTAATTTTACTCGTTGTTCGCAAACTCCAAACCAAAACCTTTACCACACGAGGTAAGTTACAGTCCTGATTTTATCCTACATTCTTATTTTAGGAAGTAGGCGTTATAGACACGTCTTTGAATTGACAGCAGAATACAAAATATTGCTAAAAATCATTGGCCCCCGTTGAATCTCTATTTGTCCAATGTTTTTTTTTCTGATTTTAGAAGTTGATAGACTAAACAATATGAATACATTTGTGACACATTATATGTATTTTAAATTTGATTAACATTTGTTTATTACATATGACTAAGAGTGTAAAAGGAGCTTTAGCGCAATTTTAGTACTAACACTTACCATTTACTATATTTTTAAATAATCTCTTTTAGTAAATAGGCAGTATAAAACCTCCTTATTCATTCATACTTTTGCCAGCCAAAAGACTTGGGCAAGTCGCTTCCATTTGCAGCCAGCCATTTTGCCCAAGTCGTCGGTCCATTGTGCCGCAGTGTACAATGATTGTGCTCATCACAACATTTGTTCTGGGTGGGAATTAAACCCATGACCTTTGGTTAGCAATCAGGATCACTAACCACTAAAGCAACAGGCCCATAATAATTATCTTGTGTCAATAACTTCAGTTCCATCAATTAAGGATTGGTGGAATATGACTAATTAGTCTTATACTATAGCAATACTTTCGTTGCCTTTCTACGAGTGAGGTTATCGTGATGAGGCACCTGCAGGCATCTGTGGTACAGGAACTGGCCATCAAGCGACTGCTATTCTCATTAGCCATACAATTAAAAACAGAAAATTGCACATACAGAGCTTTCACCCTAGCAAAACAATACCCTGACACATCACATGTGAAACTCCCAGTCGTTTAGACGAAGTCGGGGCGGGAAGTCAGCGGGAGCGGGTCGGCCGCGGTGGTGAGCCTACATTGCCGCGCCGCCGCCCCATTTCCACTGACTTCGAGACTGGCCGTATGCGTTTTAAGCTTAACAAAACATATGTAACTACTGTTTTGTATATTGTCTGTGCTTTCTATAGTTTACTTTTATCTATCCTTGCTTTCAACCGAGCAGGCGGGTCATGGACACCTAACAAGCAAAAATGGAATTGTTTAACAAGGTTTCCTTTAAGACTCCAGCATCACCAGTTTCGTAATTATACCATCTGAGGCCCGTGGCAAATTAATTGGATGGGTCCCAAGAAAAATTGTCATATTGTAATTTTAATTTATAAAACACTAAGCCAAACATTAAGTCCACTTTAGTTGAAAGTCTAATTTTCGAAAGCATAAGTATTACATAATTATAATAAAATAATAGTTTAAGAAGTAACGAGATTAAACCCACCATGACCATTTTCCGTGTGGTGACGGATTAAGAACACGAAATCTAACCACCCCTATTCATCCCGAATCGTAAAAGGTGACTAAGGGACCAAGTATGCACGACAACATCATGATAAAGAGAAGGAAAACTTGAAACAAATCCTATTCCAACCCGTCTGGCCAGAGTGGAATAGTAGGCCAAACCTCCTTGCTAAGGAGAGGCCTATGTCCAGCAGTGGACTGCAAAAGTCTGTTGATTGTTGAGTAACGAGATATTTATTAATAAAATCCTTTACTCCGAGTTTTCTGTTCCGCAAGAATATTTATAACATCATCAAAGTTTGAAGATCGGGCCATAGACTTTCTAATTGACGAAATAGCCAACGTAGCCGGTTTTATTCCATAGAGTTTCTTAAATAGTTTTTTATTAATTTTAGTTTGGAAAGTGACCTTTCAGCACTAGCTGTAGTAATAGGTATTGTAACAAATAACATTAACGCAGTACATATTTCGGAGAAGCTGCATGACATAAAATGATTCTTTATTATTAATAAATTAGCAAATTCTTTAACACATGCTGACTTTTATATTTCAGCTTTGAAGGTGGAAATGATTTAACTGTCTTGTTTAAATATATCAATAAACTCTAGTGTTTTATTATTACTGTCTTTTAAGAAAGGACCCATAAGTTTTCAATGTCCGTTTTGGATCACGAACCGATTGATTTGATCCTTAAATTCTTTCAAATTTCCCTTATTAGTGTTGTATGGTAAAGATGTAATATTGTTCACACTGAAATACGATTCAATTTGATTTTTACTAGGACTTTGTTGCAGTTGGTCTGGGTACACGCTGGTGTTGGGTGCTGCATCTGCCATTCTGTTAAGCCTCCTCTATATTACTCGAGAAGTTTATCGACGAAGTACTCCAGAACTTCGCCTGAGGCGAAATAAAGTTTGATGAGGTAACCCGAAGTGCTCTCTACACTACCAAGTGTGTAGATTAGTCATTACGTTTAGTTAGGTCCAATTTTTCACCTTCAGAGCCCTGTTCACTTGTTTTTTCATCATTCTTTAAGTACTGACTAATTTTAAGTAACTGTTGTTTTTGTTAGTATCACTTTTTCTCTAACGGTTTTCGTTTCCACTCAGGTATTTCTAGAACTAGACTTGTTGATATCTAACTCTCATAATTAATTTTACTTTGCTTTATTTGGAGGTTCAGGTTGAAACATCAAAGACACAAATGACTCATTGACACAACAATCAAACTCCGTACTTAAAAAATCAGGGATTCCCCTAAAAAACTACTTTCTCGATTAACAAAATGCTAGAATTCCCCGGGTGTCACGAGCTCACCCGCGCTATATAACTACTGTGACAAAAAATTAAGCAACCAATGCGTTTAAATTTTAATTATTTATTTCAATTTGTATATGGTTTTTGGTCGTGTCTAAATTTGGTTAATTTTAAGTAATGATACTTTTTTTTTATTTTTACTAAATTTTGTTAGAATATTAGGTCACTTTTGAGCTCGCAACCTCTCGGGCAGGGGTTCCCGTCAGACCAGGGATCTGTCTAATAGTTACGCCACTGAGCGTCAGCGACATGCTCATATTTTCGGGACGTTTATTAGACAATATAGAGACAGGGACCCGACAAAGTCAATATATCTTATGAAAGTGTATAAGAAAAATGAAACGCTAGAAATAGTATTGAAAACTCATAAATTTTTTAGAAATATGCATCGGGTAAACCACTTTTATTTAAGTAAATTATACAATAATAACTTCATACACCACCCACACACGGCATCGGTAATGAAGCTGCTGGAAATATACATATATGAATACTTCGAAAGATTTACATACATAAATTGCACCCAAACATAATTTTGCTCACCACAAAATTATTTTCTTTGACCGGGAATCGATCCGTAAGGTTAGAATTAGCAGTCGGGATCACTAATCACTACATCAACAAACCTGTTCAATGTAGATCACAAATAGCGTTTTTAATGTTGGACGACACCACTCTGTATAACATTTTAATAGTTTTTCTCTTCTCGGCGCATAATGCCCTTCCTCATGTGGTCCTTTTCTCGAAATGTTACCTTCTGAAAATGTCCCTTACTAATATAGTCATGTGTACACTATAGGGTTATAATTCTTAAGATGAAATTGTAATTGTAAGTTTATAATTTATAATTCTTAAGATGAAATAGTAAGTAAGTTTGCCTGAAAATAAAGAAGGCCAATGCTTGCTTTGCCCAACTATACCTGGTTTTCTTTCTACTCTCAGCATTATGCTCACTTATAGTTACATATGTGTACTTACCAGTACTAACAAGTTTAATATAAGGATTGTAACCCTGTATGTTGCATTTGGGCCTCGCAAGAATTAACCGATATAAATGAACACATACTATTAACCAATATACATATATATGAACAACAACATACATAAATACTTCCTTTTTTTTCTATATGTTTAATATCTATTAATCATGTCATGAAGTCATGATATACCATTTTAAAATCTTCATGAGCCCTTTAATTTGATAGACATATTACAGGGCCCAGAAAACTATAGGGTCTCACAATCGTCCAGTTGGTTGTTTTTTCGCGTCACCTATCTATGAACACTTGTGTTACCAAGACTAATTTAACCATATCTTAATTAAATACATACAACATACGAGTGAAAAACATAACCCTACCTCGACAGTCAGGCTAAAATGGTAAGTGATTTCTGATGACTTGTTTCACTTACAGGGTCTTCACGATTCGGATGACGAGTCCATTGTTCCAATTTATTCTACGTCGAACGCTAAAGAGAATATTTTGAAAATGAAAAAAGAAGACCAAAAAAAGAAAAATGTTAGCAAGATAACCCCGGATTATCGAAACAAACCAGAGAACTTTAATCCTACAAACATTGGAAAGAAGAATCATGACGCCCACAACAACAAACGGAGGATCATCTTCGGACAGTCACAACAGCATCGGCTTTGGACAAAGCGAAGACGCCAACAGCGCAGAAAAACACGCCCGTTGGACGGAATCTGTGTTTGGTAGCCTTTGGGAGGGAGATTAACCATCCCTTTGGAGGCTACCTTATATAGTCAAAGAAGTCCCTTTAATCGGAGGAGATAACACCAACTTCGAGAAAAGTATGACCAAAGGTATGCTGATGTATTACTTACCAGCACTGCTATGGGCACGTGGTAAGACACAACTAAAGCCTTGAGGAAATTGGTTTTCTGTAAAACAATCCTGCAACAAGAGTATAATGTTCCATACCCTATCTACTTATACTTTAAGAGTATGAGTGCAATGAAGGATGCAACCAGTAACCCGGTTTCCATAACAAATCAGCAACTCCCGGTTACAGTAGTTCAGGGTAGTGGAGGGTATCACTCGCGCACGATTGAACAATCATACTCTTTACGAAGAGATACCTTCATTAGGTATCTGTGGAGATATTGCGATGGTGGAAGCAGTGCAGTTCAGACTGCTGCCAGCACACACCAGAGCAACCAGGTCAATTTCCGGTTACTTTGGAACAATTGGCAAAGGAAGAAGTGTGCATAAAACTCCAGTAGATCGGGATCGACATTCAAAACCGAAAAAATAATGCTCCGCGGTCTGAACGTTGATGGAGACAACGTTCCATACATTCAGTCTATGAGAACACGGATGCTAACAAAGTGGTCGCAAACGAACATCAGACCAACGTCTGGTAGTGAAAGCCCAACTGCGTTTGGAGCAACATACGTGATGGAATCCAACTCAAAAAACTCATGATTCACGACAGCAACGGCAATTAGTGTTGCCTTGAACAAGCGACTGCCACAACCCTGGTCACCGCAAGAGTGGGTCGACAACAGAAGTGCGAGATGAGTGATGTCGGTGGGAATGGATATAGCGAGATTCGTCTCAATATCTGAGTTCCAAGAAATCGCACTAAAGCAAATGTGCGTAAAATGAACATTAGCGTAGCGTAGCGTAGCGTAGCGTCCGCAGGATCTAAGGTAGAGTCAAAATTGTACACCCATTGTACATATTTAGTTGAGTACCTTATATTTAAGTTAAATAAATAAATTAAATAGCTACTTTTTTAATATATAAATAATAGCATAGGAATCATCCGACGTGTAAAAATATAAGATTTACTTGCAGAAATAAATATCATTTATTTATCATTTGCTGAACTATCAAGATCTTTGGGCTGTAGCGCGTACTATCGCAATGTTCACACACCTACATGTGCTCGAAGAACATGACGCGCTGGCCGGTGTTGTCAAGCAAAAAATGTGTCATTTTTGCTATGCATTTTCTTACCTGACAGGGGGTGTTGGTGTTCCCCTCGCGGCACTCACGAGTGTACATATAAACATATATGGGAAAAGGAAATTTGGAGAAACCACATTATGCGCTGAGACGGTTTTTCTTACATACCTATTATAAATATATAACAGTACAATGTCCTATGTCCTAGCACGCTCCCTATTCTCCTTAAACCACGCCACGGTATCATGTATAGCTACTTCAAAAGGCGTAAACTTAAAGTCCTCGTACAGACTCCTCAGTTTCTTGTTAGATGCTGTTTTCTTGTACTGTCCGTCCGCTTTGGTTGTATCATAAACAATCTCACCGGTGAAGTTGTGAGCTTTCTTGATCATTTCAGCCACTGTGCTGATGGTTACTTCGTCTTCCTCATCCACTATAATAGAAAAGGTCTTCATCAACTATGAGTATATGCTAATTTGAATTAGGAAAATGTATGAAGTGAGACTCAAATGTTCTTGTTGCAATGTAACCGAATGGTGAATCAAGAGTCAAACTTCCTGAATACCTCTGGTTGCATTTCTACCCAATTACTGTTAACTAGTATACCATCCCCGTATTTTTGTAATTAAGGGTTGTTATTAGCACCAATGAACACGTAATGGGAGTGGTGACGGATTAAAAACACGAAATCCAACCACCCCTATTCATCCTGTTGGTGTCGTAAGAGCCTAAGGGAGCAGAATATACAGAAACCAGCACTGTGAAGAAAAGGAAAACTTGAGACAAACTCGTCTAGCCAGCGTGGTGTAGAAAGCCAAAACCTCCTTCCTAAGGAGGGGCCTATGTCCAGCAGTGGACTCTTAAAGGCTGCTGATAATGATAATCAGCTAGCTTCTGAGTCAGTCCCAACTAGTTTAGAAGGTACGGATACTTTGCTAAAAATAGCCTAAAGTATGTTACAGTGTTAATTAAGACATTTTAGTTAAAGGTACTAAAAAAAATGGCGTGCTATTCGAGAGGCCTATGTCCAGCAGTAGACTGTGATAGGCTGATGATGATGATGAAGATGAATGTAATAAGAATCAATGTATTCCAAATAATAATCATGAAATTTTATTTTTTTGTAGTTCAATCCCATAGTAGCAATACAATCTGTGTTCCGTGGGACTTTATTGATATACTTGAACCAGACACAGAACACCCAGATTCAGAACAACTATTAGTGTATCACAAATAGCGTCAAATGTAAGGATCGATCCTTTTTTTTTTGCTACGCGGGGAATACTTTTCGCACCATACCCTCCGGAGGGACGAATGGCGTGTGTGGGACTCCCGGACAACCGGTCTACCCACTAAACCCCGCGGCGGCCTACCTCGGCAGACGGAAAGAGCCGTACCTCAAATTATTACTACCTGTGTAGGTTACCTCAATAATTGAGGTAACCTACACAGTGCAGTAGAAAGTGACAAGGCAGATACTTAAATCAATACGCCATCCAGGCACTCATAATAATAAGTAGATAAGCCAAAAAAGTACCATATTAAAACAATACCATATAAAATAAAACAAATGCTCTAAAGACGAGAAGAATACAGTGTTACCACCCCTATCCATTCCATGGGTGTCATAAAGGCGACTAAGGGAAACTTGATATAAACCCTATACCAAACTATCTGTCAAGCATGGTATAGTAGGCCAACATCTCCCCTCTAAGGAGGCCTATGACCAACAGTAGACAATATTTTTTTTTAAACTACAACTGGCGCATTAGGAATAAATGAACAACAAACGGACACAAAGAACACCTAGACTTAGAGTAGCAATTTGTGGATCACACAAGTGTTGTCCCATGTGGGGTTCGAATCCACAACACTCAGCGCAGTAGACAGCGGCGTGGCGACCGCTTAAACCACTAGGCCAACCGTGCAATCATTGCTGTCACATCATCTTTGAAAGGCTGTTGATGACGATTGGTGATGCTCTAAGGACTTAGTAATATACATAGCATCATCATCAGCCGGAAGACGTCCACTGCTGAACATAGGCCTCTCTCCTTGAACGCCACGCCGTACGACTGGACGCCAAATGCATCCATCGGCTCCCCGCGACTCGGACTATGTCGTCAGTCTATCTAGTGGGGGGCCTACCTACGCTTCGTTTTCCGGTACATGGTCGCCACTCTAGAACCTTTGTATATTTTTTTTATATTATTGAAAAAAAAGTATAATTATAAATGAAGGTTTCACCTGATAATATGATGGGTTCGATGCTCTCATAGTTTCTGAGGACCCAAATGAATAGTTTGGCTAAGTCCAGCGAGTAAATAAACTGCCGCAGAGGTTTGCCACTACCCATCACTGTGAACGTCGTATCACCTGCAATTTATACAGACATTTTTATTTCAGTTTATACTTTTTGCTTTAATATAAACCGAGGCGACATTATTATTTATCTATTTTTTTTTTTAACGTGTGGAAAGAGAGGGCCGTAAACCCCCTCGGGCCTTCACCCCACCGGGGTTTACGGCGGGGTAATATGTCGGAATCGGACCGACTAAAATCACACGGTGTGCCACTCTGCGCCTGAGATAGGAGGGATCCGGGAACCGCTGCTATTACGACATCCAGATCCCTCCTAGCGCCTGCCCACTACCGCGGGCACCATCTATGGGTAAACTCTCTATTTTAGGCAACGTACGGCACACGCGGACGTCGCCTCCTCGCGGCTGGTCCTTATAGCGGATGGAGGGGAAAACCCGTCCCGTCCACCCGCGGCCACACTCAAAACCGAGGCGACATGACTCAATCTTGTGCTTCAATGAAGAAGGCAGGTATATTGACTACATAACATTGGTCTGATTAACAAACGTAGTAATGACTCAATATGTCTTCGGCCAATGAGAAATGTTTCTACGGAGTGCGACTGACTTTAAAAAGCAGGGTCTTCTATGTTCCATTTTATGTTTTTTTTTTCATATATCACCGATTACTCTGTCAATTGTGGATCGTTTTTTTGTTGTATTCGGAAGGGTATACTCTTGGAGTTACCATTACTATCACAAAGTCAGGATCTGATGATTGGATTCTAAGGAAATCGAGCGTAACTTGGTGATAGAAGGTAAAACTCCTTAACATTGACCTTAATTTGTACTCTTTCAGGTTATTTAAACAAGCTGAAGATGGAATATAAAATTTCTTAACAGCTAGGGGTTAGAAGATGATTCTTTAAACATTATATGGACATATAGAACCTTATTTGTATTGATTCAAAGTTTGTTTTACACTAACTCTATCGTCACGGCGAGTGCGTTTGGAGTTGCTATTGATAAATATTTCATTATGGACCAATCAAACTGACGAAGGATCGACTAAACGTGAAGTCACACTAGACCTTCAGGAATTTATGCACGGTAACCACCCAACTAAAGAGTAGCGGTAGCATACATACATCATGTCTTATTCTAGACCAGGTTACGCAGATACAGACGAGATTGTCGGTTTTTGGATCCGCTGGATCCAAATAAAATAATTTTTACTATTAAAAAAATTGGCACCTTTCTGCATAGCATCGTCCATTCTCCTGATAAGTGCCGGAATGACGTGACTGGATTCCAAGTTATAGTTATCGTATGGTCCGAACACATTGCATGGGATTACCGAAGTGAACATACACCCGTGCATCTCATGGTACCCTCTGAAACATGATTATTCTATTACTGGTACAATCATATTACGGCCTCATAAAACAAGACCATTTTGGAGTTTACTCCTTTAGAACCGATTTTTTTATATAAGGCGCCCGGTATGAGAAAAATGTGAGGAGTAAAATCTACTGAACGAATGACCTTGTTACGTTTTTGGTGCGGCTGCACTGGTTTTGTGCGGCTGCACTGGTTGTAAGTGTATTAAGACGTGTATAGAGTATGCTACAAAGCGACTATATCTAAATGTTATTTTCATTAATTTGTTAATTTACCCTTTCATACGGTATCAATCTTTTTTCAGTTAATTTTAATTAAATAAGCTTTTTTGCGTCTGTTTTGACAATCGTACTTAAGGAGTAAACTCCAGTCGTGCGTTGGAGCTGACACACACAATTTTTTACTGTGGGTGAGGTATGATAAATGATATTTGTAGTTCCAAGTAAATCTCTTACATATGTTTTTAGACGTCGGACTTTACAGTTAGAAGGCGCCAGGATTTCCTAAGACTCGTGTCCTCGTGTCCATTGATTACGTAAAAACTAAGCGAGTATAGTGTCTGGATTAGACCATGTTTCGGCACGTATGACCTCTACCAAAATTATGTCATAGCCTCACAGAAAAATGGTGATAAGCATTCGTTGCGTTGCTTTTTATTGAGTAAGTTAGGTTACTAGAGCCCAAACCCATCCACTAGACTAACGCGATAACTTTGAATACCGAGTTAAACCCACCTATTTAAAACATCTATCATTCTCTTGGCATAGCTGTAGCCATAATTGGATGTGTGTGGTGGACCATTATGTACCTGAAATAATTTTAAACTCATATTAGTATTGCTAGACTATATAATACTACACTGTATAGTAAAAAAGGGGTTCCCTCATTCCACCACTTTTACTTTATGGTGTGGATGAATGAGTATCATGTTCCTCCAGCACAAAGGAAGGATTCTTTTTTTTTTTATAGTAACCTACCAAAGTGACTCTACTCTGCCTGATGGAATGCATGAATAGAGTCCAAGAGCGGTAGTCGCCGTATTGACTGTAAATGAAGACAGTGCAATACGGTGACCCACGCTATGGCGGCCTAGAAAGGTGAGGTGATTATGCTTAACGAACCGCGGTCCAACAGTTGATGTTGAGAAATTCTATGTGAATCGGTGTGAGAACTTTTTATATCGCGACACAGGATTATCCATTACTCTATAGTGTGGTGTGTCTTCGTAAGATGACGCTGAAATATTATTTTTGAAACGTTGACTGCACGGTTGGCCTAGTGGTTTAAGCGGTCACCACGCCACTCACTACTGTGCTCAATGTGGGTTCAAATCCCACATGGAACAACACTTTGTGTGATCCACAAATTGTTGTTCTGAGTCTGGGTGTTCTTTGTGTCCGTTTCTTGTATGTTTGTAAAGTCCCCCACGACACAGGATTTATTCTTAATGCGATCTTTGTATTTAAGTTCGATACCTACCCATTGTGTGATGATCGTGATTATTTATTGTGCGTCTATCCTATCTATTAAGAAATATATAAGTATTATATGTTTCTCCGTGAGGAGATGGCTAAGAATATAACGCAAGAACAAACTACGCAAGACAACATCACTGCAAAAAGAAGGAAAATTTGAAACAAATTCTATACCAAACCGTCTAGCGTTCTATAATAGACCAAAACAACCTTTCGAAAGAGCGACTTAGAAAGTGGACTATTAAAAGCTGTCAATAAAGTAAATTAATCAGCAGTACTATTTTTTTTTTAACGTGTGGAAACCCCCTCGAGCCGTCACTGGGGTCAGCCTCCGTCAGCCTCTCACTGGGGTTTACGGCGAGGTGGTGTGTCGGAATCGGACCGACTAAAACCACACGGTGTGCCACTTTGCGCCTGACATAGGAGGGATCCGGGAACAGCTGTTATTACGACATCCAGATCCCTCCTAGCGCCTACCCGCATCAGCAGTACTATAGTACAAGCTCTACTAATTTTAGAATCGGAGATCTGTGAAGTTATTAATATTAGTTTCGTGTCGGACACTCACCATTGTCTCATCAATAGGGTATGAAGTTTTATCAGGAAATATACACGTAGACAGGCAAGACACAACTTTTTTTACATTGTTTTTGTAACTGGCATTCAGGACATTATCATTTATTGCCATGTTATCCCTCTGAAAATTAAAAAATAGTTTTCCTGAAGATCAATAAACATTGTGAAAGTTCATTCAAAATCAATTTCCGTTACAATCTCGGTGATATAAGTGTCATAATAGGAATACAGCGCAATATTTCTACTGTTAATACAAATCAAAATCATTATTTCGATATCATTTTGTTGTGCGTGTAACAAAATCATTTCGCGGTTCAGGAAGATGACATTGCGCCATCTATGAAGAGATGAGTAAAACTTCTCCTACAACTAACTCACTAACTTTCAATAGTAACTTAACGGCTAAAACTTCAGATTTATAATGAACCGGTTGCAGGTTCAAACCCTACCTAGTGCAAACTCATTCCTTACGCAACTTGTAGCTGGAGATGTCAACGAGGCAACTAGTAATTTGACGTAATCTTCTAGTATTTTGTTAAAAAAATTGTTAAATATTAATTGAACTTACAAAGAAACTTAAATTGTGTGCCATATTGTGGAATAGACCACCCACCATAGCAGCTAAATGTATAACATGTGTAGGCTTATGTCTCTCGAACAGTGCATCTGTTTGAGATTTGTCCCTGAAAAGACAAACAAAACCATTGGTATACAAATAATTGATATAATAGGGCATATGTCTGAATTTTTTTTTAAATGTTTCTAGTAGATATTACAATACCAAAAATAAATATAACACAACCAAAATATAAACCTACAAGCTAAAAAAAATATTTAAATCGCTATAATTTTCGGACGATTTAAACGCGGCCATTTTGGCGCGCTTATTCTCTGACGGCGGACTATACTCTTGCCAACAACGAAATATTTGGTTCACAAATGCGTCGATTATTTTTTCTAATCAACTTATTATAATGGAAAAGTAAAGAAATATAATGAAAAGTAAACGATATAATAGTGGTAAAGGTTATTTTAACATAAGGATATTAAAAAAGTGATAAAATATGTATAACAATATTTTTTACTTAGACGAAAATATAGCCTGCTTTACGAAAAGATCCGTGGGCAAATTGACGTCAAATTTTGTGCCACCGATAGCGTTGCGTTTTAGAAATTTACGAGGGAATTTAAAACAGCCACTATTTGGTTTTTAAATTTCACAAATAAATTGTAATAGATTACAAAAATAATTACATTGATATGTTTTTGTAGTAGGAAAGTTCATAGATAAAAATAGTTTGTCCACTTTGGAGTCTCATTGATTTCATTATCATAGACATCAACATCAACAGTCTTTAGTTGTCCACAGCTGGATGTATGCTCTTCCTTAAATAAGTCACACTGGCCAGACAGGTTAGTGTGACAGGGTATGTGTGAGGTTTTCCTTCTACTTTTGCATTGCTGTACAGTTTGCTCACTTAGCCAGTTCTTACAGCATTCACTTACAACATTCTTAATCCGTTACCATGGACATAAACCACAACAGCCACAAACTTAATGTATAGCAATAAAATCACCTTAAAATACACATTTTAATCAAAATTTTTATCATTTCACACATTATTATATATATTAATAAATAATTATCACCACTCCGTCCATATAATTTCAATGTACAGTCATTTGAAACTGTTAATGTACTAAAACTTGTTGAAGATAAGCTCTGCCCTGTGGTGATAACCGAGGTTTTTGTTGCTTTAATTTTATTTTGGCATAACTCTGTTTATTGTAAAATTATAGTGAACTAATTTACTACTTGCAACATCAGCTATCTGCTAGTGAAAGTCCCGTTAAATTTGATCATTTCGTTTTTTCTTTATTTTTTAAGATAACACCCACTTTAGGAATATATCTTGTCTAGTACGGCAATTAAGAAACGTGAAACAAAACAAAAAACACCCAGTCTCAGAATAAGAGTTTGTAGATCACATTCAGCACAGATGTACTTAGCACTTAAACCAGTATACGGTCCATATAAATTTGTGTACAGTATTGCGAGTGTGTATTAATTTCTGTTAACAAGTTACTCTGTGTGGTAACGGATTAAAAATACAGAATGTCATCACTCCTATCGTGTCGTGTCGAAAGAGACTAAGGGAGCAAATTATGCAGGACAAAATCACTGCAAGGAGAAGGAAAACTTGATACAAACCCTATACCGACCTGTCTGGCCAGTGTAGTATAGTAGGCCAAAACCTCCTTACTAAGGGGAGATCTATGTCCAACAGTGTACTATTAAAGGCTGATGATGTTGAAGACAATGATGATGATGATGATAATGATGTGATAATAAAAAAAGAAAAGGGATTTAACTGTAGATTAAAAGTAATTTATAATATTATTTTGCTTTCAATTCAAAATGTATATTTATTAATTATTAAGACATGATTAATCTTATCCACTTAGTTTTAACACTCCTTCAAACCACATTAACTTATCTAAAAGTTAACTAGTTAGATCTAGAGATTGTGTTTATATTATCGTTACGTTTTGCGAAACTTCCGCTGATATCTATTACAAATTAATAAAATATGTTACCTAAGATCTCCATCCTTAGAACCTGAAAATATCCAAGTTTCGCTTTGGGAATTAGCAGTTTCCTGTTGCTTTTCTTCTTCTATTATAGTTTTAATTGCTTGTCCAACAAGACCGGAGCCTCCAGTTACTAATATTACTCTTCGGTTTTCCGTCATCTAAAAATATTGTAAATATACCCATTTATAATTATTTCAACCACAAAGAATACATATCTTAGATAATCACTGTATCTCAAATATTCAACCTCTATTAGACTCTATAATAAATAAAAAGAAAATAATTCTCAGCAGGATTTGAATACGTTGCTCTGATTACAACTTTTTGTTCTTACAATAATGACATTTCTTGTCACCACCACGTAAGGTTTGGATACACAGTATCGACTAATATATATTAATGATATTCAACATTTTATCAATACTTTAATATCCATATTTATTTTCGAGTGTAAATTTCACGTAAATTCAAAATTTCATTTTTAAAATTGGGGCAATCTACACGTAGAGGTACTTAGTCTATGACCGATTTATTTTAAAACTTAAAACTGCATACCCTCGTACTTTCTATTAAGGAATTTACTTACCTTGTCCCATTTGAATTATATTTACAAGATTGGAGTCATAAACATGGATGTCATTAATGGTTGAAATAAGAATAATGATAACTCACACAAAAAAATAATTAGTGTCATGATCTTCCAATCCCATTTACCTGGCACTGGTGTCTTTGAAATAGAATTGTAAAGGTTTTATTTAAATTTATCGGAAAATAAATATGAGTGCTAGTCGCAAACGTATAATTTACAAATAAAGTGTACTGTTCTCTTTTTACTGCACTTCGTCTAATTTTATAGGTATTTTATCATTAAATATCTGCCTTGTGTAGCTTCTTCTCCGTCTGCCATAGGTCATAGCGTGATATTTTACATAGTAAACAAATTTGTTTACTGAAACAAGGGTTAAAGTGATCTAATGACAAGAAATACATGATGTCATGGAAATTCTTTTTTGAACTTTTAGAGGGGTACAATTTTTCATGTATTATTTTTGCGAAACTGAACCGTTTACGCAGTGCATAGAATAGAAGTTCTCAAAAAAAACTCTCTTTTCATTCTTTACATCAACATTTTGCTTCTAACAATTGTAGTGTGTTGATATACAGCCTTTCTCAATGAATTAACAATTTAACGCTTAAAACTGTTTTTTAAATTAAACTAGTAGTTTCCGAGATTAACCTGTTCAACCACACAAACAAATCCTTCAGTTTCCTAATATTAGTATAGATTGAAGCAATCACCAAGGTCATAGTTAGATTGTGGTCTAGTTTTAGATTGATTCTCTGTAGAACCATTGCTTATCATTTAGAGTGAATTACTGTTTGATGTTTTTTCCAAATTGTAGTACTGTTAAATTTCATTTTAAAATGATTATATTGGCTTATTAATTTAATATTTTTTTAATTAATAACAAGATAAAGGGAACAATATAACATTAATATTAGTTATCCAAATATCCCTGGTATCAAATAATTAGTACATTCTTTAAATATCTTTTTACAGCCCATTTGTAACTATCCATACCATATTATTTTTTGACCTGATTTATACTTTTGAAAAATATTTCCATAAGTTGAGAACTATTTTGTATTGTTTATATTAGCCAATACCTGTTGTGAAAAATGTTGGCAATTATCTGATTTATAATACAGGGAGTACCCCGAAAATACATTAATGATTTCTTGTTAGAGGCGGCATTATTTATTAAGAGGTCCCGAGCATTACCATTGTGAGGTTTCGGGCGGGTAGTTATTGTGAAGCCCGGATCGGGTTGTTCATTATGAGACTTATACCTTTGTGAAAATGGTTTAAATCATGATATTTGAAATACAACAACGTAACGTAAAAGTATTAGACGAAAACAGTCGATATTAGAAGCAAATGTTATAACGACAAGTCGAAATAGAACACAGGTAATCCTCGTTGCTATTTGTGTGCGCGAGGCCCCTGTATGAGCAAGGTCTGGGGCGGTTGTCTAGCTAGCAACCTCCAAAGGCCACATCTTTTGCCTGTAAGTTAATTTCTATTTTACGATCCAGTTTCCGTAATGCATTGTATTACATTATAAAACATTAAAAGTATTTATAAAACAAATTTTCAAATTTTAAACAGTGTAGTGACAGATTTATTTATTCCTCTTTCTTTTCTAATTTGATATTAACTGACTGACATAACAGTTCTTCGGTTGTCATGACTACCTTGAAATTGTTTAATGCATCAATCGTAAAAAAAATGTCTGTGATGCGTAATTGTTTTGCTAAGTGTGAAATTATATATGTAGTTGCGTCCCAAAATCTGTATGACATAAAAATAAATTGTAAGTTGGAAGAACTCTTTTCGCAGGGTTTTTCGAAATCCTCGCTAGTCTACTAAGTCTACTCGCGACTCCACTGATTTTTTTGCTAGGAAATTCCAAATTCAAAAATGTCGATGAGTCACTTTGTTAACCATAGGACAAAAGTAGTTTTTTAAAAAAGCTAACCATTATTGTCTATGCAGGAATACTTGTTAACGATTGGCCAGCCAGTTCTCGCCGAACATTCGTTCTCGCTCCGAAAACGCCAAATACGCTTTCAAACCAAAATGGAGGATTTGTCGGTCGAGGTGTACGGTGATAATGGTGCTTATTATAAGGTTTGTAAATTGTGAAGTACGATCTAATTGCGTATAACAGAAACTATTTTGATTAGTGTTATTTTTAGATAGTTATTTGCAATGATCAATACCTCTGTAATACATATACTTACAAAAATATTTTTCCGGGAAGATCATCACGGCTGGAATGGACGCCATGTCCGCCTGTCAGGGCGTGATTTTTCCATGTGTTGTAATAATTATGCTACATAAAGTATTTTTAACCGCAGTGTCAGTGTTATGAAATTGGAACGGCACCTAATGCCTTTTTAAAATTGCGCATATACACATAAATGACCTAGATATCTTATTTCTAGCGCATCACCAAGTTTCTGTATCGTTGGAATGTGCTAAAAATCTCTTTATTTTTAGGCCATTGTCACCGACGTTCTCGACAACGAGGTTCTCGTAGCCTTTGAAAATGAGTAAGTACCAAAATCTAATTCTAAATAAATATATGTATATCGCAATGGCGTAGTGCAGTTATTTTTATTTACATTATTTTTTGTTTTGTAGCTGGCAGCCGGAGTCAAAATTTCCTTTTTCCCAAGTGTTCTTACCACCTAAAGATACCGGGAAACAGACAGAGTTCGTGGAAAACCAGGAGGTGGAGGTTTATGCGAGGTCCAATGAGAAGGAAGCATGTGGGTGGTGGACAGCAAATATTAAGGTATTGAATTACAAATACATGTATCACAATATGTCCAAATGTATTGATATTCTAGAAAATGTCATATTTGCACTACCCTCACAATATTTAGAAATCGAAATATCAAGATGATATATTGTAAATAGTATAGGTAATTATTATTTCGTAAATTCCTATGTACTCATCTTGAAGATACAGATAAATAATGCTGTCTTGGTCTCTGTTATTTATGTGTACCCCTCAAATATTATACAAAGAGGTCTGTTTGACATTGAGTCTAAACTCTTTTGTGTGTAGACCTGATTGGGATCCTTCTCTTTTGTGACTTTGTTACTGATTATCATAAAGCTAACTGGAGTAAAAAGCTGAGCTTAGTCATAACACATTTCTTTCTCTGTATATTGTTTCTGTTTCAACATTATTAGTTAGCAACTTTGATAGATGTGTACAAAAACAGTACATTATTGATAATAATGTTTATTTTGAGTATTTCTGTTCATAGATGATAGGCACAAGAAGCTGTTATGATTTTCTTATAACAAAGAAAAATATAACAGTTAAGTTTATCATTATTTAGTATGCAACATTTTTACCTACTTTAGAATTGTACTTTCACTTGTGCAGAACTAAATGGTAACAAGTACAGTTTATATGCTAAATGTAGAATGATTTACAGTGTTTGATACTTTTCTTTTTTTGTTAAATGGTTTGTTGGCAATTTGCCTTACTTTTTTTATTATATTTTTTAAATTGGTATAAGTATACTATTTCTTTTTATTTTTCTAGAATATTTTAAGTATGTATGTGTAACAAAAGTACTCATACATCATACATATAAGCACATTTTTGTACAGCAAATATACATATATTTTTCAATTGGATATAATTTACCTTTGTAAATTATACAGGATAACATCACTATAAAGAAAAAGAAAACTTCATACAAACCCTATACCAATCTGTTTGGCCAGTGTGGTATAGTAAGGCAAAACTTCCTTTCTTAAGAGATGAATAATGTAATAAATTTTAATGTAAAAACATTTTAAATTCTGGAGTTACCAGTCAATATAGTTTTTATAATTAATAAAAAATTTCTTTATTTAATGACTAGAAACTACAAGGGTAAAAAAACTACTGGAATTGGCTAGTAATATTGCTTATTGCCTTAATATATTAAGAAGAAACCCATATTGTTAGTACACCCAAAAGTGTTGACCGTTATGGTCAACAATCATTATCATCAGCACTCTTTGGCAGTCTACCTTTGGTCATTGGGCTCTCCTTAGAAAAGCGATTTTGGCTCACTGTCGCTCTGTTCGGACAGGCCATAGGGCTTGTTTCAAGTTTACAGAGCTGTTTGCTTCTTTAGTTGGCTGTTATGATGCCCATAGAATGAATAGAGGTGACAATCTAAAGCCATCGCCATTTTATAACGATCACTGATAATATTAGTAGGACAAGCGATTAAGACATTTGACATAGTTTTAATCTATTTTTTAGTTAAAAGGAGCAAGACAGAATGTAGAAACATCATTTCTTGACAATTGCTATAAAAATTAAATTTTCATTAAGAAACGTCAGTTAACACATGATTATGGTCATGACAAAATTTTTATACACGTGTTAATCCTTGTGAATCCTAAAATAGACGATTATTTCATACTAATTAATAATATATAAATAAAAAAAAATACTTATTAAATCCACCAAATATAACGTCGCATATGTGGCGCATTGCGTAGTTTCGGGTAAGAAAATGAGATCAGTAATGCATAACATTCCTCCAAACGTGTTATATGCAACTAAGTTTAAAATTTCCTTAAGATGTGGTGTAAAAGATATGGCCGAATGAAGTTCTATTTATAACTGACTTATTTTAGTTTTGTGTTCCTAAAAGGGCTTTCTATCTGAATGTAGATATGTTTTTCGAAACCATCAGTAACGGTGAAATTCCCATAAGATTATTATCATAACATTTGTTTTGTAGTTTTTGTTTTATTCAATATATAAAAAGTAATGAAATTCTAGGGTTTCATTTTGCTGAAATGACATTGGGTAAGGTTAATGACCTTTTGTGTTATATGTTAAAGATTTTTCATGTAAATTCCCTTGAAGAACTCTCCTTTTCTTTCCTGATTCTTTTCCCTGCAAATTTGTTCTCTATATAGTAAAACTTTGTATATTTATTTTATAAGGCTTTAGATTATCGAAATACTTGCATTTTTCCAGATGATGAGGGGCGATTTTCTGGTGATAGAATACCTGGAATGGGACAATTGTTACACAGAAATAGTGCCAAAGGACCGTCTCCGGGTGAAGACCGCTAAGACACCCATTGACAAGACCACCTTCAATAAATTTGAAATAACCGTACCTGACCACCTGAAGGATTAGTAAGTATCAAAGGTTTATCCTGAATATTTATAAAATTTACATTATATCTTTAGGTAACTTACAAGGGAACTACTGTTAGAGGTCATCGACCCTTCTAAGTACTCTATTTACATCTAAACTAATTATTATATATTCAAATAGTAAGCCAAGCACACAATATTGTCTGGAAAATCACGTAAATGTATCGTTAATAATGATGTGGGCATTTTTTCTGCCTATTAGGACAATATAACTGTTGTTACTCTTTTGGATCATAGGCACTCTTAGATGTTGTTCCTGATCTTTTGGAGTTTATTTACCAGATTTCCTGCTTTGCTTATCTACCTCTGTCTTCATAAACATAGCTAGAATTATTTTAGGGGGTTGCATCTACATCCATATATACTATTAATCAATAAAAAATATAGAATTACACTGGGTAAAAAAAATTGTTTTTCTATGTATTTTATTTTATTGGCAGGGGTGTGAAAAAAAAGAGGGTTCTCACGCACCCCTTTGAAACTATTTCCGGTGACCGTCTCAATCTTACACCAAATTATATTCTCATTGATCACAAATAAGAAAACCAAAAGACTATGAAACATACTAGATAATGGTTATAGTTAACATACTAAGAGAAATAAATGATAATTATGTTTAAATGAGCATACTTTCTGTTTTAAAATACAGATTATATAGATATTACGTACCAAATAAAAAAGTAGACCTTGTTGTTGCATGTTAGGCAGTTTTTTTTTTATATTGCGTTATACATGTATTTATTTCCTTAATAATAATAAAGAAATCAATTATTTTTGCAGTAATGTTTTGAAATTGCCTTTGTTAGACATTTTAGTTGATTTCAATCTAATATTAACTTTATGATCTTGTAAAAGTTTTTGTTTTGCGTTAGATTTACAATTTGGCCACAGCTTTTATATCAAAATAAAAACAGCTGAAGTTAATAAATAATACACGAGCAGATTTCTGCTCATTTTAGATGACCATCTCTATGTCCGGTGACACTCAAAACACAAGATTATACCACACATAACAAGTTTTATTAGTATTTTGTTTTTAATAATTTCTTAGCTTAATTTAAAATACATGCATCACCGAGAAGGTCGTCATTGAGCATCGACCCCCTCGGTGCGGCAGGGCGGCAGTGCGGCAGTGCGTAGAGAGAGTAACGTCGTTGTGATTGCAGCGTTCACGACATCCACAGCGCGAAGGTGGAGAACGCGCACAAGGAGTTCCAGAAGGCCATCGGCGCGGCGCTGGTGTGGTACGTGCCGGAGCGCGGCGTGCTGGCCGTGGTGTCGCGCTGCGAGGCCTCGCACAAGCGCGCGCAGATGCTGCAGGAGATGCACTTCAGGTATACGCCTATACGCCTTTCTTTCTGTGGCTTCCGAACCCATATGAGTCGGGCTGTTTTTTGTGATCGTTTCATATATATTTGTCCCCCGAGACATAAGAATATTCCTAGTATACGAGTTATATAAAAAGAAAAAAAAATATATATAGATAACATCGTCAACACCATGACATCCTGTCGAGGGTTGTCAGATCGGGTAAATTCTTCAGAAGTTTCTGGATACACTTGTTTGTATATACCTTTAAACGTATATAACTAGGTTAATCAATCATCTGATTACCTCTTTGCCTTTCTGTTTGTGACCTTAAACTGCCAGGTCTTAGTGAAACAAGTTGAAACTGAAAATATTTGCCATACAATCATTTGAAATTTACTTTTAAAATCAACTGTTGCATTATTTAACAAACTTTCAGTTTTTTTGATACTTTCTATTTTTACAAAGCTCAAAAGTATCAAAAAGTATAGTATATCAAAATTTTAATTTTTTTTATTTTATTAAGAACAAAGCATTATTACTAAAAGAAATTTTAGTAAAAGGAAGTAAGGCATAAGCTGTCAAATACTATAAACGTATGCTATGCTTTCCCATCAGGTAGAATAGTCACTATGGTGGATCATAAAAAAAAATATTATCAGATTTCAGCACACAATGTGGATCTCTTGTGTAAAGCATCACTTGAGTTCCATTTTGTTTGGGGCAGCAGACTCACTGCACCAAGCAAACCAGTGCTCACATTAATGGTAAGCCACAGGGCCAATGGTGGTGAGCAGTGTGCCACATGGTAGTATAAGGCTTAGTACACACTTTCTACATATTTAACTAAATATTACTTTTCTCAATTATGAACCTCCATGTGAAAAATCTCTTTTTTAATCCCCTAGAACTTTCTGTCTTTACATTACGAATACACTATGAAATACATTTTTTTTGATGAATTTTAAATCATTACTTGATTGTATAATGAATATTTTTTAATCCTCTCGAGTTGATATTGAAGTGCCAATACAGCAAATGCTAATAACACTAGAGGAAATCAAGAATTTAAAATTTCTATAAATTGGTGAAACTCTTAGACACTAGAATATATTTTGATGTAATAATAAGTTTTTATATAATAATTTAACCTTAAATATACATTTAATAGTTCAGTTTAGTTTTCGTTTTTTAGATTCTGTTCACACTTTCCATCAGGCAGAGTCGAGTCACTTTGATATGCCCAAAATAAAACAGTTGATAGTTCTACAAATTGTATTTGGCACATATGCCCTTACAACAATTGTCTTCAATGTGTATACTTATAATTTAATTTTTTCCAGAAATCTAACCCAGAAGCTGTTGTTATTAAAAAGGACTGAGGAGGCAGCTAGACAATTGGAATCCACTAAAATACACAATCAAGGCGGGTAAGTGTAAGAAAACATGTTGCCTTTCCGTTATACATGTAGTTGCATATTGTGAAACAATAAAATTTTTTATAAAATAAGTATTAAAGGATAGATTATTAAAAAAAAAAACAATAAAAATATAATATTGTTACTCTTCGATTTAAAAATAGTGTATAGACGGATGCTTAGGCCGATGCCACTTAACCACGACATAAACCAGTATGCCCTCAAGTCAAAGCTGAACTTTATCATCATACTTGAAATGTTATTAAAGACGTCGTTAACGTTAACGTATTTTTGAAAGGTTTTACCACTAAAAATTGCTACAGCATTATAATAATATTGAAGTATTTGGATCTGTCTCAAGAGATTGCCGATATGTGGAATGTGGATTCGGTGGTCATTGTTCCGATAATCATATCTGTTCACAAATTGATAGCCAAGAGCCTCGACCAAGACCTTAAAAGGCTCACGTTGGAAGGTTGGCTCAAGGGTCTGATGCAGAAGGCAGTCCTCCTTGACACGCCCCGTGTAGTGAGGAGGTTCCTGTCTTTGGAGCCCTAACCACCGGTGTCTTGGTCCCTGTACTCGATGTAAATTATATTATATTTAAACAATATATATATAAACGAATAAAGAGAATAATAATACAAACGTTTATTGTCCAACTTTGGCAATATATACAATTAAAAATGTATTTAAAATAAAACCTACAATTAAAAGATCTCCCAGTTCAGTGTGCCTTATGGCAAAGGCTTTCTCCAACTCTTTCCACTGCTTTCTATCTGCCGCCACTCTTCCATAGCGGACCTACAGTTATTTTCAGGTCATCCTCCCATCTTCTACCTCGTCTTCTAGTGCCATCCTTTGGATGCCATATTGTCACCTATTTAGTCGATTTCTCCGTTTTATATCTGATCATACGTCCAGTCCACCTCCCCCTTTGAGTTGATCGATACGAGCCAGGATGTCAGTCTGATGTCTATACTTTGTCCTTAAGTTGTAACCTTAGCATGCTTCTTTCCATGCTCCTGACATCTTACAAATTTTGTCGTTCCGTTTTGTCAAAGCCCAGGTTTCAAAGCAATATGTAATAAAGATGCATGATTCAAAGGTACAAATACACTATTCTCAAATACATAAACTCTCTACAGCATTTACAAGAGTGTAATGAAATGATCGTTCAGTTAATTACCCGATAATACAATCGCTAATAGCAGCGATTGCAAGCTAGTCTATGACGTCACAAGTAAAAGTGTAAACACACTACGAGTTGCTCTATTTCATAAATACCGTTGATTCTAGAGTCGTGACGCTACACACATATTTTATCTATTGATGCTTTGTTTGATGGTCTGTTAATTGTTTTATAAATATAAAATATTTAATGGTCGGTTATATGTTGTAATTTTTTTTTTAAGTCTTAATGTAAACTGCATTTACAGAATTGCTTTTTACATCCAAGTCTACAGGATTCTGTTTTTAATTATGACCTTTTTTGTGGCAGTTACGCGACATTTTGAATTTCGCGATATGGTTTCTTGTAAACGTGTTTTTATGAGGCTCGATTATAAATTGAACCTTATAGACGCATTTAAAAATGAAGCCTTTGTAGTGTAGTCTTCAAATCTATGTGTATGAGTGGAGAAAGATTCATTTTATTGTATTGTACACATTTTTTGTCGTAAATTTTAATAATGACGTTTTCCTGACAATGATCTTGAAAACCTTGTCTGCTTGAGAAGCGTCACACGTGGCGCGATCGATGGTAGTACATGTTTATATGAGGTCAATAGCACTGCCACGTACCGTGACCGCATATGATTTTGTGCAAATACGTAACAGAGTGAAGCTCTGTGGCCGCATTCTTGCGTGAGACGCACCTACTTACCGTTAATTGCAAACACAGCTTAACGATTTATTTACTTATCATCTTTGATTCACTCGAATCTTAGAAACGTGATGTAGCTCACACATGCTGTCATTACTTCGTTGGACTACCACCTTATTGTTTTCGGATTTAGGGTTTGGATTAGCCAACTTTAGTCTTAGTCTTGGTGGTCTTGGTGGTCGTGGTCCGACGACCTGGTGAAGGTCGCGGGAAGCCGCTGGATGTGGGCGGCACGGGATTGGCTGTTGTGGAGAACCTTGGAGTCTCTATGTCCAGCAGTGGACGTCTTTTGGCTGAGATGATGATGATGATAATCCATTAAGCACCATTCATAATTATTAGGCATTCTAGTTTTCACCTATTATTCACGTAAAAACCGCTTATATTATTTTGCTCAAACGCATTAAAATTTTTGCTACATTATGAAACGGATTTTTTTGTTCGATTAAAGGCGGTAGTGTAAGAAACTGCTGCTCTGAATTGAAACAAAATCTATGTGTAAGATAGGCCGTTCATCGAGAAAGGAAGTAGACTACATGTATGATTATGAAAAATATTGATTTTTTTTTCTTTTTTAAGGGACGTAAACGTATATTTGCGAGTTAGCTAGTTAGACATATAGTCAAAAGTATATTCCAAATATTAATTTAAATGGAATTTCTTCTAAAAAAATCTGTTGCTAAACTCTCTTCGATAATTAATATAAACTGTCTTATATAATGTAGATAACGATAATGGAATGATGAACGATAAAATATTTTGTAGCAAAAAGTACCGCACGCGTTTAATCAATACCTTGAAATGAAATGAAGTTTATACAACGACGCATAACAGCTGAATAAATTAATTATTGTAATGCATGCGTTTTAATTACTATCGAATATAAATCACAAAAAAAAATTGTAAGTACATAATTTACGGAAAGTGTATAAAAAAAGGTTATAATTTTGCTGTGAATGAGAAATACACTATATAATGAAATAGATGTATATCTCTTAACCAATGAAAACCAAATATTTTCACCACAATACTCTTCCTATTTGAAGATGAGTCACCATCCTTATTCACTTCGTGGGTGTCGTAAGAGCTGACTAAAGGAACACATTATTTGGAACAATAGCATTCTCGCCCGTCTGACCAACTCGGCATCGCAGACCCAAACCCTCTTTCTAAGGAGAGGCTTTACGTTCAACACTGAACCATTAGTTTCTGATGTATATTTTGTATTGCAGCTATACAGACGAGTTCTCAGTGCGCGAAGACCTCATGGGGCTAGCGATCGGCACTCACGGGGCGAACATACAACAGGCGCGCAAGGTCTCGGGAGTCACCAACATCGAGCTGGAGGAGGTGTCTTGCACATTCAAGATTTGTGGAGAGGTCAGTTAAGGATACTATGGTTAATTCAATTATAGGATAATATTTACGCTGGAAATGCTAATAATGTTAAAGATTATACTATACATTTTTTATTTGTGCATTTTAAACGAATTTAAGGCATTAAAAAAATGCAAAACATAGATATATATTGAAAAAAGGTCCTGGAAAGAGTAGCATCTAGAGCCAGTGATCCTGTGAAAGATCTGTCAGAATGAAGAAGACTCGTGTTGTACGTTACGGTCGGCAGTGTAATTTTTGTTCATTCTGGATGAGATTACGACGTGAAAAAGATATATACTTAAATCTATTGTTAAAAACGAGTCATTCGTTGGTTCTTTTAAGCGTTATTGAATTACTAGAGTCGTAAAGTATAAAGTTTTCATTTCTCATCACCATGAGAAAAGCGAAAAGAGAGGTCATAAGTCGAGTAGTATTGAGTGAGCGTTAAGTGAGCGTGTGGTGTGCGTGTGCGCAGTCGGCGGACGCGGTGCGCGCGGCGCGCTCGCTGCTGGAGTACGCGGAGGAGTCCATCAAGGTGCCGCGCGCCTTCGTGGGCAAGGTCATCGGCAAGAGCGGCAAGGTCATCCAGGAGATCGTCGACAAGAGCGGCGTCGTGCGCGTGAGTACACCGCCTCACAGTACACGTCTTTGTGACCTTGTATTTATGCAGGCGATAACTTTTTGTAGCTTCATTTAATACCTACTTCTATGTATATATGAGTGATATAGTCCTCTATCGCATATAGTCATAGGTTATCCTAGTCCTAGGTTAGGATAACAGCTGTTTCCGCATCCCTCCCTATGTCCTGGATGTCGTAATAACAGCTGTTCCCGGATCCCTCCTATGTCAGGCGTAGAGTGGCACATCGTGTGGTTTTAGTCGGTCCGATTCCGACACACCACCCCGCCGTAAACCCCGGTGGGGTGACGGCCCGAGGGGGTTTCCACACGTTGAAAAAAAGTCTTAGATTAGGATAACCTATGACTATATGTGATACAGTTATAGGTTAGGATGCCATCGACCGCTATTCGAGTACTATGAATAAGGTTGTCCGGTAGTATAATACCCTCGTTTTATTGCCGCATCTCATATTTATTAGTATATTGGTGCATAATTTATTTTTTATTTATTTACACTTTATGCACTTTGTACATCGGCGGACTTAATGCCCAAGGCATTCTCTTCCAGTCAACCTTAGGGTGGTTTAGAAATATTGTAAGGGAGGTGCACAGGGATTATATTGACAATTAAAATATACAATACATGAGTGCGTATACATACATGAACACATATAATATATACGTCATAAATACACATTTAGATTAGTAGATTATTAATTACGTGGAAACTTCAGCTAGAAATATCGAAAAAATTAGAGCAGATCAGTCACCCGGCAGCCAGTTTTCGTTCTTAGTTTTTAGACTTATCTAAAATATCGTAAGCAAGTAGGTTAGACACAAAACTCTATCTGTCTATCTCGATCGAGCGATTTAAGTGATATAAGGTGCGGGTGCTTGTGCAGGTGAAGGTGGAGGGCGACAACGAGCCGCAGCCGTCGGCGCCGCGCGAGGAGGGCGTCATGCCCTTCGTGTTCGTGGGCACCAAGGAGAACATCGCCAACGCCAAGGTGCTCGTCGAGTACCACGTGGCGCACCTCAAGGTACTCATTGCGATATACTTAGCTACCTATTACACGACACGTTGGTTGCGTTAATACCAAACGAAGGACAAAACGGATGCAAAAAATAATTAAATATACCAATATTTCATAATCTATGTATTGTTGAAGTTCTTTTGTCATCTTTACCATCGGCGACGGCCTTTAACGGTCCACCGTTGGACATAAACCTCTCCTTAAAAAGGATATTTCTTAAGTACCAAAGTCGTAAAATATACGTATACCACATTTTGAGTAAATTTTTCTTTGTGAGTTTTGAGTAACCTTTGCAGTTAGTACAAAAAATGATATAAAATTGTATTCTATACTTGTTACATAAAATATAATAAAGTGTAAATATAATACATGTATATAGTGGCAGATTATATACTATACAAAAATAGTCTAAAACGAGAGTGTGTCGTCGGCAGGAAGTGGAGCAACTGCGCCTAGAGAAACTCGAGATTGATCAACAGCTGCGCGTGGTAATGGGCGGCACGTCCGCCTACTCACAGCCGAGAGGCCAGCCGCCCTCTCGCCCTCGCCGGACGCGCCCTCCCCACCACCGGTACCCCACAGGTACGTGCTCATCTCACTGGCTATTGTAACCCTACTCGTTCCTCCACCGGTATGAACCACCCACTGTTTGTTGTAATCTACCCGTCGCCACCGGTACTCCATTGGTAGGTGGTCAGCCTTCTTAGCAGCAATACTTGGTCCACCTAATAGGCTAGATGACACCTTAGTCGAATTACTTTTAATCATCTGTCAAAACGACAATTTTGTATGGTAAAAATGTACTAAATACAAAATTGTGACGTCACTGTATTAGACTACTCAATTGAACAATATATTTTATTGTATATTCGATTGAAATTGGTAATAATAATAAAAAGCTATGTTAATTGTATTTTACGAGATGTTTCGCGATGTTAGTTTTAAATGAAGTGGACATTGGTATTTATTTACGATACAGTCATCTACCCAATTCTACCTGTGTACTTAACTAACGAAACCCTTCTCGTTGTACTGCATATCTTCATAGGTTTAACAATTTAAATAACTTCTTTTTACTTACCATTAAGTTAAGGTAATTTTTTATTTAATTATATCATTATAATATTTGTCGAAACTCTGGAAGCAGTTTTATAGATTAATTATGTGGTTTATGAAACGTTACTTGCAGCGGGTGGACGAAGAATGACTCCAGAATTAGGTGAAGAGCGAAGTGACAGTACGGGCTATCGTGGACGCGGCGGTAGGCCACCGAGGACGAACAGGTATTTTTTACAGTAACAGTTGTGATTCGTGTAACATTTTTTTTATTATTTTTATTTTAATAGCCTGCCAAAGTGACTACTCTGTTTGATAGAAATCATGAATAGAGTCCAAAAGTTGTAGTCACCATACTCATTGTGAATGCTGACAATGCAGTATGGTGACTCACACTATGGCGGCCTATTATGATTTTTTACGCCTCACTTGGGGACGTAAAAGATATGACAGTCATCGTAGCATTGTATTGCACACACCATGATAACTGTCACCCTTGCATCAATGGACATTTTATTTCATAGCAATAGGCTAGATAACATCTTAGTCAAATTAGTTACTTTTTATGATCTGTTAAGACGACAATTTTGTATGAAAAATGTACTAAATACTAAATTGGGACGTCACTATTTTAGACTACTCAATTGAACAATATATTTTACTGTATATTTGATTGAAATTCATAATAATAAAAAAAACTATGTTAGTTGTATTTTGCGATATGTTTCGTGATATTGGTTTTAATGAAGTGGACATTGGTATTTATTTACGATACAGTCATCTACCCAATTATTTAGTATTAAAGGATTATTATTTTTGGAGATAATTACTCGATTCGAGAGATCGGGTCGTAGATCGTCGCATACAATCGTTTTGAACAAATAAATCGTATATTACAAGCGACGATCGTACGGATGCCGAAGCGGTTTAAGCGGTAGCAACGCTGCTTCACCGTGTCTGGCGTCGTGGGTTCAAATCTCACGCGAGATAATATTTTGTCTCGTCAACGGATCTTCGATGTGAGTCTGGACGTTCTTCGAGTTCATTTTGGATGCTCGTAAAATTCTCTTCGATATAGTATTTGTTCCTATAGCGGGTGTAGTTTTAAAAATATATATAAATATATTTCCCACGCCCAGCCACGCCGTCGGTCGGTTCGGCCGCAACGATACCTGGCCCCGCAGAAAATCGACTCCAAGAAAGTCGTTATCAATTTGCACCGAGGGAGACGGAGCGAGTTCAAAAGATTTTTTGACCGGGGCGCTACTTCGGTACATATTCCCACACGATGTCGTCGGTTGCAGGTCGAGCGAGCGCGGCGAGCGCGGCGAGCGGGGCGAGCGCGGCGCGGGGCGCGGCGGCGACGAGCGCGGCGGCGCGCGCGTGCTGGAGAACGGCCGCGCGCACCCGCCGCCGCGCGCGCCGCGCACCAACGACGCGCGCGCCAACGTACGTACCGCCCCACACCCGCCCGCTCCGAGCCGCTCCGAGCGTAGCGGCACGTTCGACGTTATTGTCACAAGCTCGACGAAACCGGCCGTCTCTCGACCGAGATGACAATTTTGAAACTACCGTATCCGATAAATATACTTATATTTTTAAACGCTTTCATGTTATACGGAAATTACTCTAAAATGTCAATTGTTTAATGGCTGCCTGAAAAACTCGTATCGGTCTGTTCGTTTTGTAAGCGACACAGATTTGTTTTTCTAGAAAAATTACTAGCAGATTTAACGTGACTAACCTTATATTTATGTTGCATACGTTAATTCAAAATACATATGCAAGTAGTTAAAATTCTAACCTAAATCCCAGAACCTACTAAAGATAAAAAAAACTTCACTAATAGAAATCTTCATATGTATATTAACTATATGACCTCTATAAATAACGATATAAACGTTTATCTCTACCGATCGTCTTCACCTCCCCCGTTTAACTTTGCAGAGCGGCAGACGGCGCGAGGACCGACGAAGGCAAACAGACGATGAAAGCTCGGTGCTGGACAGCCAGGACGTGTCCAGCGCAGACAGAGGTACGCCCCCCGCTTGTCCCTCCCCCCTCCCCGACACGAGCTGCTGACATCTGTGAACCTCGTTGATTTCGTCGCACCTCGCTCCCACTCGCTCGTTAGCTAGGTAGGATTATGTTTACCTAAATATTTGTACAGTAGGTACTTTATTTTATTGTTTAACTAGTAGACCCGCCCGACTTCGCTCGGGTGCAATGTATTATACATATAAACCATCCTCTTTGATCACTCCTGCTGTTGATGAAAACGGCAATAAAAGCCGTTGCATTACTTAAAAAGAAATCTTTCGTATACTATTACATTAAACGGTTAAATAACACGTTGATAAAATTTCGGGGTCCAACTGCAATTTCCGACCAGTTGGACTACGGGTCTTCAGTCAATGGTCAATTAACATTTTTAATTTGATAATGAACCCATTTTTAGATCTATGGTCCAACTGATTTACTTTGAAATTATTGAATGAATACTAACCCTACCTCCAATGTACTCATAATCTTATGTTAAAATTTTCAGAAAATTGTATAAATGATTTTAAATAAATCAGTGAAATAAACGCATGGTTTATGCAACTCGACAAGGGTTTCCAAGTAAATCACTTTGAAAAATAGATACTACATATTTAAGGCAATTAATATTATATACTATTATTAAATGTAATATGTAATTTAAAACTTAATTAATCTGAAGCTATATTTACGCTACTTTTTTCGTATCTTCTCTTATTTTTGCAATGTTATTTTCTGTCTTATCTTGAAAATAATGATTACATCAAGGAGATAGAGTTAATATTAATTCAATAATTTTAAAGTAAATTAGTTGGTCCACGAATCTAGTGGGTCCATTGTCCAACTGAAATTGGACAGCTGCCGTGCCAAAGACCCGTAATCTAACTGGTCAGACCATAAGAGTTGGACCATGAACCCAAAGCCGCTGATAATAATGTAAATTGGTTATTGTTTCCACTTAGAAAATTTAAAAAAACAAAGACTGTCTCTGTTCTATTTGAATATTATTGAAAATGTAATTAATTATAGTGTTTTAGAGTACATATAAATACACATTTTGTTGAGTAAGTGTTTTATAAATAAATGTTATGCTGTGATTTTCTTATCAGAGTGTAAGAAAAATTAGAAAAATTCGTATTTTTTCATTATTATGTATATATATGAGGTGCATTAAGCTATAGTATGCTTAAGTTCTAAACTTGCTTAGATTTGCGTGGTTCATAGATGTTGCTAGTGTTGGGGGAAAATACTCATGAACTCCTAAATCGTTCATCGTTTTGTTCAACAAGGTTCTTGCCTATGTCATTGTTAAATAGTGTTAATTAATTAAAGCTTGTGAGTCTGGTCTTATTTAATGCTATGACAATTCTTAGTAGAGTGTGAACTGGGAACTATTTTGTTATGCATGAAACTTTTGTGGTGCTTTCTTGACCGCACAATTATCTGTGGTTTGCAGAAGGCACCATGTTCCCGTCACACTCTGATTCGAGAATTTCATATTATTTGTTATGAAATCAACATTTCTGAACTATTTGTGTCATGTTATATCTTAGAAGTATATAGAATATAAAGGTGATTTTTCAACCGAGTTCCTTTATGCATATTCACTTTTAGCATTATCTGAGACTAGATGAACGAAGAACGATTTCATTTCTTATTCAATTTTGAAAACGATAGGCGGTCGACAAATAATATTTAAAGCTTTTTAAACATTCAGCTTGCATGTACACCTTTCCACATCTCCCTTTTCACCAAAAAGCAATATCACAGTACACAACATACCATCCCCATCTGCCATTTTATACACAAAAAGCCTAGTATTCAATATTTTCAGTTTTGTCAACTTTTAATTGGCGGTAAAACAGTTGAACAATGAGTTTTCTCAGGAAATGTTTTGCTTATCAGATAACCCATGACCATTGCAGATGAGATTAAACAATGCACACTTACATGTCAGGGTTTTGACAGCTATCGGTGTTAAGAACTTGGTTAATTCCTTAGTCTATTGCAGAAACACAAAACCAACGTCTAATTTGCGATATTGACTCGTCAGAGACTGTCATATTAGAAACTCTTGTACTGCATGCATGCTCATATTTTATCGAGGCTTTTTCATACTAAATATTAATCTATTTTTAAATGTTTGAATTCGTTTGCACACATCTACGATCTAAACCGCTTTCTCTATCAACTGATATATTTACAATCATACTGTTTGTTTTGCCGATAATAACTTTCACCGCAGTAGTTTGTCGACTGTCTATCGAGCTACTTGTTATTTTTGCTATCTACTGTACAGCTCATCACGACGAAATCTGAAAATGTTACTGAATGTGCTAGTTAAAATGTAGTTTAGTAGTGTTTTTTTTTATATTTGATAAGTTTATATATGCATTATAATTGTTTATATGTTTATTACTCTGCACCCCGTTTTACATTTTAATTAGTACATCATTGTAGAAGGATGAATGGGAAGTATTATTTTCTTTGCGAGTTAGATGCGTGGGGTGAATAGTTGTTTGCTATTTCCGGGTCTTTTCTCGCTTTTCTACACGGTTGGTTACTAAAATCTTGGTGACGGCTAACCAGTGGCACAGACAAACACAAGGGATGAATAGGGTAGAATGGTGAACTTATTTGTTGATATTATTTCTTTGACAAAAGTACTTCTTGTAGATAGGTCTTGGTATTTTTGTCAAAGAAATTTCTAGTATCTTTAAATTACACTAAACACCCTTTCGTCTCGTTATGCCTGATATAAGGGTAGTGTACAAGCCGTGGTTACCCTTCAGTGTCGTAGTTTAGTTGCCTACTTCTTGGTTATTCCTTGAATATCTTGACCGTTGTCATACCTTACGGGTGAAATTATTCTGTAAAATGTTTGTACATCGCGTCTCTTCTACTGAAAGGATGCTCATTTAGCCGACTTGGTAATATATATGTCGGCACCGTTTCTCTATGGTATACGTTTTCTTGTATGTATATTTCTTTTAAAACGATCAATATATATTTATTTGTAGATCGTCCTACATATCCTATTCGTCCTTCTCTTTTAGAGAAAATTTCGAAAGGAAATTTTATATTAGAAATTTGCTTTTCCATCTATACTATACAAAGAGGTCGCCGCTAAAGCAATGGAATATTATAGTTTTTGAAAGCGAAGGCGCCCCACTGTGCATCCTATGGTCGGTCAGTAAGACCGAAACCATGCTACTGAGAGATCTACTGTCCTATTCGTCCTTCTTCGTAAAGGACCCGAAACGCTTCATCAATAATCATACGTAGAAGTTACATGTCGCATACGTTTATTTGGAAGTAGGCACAGACGAACGAAAGTTACATCTCGCATACGTTTACTTTCCAAAGAGGTCGGCGCAATAGCAAACGACTAGTCCCCCCTAGAGACCGCTACGTTATCGCTACGTTGGGCGCCTGGCGCCTCGGTGGGGCAATGTAGGCAGTTGGCATGTGTTGTTCAGAGTCCGCCACGTCAGACGAGGGACGCGGCGCGGGCGAGGCGGCCGGAGCCAGGCGCCGCCGGAGGAGGAGGCAAGGTACGCCACGCCCTGCGCCTCGCGCACACTCGCACCGCACCTCACCGCACCTCACACACCACACCCACACCCCCACACGCCCGCGTCTCTCAGTATACCTAACACTTGTACAAACTTTGGCACCCGCTAGGGCTCTGAAGCCTATCAGTTAGTCACTCAATAAGAAGCAAGTTTTTAGTGCTTTTGCTCACCCCATGCTCAGTTCAGGGACTGCCGCTACAGCTTTCCCCTAAAATATAGGTAATGTACTATTTTATGTCTTATGTGTACATAAACTTGATTCTTGCCAAAAGATTTTATTAATATTAAAAAAGTTTCTTTTTTGCAACTTACATTCATACAATTCATTTAGTGTATAGTTTTTATACCTGTACGGTCAGTCAAGCAGTGCTCTTTCGTTAGCTTATCAATTTAAACGTGTTTTAAATTTACTCTGTAACTCGTGGTAGGCTTAGAGTTTTAGGAGCGACAGCATGGTGTGATTCGGTCGCTAGCGAAATATATCGGTATAATTTTTATTTTATACTTTTCATCACTCACATCTTTCAATAAAAACGCTCGACACTTCACTTCGTATCCGAATCGTTGCGATCGGTCAGCGAATCGGCCCTCGTAACTCTTTCACTGGACACTGCGATAGGCGCGTTTCGTCTAACACATTACATATCGTTTCGATCGATGTTAAGCTTTATTTTTATTATAAAAAGCGAACAGTATATATCGAGCTTGTAGAATTAAACCCTGTCGGTATATTTTATTTATTTTAGTTAAATATTTATGTGGTATATCGTAGAGCATAGAGCATGCACAGTAGAACCGTAGCGCTGGAGGACACGCCGTAAGGTTTTCAGATGAGTCGTGGGGGCGCGGCCGGAGGTTGACGAGAGCGTGTGTTGCAGGAGGCGGGTGGAAGAGCGGCGCGGCCCCGGCGGCGGCGGGCGCGGGCGCGGGAGCGGGCGCGGCGACGGGCGCGGCGGCGGGCGCGGGCGCGGGCGCGGGCGCGGGCGAGGGCGCGGCGCGCGGCGCCAAGCGGCGCTCGCCGGCGCGCAAGGCGCCGCTGCTGAACGGCACGGCCTGAGGCGCGGCCGCCGGCCGGCCCGTGACGTAACGCAGCCGCAGGCAGGTCCGCCGCCGGCGCCCGCCGCGCTAGACTCACTCGTATTATGCTTTTGTAAGAGATTCGTGATTTGTATTCCTGATTACTCGATATATGAAAAATTAAACATGTGTACGTCGCTCCCCGGACGATACGCGCCGATCGCGGCCTTTCGGTACCTCTATGGGAGATCGGACATAGCGCAGTACATACGTGTTCGTAGCCTGTACTCTGTGGTTATGTGATTTCCTATAAAATAAACATTTCTGTACATATTTTCAATCGTATTTTTATTTGTACGAGTAGTTCGTTTCGCGCTCCGGCGCGTTTACAGTTTTGGCCGTTACGCTTTACGATGTTGAAATACATTATACTTTATAAAAATAGTACGACCGGTTGGAATGTTACGTTACGATTATAGCTATAGACTAAAAGGACCTCGGTAGGAAGGGGATCGGGACATACGTTTAATTCAATGTGACACTAACGATTTAAAATTCTATGTGATTGGTGACATTACTTCCTGGCGGTGACGTTTTCCATTCTTTTATATTCATAATTTCTCTTTCAACTATATGTTTTTTTGGCATATTTTAATTTTTTTACGCTGTTCTGTTACAGTTGAATTTTAAGTTTTCAGTCTCGTTATCACCAGAAAGTAATACATTAAGTTTTTCTTGATACATGCCTATAATTAATAACTATTTACAAATCTAGACTAGAATATCAGTCATTAAACAGTACCGTGATATGCATTATTGCCGGGATATCACTAGAAGTAGTATTTACAATGGATATGACAGAAACGGAGGACGACACACTCACTTAAAGCGAAATAAATGCGGATACGAAGAGTTTCGTATATAAATGCGCTTAAAATTATCTATTAACAATATCGAAACCTTAACTTATATGATTTGTAAATCAATTGTGAACTAGAAACTGCCAACGTACGATTGGCTAATTAATGGTTGCGGACTTATTGTGTATTAAATGATACAACTGATTAATGAGACGAAGTATGAATTTGGGAACACAAATGTTGACACTCTGTGGTATTGATATTACCAAATTCATAGTTATAAATTATTATAAATAAATTATTTCAAACAATATAACTGTTTATCATCTTGCCAACCTTGATTCGAGTCCATTTTTTTTTGTTGTGATGCTCTTTAAACCTTTGTTCAGTTACTGAGATGTTAAACAATTGTACAGACATGAAATTTGTTTCAACATAAGAATTGTACATTTTAGTCACCTATACAAAGCATTCTCTTATTATTTGCATTTCATTGCACACTCCTCATTGTAACGGTAGCGAGTCAGCCTAACCACAGGCTGATATAAAATGATATGTCTCAAACTGTATCATGTAGGCTTATTTTATTATATACTTAGGCACATAATACTTTTGTTTTCGAGTAAAGTCGATGTGACTTGACAATATCGATGTAAAATGCTGATTGTATTTCGATAATTGTGTCACTTGTCTTGAATAATTTGGAATATATATTGGCTTATACTTAATTTTTATTGCGTAGTAACATGTCGGAGGACATAATGTTGTTTGGTTTAATGGCTAAGTAATGTTACGTTCATAAATCCGCGTGATCTGTTGCTGATTGAGAAAAAATCTGATTTCTACAAATGTTTTTTTTTCTTTTATCTCATTTTCCTTTACCTTGCTTTACATGACCCTATTTTGCTGTATTACATTATTTTTATATCGCTTTTAGTATTTTTTATAGGAGGACAGAAAGATTTTATTGGTGAAATAAACTATGTAACATATACTATACTTGCCTGTGTATACTATTCGATGTTAAAGCGTGTCTAAGACATTTAGACATATCAAATGCAACTCGATCCAGCTTTTTTTTATATAATAAAATTGTTGTAAGGTCTAAGTAACCTCAAAACATTAATGCCTCTGTATTTATTTAAGGCAATTCCTCTATGCAGATGGCGTGAGGAAAATAGTCATATCCTTGGTGAATTTCATTCGTATCCACCGAAGATATTTTCCACATTTGAAAGAACTAATTCACAGTTGTTCTGATTGGCAATCTAGCATTAATGATAGCCATCTGAGCTGAGTATAAACAATGAATAAATGTTAGGAGCAAATATGTTAGAAAGCATTATAACCTACATTTGTTAGGTATGTTAAATAGCTAGTAAATAAATAAATAATACATTGCAACCATCTACAAACTGAAAATTGTTTAAATTTGATTGTTTTTGTTACATATGTCGGTAAGCCATTTTGAAAGAAAAAAAACAATAAATATAATGATTTATGCTGGAGGTATCAATTGAATTGGAGTCATCATTTGTGGAAAAAAAACTCCTGGAGGTTCCGAGTGGAATGAACAATATTTTTGATGACTGTTTGGTAGGGTTAAAATCTTTTTTCCAATAGATGAACTGGATCATCCCTAAGTAAATTTTTGAAATTAAAAAATTCTGATTATATTCCATATGTTTCAAATCTAACAAAGATATATTTCTAACCCTGGTACTAGGCTAGGCTTCAAGAATTTGTAGCCAAACCTGGTTGAAGTCTTAGTTTTACAATAAATATGCAAAATAGAAACTTTGACGCACACCTCTACATATTACCCAATTTCAGTTCCAAGATTACGTGAGTGATTACATTTTTAAAATGTATGCACATCCTGCCTCTTGCTCGTTTATAACTGACCAAAAAGTATGGAAGCTATTCTGACTAATGCAGATTGTAAATCTGCACTAAAGAACGGAACCGATCTGGATGCACACATACATTTTGTAATGTACCTAATTTTTACTGCGGTTAAATCTAGTATATAGACACAGATTTAAATTGATATAAAAAAAACTTAGGCTACAGTTGAGCTGAAATGCTTTTTGGTACATAGCTTTATACTGTTTCTTGTCTGACTAATGTTTAATGTACGGTCAAGCGTCATAATGCAGTCCTACCATATTAGTCATATTTGCACGCCAGCGCTGATTCATTTTAGGTGTATGATGTTTCAATGCCTACATTACAATTTTTATTGAAACATCACGCACACAAAGATGGCCACAGAATTACCGTACAAATATGAAGTTATGGTGGGCTTGCATTTATATCCTTAGACAGCAAGCCCATGACTGCCAGACTTTGAAATAAGCAGTTTTTGAACTAGCATTGTGCTAAAAATATCAGTTTAGTTACAATATACGTAGGACACAGAACAGAAGGACTAGTGTGAGTTTATTTTACATAAAACTCATCGACACGACCACGTTTGACATTACAATTCCATTGAAATCTTTACTGTTAAAAACGCTAGTCGAGTTTGAGTTAACATGAAATGAAGTCATACTAGTCTGCGTAGACATTTACATAAAAAGAAATGTGTCCCCGACAATAGTATCCTTCGAACACTGTAACCTACCCAAGATTGGTTTGAGAAAAATTTATTACAAATTGACAACTGGCGACGTGTGATGTATTACAAGGTAGAAACTCATCGCTTCTCGCAGCTTTAGTCACTTCATGAATTACACATGTGTATATAAAATTGAAATAGTCCAGAAATAGTATAAAGGGTCTTCACACAAAAGTGCCCAGTTTAGTAGGCTTTTCCCCGGCAATAATGAGGTGGTGGCATTAGAGTAGTCTATGCTTGTCCTCGTGACAGGTCTCGAGGTCGCTATCGTCAGATTCCGAATGTGAGCAGTACGAAGAGTCACTCCAGTGCTGGAACTCCTCCTTGTGGTGTTCTAGTGCCATCAGTGAGGGGAACAGGCTGTCGCAAGCGCTGCACCTGTAATGGATAAGTATGTAGCTTGAGTGATAGGTTGAAAACATTTTTTTTTATTTATAAAAAAGAGTAAAACAGTGTGTGCATTACCGTAGCAAGACATTTATAAAAGTTGTGCTTCAGAGAGGTGAGGGTATGAAAGAAAATTAGTGCATCGTCAGCAGTATTTTGTTTACTAATAGCAAAATTAGCGTAAATGGTAGGTCAAAAGTTATAAACTTTTATTACCTACTGAGTTAACATTACTAAATATTCGTAATTGAAAGCTGAAATGAATAAATAAATATTGCGGACATTCGACACAACGTCATCTAGTTTCAAACTAAGCAGAGCTTGTGCTATGATAACTAGACTGACTGATAGAATACTTGTATACTTTTTTTTGTAAATACATATATATTATACATAGAAAACAGCCAAACTTCGAAACAAATATTTGCAGATCATACAAATATTTTTCCCAACCGGGGATTCGAACCCGAGACCTCTGCCACAGCACTCGAATTCACTACCGCTGCACCACCGAGGCATTTTATAGGAAGAGGATTGTTTATGATGGAATACCCAAATTAATTAATAGTATGCCATATTGCCTTATTTTATGGGTACTGTGTATTCGACTACTTAAATAGACCAATGAAACATGAATTATATTTATTTGTATCTTCATATTACGTGATGTTCCACAATTTAAATTTAGTCTACAAACGTGAACCAAGGCTACATGTTACAGCTTTTTATTAGAATGTAATTGTACTGACTTACTAGCAAATATGTTTTTTTTCGAAACCGTTTAATTACATCGGTGGTCATACAACAAACCAAAAATAATGTCAAAACAAATTTGAGCAAATTGAGGTCTATTGTTGGTATTTGTTTCAAACTGCGTTGAGACACTAATTTTTTTTAGGGCAACATTTCAAACGTTACTGTTAGAGCTATGTCGTTACTATTCAAAGTGGCTACAATTTTTCTGTGTGGTGATGAAATTTGCTTCTCTATAGATTCAACTCAAGGTGTTACTGCAATAAAATCTGTGTTTTCCAGATTAACTTTACTACTATTATTTGTTAATCAGTAACTTGTCTATTAATAAACAGTAACCCCTCATGATGCACTTATTGTCTATTTATTATACTTTCACCTCTTTAAAATACAACTTTTATTAACATTTTGCACGCACAACAAAACAGTAGCTAGTAATATGAAAATGACAGTAAGGAACACTGAGACAATACTGCGCTATGTGCCTAAAGTATATACTTCTATCAAAGAAAAACGGAGTTATGGAAATATCATAGTTATTATAATTTATTATATCTCAATAAGAACAAAAGACAAAATGACTTACAAAAATTATTTTCTGAATGAGTGGTACTCTTGTCTCAAAACTCTTGATTATCAATATTATTCTTCAAAAAAATTCATAACATACACACGTATAGGCAATTTCCCGCGTCTTTTTAACTTCTCAATTTTTATATACATAGACTAAATTTTCAGTAGGTGTATTTTTTTTAATAAGAAAATTATGAACTTATATAAAATTGTTTCAGTCAAATGAAATAGGGGTCAGTTCGAAATTCAGTGAACGTAGAATAAGAGGATAGTCGTATTTATTAGTGAGTTCTATAAGTATTGATTTTGTGTTATACTAATTTATTGGACTATGTAGTCATTAATCACTGGATAGTACTCGATTCACGATTATAACATGCACAAAACTATTTTTCTCAAACATTTTTGCAAATTATCAAATTACAATCGGGCGATATAAAACTATGTTTTTATCGTCTAATATACATTTTAATCATAAAATGTCATAGCCAACCACTACAGGTAGATATCTATCTCATCACTATAAAAATACCGGTTTGTTTTCTACGTTAATTTATTTGACACAGATTTGTCTCATTATTGAGTTCTCTTTGCCAAAACAGATGAACAAGATCAACGGGTCATATGACGTAAGTTTGTAAGGTGCGTAATTGTTACTTTATTGCTTTTTTTAACCATTATACCATTTGGTGAATTATCAAAGCCTGTGCTAGCAATCTTATATCATTGAAGTTCTTGACTTAATCAGTAAGTAGTTTTTTGTTTTATGTTTACTTTGTAGCCTTTTTTTAAAGTACTGACAAGTCTGATTTATGTGATAATTTGTACTATTAGTAGATATAATACAAAATATTACAACGTGTTGGTTAAGCATAAAAATTCGTTTTACAAAATTCTTTTATCTGGAAACTCACCCAAAATGTCTTTTCTTCTGTTGATGATCTCCAAGAAGGCGACGCGTTGGAAATGATCTGTCGCACACGTTGCAAGTTAGGGCTTCATCTGAATACAATGAAAAAAAAAAGGTACAGTAATTGATGGAGATGTTACACATTATTACATACGGCTACTGATTACTGTCATACATAAGGTGTGTTCGTTTTTTAGTTAAAACGATAAACAAACAAAAGGTTACGAGTTTATTGGAAGTCTAATTTTCAAAAAAAATCGGTGGTAGCGTGTGCAACTGCTGTGCTGAAGTCTCGGGTTTGTTTTCCGGCTCGGACTAAATGTGTGTATGAGCTTTGAATATTTGTTTCGGCATTTGAAAGTTTTCTGTATGTAATATATGTATACCTAAATATTTACAAAAAAATATGTAATATGCTAATCAGCTAACCTAGTTTTCGTAGTACAAGCTCTGTTTAGTTTGAAGCTAGATGGTGTTGTCTGTCAGATGTTCGAAAAAAACTGCTCCATTTTTTTCGTAAGATGGCATTAAAGTATGTTTTTATTATATGCAAAGGTGGCCACAATAGAATCAGTTGGGACACATCAAACGAAGAAAGAATTGGCAAGATTCAAAAGACATATTCCGTTAAGTCCTTTAATTAAAAAGTAACTTTACAAACTAAGTGTCGCACTTTAAGGTACCAAGCTGACTTTCCTCACCCAATTTCCTTTCAAATTTCTCCAGTTGCACGAGATTATATTCAATCCAATCAATTTCATTCCATTAAGTAATGGGCAGTGATAACATTAACTGTCACATGATCCCTTCTATCCTTGATCATCTTCATCCTGCGCTTGCGCATATAATGAATTTTTCTCTCACTTCAGGGACATTTTCATCATTGTAGTAGAACACGTTTTTTATACTTTTCCTTAAGGTCTGTAATTGTACCCTTAAAAATCACTTTCGCCTAATGGAGCAAGAGCCCGTGAGTGCCAGACCTTCGTCATTTTATAAAAGCTGAAAGTTCTTCTATGTGTGTCCCTAGTACAGGTAAGAATGATCCCCAAACATGAAGCTGAGGCAGCGGTGGCTTTGGCAGATAACAGGCAACAAAGGTATGTAAAATTCCATCTCAAATTCGTCATAATATAAAACTTGATTTTTTTATATTTGATTCATAATAATATCAAAACTCGCGTTGCTCATTGCCAGACAGTTAGTATGGTTCCAACCCTCTGCCGGACACCCCTAAACTATTATAATTTATAATTATACTTACGTTATATTATAAAACCTAAATTTAATATATAATTTTTTGGGAGCCTATTAAACTATGTTTATATAGTAGCCGGACAGTTTCGAAGGTTCTATCATCTTGCCAGACGCATTCAAAGTGAGCAATAATCGGGAGAGCAAGGAACGAATACAGTAACTAAACGTTATATTATAAAACCTAAGTTTCATATATAATTTTTTGGGAGCCTATTAAACTATGTTTACATAGTAGCCGGACAGTTTCGAAGGTTCTATCATCTTGCCAGACGCATTCAAAGTGAGCAATAATCGGGAGAGCAAGGAGCGAATACAGTAACTAAGCGTTATATTATAAAACCTAAGTTTCATATATAATTTTTTGGGAGCCTATTAAACTATGTTTACATAGTAGCCGGACAGTTTCGAAGGTTCTATCATCTTGCCAGACGCATTCAAAGTGAGCAATAATCGGGAGAGCAAGGAGCGAATACAGTAACTAAACGTTATATTATAAAACCTAAGTTTCATATATAATTTTTTGGGAGCCTATTAAACTATGTTTACATAGTAGCCGGACAGTTTCGAAGGTTCTATCATCTTGCCAGACGCATTCAAAGGCGGTCCGAATTGTACTCGCAGCACTTACGACGTTTAAACTGCTAACGTGTGGACCGATTTAGTGAGCGCGCGATAACGATGAAAATAATGAAAATATTTAGATTTAATTAAAATAAATTAATTTCTCTGTAAATTTCTTATCTTAAAAAAATGTGTCCTTTGGTATAATAAACACTAATATTTGATTTACTTTGTTTCATTGGCTTTATAATTTTAATAGCATTGACAATAATAAACTTCTTAAAAATGAAAAATAATATCAATTAAATTATTAGATTTTCGACATGATTGACATTGTATGAGAAAAATTTTACTCAGTATTATTTTAAATATTTGTTATTGAAATTGTAAAAATTAATTAATGAAATTTCTGGATTAAGAAAAAAATAAACTGCAAAATTTGAAATTAATAACAATGGGTGCGCAGTGAAATCCCGCAATAGACTAAGCGCTCTGTTTCATTCGCACTAGTTACTGTATACGCTCCTTGCTCTCCCGATTACTGCTCACTTTGAATGCGTCTGGCAAGATGAGAGAACCTTCGAAACTGTCCGGCTACTATATAAACATAGTTTAATAGACTCCCAAAAAATTATATATAAAATTTAGGTTTTATAATATAACGTTTAGTTACTGTATTCGCTCCTTGCTCTCCCGATTACTGCTCACTTTGAATGCGTCTGGCAAGATGAGAGAACCTTCGAAACTGTCCGGCTACTATGTAAACATAGTTTAATAGGCTCCCAAAAAATTATATATGAAACTTAGGTTTTATAATATAACGTTTAGTTACTGTATTCACTCCTTGCTCTCCCGATTATTGCTCACTTTGAATGCGTCTGGCAAGATGATAGAACCTTCGAAACTGTCCGGCTACTATATAAACATAGTTTAATAGGCTCCCAAAAAATTATATATTAAATTTAGGTTTTATAATATAACGTAAGTATAATTATAAATTATAATAGTTTAGGGGTGTCCGGCAGAGGGTTGGAACCATACTAACTGTCTGGCAATGAGCAACGCGAGTTTTGATATTATTATGAATCAAATATAAAAAAATCAAGTTTTATATTATGACGAATTTGAGATGGAATTTTACATACCTTTGTTGCCTGTTATCTGCCAAAGCCACCGCTGCCTCAGCTTCATGTTTGGGGATCATTCTTACCTGTACTAGGGACACACATAGAAGAACTTTCAGCTTTTATAAAATGACGAAGGTCTGGCACTCACGGGCTCTTGCTCTATAATTGCCATTATTTCTTTTTATCCAAAGTGCTCGAGACGTGTGTACATCAACATTTATCACAATTTATGTATTGGAATAACGTACAAAGCCCTTTTCAATTGGGTCTACAGGGTGACTGGTGACATTCGAACAGGAATTCAGGGCTCCGAAGTTAGCGTGTTGTCTTTGATTGATTACTCAAATGCTTTTAACACCGACATTCATGAAATTCTTCTGTCTATTCCTTTCTATCATATAATATCACCTGATAAGCTCTCTAGTTTATCACGAGCCCTCTGGCTCTCGTCATAGCTTCAAAGGCACCAGCGATCTGTCCGTGTTGACGAATCCACCTCCATATGGTGTAATCTTGACTTTAATGCCCCCCAAGGCATCTTATCACTCTGAATCTTCAGTGTGCACGCCATATTTATGCTGGTGACTTACAACTCTATTAAAATGCTGCGGTAGATAAGATAACAGAGACTGTAACCATAATCCAGGGCGCTCTTATAGGTTTGGTTTGACTTTGAATCATATATGTAAAATGCCTATCTATCTATTACATAAAGTGACTATCACCTTGGGCATTCAATGTACGACCTAGGCTAGATCCAGATAAATTGGTACCTATATTATTTTGATGGACCAATTATCCCATAAGTTTTAATGTGAAGGATTTGGGTCTGTTCATCGTTTACAGCGCTGTACTGACTGAAGAGTGTTTTACTTCTTGAGGTAAAAACTGTATTAGTGCAGACATAATCGTATCTAGACATAATCGTTAGTGCAGACATAATCTTGCCCATCCTTGATTACGCAGATCTGTGTTACTACGACCTGAACGCAGATATCCTGAACATGTATGATCAACTTCTGAATAACTGCATTTGATTCATTTTTAGTGTTCGTAAATATGATGATCTTAAATTAAATTTTCTCCCTATTCATCAGTGTCATCACCTGCGCGCCCTAAAGACTACAATATTCTCAACTCTTCTTATCTGATTTCCTTCTTTCAGTTATTGTGTGCCAATCATGAGACAAAAATAACCTCCTTCTGTTACACTTCCACACTTCTGTGTGTATTCATTCTTCTTTCCTTATTCAATCTGTCCTTCTCTGGACTGCTTTTCCTCAGAAATTTAGAATGGCACCCAGACATAATTCGTTCAACACCAAGATACGAGCTCTTTTTACTAGAAATATAGTAGATATTTTATTAATTATGGTATTTATATTCTTGTATAAATGCGTATTTACATTATATTTCATGATTTTTTTTATTATTTATTGTTTAATATGTATTTATTTCTTTCTTGTTTACTTTAAAAGTCTAAACCAAAGTATGGTGGTCCACCATACTTTGGTTTAGACTTTTAAAGTCACATTGTTTTCCGCACCACCTAACGGTCGATTGATAGAGAATGCCGATGGCATTGAGTCCGCCATTTTGTATGAAGTTATTAAATAAAGAAAATATAAGTATAGACTAGTATAGAGGTTAATAGAGGACAAAATACAATTTTTATTAAAGTTGTAGTTGTTTCCACTCACCTCATGTAGTAGGTAGGTATTATAGTATATAGGTATTATAGTATATAGGTAGGTTATGTATTACATAAGAAGACGAGTATAAACACAATGGCATGGGCAAGTATGAGAGTGCAATGGAAATCCCACTTTATGTATAATTAATTATTTACTAAATTAACTTATCTATACAAAAAGTAACGGATACTGATCGATCAATGTACTGCTGAAACCGCTGGGGTCTAGAAGCACGAAATTATGCACAAATGTTCCTTAGGTGAAAGGTTGTTTTTGATTTTCATCTGTAAGGGAATGGGGTTTGAAAATTAATATGGTGTTTTTGGCCGTAACGTTTCGAAACTTACGGTATTTTTGGTTATCCGAGCCTTTCCCACATTAGGTTAGGGTGGGCTCTAAGTTTACTACGATATGGTTGAACTTCGATTTTTTACTCGAAGCGACTTCATCATGAAGTCATCAGGCTCCAACTACTCACAACTATTGCCAAAGGCATTCGTATTTCAACCAGGACCGGCTCTCCGAGGCACGGAGGTCTAGCTAGGATTGCTTAACTTTGTAATGCGTTAACCAGCATGGTTACCACTAAGCCACGAGCCTTTATTAAAAGTAAGAAAAAAACGTTGTTAAACTACCCTTAAAATGGGTGTAAAGTATGGGGCGCTGTTTTATAACCGATCGATTCCATTTTTTGTATCCTCTACGTCTAATATCAACTATCACGCAGAAGAATGTATATAATTCTGATTAAATTAATTTTATAATAATGACACAATATTGGTAAGGCTCTACTTTTTGCTTCTTTTTTCTTTCTTTTTATGTTAAAGACAATGCCCGCACTAAAAATGAATCGTGTCGCGGTGGACTTTTACAAACATACAAGAAACGGACACAAAGAACACCCAGACTCAGAACAACAATTTGTGGCTCACACAGTGTTGTCCCATGGCTTGTGGCGATCGCTTAAGCGATTAGGCCAACCGTGCAGTTTGTAATTAGTAATTAGTGCCATTGTCGTGTCGGACTAGTGTGTGTCTTGTGTGGGTATACTTCCATACACGGAAAGGTGCCCACAGAAGACACGTTGTTTTTTTTTCATCCCTGACTATCCTGATTACAATCAGTACAGTTGTCATTCGACAGCTCTAAAAATATAACTTTTGTATGTCGTCAAAGAATAAAACGAACATAAGAAATTGTATGTTTATTCCAATAAAGTGCTTTACAAAAAATATTTTACTATGTATTACATAAGAATTTGAGCAGAGTTCGATTGATAAATTTAGTATTGTGCAAAAAGTTTATTTCCGATTAAAATACTTACCTGTAATGTAAATTTTAATAAATGTTTATAAGTAGCAAAATTGATTTAGGCGACTCATATTTTGCGGTATTAAATTCAAAATCTAAAAAATATAAATGCAAAGATAACCAAGTAGGTAGAACGACATACAGACTTAGAATTTAAGGCAAGCATTACCAAAATTAATTTACATACTTTATATAAATAGTCCACCATATTAAATGAAATATAGTAATATTTCTAACCCTTCAGTACCTTCTAATCCATTACAAAATAATTATATATTGTGTACAATGCAAGCTAATACTTGCATGCTGCCGACATTTGTATATCCAGTTCACCGGTTGGCGTTTACTAGAAAAACTAGTTAAACCAAATGTTACAATTACGAAGAATGAACGTTATTTAGGGCAGTTCAATAATTAGCGGGCAATGTGTGTAAATACGATAATTACTACTAATTTTAAAGTAACGGCATATGAGTAGGGTTGCCACGCGTTACTTAAAGTGGGTAACGTTTCACTAGTCAGAATATCTTTCAGATACAATTTATTTCATAGACAAATAAAAATAAAAAAATACTTTGGTTGACTAAGCCAGAGTATTTTATTAAACAGATTATATACAATCTATGTAATGTATGACTAAATCCAAGTTTTTCTAAGTTCTTGTCATAAGATATAAAATATTTTCAAGCCTAGGAAATACACTACAATAACTCCAATTCGTAAGTGTATTGTTAATAAAAATCGCCAAAGTTGACAACCCTATTTCTAAAGTATCTATCACAAACCTAGGCAAATTGTAAGTTATCCCACTATTCCGTTTAACTTTCCAACCTCAAACCACTTTTAAATCTACCGGTATAAAAATAACAATCTTAATAAAAGAAAACTTAATATAATTATTTATACAAATATAAGAAACTAAGATACAGTCCATTTCCACACATAATGTTATATCGGCAAAGTATTAGACACGGATGACTTGAACATGCTTCCGAAAAATCGTGCACCCGTTGATCCTCCAGGAATAGAACCCATTAACATCCAAAATAGTGTTATAACTTGTAGTATAGCACACACAACTGTCCATGGTGTACTTCTCAAGTATAAGGCACAGTATAACGTGGCTATTAGCGTCAGCATGTAGAGGGTAGTAGTGAGTGCTCGTTCTTTGCTGAACATTGATTTAAGATGACTCCATGGTCCATACAGGAAACTGAAACTGTGGTACAACAATTAGTATTTAATATCTTTACAGTCTGTAAAATGAAGTTGCTTTTTGTACTCATACACTTAGATATTTCAAATTACTCAACAGATTTTGATGCAGTTTTCACCAATAGAAAGAGTGATTCAAGAGGAAGGTTTATTTGTATAATATATGCATACAATAGAGAAAATCTTTCAAATTACTCAACAGATTTTGATGCAGTTTTCACCAATAGAAAGAGTGATTCAAGAGGAAGGTTTATTTGTATAATATATGCATACAATAGAGAAAATCTGAGAGTTTCAAAGGTTTGTGATATGATGTTGTGAAAATCTTATCTTGGTGACCTTGTAGTGTATGTCAATCACCTTTGGGGTGAGACTATAGATAGGAGTAGAGTCCTGGGCATATGGCCAAGGTCTTTGATAAGAGCTGGCACTGTTTAGTTCTCTCCAAAATAAATAGCACAATTCATGGACAATATTTTGGACCTCTTATACCTCGATAAGAACGGCAGGAGCTTGTACTCCTTATTTGTAATTTCAATTGAGGGTTCAATGATTAAATATTCTTGTTTGTTAACTTACCTTAAAATGAAGAAAATGCTTCCTAGTGTGAACAGTAATGAAAACTTCATGGATTTAAGAACTATTACTGGTAAATATAGGAACGATAGAATGAAACAGAGGACTCCGAGGAAGAGACATATTCCAAATCCCATAAACCGCTGTGTTCGGCTCTGAAATACAGACAAATAAATAGAGAACTGTACAGTTTCCTTGTAATAAGTCCCAATAAGTAGAATTATTTTTTTAAATATTTTTAACTGTAAGTAGCAACTTTAATTATATTGCATATAACTTTATTAATAATTGTAGCCTACTTTGACAACAAAAAGCAAGTAACATACTGTATTCTAATCATTTTACATTTTATTGTATATAAATTATTGCCTTAAAAATACAATAAAGTAGTTTACGTATACGTACGTACGTAGACTGTACAATATACTGACTACAATAGTTCATACTTACAATCTATTTGAAAATTTAGATCGGTTCAAAAGCTATCTGGTTTGTGTTTTGAACCATAGTAAATATTTTTTCTTTCTTAATATTAACTGTTTAATCTGTATACAATCAGCTTTGCAACGCGGCTGACATCAAAGTGGATTAAAATGTCTCAACGACATACTTGTATGTCGTAAGCCTAGTATATCTAAATCTATGATGCACAATGATTCATTCTGTATATTATGTTTTCCTACTTACCAATGTGAAGTACTCCTTCTGTACATTCTCAAACCACGAAGGGCTAGTGCTTGATGTAGGACTTTCATCAGTACTCCTGCTCAGGAAACTAGGTGTTGAAAACGATGGTAAACTAAAATTGTAACTTCGTCTCGTTTCATTCTTAAGCAAATATTGATCTAGGTCTGTCTTTAAATTCGCCATTGTAGATCAAGACTTTTTCTTTACGTTGAACTTGTCTTTGTTGTAAAAAAGAATATCACAATTTATTAAATATCGTTTCGAAATGAGTAATTTTAGGTACTCGGCCCACTTTCAATGTTGGACAACAAACGTCAAGTTTATGTGAACTTTGGCAGCTGAATTTGAAACCATAGACAAAGAATACTGTTTAGTAAGTTGTCTAAAACTGGTTAGTGACGCGCATGCTCAAATATCGTAATCGATTTGTGTTTTTTTTATCTAATTAGTTGAACGATTGTGTTGTATTTTTAAATACTAAATATAACACAATTAATTTCGCTTACCATAATCTGTGTCATCACTGAAGTCGTCATGAGTATGCCGACGTACGTTGTTATTGTACCGGTCATGCGCACAAGGCGGGCAGACGCCCCGAGTATCGCGTTCGTCTAAGTCAGTGCTGCTTGCGTCCGAATCTTCCTCTGCTTCTTCGATGTGAATATCATCTGTCTGTCTATTGTCAAGTTTTTCATTTGATGATAACTGGTTATAATTTTTTCGAGGAGGTCTTGGTTCTGTGAACAATTAAAATAAGTAAGTTAATAATAAATTAACTAACTTTCGTTATGCTAAGTTAACTATTGACTTTTTTATTTAATTTACGCGGTTTTCTGTACATGAAAAGTTTCTTAGATAACTCATTTATTTTGTTACTTATAAATGTATTTGAAATCCTTTTAATTTCTTATTTATGAAGTATTTGCTTAGTATTTAAGTTAAAATGAGTGAAATAAATAATAGTTTAAGTGGCCTTCCAAGATATTTTATAGTAAAATGAGTTTATTTTTATCAATATCTGCAAAATATCTGCGACAGTTGACATTTAACACCCAACGATACATTACGATATTTTTTATCTTAATTTCTCTCTTAATTTTTAACTTATAATTTTTTTTTACTTAAACTTTGGTTATTTAGTCTTAAATGACGATTATTTCCGTATTAACAAGTCTGGCACTACAAATTTCTTAAATTACTGATAGAGTGTATGTTACATGGTTAAAAGGTCATAAATAAGGTAAAAACAATCGCATAAAATATCATCTTGCAAAACTTTTAATAAAACTGTCGTCTTAAAGATATGATAGTGGGACAACTTGTATTTAGAATAGTGAGTTAACAAATAAACATTTATTTTTAAATACCTTAAAACAAGTATACAAATGGTTAATAAATTTTCATTTTTGACTGCACGGTTGGCCTAGTGGATTAAACAATCGCCGCGTCGCTCTTTACTACCTACTCTGAGTGTTGTGGGCTCAAATCCCACATGGGACAACATTTTGTGTGATCCACAAATTGCTGTTCTGGGTTTATTGCTGCCCCCGCGACGCAGGATTTATTCCTAGTGCGGGCGTTTTCTTTTTTAAAAAGAAAAAGTAAAATATTTTGGTAAAAAATATTTGGTGTAATTTGAAAAACACTCTCAAATGATTTTAAATCCAAAATTATGTTATATTTATGATCACACGGTTGTAACACCTTGATATGGCTCAATCCTCAACACATACCCCAGACGAATTTTTCGACCACTCATATACTTTTTCTGTATATAATGTGTTGTATACAGCCGTGCCTTACGTAATGACGGATCATGACTTCATATTCATCTACTCAATTCCCGCTGTAATGTTCATCAATTAGAGGAAATTCCATATAGTAATGTTACGAGAGGATATTTCTTTATATGCATGTTTAAATCAAGATTATTGTTGACTCAAATGTAGTGAAATAGTTTACTAACTCGTTTTTCGAGTCAGGAGATTTCTCTTAATATTTTTTTTTGAGAGTCATGAATTACAACAGAATAGTAAATACCAATAAACCACTTGAAACCTTCAGCGGTAATATCTATTATACATTTGTTACTCTTGGACACCAATACAGAAATTGCGTCTTAATCCATAAAGTTTTCGGACCAGTCTGTGGGATGACTTTCTTGCCAAGGTTCTTTGATCTTAGGTTAAGCTACTGGAGATATACTTATATTTCTGTTTCTCTATTCATAAACTGCCTTTCACTTGATTGGTAGTCGGTTCTTCTTCTGTACCACTCATAGTATTTCGACTTGTATGTGTTTTGCCGATGTTTACTGTCATATTCTCTTCTTCTTCTGAAAATTCATCAAGTGGTATTTTCTTTTATTTAACAAGGTATTCAACAGGAGATTGTAGAATGCATATGATCTTTTCCCTGTAGTCATCTTTATCGTCAGGAATATTTGCCAGTGTATTTGAAATTCCATATGCCTCTAACTGTCTGAGCCTCGGATTATCTTACACCTAGAACTGCTTTGTCCATCTAGCGGTTAGTGTTTGCGACTGCTGATCAAGAGGTCTCGGATTCGATTCACGGGTCAGGTCAGACAGTGTTATAGACACAAGAAAGAAAGAAGGCGACTAAGAGTCAAATGAAGGAGAGTGTAAGAGCGGATAACTGCTCTTCAAACGAAGAGGACGTATTGGAGGGAACGCCTATCTCGGAGCGGCTCCCAGAAGTCATCTTGGCTGCTGGGAGCCGAAGAACTTCGGAACGGCTACGTTCCAAATCCGCAATTCCGTCGGACGGAGGTAACTCCAGTGTAACTATAGACGCACTGGAGTCGACAAGGATGGAGCTCTGCGAAAGTCGAAAGCGCGGATACTCCAGGGACGAGGAGAGTGATACGTCCCAAGAGATGCTGCCCCCTAAAGTGGGTAGCAGCCGCAGAGGTCGATCACGCACTCCAATCTCGACCCCATCAGGCTCTGTCTTCTCCAAGGCAGAAGCTTATAGAAGGGTCCGAGCGGAGGGTGAAAGCGCGGCGGAGGAGGAGATAGCTGATCTCCTGCAGAAAATACGAGGACCGGTGGAAAGGGATTCTGTCTCCCAAACACCGGTGTCTTTGCAGGAGAGAGTTAATATGGGGGTGGCCATAATCCAAAAAGTGGCCACCAAATCCAGGAACCTTAAGAGTTCTTTCGTAAGGGCTCTTAAGGACTCCTCCTCTGCCATTGCTGGAGTCGTGGAAGACCTCATGGGGGACGTAGCTCGTCTCCAGGCAGCCAACGACCGCCTGACCGGGCAAGTGGCTGAGCTTAGCGCTCAGTTCGCCCAATGCCGGGCGCATCGTCCGGCAGAGGATCCGGCCTCGACCCCGTCTCAGCCTGCTCCATCTCCCAATATTGGTGCCATCGCTGACGCCCAATTGCGCCAAATTACCGACGCTGTGTGGCGCATGATGGACGGCCGTCTTGCTGGCCTAGAGGCAAGACTGCCTCCGGCCCCTGTTGTCCGGCCACCGCTCGGAGCCCATAGACCAAAGGTCACATCAGTGCCAACATCGCTGCCAGTTGTGGGCGGTCGTGTGTCCTATGCGGCGGCGGCGTCGCTGTCGGCTGCTCCTGTAGCCATTCCGAGGGCACGACAGGCGGTCGGGGTAACAACCAAGACGGCTGCATCGAAAGCTGGGCCTAAAAAAGTGGTAAAGGCTGGAGCAGAATATCCTCCGCTCCCCACTCCAACAGGTATACCTGGCACCACTACACCTGCCCCCTCCGCATCTGCCCCATCCAAAGATGGTTGGCAGATAGTCGGCGGGGCTAAGTCCCGAAAGCGGGGTAAAAAGGCAGCTCATAAAGCAGCCTCTACCCCGCAATCGTCATCGATGGTAGTGGCCCCTACAAAGAAGCCGCGCAAGCTGCAGGTGCCCAAAACCGCGGCGGTGGTGGTCACGGTGTCACCGGAGACGGCTAGCGGTGGACTGTCCTACGCGGCCATATTTCAGAGGGCCCGGGCTGGCCTCGCCGGTGACACGGGGACTGTAGGAGTCAGGTTGCGTCTTGCTCAGACAGGAGCTCGAGTGCTCGAGTTCCCTGGAGCCGAAGGTGCAAAAACGGCAGATGCCTTTGCCGAGAAGTTGCGGGGCATGTTTGCAGCCACGGATGGTGTGAAGATCGCCAGGCCTACCAAATGTGCAGAGTTGCGCATCTCGGGCCTGGACGACTCCATTACGGCCGAGGATGTCTGCGTTGCAGTAAGAGAGAAGACAGGGTGCAACGCGGACAACATTAGGGTCGGCACCATCCGCCCCGGTCCAGGAGGGCTTGGCGCAGTGTGGGTCAGCTGTCCCGTAGCGTCAGCCAAAATTTTGGGCGACGCCGGTAGACTGCTCATCGGTTTCGTGAGCGCTAGGATCACAGTCCTGGCGGCGAGACCGATGAGATGCTATAAATGTCTGACATCGGGGCACACACGCGCCAAGTGCGTAAGTCGTTTTGACTGCAGCGGACTATGCTTCCGCTGCGGTCGACCGGGGCATAAGGCGGCAGTGTGTTCTGCCGCCCCTCACTGCCCAGTGTGTGCGGCGGGTAACAAGCCCGCCAATCACCAGATGGGACAGGTGGGGTGCAAACCTCCCCGCGATTCTCGACAAGTGTCGGGGGCTAGCCAGTCGACCCAGGCTGCCTCCGATACTGTTCGCACGTCGGCATCGTCGCCCATGGAGGAGGTTGTAGAGACGGTTCAGTAATGGACCAAGTCTCCAACCTCCTTGTCCAGACGAACCTGAACCACTGTGCCGCGGCACAGGACCTCTTCCTGCAAACCATGGCACAGTGGTCGATCGACGTTGCCGTAGCCGCGGAGCCTTATTATGTTCCTCCCCGTCCAAATTGGTTGGGTGACCGGGACGGTTCTGTGGCAGTCGTCGGCTCCACGGCGGCTCATTCCCCGCCCTTGTCGCTAAGAGACAAGGGCACTGGATATGTTGCTGCTGAGTGGGGGGGGATCACCGTATACGGTGTATACTTCTCCCCCAACCGGAGTTTGAGCGACTTCGAGGTTTTCCTTAACAACTTGGAAACCTCGATGCGGCGACTAACGTCTGGGCACGTCTTAGTGCTGGGGGACTTCAACGCGAAATCCATTGCGTGGGGTTCCCCCAGGACGGATGCCAGGGGCGAGGCCGTAGAGGAGTGGGCGGCCTCGGTGGGCCTCTGTTTATTAAACAGAGGCTCCACCAACACGTGCGTGCGACAGCAGGGAGGGTCGATAGTGGACCTTTCATTCGCTACCCCTGCCCTCGCCGCACGAGTAAGGAACTGGCGCGTCCTGGAAGAGGTTGAGACGCTCTCGGATCACCTCTACATCCGATTTGAGCTCTCCCGGACCCAGGACCCCAGTAGGGGTCACGCGGCGCGGCGTTCTTCTCGCTTTCCGCGGTGGGCTGTAGCCAAACTAAATAGGGATCTACTAGAGGAGGCGGCCATTATTCACTCTTGGCTGTCTCCGCAGGCCCCGGCCGAGGAGGTTGACATGGGGGCTGGTCACTTCCGTGATGCGGTTACGCAGATCTGCGATGCGGCCATGCCCCGCATACGAGGTTGTCGGCCTCCACGGAAGGAGGTGTACTGGTGGTCCCAGGAGTTGGCGGACCTCCGTTCGGCCTGTACTCGTGCCCGGAGGTCCTACACCCGTAGTCGGCGGCGACACCGCGAAGAAGGCGAAGAGGACCAGCTTCATGAGTACCGAGAGGCGCGGAAAACTCTGAAGCTGGCCATCAGCCGCGCCAAAGAAATTAAGCGTAAGGAGATGCTGGAGGGTCTCGATCGTGACCCCTGGGGTCGCCCTTATCGTGCGGCGCGACAAAAGCTCCGCACGTCGGGCCCCCCCCTTACACAGACTCTCCAGCCCAGCTTCCTGCAGGAAGTGGTCGAGGGCCTTTTCCCGCAGCGGGTGGAACACACACCCCCGTCGATGGCCTTCATGGTCGGAGACGACAGGGGGAACAACGAGGAAAATGTACCACCCGTCAGGGAATCGGAGGTAGGGGCGGTTGTTCTACGGATCCGCTCTAAGAACACCGCCCCCGGGCCAGACGGGATACCTGTCCGAGTGCTGGCCCGAGCCCTCGAGCACATGTCGGACCGCCTCAGGGAGGTCCTGGACGCTAGCTTGGCGTCAGGACGCTTCCCTGAGTGCTGGAAAAGTGGGAAGCTGGTCCTATTACGGAAGCCGGGACGGCCTGCCGATTCGGTGGCGGCCTATAGGCCCATCGTGTTGCTGGACGAGGCGGGTAAACTGTTTGAGAGGATACTCTCTGCCCGCATCGTCCGGCACCTCTGCGAGGTGGGCTCCGATCTATCGGACGCCCAATTTGGTTTTCGGGCGGGGCGTTCGACGGTCGATGCCGTGCTGCGCCTGAGGGCCGTTACCGAAGAGGCGGTGAGCTGTGGCGGCGTGCTGTTGGCGGTGTCGTTGGACATCGCCAATGCATTTAATAGTCTGCCATTTAGCTGCATCAGGGAAGCACTCCACTACCATGGGGTGCCAGAGTACCTGAGGCGGCTTGTGGCAGACTATCTTGAGGAGCGTACCGTCATGTACGAGGACCGAGACGGTGTTCTCAGGCGGCGGCTCATGTCGTGCGGTGTTCCGCAGGGGTCTGTCCTCGGACCACTCCTGTGGAACATGGGATACGACTGGGCCCTTCGAGGTCGCCTTCCCCCCGGGCTGGGCGTAATTTGTTACGCCGATGACACATTGGTCACGGCCCGGGGAGCGAACTTTCAAGAGGTGGCGCGTCTAGCCACCGTGGGAGTTTCTCTGGTGGTCAGGCGTATTGAGGCGCTGGGTTTACGGGTGGCCCTGGACAAGACGGAGGCCCTTTTGTTCCATGGGCCCCGTCGTGGTCCACCCTCTGGCGCCTCCATTGTAGTCAATTCGGTCCTCGTGCCGGTTCAGGCCCAGATGAAGTATCTGGGCCTGATCCTTGACGGCAGGTGGCTCTTCGATGAGCACTTCCGACAGCTTTCTCCAAAGCTGGTCGGCGCTGCTTCTGCCCTTGGGCGACTTTTGCCCAATTTGGGTGGAGCCAGCGTCGCGACGAGACGGCTATACACGGGGGTTGTCCGGTCAATGGCACTGTATGGTGCACCGGTGTGGGCGGCGGCTCTGACCGTCCACAATAGGGCTCGTCTCTGGCGTCCTCAAAGGATATTGGCGGTTAGAGCCATACGCGGTTACCGACGACTGTATCGACGGAGGCGGCGTGCGCCTTAGCCGGAACTCCCCCGTGGGATTTGGAGGCGGAAGTGCTCGCCGAAGTTTATCGGCGAACGGCAGACTTCCGGGTGGGTACCGGCATTCGGCCCCCACCCGAAGAGATACGCGAGTGGCGAGAGGCCGCTCGTCGAGCCACGATGGTTCGTTGGTCGTCCCGGCTGGAGGCTCCACGTGCTGGCTTTGCCGCCGTAGAGGCTCTCCAGCCGGTCATCGCCGAGTGGGCAGGGCGGCAGCACGGGACCCTTTCCTTCCGACTGACGCAGATTCTTTCCGGGCACGGTTGCTTCGGGAAGTATCTGCACTCGGTCGCCAGGAGTGAATTGAGTCCCGCCTGTCACCACTGCGACTGCAGTGGGGACTCGGCTCAGCACACGCTGGCGGTTTGTTCCGCCTGGGCGGCGCAGCGTGGGGTCCTCACTGCAGTTATTGGAGGAGATCTCTCGCTACCGGCCGTCATACGCTCCATGGTCGGTAGCGACAGTTGTTTTACCGCGGTCGCAACCTTCTGCGAAGACGTAATTTCGCGGAAGGAGGCGGCGGAGAAGGCCCGGGAGGACAACCTCCACTCGGACCCAATTCGCCGCCGGCGAACCGGGCGGCGGAGGCGCGCGTACCAGCGCCTCATGCCGCCTTGAGTGTGGCCGCGGGTGGACGGGACGGGTTTTCCCCTCCATCCGCTATAATGGCCAGCCGCGAGGAGGCGACGTCCGCGTGTGCCGTACGTCGCCTAAAAGGAGAGTTTATACGCAGATGGTGCCCACGGTAGCGGGCAGGCGCTAGGAGGGATCTGGATGTCGTAATAACAGCTGTTCCCGGATCCCTCCTATGTCAGGCGCAGAGTGGCACACCGTGTGGTTTTAGTCGGTCCGATTCCGACACACCACCCCGCCGTAAACCCCGGTGGGGTGACGGCCCGAGGGGGTTTCCACACGTTAAAAAAAAAAAAAAAAAAAAAAAAAGACAGTGTTATAGAGTTTTTCTGGTTACAGAAATACTGCCTGGAGTTTGGAAGTTGAGATCTTATCCCCCATGCCTCGGAGAGCACGTTAAGCCATCGGTCTCGTGTCTGATCTCTCTCTGTTCGTGTCGAATAACCGTCCCATCGAATTGTAGAGTGAGGGAACAGAGAGTGCACCGGTTGACGCACACACTTGTGCAATAAAACATCTCCTGCGTAGTTGACTGGTCTCCGAAATAGAGTACATCATCACCATCATCATCATCATATATAGAACACGTTAATTTATATACAATTTTATCTGATTTCCAAAGTTAGTAAATGTTAGTGAATAGTAAGAAAAGGCTATCAAGAATATGTAAACACAGAAATAAACAAGTTATTTTTACGCAATTTTTTATCCTAACTTGTTATCAGACATGTCTGCGAAGAAATATTTTTAAAATGGACTAGGTATAATTTTTTTTTTTTATTATATTATTATAGTGTGATGCTATGAACCCAAAAAATATTTTTTGATATTACATAGATTAAATGTTTTTTTTTTATTTCTAACGATCTGTCCTGGGGCAGTAGGATTAAAGACTAAGAAAATAACAAGCAAGTTAGAAGCATATTCCTCAGTACGTGCCTTAGAACATGACATGGGAGACCGTGTTCACAGATGTGGAAAGTTCCAATCGCAATCAGGATAATAGGACAAATTTATCTAATTATTATATCTTCACCGGTCTTTGATAAGTCAGCAAAGTTTTAATTCAATCCAATGTTTTGAAGTTGTTGAAAAACACGTTCAAAAATTTGGTTAAATACGTACGTTCACGCATACACACATACAGGTGCAGCTAATAAAAGTGTGTCAAGAAATAAAAGACATTTATACATGTCATTGATGCAGGGGTGACAGTTATCGTGGTAACTGTGTAAGCCTTACACTGTCATGCCTTTTACGTCCCCAAGCGGGGTGTGAAAAAGCAGCAAGGCCGCCATAGAGTGGGTCACCATACTGCATTGTCTGCATTTGTAATGAGTATGGTCACCACAACTTCTGGACTCTATTCATGCTTTCCATCAGGCAGAGTAGAGTCACGTTGGCAGGTTCTTAATATATATATATATTAGGGTGTCCCTTATATGACAAAAAAAAATTTTTTTTCGAATTTCGAAATGCATACCCTCTATAATTTTTACTAATGCTATAAGATACTTAAATATAAAATTTTATCAATCTAGCATAATTGCAACCAGTGCCGACCGAGCTTCAAAGTTTAGTAAAAAGTAAAAGTATTTTTTTATATATATATTATATATATAAAAAAATACTTTTGTCAAATACTTCTCTACTCGTATAAATAATTTATCAGTTTGTACATACGAGGAGTTATTTATAAACTGACGATAAGTATACTATGAGTACTTACATAAGTATACTAGTTACACTACGAGTATTTACTGACATTGTGACGTGGGGAAAATGACTGACAGTGGACTAACGCAGACTGGATACGGATTGCCAAAGTGTGAACGATAATTTTTTTTAAAAAAGTACTGATCTATGGTTAAAAACATTGGCAAAATGGTGGGAAATGATAGTACTCTTGTGGCGGTTGATGTTACGAACTGCTGTGTCAAAGGTCGCGTGTTCAATTCTCTCAAATGTTGGATTTGGTTTGTGTGTTTGTGTGTGTATAATGACATTAAATGAAATAACCTTATACATCTTATACACGGCTGTCTGGTTCTAAACTAGACAGAGCCTGTGCTGTCGTAACCAGTCTGCTGATAAACATACTTAATTATGTCTTAATACATACTTATTATAGATAAATTACGCTCAGACTCAAAAAAAAAATAATCGTGTTCATCACTCAAATATGTATCCTGGGCGGAAATCGAACCAACGACCTCCGGCTTGGCAGTCAAAATCATTAACCACCAGACCAACAGGATCGTCAAGTTCACATAATATTTATCTATATATTTTCCTATATCAACAGCCTGCCAAAGTGACTCTACTCTGCCTGGTGCAAAGCGTAAATAGAATCCAAAAGTTGTGGTCACCATACTCATTACAAATGCAAACAATGCAGTGTGGTGACACACACTGTGGCGGCCTAGTGAGATGCTTTTTCACGCCCCGCTTGAGGACCTAAAAGGCATGACAGTCATCGTGGTAGTGTAAGGCTCACACAGTTATCACGATAACTGTCACCCCTGCATCAATGGACTTCCGGTCTCGCGCTCACCAACGAAACACGACAGCATGGATGCTGGCGCTTTAGGTTGGTCTTCTGAGGGAGGGTAGTACTGCCCCGGTTGAGCCGGCCTGTTCGTGCTGAAATCAGCGTGGCTCATATTTGCAAAATTGAAAGTCCATATGTGTTTATATCAGTTGTCTTAACGAGCTCTGCTTAGTTTGAGACTAGATGGCGTTGTGTGAATGTGGTACATCTAGATCTCTCTCTAGTAATCTTCGAGATGGTCGATCTGAGTCTTAGAGCTGAAGCAAAGATATAGTAATGGACTTTTGATAATCAACAAAGAAGATGAACCTTCTGTCAATGAGTTCATTTATTTCTTTGTGTAAGACGTTTATATACGTCTCATAGGGTATTGACTCTTTATCTCATCATGTCGCTTGCCTCATCCTGCCACCAACCCCTCTTCAAGGATTGTGGAACTCATTAATGGTTTGGTTTTGAGGACTCAGTGTCAATTTACTTCACAACAATACGCTCTAGACGGCAAATGCGTAAATCGTTACGATTGGTGAAGACTTTAGTGTGGACCAATCACAACTCCAAATGCGGTCGCACAAATTTCGTAAGGGTGTATGGATATTTGTTACTCTTTCACGCAAAAACCACTATACGGATTTAGATGAAACTTTACCGCTTATACATCAAAATAACGCATAAGCTACTATTTACCGCGATAACCGACAAAAACGCGGGTAGAGTCACGGGTAAAAGCTAGTGTTAAACTTACAAAGATAGGAAGATTATTAGCTTAGCAATTTGTCTGTAAGCTTATAATAAAATGTAAAATCAATATCTTCGCAAACTACGGTATTATAAGATATGTAAATAAAATTTGCGTAGCAACGTTATTGCAGCAAATAGCTCTGGTATCTTCAGTCAATGTGTGTTTTATTGCTTATGTAATTATATTGTACCTACCAATGTTTTATTATTATAATGCTCTTTTATTTTGTTCTGTCTTATCATACAGTTTACGGCTATCAGTTTTATTATAGTCAATACTAGATAACATTTATTGTCGTCCAAGTGCCGTAATTATACAAATACGCTTCTGAAAAGTCAAATATGGCACAAAGCCGACAATATAAAACTTGAAAGTTTGTTTCGTGCATCAGTGCTTATTAAAAATATTATTTTTACAGAAAATCAAGCTAACCAAAAATGAGCAATCAACCAAATATTGCCGTGATCGGAGCTGGAGTGGTGGGCCTGACCGTAGCCAAGTTAGTGCAGGAAGAATTTGTTGGCGCCAAAGTCACTGTCATCGCCGAGCGGTTCTATGAGGAAACTACAAGCCACGTCGCCGCAGGCATATTTCGTCCAGGTACATCCTTTAAAGGTCCGACAGTCGATGTTACGAAAAAATGGATTCACGGTTCTTGGAGATATTGGAATGACCTGTTGAACACTCCTGAAGCTACAAAAATTGGATTAAAGAGTTTATCGACCTATATATTTTCCAAGGAAAATGAACACGTTATTAGAAATTATCTCATCGACGATTTGTTGCCAATTTACAGAACTATAAATGAATCGGAATTCAAAATCGCCCCTAAGGGTACGAAGTTTGGTTCATATTTTACGACTTTGTTAATCGAATGCGATCGCTATTTACCTTATGTAGCCAACTTGATCGTTGGAAAAGGTGGCAAGCTAGTAAATGGTAAAATCGACAATTTCGCATCACTATCCAAATTTGGTAACTTTGATTTAGTTTTTAACTGCGCTGGTTTGGGTGCGAAATATTTGTGCAACGACCATGACTTGGTGCCCATTAGAGGTCAAGTGATCAAGGTAAAAGCGCCGTGGGTTAAAACAGCCTTTTATGGTGACTATGACACGTATATCATCCCAGGATTTAACGGTGTTGTTACGTTAGGTGGGGTGAGACAATACGACAGTTACAACTTAGATTACTGTCGATACGATGCTGGAGCGATTATGGAGCGCTGTTGTGAAATGTTGCCCAGTTTAAAGGACGCTGAGGTGATATCTCACAAGGTTGGTTTGCGTCCTCACAGAACTCCGGTTCGTGTCGAGGCGGAGATTATAAATGGGATGAAGGTGGTCCATTGCTACGGACACGGTGGCTATGGTGTTATGGCGGCACCTGGTACCGCGCAGCATGCTGTTGAAATAGGCCTTGATTTGTTTAAAAGCAATTTAAAGAATAAGTTGTAAAAATTTGTTATGTTATATGTCGTATAATGTTCTTGTATAAACAGATTTTGTATAGAAGTGTGATGAATTTGTTTATCGCAAGAAAGCAGAATAAAACGTATATTTATTTTAGCTGTATCTTCAGTCACACGGTTTTAACATTACATTATGAATAAGTAACAGAAATATATTCAACAATATTGTTACATACATGTATATATATATATACTATTTCAAAATATATTTTAAACATCAATAGGTCTAATATAATAAAATTGATGACTTAATCAAGTTTGTTTTTTATTACATTTCACTTTTATTACCGACCTGTCTGCTATGTACAGATAACTGAGTTAGTGTATGTAGATAATTGGTAAATGAAACAGTCTACAATTGATAAACAAGAACTCTTACTTATAACGACATCGCAGAAGCGATAGTCACTGGTGTAGTGCCTAAACATGAAGGTGCATAGGGGTGCGCTTGCACCCTCTAGCAGAAAAGAAAATACATAGAAAAACATATATTTTCAACTCATTTTATAAAAAATAAAGTCGATTTCGTAAGTCTAATGAATAGGATGTGTTGATCTAGATGCATCGACTTGAAAAGAATTCTGGCGACGCCCATGATTGCAGGTAAGGGTCATTGCTAAGTGAAGTTCGAGAGCGGATAAAGGGTCGTATATTAAACTTGCTTTTACTATGACGAAACTAAGAAAGCGTTGACGCCCTTTGAGTAGGAATGGTATCCACTAGAAACGAGGCGATGAAGGAGAGTTTGGGCTTTCAATAACTTCACTCACTGTAATTCGAACTGACTGTTACCGAAAATTCCGGCCCTCTAACCAACTTATTAACTACTTAAACTTTGGGTAAGTACTCTTAAGTTAAAACCTGAAATTGTTACTTTGTAGCCGTAAGGTAAGTTTATAAGGTAAGTTTATTGTAGTTTCAAACATCAAGCAAAGTTCTTTCAAGTGGACATCATTATCAACAGCCATAGGACATGGGACATAGGATTCTCCTTAGAAGGGAGGTTTTACTGTACTATACCACGCTGTGCAGATGGCGCTGGGAGGGGTCCGGATGGTTTAATAACAGCAGTTCCCGATCCCTTCCATTCCACGCGTGTAGTTTTAGTCGGTCCAATGCCGATAGATTACGCCATCGTAAAACCTGGGGGGTAGGGGGTGATACCGCGAGGTGTTTGCCACACGTTAAAAAAAAGAAAAAAAAATAGTTTACAAGTTTACCTTCTCTTTGCTGTCGAGCTGTCTATCTCGAGTTGACAGTTTCACATACGAGTATTACCATGTTAGTTTCTGCCTCTTTTACGTGTATAAAATAATTTCAAGATTACATGTGGAGCAATAAAAGCTTGAAGGGGTAACATAAAAAAAATGTAACAGTAATGAGTTTCCTCGCGCTTTCTTCCAATTGTGAAAAGGGACGGAAGTGTATTACAGAACAGCGCACAGCGTGTTATTCGATTTCAATTAAGAGCATGCGCGGTGCTTACGTTTCCCATTAGATGGCGATGGTAGTTAGGTGTTTGATATACACATGACATGGGATTCCTATAAAGTTCACTCCTTTTTATATAATATTTCGTTCTATAACTGTGTTTGCTACAGGCTTGCATATTATATTTTTTATAATACTTACTACACTTAATTATACGTTTTGATGACAGTAAAATATCGATATCAGCGGAAAAATTTAATCACACTTTTTACGACACAATGATCACCATCTGTAAGTCCTAAATTAAGCAAAGTCTAATTAAAAATAAGTGGGTGTCGTGAATCATTTTTGTAATTACACACCTTACGGAGTGCTAAGCCATTTTCCACTCTAAGACACCGCAGACGACATGATAACTTATTTTTATAGTTAATTTAGACTTTCATTTAGGGCTAGACTCATTTATTTTCCATTATATATAAAGTTCGGAGTTTGCAACTATGATAGTTTATATTAAAAAATATTTGCTGCACAACGTTGCTCACAGACTTGAGGGTGTGTTTTGGCTAAAGATTTGAAAAGGTAAGCAGTACGAAGTAAAACAGTCGTATTATTCTAGAATATGTTGTGTAAGGAAACTGAGCGGTGAGGTGCCTAAACAGCCACTGTCTTCTATACATTCAACGACTTCAATAGCTGTTGGCACGTATGGACAAACGATAGATTAAAATTATTTGTTGTAAGTATGTGTTTTAAAGACTGTTTATTTTAAAGTATACATCTATAAGCAAATCACAATAATTTTAGTTTTTGTTATATTCATCATAATTTCTTTATCGAGAACTAGAAAACTACCCATCATCTAATCTAACCTCTAAACGAGCAATTCTTGTACATATATCTCGGAAACGGCTGCAACGATTTTCATGAAATTTGATATGTATGGGGTTTCGGGGGCGATAAATCGATCTAGCTTGGTTTCATTATTCGAAAACGTTGTTTTATCCGTGTTTATCCCAAAATACGATTTACCAGATTTACGGTTTTCAGGTTCCATATCCATTAAGTTAAGGTCCATAAGTAAACTACTTATTAAATAGTCTTAGTATTATTATAAATAGTAGTTAGTATTATTACAGATTATTTGAATGACAAATATGTTTCAGATTGATGCTATTCACTCTCATCTTCACGTCCCTATCATTGCTGTTATGTTAAAAAGTAATGAACATTTATTTTATTGTAGTATTTTGTATTTCATTTATTTTCAATTTGTTTATTTTTTCTTTTCAATTCAATTTGTATGGAAAAATATGAGTATAACGTAGTCTTGTAATTAAAGGTTATGTTTACTAACTTTCTGGTGGTTTTGAGTGGTTCCACGGCCTATCCAAATATTCTGCTGGCGGTAGTGTCGCGCTTCGGGTCGTTAATCTTGACTAATGATGGCTTGGGTTCGCGGTGACGGGGACTTGTATACCGTCTGTATGGACAGGTCGACTCTAAATTATCGTCCTTTCTTTAAAAAGCCAACACAGACCCTGCATTGTACTCGTATTGTTTAATTTTTTATTTTAAATTATTGACGCCTTCAAAAAAAGACATCTCTGTGGTTTGTTTCGGCATGTCTTCTCCGAGTGTATTTTGGGGAATACTGGTGCTTTCTAACTGTAAAGTGCGACGCCTAAAAATATCTATAAAGACTTCTTACAAAATAAATTCATTTTTTTTTTATTTTAATAGCCTGCCAAAGTGACTCTGCTCTGGCAAGCATGAATAAAATCCAAAAGTTGTAGTCAGCATACTTATTGCGAATGCTGACAATGCAGTATGGTGACCCACACTATGGCGGCCTATTATGACTCATTTCATTAGTCGATTAAAACTAAATTAATTAAGCATCATTAAAAAAGTGAAACCAAAGACAAGGTGGGTAAAGATCACATTCAAACAGCCAGTAAACATTTTTTATTGTTATCCAACAAACTGAAAAATCCTTTTTAAAGATCTTGCTGTTTTCAACGTAGCTAATGGTTTTGAAATACCTCATTGTTGGTGAAATAAATTAACCAAAATGTATTGATGTCAGTGCTGGCGACAGGCAGAGCTCGTTAAAGCTGTGGTAGCTGTTGTTCGTTCATTACTGTCATTAATCATCCCGACCTCTCTAATTAAGAAGCCATGTATAAATAAAGTCGACCATGTACAATTAGCACGGGTTAATTTAATAAAAACTAGGGTTTTCTTGTGACATTCTCCTTCTGGATAGAAAATCAAAAGCAATCAAAAATATTATTTTAAATCTTAAAGAAAGTCTTAAGTTATTTTTTTTTTTTTTTTTTATACCACGACGGTGGCAAACAAGCATACGGCCCGCCTGATGGTAAGCGGCTACCGCAGCCTATGGACGCCTGCGACACCAGGGGCATCACGTGCGCGTTGCCGACCCTTCAAAAACCTATTAACCCCCTTCTTGAAGAACCCCATGCTGTAGTTCCCAGGGAAAACCGTGGCAGGGAGCTCATTCCATAACGGGATTGTTCGCGGGAGAAAATTTCTCTGAAACCGCACTGTGCGCGACCATTTAGGTTCCAATGTACGTGGATGAGCTGCCTGACGATGGCGAGCGGTGCGATGGTAGAATGTGGCTGTGGGCATCATATCAAACAATTCTTCAGAACACAACCCATTGTAGAGACGGTAGAGTACACACAGGGAGGCAAAGTCTCTCCTAAGACTTAGTGGCTCGATACCGTCCGTGAGATCAGGATCGTCGACAATTCTCACAGCACGTCTCTGGACTGAATCGAAAGGCTCAAGCTGGTACTTCGGTGCTCCCACCCAGAGATGACAGCAATACTCCATGTGAGGCCGAACTTGTGCTTTGTACAGTAGTAGCCTTTGTGCCGGTGTGAAATATCGCTTCGCTCTATTCAGAACACCAAGCTTTTTTGATGCCAGCCTCACCTTTCCCTCCAAATGAGTCCGAAATTGGACGTCACTGGAGATATCGACACCGAGGATCCCAATACTCTGTGAGATGGTAAGGGGTGTATTCTGGAATTGTGGAACTACAGTGAACGGGGTTTTTTTAGCAGTAAACGCACAAACTTGTGTCTTAGAGGGGTTAAATTGGACCAGGTTATCCCGACCCCAATCGGAGACTCTGTGTAAAGTGCTCTCGATTTGAGACACAAGTTGTTCGCGACTTTCTACTACACCGGTACGAGGGATGTTAGCCCGGCCCGTGTAATACGCATCTCCAGTACTGTCATCCGCATAACAATGAATGCTATCTATGGTCAACATATCATTGATATGCAGCAAGAATAGTGTTGGAGATAGCACGGAGCCTTGCGGGACACCAGCGTTTATGTCCATGCTTTCGGAGCAGCTACCGTCGACGACGGCTTTTATGCGTCTGCCAGACAAAAAGCTAGCCACCCATTTGCACAAACCCTCGGGCAGGCCGTAGGACGGTAACTTCGATAGAAGGCCCCTGTGCCAGACCCGATCGAACGCCTTTGCTATATCCAGGCCAACTGCCAAAGCCTCACCTTGACTCTCAATGGCTGAAGCCCACCGGTGAGTGAGATACACTAGAAGATCACCAGTCGAGCGACCGCGGCGGAAACCGTACTGGCGGTCGCTGATCAAATCGTGCTCTTCCAGGTAACTGAGGAGCCGTGTGTTGATTACACGCTCCATCACCTTAGAGAGAAGGGAGGTTATAGCTATAGGCCTGTAATTCGCACATGGGCAGTCTTCCACGAAGACGGCACTTGCCTTTTGCGGTAGGAAATCGCGAAAAGTCGCGTTAGTACAGGGCGCAACTCAGGGGCACACTTTTTGAGCACCACTGCAGGTATGCCGTCTGGCCCACTCGACTTATGAACGTCTAGACAGTTTAGTTCCCGCCGCACTTCTCTTTGCGAAATGTGTATTTCCGGCAGAGTGTGTTGGCACGGCGGGTTAGTAGGCGGTACCGCACTTCCATCCTCGTTCATGGTCGAGTTCGCGGCAAAGAGTTGCCCAAGTAGGTCGGCTTTCTCTTTAGCACTATGGGCCAAGTTACCATCGGCATTTCGCAATGGTGGTAAAGACGACTGGCAAAAATTTCCTTCGGCAGCCTTAGCAAGAGACCAAAACGCACGACTCCCAGAGGGATAGCTCGTAAGTCGCTTACCAATCCTGCCGATGAAATCGAATTTGGCTCTGGCAATTGTCTTTTTGCTGGACCTCGAGGCAGCATTTAGTTTGCGTCTCACATCAGAGATGTTCGGATCCTTATTGGTACGGGCCGTGGTCCAAGCCCTATAGGCGGCCTGCTTGACTAGCCTGGCTTCCTTGCAAAGCCGGTTAAACCACGGTCGCTTTTTTTCCCCCGCAGCTACTGATGGGTTGGGAATAAAATACTCCATACCCACCAGAATCGTCTCAGTGACAGCGGCTGCGCAGGAGTCAGGATCTTCTGGCGTGAAGCAAAGCTGCCTCCACGGGTACGATGCGTAGAATTCACGCAATCCATCCCAGTCTGCTGATTTATATTGCCACATGTGGCGCAAATTGGCTGGGCGAGGTGGAATATGCCGAGGGCATGGGACTTCGGTCCGGACGAGGCAGTGGTCGGACGAGCCGAGAGGTGCGTCCACTGCAATAGTGTAGTCGTCCGGACGCGTCGTCAGCAGAAGGTCCAGCAAAGAGTGTGCATGGCTCTCAATATCAGGTATTCTTGTTGGAGAATGTACCAGTTGTGAGAGGCCATGGGCCAGAGCAAATTCATGAGTAGACCTGCCTGCAAAGTCGGTGGATCGAGAATTTAGCCACTCACAGTGGTGGGCATTAAAATCCCCTAAAATCACCAACTCAGCACGAGGGTACCGCTCAAGAACTTTGTCAGTCGTCACCTGCAGGTGCTCAAAGAGTGCTTTAGTCTCCCTGTCACCGCTATGAGACCTGTATAGGCACGCATAGATTCGAGTCTCACCTCCGTAGTCTACGCGCACCCACATTACTGACAGGTCCCTGTCTTCATAAAAATGGAGACGGCGACAGCAGATATCCTCCCGGATGTACATGCATACACCGGCACGTCTCAGAAATTTGTGTTCGAGTTTGTAGCCGGGGTAGTGTAGGTATGATGTATCGGCCGGGCAGGATATCTGCGTCTCCGTAAGAAATAAGAGGGTCGGCTGCGCAATCTCCAGATGAAGGTGGACTGCGTTCAGGTTGGAGTGAAGTCCCCTGATGTTGCAGAAGTCCATATATGTGGAAGAGGATGCCGCTGTAGATACATTTTTTCTATTTTTCTTCGTCATTTTTTTTTTGGGGGGGTTTAATTGGTTTGTGAGGATTCACTGTGTTGACAACTAAGGGGGCAATGGGGCGGTGCTAATCTACTCATGGTCGATGCGGGTAGTGCGATTTGTCGGCGCGGCGTACGAAAGGGCCCCCGCTCCCCCCCTGCAGCAGCGGTCGGGTTCCACTCCGGTCTCCTCCTCCGGCACGACTACTACTGCAGGGATTTTTCGCAGGCTGGCGGTTCAGCCTCCCAGGGTAGAGGTTGTAGTGATCCCTGGGTTCGGGAACCCATCTATCCTGCGGGCGGCCAGCGGACAACCGTTTCAGCGGGTCTTCCTGACCGCCGCGCCCACATCCCGCGCCCACACGAGCCAGTAGCAGTATTATAAGCACCACTAGTCCCCCGTTGTCAAAACAGCGAATTCTCTAGAGCTCTGGATACCTTACTCACCACAGGAATACAGCACTGCCGAAGATGCAGTGCTATTTGGCTGTGGTCTTCTGTAAGGCGGAGGTCCTTCCCCAGTCGGGCTGCTCCAAGTTTTGAGCGGAAAGTATCACGCTATGCCCTACCTCTCTCAAAGTTATAACTAAGTTATAACTAAAGTTATAACTAAAAACACTTCCAAATTCACCTTTTAAATAAAAAAGCTAAATTAAGTTTGGTTTATAGATTAGGAGATATTATTTTATTAATATGCTACCACAGATATACTACACAACATAGATATTCAGATAACATACATCAAATCATCCTATCGCCATCCACGAAAGTCTCCCCCAAGCGCCAACGATCCCGGTCTTGGGCAACTCACATAAATCTGCTGCCAACCACCTTCTTCAAGTCTTTTAAAAGACAACGCCCACACTAGGAACAAATCCTGTATCGCAGGGGACTTTCCAAACGTACAAGAAACGGACACAAATTGTCGTTTTCCATGTGGGGTTTGAACCCACAACACTCAGCGTAGTAGAGAGTGGCGTGGCGACCGCTTAAACCACTAGGCCAACGGTTTACAGGCTAAACTACGTTTGCCCAATCGAGGTCTCGTCTCTAGCACACTTCGGCTCCAGCGAGCATCGGTTTGTCCGGAGACATGACCGGACCACTTCCACTTTAGCATACTGATTCTCCGTGTGATGTCAGTTAACAGATTACATAATAATACGTAAATAAAGAGAGGTCTATGTTCACCAGTAGATTATTGAAAACGTGACGACGTGATGACGTGATGATGTGAAAGTTGTAAAGCCTTAGCTTTTTAAGTCTAAAGCTTAAAAAAGAATACATAATAAAGAATAAAGAAAGCCATTTAAATTCAGACAGTGTCAGAAATTTGATCTTTCAGATCGGAAAAGAGAGAGAGAAACACTTCCAAATATGTATATAATACGTATATGATTTCTCTCCTTTTCCTAATCTTTAAAGATTCGCAGCGGAATATGCCTAAATTACACTGAAATAAAATTTTATCACTTTGAATTTCGAAAGTAGATTCGATTCTTTTTTACATTCATAGGTAGAATGATACCATCGAGTAAAGAGGTTTTTCACACCGGCGGCGACGCTTCGATATTGGCTCCACTAATGAAATCAACCGTAGCGTCGTTATCGATATCTGTACCTGGCGGAGACAGTGATTGGCTTTTTATACACACTCGTATTTTTTTACAGGTATTTGCACCGTTTCTGAAATATAACGATACATGATTTCTTCGTATGTAACGCTATTTGGAAGCACATATGTGACGGTTTAAAAATACGGATTGTTACAAACTCTGTCCATCTCATGGAATTCGTTCTTGAACTAAACAGTTCAAACAAAGCCTGGAACTCACTACCATTACACGTGATTCCCTCCCACTATGATTCCGGATCCTTTAAGCAGGGCGTGGAAAAGGCCACCATAGTATGGGTCACCATACTTTCTCTGTACTTGCAAGTATGGTGACCTCCACTCTTGGGTTCTATTTATACCTTTCATGAGATGAGAGACTTATGTCCAAGGCTATTAACGATGATGATATCTTAACGTATCTAAATAAATTAGTATATACAAGAAAATAAGAGGCGCGCTGAAAGCCAACCCATAAACGTACTCTTAATTTTGAGGTTGAGTCCTATAATAAGCGAACCGTAAAAATTGCGACCCGTCTTCATAAAGAGAGTACTTAATTTGCGCCACATTTTACGACATTACCTAGAACACACCTTTTTCGCTGTGAAACTTCAGCATCATTACCTGTAACAACTCGCAAAGATTTCTCTCTAACGAACCGTGACGATGTTGAGGCGAACATGGCGGGCTGTGCCTCGCACATCGATACTCATGATAAATGCCGAACAGAATATATACTCGTATATGTTCATAATTCTCTTCTTTTAGTTTACGTAGGTGAGCTATACATATACGAGTACATATAAGTGGTTAATACGTACATACGTCGTGTGGACGGAACGGGTCTCATGTCCCTCTGACACAAAGGAAGGATCATCCGACCAGGCGAGGCGATCATGCCTGGCGGGCCGCGGCCCAACGGTTGACGTTGGGATGTTGTATATATGCTAATTGCCACGCGAATCTCTATTTCGCGACATAGGATTAGTAGTTGCACCGTAGTTCATTACATTCATACGTTTCGTTCATACTTCGTAGTTCGATATACCTTCGCTAGATGGTGCTATTGTATATTTTACTTTGTGTTGTAATGTGGCAGTCGCCACACGTCGTTCTTGAGTTTCTCTTTAAATTTAAAGGGACAAAAAGGGACGTGTACCCAAGTAAGAACATTCGAAAGGGTCACCTTTAAGCTAGTAGTCATACTAGGTTGGGATTCTAGAGCAAGTCCAAATTGTTAAGAGTCCACGGGTGATGGTAGTCACTTACCATGTAATGATCTGTCTGCACGTTCGTCCCTTATACCAAAAAGTTCACCCGTAAATCTATCCGCTACTAATTTACTTAATATTTAAATGAGTGTTTAAGTAGTATTTGTTCTATCTGGAACTGTACAATGTATGCATAGCCACAACACTACACTGTAGGCTGATGTGTTTCCAATACCAATTTAATTTAGTTTCGCGCCATATCACTAGCGGTTAGAACACGCTGCGAATAATATGTACATACGAAGAACTGTGAACCATCGGTAAATATGTCATGAAATACTAATTGTAGCCTGCCACACTTTGCTATGGATCATTATTTGCAATGATTAAAAATGGGGAATAAAACTGGCGCCAAAAGTAGATGAAAGTAATCTTTGAAGTGGGTTGTATGTCGTGTCAAAATTTGAGTTCCATCGGTGCAGAAGTTTACGAGTTTTTTACGCTCATACTAACCAAATTAAAAAATTTATTTATTTTATGTCATGTAGATGGATGTGTAGGTAACCAGTCTAGAGAGAGGCGTCCGCTGATGAAATATACGTATATAAACTCAGACACAGGACACACGTTCGTGTTTATCACACAATTATTTTTGTGATTGGGAATCGTATCCACAACTTTGGTTTAGCAGCCAACATAAATAACTTCTAGATTAACAATTCTATTAAAGTTAATTTCTATTCGAGATTACGAAATAACGAGAAAATTCTAATCACAGTTTAAACTTATCATCATCATCTCATCTCAGCCAAAAAACCTCCGCTGCTGCCTCCTACAAAGTTCTCCACAACAGCCAGTCCCGTGCCGCTCGCATCCAAAGGATTCCTGCGACATTCACCAGGTCGTAGGACCACCTTGTGGGGCGCCTTCCAACGTTGCGTTTCCCAGTACGCAGTCACCACTCTAGAACTTTATGGCCCCATATACCATTGTTTCAGTTTAAACTATTATACATATATTAATCTGAAAATGTTGCCATTTACAGTGAAATCCTCGCATAATTATAATTTATTTGCCCATTATGAAAACACCGCACCAAGTTTTTATCGCTGTATTAATAAGAGAATACGTTACGGGTCATAAAGACTAGAATTTTAGGTTGAACAGTTTAGAGATGTCAAGTGATGATATTTTTCTGCATAATACTAGTATTCGGTTTAATATTATATATCTGTTACAAAATATTAGCAGTTAATTGAGGTATTCACGTATTCAGCGCGTATTAATGAATATATTTATTGTTAAATGTAAACTCTTAAGTGTGCGTTACAACACTAAAATGTTTATAAAAGTTGTGCTAGTTCATCGTGTGATTAATTTGCTTACTAATTACACAATTTGTACAAATTGGTTTAAAGTTATTCGAGAAAAACCGGTTTTGGTGTAGTAACGTTTGAAACGTCACCTTGGTAAAATTTATTTTTATAAAACTGTTCCAGCTGAAATCAAATAGAGGAATTTTTGTTACGTATTAAATGTTAGTGAATAGCAAAATTTGTGTGTGTTCTTAAGCTATTGACGATTTTGCTGCGGTAAGGTTTTGCGCTTACCAAGATCTCGATTATTCACCTTAATTTTTTAATTTTCCAGAACCTAAATTTTCTTAAATTTGCGCATTACACAACCTCACCTTTCGATTTGTTTGATGAACACCGATGTATAATAATAAAATAAATTCAAAAAACAAAAAAAAGAGATTTATTTGTAAACCAGTACAATTACAATCAAATAAAAAACTTAAACGCCTTTATAGTATATGTAAATTTAAATGATGTGACTTCACGCAATGTCAAGATAGAAAGATAGAAAGAAGAAGATGATTAGTTTTTTCCATAAAACAAAGAAACATGGCATTTTGTTAATTAATTTTACTAACTTTGAATTATATTTACTTTGATTTCAACTTTCAATTACGAATACGAGTATTATGAAAGTTATGTATATTACAAACAAGAATATGGTAGCAATTCTCCTATAAGCTAACCAAATTAATAGGTTAAGTTAAAACGACCGCGTGACAGTCCGCGGGGGTTTTACACATTAAAAGTAAAAAAAACCAACCGCACTATTCATAAACTTCGTAAATTAATACTAGTAGTAAAAAGAAATAACTTGGGTTAGTTTGGACTTGGAAATAGTTCAAGTTTAACTTTATGTATGTATCTTTGAGTCATATGTAGGGTACATACATTACATTCGAGATAAGAACATACAATACAAGTATGAATGTAATGAATATAAAAATCTTATAAATATCATATTACCAGTACCTGGTACAGGTATTATCTACATCTCTACAGCAAGGGTATTATTTTAATCAGTTCGTCTGCGACCGCGCTCCGTCGCTAAATTAAAAATACAATGTGGAAACACAGTGCTGCCAAATTGTTAATAAACTCTGGTTACTTATTCGACCGAAATGGTTCTTTTTTTTTATAATACAGCTGTATTTTAACGTCACTCATTGGGTTATCACAGATGTCGTAAAATAGTATGACGAGAGTTAAGACTAGAATGAATACCTAGTAACACTACACTAATACTCGTATCTAGCGTTAGACAAAAAAGAAATTTTAATTCGAGATTTTTGGAGTTAAGATATTATTAAGCTTTGTTGCTCAGTTTTAATCACTTTTATTGTCACTCCTTCACTCCTAAGCATCATAACATGATGATAAATGACTCATTGTGGTCATAAAGAACGAACTCTTTTTCTCTTTTTAATGAAAATATTATGCCATTGTTTAGAGGCGTATGAATTTTTTAAATTAAGAACTCCAAACAAAATATTGTATGATGAGCACATTATTTGTTATTTTTTTTTTATAATTAGTTTAGGATCCGGCCGTGATGGATTAGGCTATGTGGGAAATTTCTGAAAATATTATTATGATCACTAGAGGAGTTTTAAATACTCACATTTTGGACGTACCCTTTCGATAAGTAGGCGTATGTACCAAAAATCGATTGTGAAAATCATGGATCGTTCAATCTGCGCTCTCGATGTGTAGACAATAATTGTTTGTGTCGATATATCGAGTATACAGGCCGCCTGTGGCGGTCTATTACTTCAGCCTATTATTTTAAGTCCGCTCAACCATCACGCGAGAGTGAGTGAAATCAAATTAAACTGACAGTGTTGCTTTGGTATATAATAGTTTGTTTGTTTACTATTCGATGTGATTCATATCAAGGTTTTAAGGCCTGATTAATTTTCAGTAATATTTTAATAAATGAAGGACCTCCTGCTGAGATAATGGACAAGATTTTATAATATACATATAATTTATTTTCTTGTAACTATTATAAGAGTTGTATCTTATAAAGTGGCCGGCGTGGTATAGCAGGCCAAAATCTCTGTCCTAAGGAGAGGTCTATGTCCAGCAGTGGACTGTTGAAAGTTGTTGATGAACTTACTGATTCTCATGAACGCAGCTCCTCGCCAGGAACGCTGTTGTTTCTGATAACAATTCTTTCATATATCATGTGTTTGCCCCACCATGCTAATTTTTTAATTTTTTTATTTAAGAGCCTACCAAAGTGACTCTACTCTGCCTGATGGAAAGCATGAATAGAATCCAAAAGTTGTAGTCACCAAAGTCATTGCGAATGCTTACAATGTAGTCTGGTAACCCACACTATGGCGGCCTATTAAGATGCTTTTTTACGCCTCACTTGGGGACGTAATAGGCATGACAGACATCGTAGCATTGTATTGCACACACTTACTACGACAACTGTCACCCCTGCATCAATGGGCCTCCGGTCTCGCAACGACCAACGAAACACGACAGCGCGGATGTTGTCGCTTTAAGTTGGTCTTCTGTGGGAGGGTAGTATTGCCCCGGTCGAGCCGGCCCGTTCATGCTGAAATCAGCGTGGCTCTACTACCTGTCAGGTGTCATTTGATTTCGTTTCTCTTGAGTTGCATGTGTATATAGCTGATTGATACTTTAGTATCAGGAGACCCATCTGTTTGCTTGGCCTATCATCCGATAAAATCAGTATCATCATCATTAACCTATTGCAGTCCACCGCTGGACATGAGACTCTCTCATTGCATGCCACTCTGATCGATTTTGGGCTTCTCTCATGCAACTCCTGTCAGCCATCTTGCGCAAATCGTCTCTTTATCTGGCTGGTTTTATTAGTAATTATTAATGATTTAGAATAGGTATGAGTATACATGGAGAGGCTACATATAGCTAGGATATGGACGCTACGTTTTTCGAGACGCGTAGTATTTACCAGTTTTTAACAAATTTATCAGTATATTTATCAGCTGTTTGGCTATTTGTTAACTTTAGTATGAGACGGTCGTATGTGAAATATAGCAGATTAACTATACTGATTTCTTAAAATTGAAACTGATAGTTTTACCTTTAAAATTTTTAAACACAATTATGTAACAGCTTAAGCATGTATTCTGTGTAGTGTTTCTACCACACAATTAACAATTAACTTTAATCATAATGAATAAAAGTTTGTAATAGGTTATAAATAATTAAAGACAGTGTTTGCGAAACAACTTAAGACTCCTGAAAATTGTCTTACTAATATTAAATTGAGTTTGGACTTAAATTGAACAGAAATGAAGATTCTCTCGGCCGGAGGAGCGTCAAAGTAGAAACACTTGAGACCCGCGTCACAGTTTGTGCAAACTTTACAGATATAATGACATTTAAGTCTCCTTGGAGACCAATTTAGAGTGCTGACTTTGGCTATCTATAGTTGCCCGACTGGAATTAATATATTTGCACGTGTAAGTTAAATTCCTTTTGTTGAAAATGTTTGATGAAAGTCAAAAATGGATTATCAGACGTGCAGTTTTAAATCTTTCGATTTAGGTTTTTTGTACATACTCGTAAAAACAGATGATCCATGTTATATGTGTCATTATGTTATATAATCTGACAACGTGTATGTCAAATTCATTATGATTAATTGGGTAATCAATTTGTTAAAGTTTAACAAACAATATTCCATTTTATAATAATTAATGAATGAATGTGAAGACCAAAACCTCCTTGCTACGGAGAGGTCTATGTCCAGCTGTGGACTGCTAAAGATTGAATTTTTCATCGTTTGAAAATGTAACTACAATCTCACATACTGAAGTAACTGACGCAGCACGGAGAATCAGTATGCTGAAGTGGAAGTGTGGCGGTCATGTCTCCAGACGAACCGATAGTCGCTGGAGCCGAAGTGTGCTGGAGACCATGATTGGGCAAACGTAGTGTAGAGCATCCTGTGGTACGATGGGCCGATGACTTGAAGAAGATGGCTGGCAGCGGATGGATGGGCATTGCCCAAGACTGGGATGGTTGGCGCTCCTTGGGGAAAATCTTCGTTCAGTAGTGGACGACGACAGGTTGATTTGAATTCAAAAATTTGAAAGAGAAGAAAAATTGAAAATTTGAAGGAAATTTCTAAGGAGAGGCCTATATCCAGTTGACTATTAGAGACCGATGTTGATGAAATAAGAATATGAGATTAAATGTAAAAAAGTATAATAAAAAAATTCTTTTTTTATTTGAAAAACGTTATTTCAAACAAAATTCTCTTTTAAAAATCATTGAAAACATGTACGTATGATAAAAAAAACAAAGAAAAATGTATTCAGTACGAATGAGGTTGAACTCAGCGAGCGGTTAACATATAATACAATAGAAACATAATATAATGAGATGTAACGAATATTCTTTGAACCCTCTCGGTACACCAGTTTTTAGAGTTCCGTAGCCTGAATGACAAGAAAGGTACTCTTATAGTTTCATTATATCCATCCATCCGCCTGTACACATTATGTCTCACAAGTTATAAGTACTAGAAACTTGTAATTTCACTTGAATCATGCTAATCACGCGAAAAAGTAGTAAAGTAAATACTTAAAAAAATTTTTGTAGCCTTTACTGTATACATAAATAAAACAAAAAAAGAAATGAGTTATAAAATATATAAATGTAACAATCGACGTCTTATCACTCACGGCGATTTCTTCCAGACAACCTTAACACGGACATCAGGTGTTTGAATATTTTAGGGTAGTTTACAGACAAGTAACATATTATAGCGAGAATATTTAAATATCAATAGAGATTCATACACAATTACACACGCTTTTATATTACAGGTATACCAAAACACATACATACACCTACACAAATATACACACACATATATATGTAGTATATAAACTGAAATGAAAAGCATTTACAATGACAAATAGTAATCCTTCAAGAGGTTTTTAAAAACAGGCAAAGTCTTTGCTTGTCGGATTGTTTCAGGCAAATTATTACAAAGCTTTACTGCTTGCACAGCGAAAGGTTCATCTGTAAATTAAGTGGAATGTTTTGATATTTTTAGTTTTAAATTCTTCTATGATTTTAGGTCCTTGCAATGTGCGTTTCTTAAGAACTTACTGCTTTTAAAGTGGGTATATACTTTTTGTAAAATTATCCGTCTCATGATATGGGGTGTTTGATTAAGATATCCATTTGTGAGATATAAAGCCTTCAAACGCTGATTTTTGTCAACAAAACGCCCTTAGAACCGAACCCTACATCGAGTGTGACGCGACACGCACTTAGCCAATTTTCTTTTTTACGTATTTTTCCACCATACGTATGAAACCCTCGCACACATTATACTTTCAATACGATTCAAATACCTTTGTTATTTTATTCTTTCGTGATGTTTTAGAAATTATGGAAAATTATTTAGATTTTTTACAGCTATTGATATTTTAAATATAATATATATACATTTAATTTTTAAATTTAAAATAAATATTTATGTGAACCAAGTAAATTTTGAAAAAATACAAATAAATCACACGCAACTGCGTAAAACTTTACTCAAAATTTACAAAATTTCCTTTTTACAAAAAGGAGTTTTTGGTTTACTATACCAGCCTGGCTAAACGCGTTGGTATTAGGTTGTTGTTGCAGTGTTGTTGTGCTGTATACTGAGTTTAGAGGTATGTAAAACGTGGTATTAATTTTTTTATTTATCTTCAGTGTCACATATCAATAGGACTAAAAGAAAAATGAGTTACAAATTATGTGAACGCAAAAATCGGCAGTCTTATTGCTCACGGCTATTTTATTACCTTCGTACAGATAACAAGCATAGACAAATTTGGGTAGTTTGTGGCACACAAATCTAAAATATACTCTTTGTTTAAATGAGAAACAAGAAAAAAAGAACAAATAAAAAAGAAAAGAAATATATCAATCACAAAGCTATAAAATACTACAAATGTTCAAGTTTTATATAATGTCGGTCGATGCTATCGGTTCCGTTCTTTGATCAACGTATGGATATTTCAAAATGGGTCACCTAGTTTGGGTATTTTCCTGTTTTCTTTGATTAAAATATATTATTCTGTTATTCTCATACATCTCACACACGGCCATTTAATCTCAAACTAGGCAACGCCAAATATGGTAACCAAATTACTTCTAAATATATGCAATATGCATACTCATAAATTATACTCAGGCACAGAATAAATGATCGTGTTATCACACAAAGATTTCGAAGAAAGAATCGAACCCACGAACTCCGGTTTAGCAGTCAGTATCACTAACCACCAGACTTACAGGCTTTTTAAAATGTACCCAACACAGTAACTCAGTACCTTGAATTATAATGTTAAACAAATAAACATTATCCATTGCGTACTAGAGAACTTAATTAAGCTAACATAATAAACTGTAATTACTCGAGATGGTAATATAATTATTATTTAGAGTAATAATGTTATGAACGGTTATCACAGAAGACGTAATAGTAATAACGCTGAAGTTCTGCTGAGTAAAAATCTCAAGATCGACTCTATTTCCGACACGACAAAGTACAATTTTGATCGCACGATTATCATTACATATAGTCATCTAGTTTTATTCACCTAGATGTTGTGTCTCTTTCTATCATGTGACGTCACTGTCATTTTATATTTTGAAAGAGAGTGATAAGCCTGAGTCTCGTTATCTAGTAGCAACTGCGTCTGCGTCTGCTATTGCACGTAGTGCAATTTTACAGAGCGGGGACAAAATTATCATAAAAAGGTTTAGGTGAGCCAACGTTCACAGATAGATAGATGTTGTCGTGGATTTTTTTTAAAACTTTTATAGTGGAACTATTGTTTCACGCATCATTTTTACGAAACTTGAACCATGTACGCAGCATACGCTATAGAAGCTCTCGAGAGGCATAACATGTTTCCATTTTTACGAAACTTTTCATTGAGACTGCGCTCTTTTATATCGTAGCGTGATGACATATAGCCTCGATCGATAACTGGGTTATCTAACACTAAAAGAATATTTTAAATCGGGCCAATCGTTTCTGAGATTAGCGCGTTCAAACAAACAAACTTTTCATGTTTATAATATTAGTATAAATATAAAAATGTCCTGTCACAGTGTTTGTTATTGAACTGCTCCGAAATAGTTTGACTAAAACTTGTATTATTTTGAGTATATTTGGCAATAAGGGTTCTCCAGAGTATATTTTACTTTTTAGGTAATATTTTTGTTTGATTTGCCACCTAAAGTGTTCACAACCCAAAATTTTACCCTACTCAACCAATTCCTATTTTAGAAATAATTTATGTGGCAAAACAACGGATGCAGGGTCAGCTAGTAATTAATAAAATCATGTACTGTACGTATAATTCAATTAATAAACAACTTCATTACATTCAGAATATTCAGAGAATCGAGTATTTAAGTTTAAAAAAATATTTATGGGTTTATGGTTTATGGTATTCAGAAATTTGTGACTAAACTTGTAAATACTTACAATATGAAACTGAATCAAGAAAAATATGTTATTCTTTTCGAAAGTGCTACTTACTATTTTTAAATATTCATATTAAATTATTCTTTAAAATAAATAATTTAATAGTAAGTTTTTTTTTTTTTTTTTTTTTTCTTTTTTTTGTGTTGATTTTAGCTGTTGGCCTCAGATGGCCTCTACAACTTTACCCGGATTAGCTACGGTGAGCGCTGAGGGCTCTCAACCGGCCATTTGTTAAGCAACATTGCCCTAGGGCACCCCCTGCGGGGTACGAACCTCGGCTTGGGGTGTTGCTGAAACACTGGGGCGGCCTACTCCCATGTTTTGTTGACGGTTTACGCGGCGCGTGTTCCGCCCCCGCCGACGGAGACGAAAACTCGGACGGTTCGTACTAATTGTGTTCGCTCTGCGTTGAGCGCGTGTAATGTCGTCGTCTAGCTCCCCTAACGCGTGTTTGGGTCGACGTATTTTTGAAATTTTACTTGGTGTGTAGTTTACGGCCGCAACCACTAGAGGGTTGGGGTGAGTCGGAGCAGAGTCAAAGTAGCTAAGGGAGCACTGTTTTATGAATTGCTTGATGGTCGGCAATCTGAGGTCGATGTGAAGATCGACGTTGCGTACATACCACGGTGCTCCCGTAGCTTTGCGCATGAAATTATTTTGTAGTGTTTGAAGCCTATGGATCCTGCGTGGCCTAACGTGTGCGAATACTACGCTACCGTACGTCATTATAGGACGTATGCATGCCGTGTATAATCGAACTTTGTTTTTTAAATTTAACTTCGAACGCGAGTTAATTAGACAGTGTAGACGTTCTAGCACGAAGGCGGCCCGGCTGCGGACTGCCTTGATGTGGGGGCCGAAGGATAGACGGTCATCAAGGGTTATGCCTAGGTATTTGGCCTGCCTAGCCCAAGGGATAGACTTGCCGAACATCCTAATCTGAGGGGTCTTCTCCAAAGGATACAAGCTTAGCTGTCTTCTGTGAAACAGCACCGCCTGGCTTTTCTCGGGGTTGACCTCTATCCTCCATTTCCGGAACCAAACGCCCAGTGCGTTGGCTGCGGTCTGGAGTTTTTTGGCTACTGTCGAGGGGTTCACTCCTGAGCAGTAGATAGCCGTGTCGTCTGCGAATAGTGCCGTCTGCACATACCGATGCTTCGGAATGTCGCTAGTATACAGCGTGAAGAGTAGGGGGGAGAGTACGGACCCTTGTGGGACACCGGCTCGAATGGGGTGAGTGGAGGACAGTGACCCTTCTACTCGGTAGCGGAAGCTTCGATTCGACAAGTAGTCTCGTATGATGAGCACGAGTCCGTGTGGCACTCCCATGGTGGACAGCTTAAATAATAAGCCGTTGTGCCACACTTTGTCGAAAGCTTTCGCTACGTCAAAGAAGAGGATTCCTGTGAACAGGTTGCGTTGAAGCCGATCGCTGGTGTATTCAACGATGCGGTGGACTTGGTGGACGCACGAGTGTTCGGTTCGGAAACCGAATTCCTTGTGGGGGACGAGAAGATTAGCATCGGCATACGCTTTCAGCCTATTGTAGATTAGACGCTCGTATAGCTTGCCTAATCCTTTAAGCAGACTGATCGGTCTATAACTGGTCGGTTCGGACTTTGGTTTGCCAGGTTTGGGTATCCCAATAACAACGGCTTCTTTCCATTGTTGTGGAAAGATGTTGTTTTTGAGCGCTGCGTTGAAAATGAACGTCAGCAGGACCAGTAGCCTCTCCGGAAAGAGTTTTATTACCCTGTTTGTGATACCGTCCGAACCGGGCGCCTTGCGAGCGTGTAGGCCCTTGACGATCGTTTCGACTTCTTCCGGGGTGACCGTGTCTAGGTCTTGTTCATCTGTCGTCCCCGTCGGCGTTGATGTTGAGGCTAGTGTTGATGTAGCAAGTGAGGTTATTATGCGCTCTACTTCCAAATCAACTTCGGCTATTTGGTCTCAGACCAGACTCTCGGCCAGGCACTCTACCTTTTCGATATCGTCGAAGGCCGGTGGAAGGTTAGGTCTGCTTAGAGGAGGCATACAGGTAATGGTGTCTCTCTTAAGCGAGCGGGATAGTTGCCAGAAGGCAAGGTGGGTAGGTTCGAGATCTTGTAGTGTCCTATCCCACCTGTCTTGGCGCATTTGATGGATGCGCGACTTGACCGCTCTTTCTAAGCGTCGTAACCTGATCCTGTTGGCTTCGCATGGATACCTGTCATAGGCTCGTACGGCGGCGTTCTTCCGCCTCAGCAGCTCACGTACGTCATCGGGTAGGTCCCAGCGGCGATCGTTCGTCGCCGGAGCCTCCCGAGTGCATTCGTTAATTAACGATTGCACGTGAGCTGTGAGGGAGTCGATCGCCATCGTGGTGTCCTCTTGGCTAGTTATGTGGTCGGGTATCCTATCTAGATGCACGGACGAGGTTGCCTCGAGTTTTGTCCCGAGGCGCCTCCAGTCCGTAATTCGTCTAGTGGGGGTACGATGACCTGTGTCGATGGGACCCAGTCTGGGTGCGAACTCCATGACCACAGGTCTGTGGTCAGAAGTTAACTCGTGCAGCACCTCTACTGAACACAAACGTAGGTTTATGTTCTTTAGGAGTGCCACGTCCAGAATGTCGGGTTGGTGAGACACGTTGTGCGGATAGTGGGTCGGTTCGAGCGGGGCGATGATGTCGAACGCTAGTCTATTCGAGAGCGACTCCAGGGCTCTGCCTTTGGCGTTGGACTGGTGACAGTTCCAAAGGGTGTTTTTGGCGTTAAGGTCGCCGCCGATTATCACGGCGTCGCTCAGTTCTAGCAGTGCTCGGAGGTCGCTCTCGAGTAGTTGCCGATTGGGTGACAGATAGGCTGAAACTAGTGTGATCGATTGGTGTCCGGTCATGCCTATTCGACAGACCGAAGCCTCGATGCTAGTCAGCGTAGGCGGATCCATAGGTACGCAGTGAAGGGACCTTTTGTAATATATGAGAGTTCCCCCTAGCGCAGAGTCAATCCTATCGTTGCGGACCACAGAGTAGTTCGCAACGTTTGGGTTTCTCTGCGAGGGTTTCAAAAAGGTCTTTTGTACGAGTAGTATGTCGAGTTGGTGTGCCCTAAGAAAAACGCCAACTTCATCTCGTTGCCTACCGATGCCGTTGGCGTTGATGTACCCTAGCTTGAGTGATCTGGGTTTGACTCTGCGTGTTGGTGTGCAATCCATTATGGGTTGCATTTAAACGCGCCTAGCTTCTCGAGTACGCTCGAGTACCTAACACTGACACTGAGGAGGGCCAACGGATTGCCCTCGTTCTGACGAATTAGATTAGCGAGCTGGCGTAGCTCGCTAAAATCAATCGCACTCGCGAACCTTGCCACTAGGGATAGGTCCGGGTCGATTGTTTGCGGTAGTTGGATGAGAGGGCTCCTGTAGTCGACGACGAGCGGCTTGGGCCCTCCCTGGAGAGGCTTTGTGGGCCGCTCGACAGGGGCTGCCTTTGCGGGTACTGGGGCAGGTATGGGGGCCTGCATCGTCTTCCGCACGGGCAGAGGTGGGAAGGTCTCCCCGGTCTTCCTGGGAGTGGCCCAGGCGTTCGTCTTCGGCAGAGGAGCAGCTGTAAAGCTCCCCCCAGTCCCTGCAGCAGCAGGGACGATTAATAGTAAGTAGCTCCCATGTACTTTTTATATGGCAATTAGTGTACCAAAACTAGCGTGATTTAGTAGGTCCGCACAGCGCCATCTATTAAAGGGAACCAATGTTATCAACTATTTGATTTACAATTGGAAACATAATACTACGTTTAGATAGTACTACAATATTGACAACACTAATAACAAATATTGACACAAAGAAGCTCATCTTCCTGCAGTAGGGTCCGTCATTCCCCTCTTCCCGTTTGAGCAGGAGTCCACTATGCTCTCTACTAATTAGATAAATACTAATTTTAATAATCAGAGAGTTTCATTTAGTCTATGCGGATAATGACGTAGTGATGTTGATTTATATATATTTTTATAAACTAACCTTTCGCAATTTTTCCTAAACTAGCTTCCCAAACTAACAAACAACTCAGCTGAACTCCTATTATTAAGTGGAGCGACTGCCATTAAACCTCCACAATCCAAGTACTAGACGATTTCGAAGTTTTGTTGATAGACTGTTATTGGACTTGTAACGATTGCCACAGGTGTCTGTATGGCAACCGAGACCAATGACTAAACGGGCTATCCGAGGCACGGATTGTTATAAATAAAAATACTCCCATTTTAAATAGCTGTGAGTGTAACAAAGACCATTGTGTCTCAGTAGAAAGCGTAATTCAGAACATTTGTTATAGTCTGCCCTCATTCTCGCGAGTGCTTCCCTAATACTCTGTATGTACTGAGTGTCGTTCAAACAGCATACGAATTATACTCTTTAAATAGGAATAAACGAAGCAGAAAGTGGTGAAAAGACAAAAAAAGAATTTACGATCTCGTACAATGAATTAAAAGGAGCTCAGTAAACATCTGCTACCCGCATCGCTTTGAATCTACGCAGTTGCGTTGTAACTTCATTTTAACTCAATTATTCGTACATTCGGATTCTTACGCAAAATAGCACTTAAAAGGAAAAAAGTGTTATTAAATTATAATCGAATTGAATTCTCAAAATACAGAATAATACGTGGTCTTTTATTTGTAGGAATATGCTTACGTTACGCTGCGAGAATTGGGCTAGGGAAATTTTATGGTTTCTTCGCTACTTTTTTAAACTACCTTCTTATGTCAATTTGTAACTCACTTCAGAAAAGAGAAGAGCCTTTATGGTATGTCCAGTAATAACAGTATGTTATCAAGTACCTATTTTACTTGACATCGATTTCACATACACCATAATATTTATTCCTTTGTGATGTTACATAATGAGTGTCACACTTATTTTAATTTTGTCAATAAAGTTTATAGTCAATATTTCTTACTATTTACAAACTTTTTTTCGTTTTTTTAACTGTTGGTTCAGCTTATTTTTAGTGGTTATGATAACAAATTGTTGAAGGACAACAGTAACCTATTGAAAAGCCAAATCTATGGCTAGTCGACATAGTCGACAAAGTGTCGAAGATATTTTTTTTATGACAGAGGAGGGATATCAAACGAGCAGAACCATCACTAGAAGAAAATTATTACCATCAGTATGATTAGCTTACAACTTGGTCCCAAAAGCCAAGATACAAGCGTTTCGCGTCGATTCTCTTTCTGCAAACGTCAACGTCTCTATTCTCTTGTGTTATTGGATAATATTTGTTCTGACCACGTGACTTTGCGTTGAGAGACGTCGTTCCCATACATTTATTATTTCACGTTTATAAAGTGTCAACTTGGTTAGGAGGGCAGGAGCCACAAGCGTGTAGCTGAATTTCGAGGTAGGAGCATCGTATTCCTTTTCTTGAAGGTAGTTGTAAATGCGGTAGGCACTTTTCGAGGTACAGTTGTGTATGTAATTTTTTGTTACACTTACATTCGACAAATTCTACTCACTTCATGAATATTGTACGAATTTTTACATAATCATGCAGCGGCGTGCGACTGCGCCATATCATATTCATAAAGTCTTTGACGATCCAATAAAAAAAATAATGGTTTCAAGAAATAACTTTCTGTGGAAAACGTTTTCTTTGCGCCTTTTTCTCAATTTTATTCAGCAGCGGTGTATTGTGTATTATTGCATAGGGCTTTAGCTGGTTTGTATTGGTTTGCCCGAAGTCAATCCTTCTTATAAATTTAATCTCTTTGAAATAGAACAAAGACAGAAGGTGTTATAAAAATAAAAAGTAAATAAAACAAGATATTAAAAACGGTTGTAAATCAAACACCAAGCGATCCTGTCGTTTACATGGGAGACATTTTTTATACGCAATTTCAGCAAACGCGCATAGACAATAATAACTTGACACCTGGCATACATGGCAATCTGATTCCAAATTAGGCAGAGTCTATGCTATAGTAACCAGATCGCTGATTAACATACTTAAATATTTCTGAATACATAGACATTATAGAAAAAATACACGCAGATACACAGTAAACTATTGAGTTTTCACTAGAAAAATATTTGTCCTAGGTGGTCACTAAACACTAGACTAAGATATTCGTCAATAATAATATAAAACAACATATAACAGTGGTTTTAAATTTAGAAATTTGTCCAGAGAAAAAAAAAAGATGTGTATGAATTCATACACGATAGAAGTGAAACTTCAGTAAATCGACCAACGAATGAGCAACACACCGACATTTACTCTCTCGCTCTGGCTCACTAATATTTCTGTCTCATTCTTTACCGGTCATTTTTGTATTTGTGTCTCTTACCTGTCGTTTTCCCGTTGCATGCGGTTTGAAATCACAGCGATTCTAAAGAAGTTTCACTTCAAAAATAGTACTCGTACAAAGTTTCTACAATGACAATTCACGTTTGGTCAGTTAAATAAAACGACAATCCAGCCAGCGAGATGATTTCTCATAAGAAGAAATCTGCATGCATGGCGCAAACTCTTCTGATATAGAAAGTTATCTTATGTGATGGCGAGGGTACCTATGAAAAAACAATCACTAAATGTTACCCATAAAGTAGTAACAATTTTTATGAACCATTCAGTTTATAAATCAATTCACTTTGGCGTTCTTTTAGAGCTCCGTTCAATATGTCGTGCTCCGGAATGGCTACATTTTATGTGTTATTCTGTTTGATAACATAAAGCTAGGGAAAAGTATATACAATATTGTTATGAAATGTCAAGAAGGTTCGAGAAAGGACGCGACAGTCGGTCCAGTCGTACGATTGTAGATTTTTTGTCGCACAGAAAAGTAAACTTTACTCGAGTATATATAAGGTCTAATATAGATAGATTATCACCCGGTTAGCTTCTTTCTGTTCGAAAGCATTTTTCAGAAGTGATTGTGTCCGAATGTTCTGTTAGCAATGGGAACCAGTCTAACCTGTTGCGTGTAATAGAAGCAGGCGTTTTGTCGGCCACAGGTACAGTTCCGTTTGAGCTACAGTGTGATAGAATTCGAAGTGATTAACCCAGCGACCTCGGCCATCATTAAGGACAATTGTTCTATATTATGTGAATGTTTTAAAGGGCATTTTGTAATAAACTCTCCTTTAGTCATCATAAGGATTATCTTTCAAATTAAATAAACCCTAACACGTAACAGCATTTTAAGATGACTGTATTTTAGTATTTCTAGGGCCTCTGACGTAGTCCCGGTTATGATAGAGTTCACATGAAATAAACTCACTCTAGGCTCTCAATGAGTTCAATTTAAGACGGAAAAAAAATACGACAAAAATACGGCAACGCAAATTCTTATTTAGAACACTATTGTTCAGATGAGTCGCTGAGCTGTAGATGGCAGTGTTGCAATGTCGCTGACATTAAAGAACACCGCCACGAGCCGCGACGAGATTAACTTTACATTCTTATTACTAATCAGAATCACTTTCCTAACTTCACTTCTATTTTAAAATTAATTTATGAAATACACGGATTTATTGACGTGTTTAATTGCTCCACTAGCTTCACACTGGCCTGAATCGGTGTCACTACTTGAGTAAGTATCTGAGTTTCTGAAATTTGGCGGTGAAATCAAACGAACACCAAGCGTCATGTTGCGTCGTGAAATATTACATTCTTATCACTGATCAGTATTCACTCAGTTCACTTTTTTTTTAATCATTATATCAATTTATTGAAATATGAATACTACTTGCAAGGTTTTATTAACCTGATCAATAATTAATTACTTATGATTTAAATTTTGAAAGTCAACATCTTCGCAAGAAGTTTTCGGGTATTTTACTCACGCAAATTTTCATTTCTAGCCGGGACTTTTATATTAAATAATAAATTCGGCTGACTGCTGGACAAATGGTTCCAAATCTCTAACGGTATGTCCGTAAAACAAGAGATGCGTTTTAATGGCATTCGCCGTACATTAAAACCATGTCAGCATATTCCGCAGCTATAAAGGTCACTCACGGCATTATGAATGTTAATTTCGGTAGTTCAATACAATTTAAAAACTAGCAAGCTAAGCATTCAATTTCGCACGCACACTACACAATACAAACTAATATTGTTACTTTTTAGTAAAATTAGCGGGACTCGTTACAACACAAAGTATTATACTAAAAGACACTTTCTAAAACCTGGAAGTCATCGAATATTAAAATTTCAATCAATACTGCCAATTGTTTAAGTTCGGTTTAATTGTTTGTCGGTAAAAAATCGTTGTGTGCTGCAAAAGAAAAACTTAAACAAACAACATAATTTACGAAGCCTAATAATATCATTTTTTTTTTATACCACGATGGTGGCAAACAAGCATACTCCCCGCCTGATGGTAAGCGGTTATCGCAGCCTATGGACGCCTGCGGCACCAGGAGCACCACGTGCGCGTTGCCGACCCTTCAAAAACCTATTTACCCACTTCTTGAAGAACCCCATACTATAGTTCCCAGGGAAAGCCTCGGCAGGGAGCTCATTCCATAACGGTATTGTTCGCGGGAGAAAATTTCTCTGAAACCGCACTGTGCGCGACCATTAGGTTCCACTGTATGTAGATGAGCTCCCTGACGATGGCGAGCGGTGCGATGGTAGAAAGTGGCTGTGGGCATCATATCAAACAATTCTTCAGAACGCAGCAGATTGTAATTCTTATTCATTAACATATTTCTTTGATAAAAAGCGCACAATTACGACGTATAAAGTGAATATTTGTTGGTTGGTAGTAATGATTCCTGTGACGTATTAACTAATTAGATTTTTCTATTTCACATTCGCCGGCACACTAACCGACAAAGTAAATAAAATTTAAACACCTCTTTGACAAACACAGCATTATCTGACGTATCCACTTTGAAATATGGTTGATTTTACTTTGAAAACATTTTTATTTTTTTAAATTTTATTAATTATTACATCGTATGTGGTAACGTTTGTTTAGCGACGAAGGAAAGGTCATTGACACTTAAGTACTTAAATTTTGCGTAAACACGTGCGTGTAAACTGCGAAACATAAGTGTCCTGTGGCTAAATTACTGAACATATTTCGCTCAAATTTTGCAAAACGTCATAAAATAAGTAACAGAACATGTGGTTTGTGTGCAGAACAGAATATGTGATTGTAATATAAATGTCCATCACTTTCAAACACAACAAACAATTGTGGCAGTGAGCAGCATCAGAACAAAGATAAATTGTCTTTTGAATCATCTGAAATTGTGTACTAAGCCTTTTCACATAGATTTTAAATTTAATCGTTTTATGCGCGTGTGCACAATGCTAATAACTTTTATCCGTACGAGGAAAAAAAATTGTATCTTTATTTATTTTTCTATTTTAAGAGCCTATCAAAGTCACTCTACCCTGCATGATAGAAAGCATGCATAAAACTCAAGAGTGGTGGACACCATACTCCTTGCGAACGCAGACATTGCAGTATGGTGACCCATACTATAGCGGCCTAGTGATATGACTTTTCGCTTATATCTCTGCACCTACATATATGTATTTTATAGAATTTATTGTAATGATTTTATAGATATTTTTCATATAATATTCACATAAGATATACCTCAGAACTAATTGCACGGTGTTGCACCAGTGTGCACGGTGCGTGATAGTTATTCTGATTTACTTTCGGGGATTTCCCGTGTTTTATTTCTCCTGTCATTCTGAAGTTTTCAGGGTCGGTGAAAAGTAAGGAAAGTATTGTTAAACGATGGTTTCGTGTGAGTCCGTGGTATCACGATTGATGCGATTAATGTTCAATCGTACCAAGGTATCATTCTCTTATGGTAAATGTTTTTTACCGATTTAATGTTTACCTCTGTTACGTCTGAAAATGATTACATTTCTAAAAGAGAATTGGCGTGAGGGGTAAATTGAAAATAGATTATTAGAATTCCCTGTTAAAATCATAAACAATAGCCTTTGATAACTCACTGTCGGACATAAGTCTCATTCAAAACGGAGGCTTTGGCTTGCGCTTGCCAAACTGTTGTTGTCAGATTTGTATCAAGTTTTTAGCCCAGCAGTTAGTGTATGAGACTGTTGATCAAGAGTTCGGATGCGATTACCGGTTCAGACTAAAAAGATTTATTGAGTTTTTCTAATTTTTGGAATGCTTAATAACAACCTTGAATTTGACAATTGGGGTTTTAAGCCCCGTTCCTGAGAGAGCACGTAAAGGCGTCGGTCCTGCGCGTGATCTCTGCCTGGGCGTGTCGAACAGCCGTCCCATCGGATTGTGAGACGCTACACTTGGTTAGGATACATTATTTTCTCTGTTTAGTGTTGTTGCCTTATGTAGTTTGCACTTTTAGTCGACTGTTATGACACCTACGGGATGAGTGGTGTGGTGGCACTTCGTATTCTTAATCCTTCACTACACAGACATTACCAAACAACATATTCCAATTCTGTACATCCTAAAATTAATTATATATCGTGTGATAACATACCATTCATGGATACAACACCGGTGGTTGGACGACAATTGGATGTGGCAACTGACAAATTAACAATTAAACCCTTCTGCGGCTCGGAGGCTGAATTTCATTGAAACAGACTTGCAAATTAACTATGAATGTTTGAGGGTTGACTAATTGAAGTTGGTTATTCGTGTGGAATATTTGAGAAAATCAGTATGCAATAGCTAAAACCACACGATGCTTAAATAACGTGAGATATTAAAAGATAAATTAAGTTAGATTAGAGGGTATTGTTAGATACAGCGCACTAAAATTCCACATTCCATTTAGTCCCTAGCAGTTATTAAATTAACACGTTTGCTTTGTTATTATAAATTTACTTGTTTATTATAGTGTTAACTTAACTGGCTTATTGACCTGTTGGTTAGTGTTCTTGACTGCTAAGTTTTAGAGGTTGGGACAAATTATTGTATCATAAACACGATTATTGCTTTTGAGTTTGGATTTAATTTATCTATAATATTTACTATTCAGAAACTATAGAAATATGTCTATCAGTTCAATGGTAATACTACCATAGCAATAGATATACGCCACAATTTGATCTATAAAAGTTGGTAGCCAATTTTTGTTAAATAAAAAGTGAACGTATAACAGTTTTCAAATGACAAACATCACATCATAATCAGTTCATTCGTTTAGGTTCAAGGCCACAGATAGACACACAGAGACGTCAGACTTATAACGCCACACTTTTTGAACCGATGGTCAATTGCACCGAAAGAAACGTTTATAGCCTTTCATTATATGTGAATTTATACATCCAACTCATGAACACACAACTTAATTTGTTAGTTCGATAGGTAGTAGAGCCACGCTGATTTCAGCACGAGCGGGCCGGCTCGACCGGAGCAGTACTACCCTCCCACAGAAGACCAACCTAAAGCGACAGCATCCGTGTTGTCGTGTTTCGTTGGCGAATGTGAAACCAGAGGCCCATTGATGCAGGGGTGACAGTTATCGTGGTAAGTGTGTAAGCCTTACACTGTCACGATGACTGTCATGCCTTTTACGTCCCCAAGCGGGGTTTGAAAAAGCATCTCACTAGGCCGCCATAGTATGGGTCACCATACTGCATTGTCTCCATTTGCAATGAGTATGATGACCACAACTCTTGGATTCTATTCATGCTTTCCATCAGGCAGAGTAGAGTCACTTCGGCAGGCTATTAATATTAATATAGGCTATTAATATTAATATATATAAAAAAAGGCTTTGAAATAAAAAACTTCCAAGTTATTTCCATCTTACTTTTGATGTTTACCAGCTGATGTTGTAAACTTTTTTTCAAGAAGACTGCACTGATGACTTATTGGTTAAAGCGGATAATCGCTGTTTTCTATTGCGGGTTCAAATCCCACATGAGATAACATTTTGTGTGATGCAAAAAGTGTTATTCTAAGTCTAGCTGTTCTTTGTGTCCGTTACATGTATCCGAGTATATCTGAAGCCCCACGACCCAGGAATATTTTTAGTGCGGGATTTGTCCTTTTTATATATGAAATAAACAAAATATTGAAGGTCCCTCGTAAGAAGAGGAAATTAAAGATAAGGGTTGTATGGAAGTTCGTAATTTACCATGTTGAAAATACAAAATAAGAAATAAAGCCCGGTAAAGCAAAACCGCAAGCATTAGCTAGCATAAAATATTTATTTCAATTTCTTTATCATTATTAGGATCTATTTCAGAATTATATAATATAAAAAAGATAAATTCGGGCAAAGTGAACATAAAACAAAATTGGTTATTTCGTGAATTGCAGGTAAACGGTAGCACAATACCCGATAACGATAAAACTACAATAAAATCTACGAGAAGTGAATTTATACGTTTAGATCTGGCTCAGAAACTTTTCTGGTTTGACCTTCAGAGGATCTAGGACGAGCGCGTTCGTAGTTACGATGGGCGAAAAGTTCAGTGCTGTGTGTGCTGCTCTGAGGGCCTTTTTTTCTTTTTTTTTGTTGTTGACGTGGCGGAAAATCCCTTCGGATCTCCTCCTCCTTGGGGTACTAGAGTCAGGAGTATGTGGTGTTCCCACTAAAAACCGCCTCGATTCGATATTCTGGGGGGGACCCGGACCATATGATTTCAGGTCCCCCCTCAAATTGTCATCATGTCCCGTTAAACTCTATCACGAGGGTGCTCTGAGGGCATAGTGTGAGTTTACATTATATCAAATCTCTCTCAAAGTCGAGCACGTTTAGCGTTACAATTGCTAAGAGTTCGAGTAAATCGAAAAGCCGAATGCGGTCATCGCCGCAGTCGAGCTAAGTGAAATAAACTCGCACTGGGTCCTCTGTGTCCTGTCGACGATCGAATTGATGTGAAAGTTCGAATTTATTACTCGAACTAGATCCCCTGACTCTATACTTTACAAATAAACTTAAAAGTAGTCAAGTTTATAGGTGTTAAATTTATAGTAACCGATTCAGCATGCGGTTTTTAGTCGATTCGAGTCCAACATAACCATCAACCCGTGGTATCCGGGGGACCCATCGATCAACAGAAATCCTAATGTAACAAAATCTCTGGTTGCCGGAAATATTTGCACACAAATGGACCAATTTCTATGCAATTTCATTAAATAATGCTAATTTAATTTTTATTATAAAGAGAGTGTTTTAGGAAGGTAAAGTAATTACTTTACATTATACAACATAGCTAATAGTCCCTCCTTTACAATATCAAATTAAAATTTACATAAAATTGCATAATTATTCTTGTATATTTACATGAGGTAATAAATTTCTTTTGATCTCAAAGAAAATGTATAATATACAGAAGTATACCAGTCGTATGCAAATGTTTCTGCATACAAAAATAGACACACTCACGCCTATACCTCGCTATGGTAAGTTGAGGTATATTAACTGGCAACATTTTGCTATGAACTTCAAGAGATGTTAAAACTCATCAAAACCGAGAAACCAGCGGACTTTACGGCATAAATATTATTCTCTATTCGTGTCTAAAGCGTGTATCTAAAGCCACATTACACAAACGATGTTGCGTTGGTGTTGAGGTGTTCCGTACCCAAGGTAACTTTACAACTCCATGTAAAATTTAACTTAATTAAAATTAAACATCTGCTGTAATGCGAACCGATATAATAATACCATACATGTACTCTTAGTCTGTAACTAAGCTAATCCTGTCCTACGGTAACCAGGTGGTAGGCAAATAAACTTATATATTTCGAAACACATTCATGTTTAAATGAATTACACCCAAACTCAGAACAGATTATCGTGTGGAATTAGGCATTCTAACCCAGCGGTCAGAATCGCTGAACGCTAGATTAGTAGGCCACTCAAATGTCAGTCAGTTGACATTTAAATATTCTTAATATCCCTTGAAATATTAAAGTGGCCAAGTTTATGATGAGCTTTACAAAGAAACAGGTGTTCGGTGTTATAAAATACCTTTTAGACTGTACTTGCAAGGGCACAGGTGGAGCTACGATTTACTACGAGGAAACCTAAAGAAAACGGCTCCGATTTGAAGAAATTTTTTTAAAGTTAGATAGCCCGGTTATCAAAGAAGGCTTTAGGCTATATATCATGACGCTACGACGAAAAGGAGCGCCGTATTAATGAAAAATGTTGCAAAAACTGGAGAAAATTATTTGGTTTGCGGGCGTTGAGCGTATTCATTGCGTGCACTGTGTAACTGTGTGTGTTTTATTAGTGCAGCAAAGATTTAAAAGTATGCCTGTGTCCTTTGGCCTCCAAACTAAGTAAAAACTTCTAATGTGTAAGCTTAGGAGTTTCCTCTTGTAATTACACATCTGTATGAATTACAAGAGGATATTATATAGATATAGAAGCTATTATTGTGAATCATAGTCTGTACCATGCTTCACAATAATAGGAACTCTAGGAAAACAAAAAAAAAATATAAAAAGCAAAATAACAAATTAAAAAGAAAAATAATAATGTAATGAAAATAGTCAGAAGATTTTTAGAGTCCAACATATGTATATGTGAGTCAAGATGTATATGTGTTTGTGTGTGCGTGTGTATGCATGTGCATGTGTGTGCGTGCGCGTGTATATGTGCGTGCGTGCGTGTACGTGTGTGTATGTATCAGTATCACCTAAGCGTATTCTCTGGTTCATCATAGCTGAAGCTGAAGAATTAGCTGCTGTAGGCTCGCCATCTATTAATTGGGACCAAAACACTGACGGATAGTGGGCGTAAGCAGAGGCATATTAAAATATAACGGCCTATGCTTACGTGGAAAAGAAAAGGATTATAAATTAATTTTATTTATAATTTCTACACGTGAAATTTATCTTATCATTATAAACGGTAAGAAAAAGAAACTACTTGTAAGTGTAGTCATTCAGAATAACTGATTTATGACCGAGTCTTCAACGAGTAAATAACAACAGCTGCGGGGATTGAGTTATCAACATCACCTTATTTACTTCAGTTTCCCTCTTCTAACCTACACGTGTAAGTCAGTAAAAAAAGTTCAAGTTATAGGGCTAAGTGATAATGTTCGCTAAAGACTCCCACGACACAGGATATGATGATGATGATTACGTACTCCTAACCGATTTCGGCCACGGCGGGCAGTTTCAACAGAGACCAGTAAACTACGTAAGGGACACAATATAGTGCGAGAAATGTAGGTGTAATCTCTGTTCTCTCACTCTGACAAGCCGATGGGATGGTTAATCTATACGACCGGGGAGAGATCATTCGCAGGTCCGACGACTTTGTGTGCTCTAGGGCTACATATGTATTTATTCATAGTACTATCGTTACAAGCTTTACCATAATGTGTTAGAGTGGTTCTTGATTGCATTTAACAAACATGGTTACTTTTGTGGACCCTTTTTAAAAACACAAAATATTAACATATTTCGGAATTTCGGACATTTGACACATAACGTCATCTAGTTTAAAATTAAGCAGAGCTTGTGCTATGATAACTAGACTGACTGGCAGAATACTTAAATACTTTTTATGTAAATACATACATAACATACATAGAAAACACCCAAACTTCAAAAAAAATATTTGCAGATCATACAAACATTTGGTCCGATCCAGGAATCGAACCGGAGACCTCGAGCACAGCGGTAGTGAACGCTGCGTCACTGAGGTAGTTTACGAAATAAATAACAATATTAATGTTTATTCAATAAAGCTTCATAAAAATAACAGGGACACTATATGTATTTAAGTAACATTTATTCGTTTTGCTGACTGTACTTTCTATTTCCTTGTTATGTGATCGCTTGTTCGTTTCCTATTACACATCATTATATAAGAGCCACAAGGAAAAAGAAAGTTCTAAGAACGTTGAACATTGTCATTCGTCAAAAAATTGTTTCTTAACATAGCTATGTTCGTATCATCGTATGACATGCTATTATTTTTGTGTATGACGTCAAAAAGGAAGAGGTTTCACTATTCTCTTGTTTTTTTTTTCACTGTGTCAGTTACAAACCGATTTGGAAAAATCTTTTTATTTAAAAAGGCTTCCCAGCTTCTATTCTGATTTGTAGAAAGTATACATTGCTAATTTACCATGTATGCGTATTAAAGAATTGATAAATATTTATATTTATTTACTACATGTGTCTATATTTTTTCAAGTCACAAGTCGTGATGTCAGGGTTTGAATAAGAATTATGTCCCGTATATACTCCCCGACAGCTGTACATAATACAGAGGTGAAATTGAATCTCTGAGAACTTCCGAGAATCGTGAAATACAAAACAAAAATGATTAAGTAGTAACATTCTACGAGGGTCCAGTTGAGTTCATCGAGATGCCGTAAATATATTTTTTTCTTTTAATTTATCTATCAATTTAATTTATATATCTATCAATGAGAATCCGGTTATTCACGTAAACCAATTATACCAGTCAGTGGAGTACCCGAACGTACAAATACGTGACTAGTTAGCTACTTATTGTCGCAGAAAGCATCGCATATGCGACAGCCCTAAGTAAAGCTACTCAGGCAGACAGTTAGTTGTCACACAACTTTGAAGGGCTGAGATCCCCAGCGGTCCACGAAGGGATGATTTATTTTAATTTGATAACTTCGTCGGCTACAAGTTCTATAAACTACACTAAAATTTATGACTTGAGACATAAACAATCTGTTGCAGTCAATCCTACTGAGAGATGATCATAAAAAACTTTGAAGACGTCATCTTTTATGGGTTTTTAAAAGTTTGTCCTTTTAAGGGTACGTGAAACTTTTTTTCTCTAATGTCCTTGTTGTTGGTGTCAGTTATAAAAATAAGTTTGAATTTTTTGAGCTGTCCACATTTTTTTACCTTTTTTTTTGTGAAAATATCGATCGTTGTTTCATAAAATACTTAAAAATGTTACCTAAATCAAATAAATTGTGTTTATAAGGCAATAAATACAAGGAGATTTTATTGTTTGAACAAATTCACAATCCAATTCGTATGTATTGCTCTCCAGTGTATTAAGATATTCACATAGCTTCAAAATGTGAGAGACGAAAGTGATTTTTTTTAATCTACATAATTTATTGAAATAAAGCTTGAAAAACGTTTACAGGGGAATAAAAAAATAGCAAGTGTTTTTATCATAAAACTAATCTCTTGATAACAGTCAACAGATTGAGTTTAATTTTTAATCACATATAGTCGTAAGACAAAACGTGAATAAAAACTAATGTCCAACTGAAACTGATATTCCAGCCAAGACCAAAACCAAACTTTCGATCTTACTCTCTATGCTTTTTTTCTATTTAACTGTGAAATGCCAAAAACTTAGTTTCGATGGTTAGCTGTAAAAATAATATAATATAATATATTTTCTAGACTTAACATGTTTAAAGCAGGAGAACTGTAGGTTATCTCTTTCTTACACTGAAAACACACAATTTAGGTGAGAGATTAACATCTCATTTTATCAATAATCGAGCATGAATAATAGCAAGTCTGGAACACGATTAATTACCACGGTAGACCGCAGAGATTAGAGGGCGGAGGGGTGCTATTAAAAATTCAAACAATGTAAACTCCTTCGAAGATTTTACAGACATTCCATTTTAACAACCAAAAAGCTAACTGGAGATTTATATAATCCCTCCACAGGGAACTACGTGAACTCCTTATTAAAGCTCTTTTATCCATTTTGATAAACGACATCGACCACTTCGTATAAACTCCTGGCCTATACATGGACAATTAATAATTTAATTATTATTATTATTTTTCGGTGGCCTATAACCGCTAGAAATTATAATTTATGAAGTTTTGTCTTAAGTCAGTTATATAATAAGAAATTTTGAAACAGAAAAGCAAACATGGAGTCACTGTAGGTACGAGCGAGCGCGCGTTAAGCGAATGACAGGTGATGTTGGCGGGAAACATGGGTTGTCATAAGTCAAGTGTTGTTACGATAGAAAAAAAATAGTTTACAATTTTTTATGTCATTTTATTTTATTTTACAATTAGTCCAGCTTAGTAACGTTTCCTAGGCAAAATAAAAGGAATTTAAAGAAAGTATATTAATGTACTTTTATAGTTTTCGAAAACATTTACATAAATAGTTTAGTTTTTGTTTCCTTCAGAAACAACTTACCTTACTAGGTACATTTGATGAGTAATTTACATGACAAAACGAACGATTATTACTACCGTAAATTAAATAAATATTTTTTCATATTTTTTTTTATGTATGTATGTCATTTTTTACTATTGAATTGTGACCATAATTTATTAAATATTAAAAGAACATTTTTTATAAATTATTTTATTAACAACTCGGTACACTTTATGAAATATTTTACAAAAAATATAATAGAAATTTAATTATTTTTAATTTCATTGAATGTAGAGACCTTTGTATAACAACGAAAAATTTAGTTTAAAGCCATCTAACGACGAAGAATTGAATTAATAATTCTGCAACGCACAATGACGGTTCTCGTGCCGATTAGCATCTCATGTACATAAATCGGAGCGTAAACTTAGATTCTATAATTATATACAATTCTCACATGATTGTTTAACTTAAACTTAAGTACTGGATAGCTTTTGTTTTAGTCATTTTCTTCTTAAACTTTTTAGTCTGAATGTTAAGTATGGTCCTTTAACGACTGATGGTTATGAATTAATTAGACGTTTTCTCAGTTTCATCCGAGTTTATGTTCGCTCAGGATTATAAACGCCTTTATAAAGTTCGTTGTCCATAGCTTTTCTTAATTAATATTTTGTATAATACTAAAATTATTTTTCGAATTAAATTAATATTTCCAGAGATTTGTGTCTTTAATAAACGAACTGGTGTTCCAGTTATAAGTTATTTTACATTTATATAGATACTTTAGGAATAAACTATTTACTAATACTTCAAGAAGTATTCTGTTTAATTAAGCAGATTATTAAATTAACTATAAAGACTGAAGAAACGTATAATGTCGATGATTAAAACAATTTACTCCTCAGTTTGTTGTAAAATAAACGGTAGATACAAACTGGTTTAACAGGTCGAGAGCATATTTGAACTTAGCTTAAGTATCTGTTCTTGAAGGGTTCGAAAAACTTTACTTAAGTCATAGATAAATTTTATCTGGACTTACTTTAATATTTTTCAAGTAAAATATTTGTAATTTTTTGACGTCTGAAACATTATCTGAAGCCGCAAAGGCTTTAAGGTTACGTGGTCTTTTTAAGTTTTTTTTGGCTGGGATTCCCCTAGTATTTGTGGACGTTAAACTTGCTTATACCATCAAACGCGAGAGAACCACTTACAAAAGAAAGTGACCGACATTGACGATGAGTCGTGAGATGATACCCGCAGGGCTTTTAAGCGACCTAAATAATAATACGTTCTTATTAAGATGCTCTAAGTATAACAGAAACATTTAATTAAAACAGCAGTTTAGGCAGTGTAAACGATAAACAGCGATATTGTTACTTGAATTATTAATGGTAATCTGATTGCTTCTATTGAGATTAAGATAAATTGATGTAGAGGAATGTGGAGGGACGGGTATCATGTCTCTCTGACAGAAAGGGAGGATCCTCCGACCAGCGAGGTGATCATGTCTGGTGGGCCACGGCCCAACGGTTGATGTTGGGATGTTGTATATATGTTAATTGCCACGTGAATCTCTGTTTCGCGATACAGGATAGTAGTTGCTTAGTAGTTCATCATACTACGTAGTTCAATATATCTTCGCTAGATGGCGCTGTTATATATTTTTCTTTGTATAATGTGGAAGTCACCACACGGTATAATTATGGACAATTTTAGACAAGAATGTATATAGAGATCATCGAACTTCCTCTTTTTAAAGTCGTTTATAAATAACAGTTTTATTGATTGCTGTACAGACGACACTAAAAATAAAATCAAGTTAATAAAGAGTTTTTTGACAAATTATCGACACTCTCGTGACGCTTAACTCAAAACCATATAGGGTCCACACCTTCACAATGCTATGTATTTAAGATTAGGCGCAAACACTGTTGATAATTATCAACAGTGTTTGCGCCTAATATATATGTTTAGAATTCTGGGCTTAGTAACAACTTGCCTACCATTTTGAGTGTTTCTATTCTGCGTACCTTAAAATAAAAACTTCGAAGTTTATTACTTTATCACGAGATTTTCATACAACCTAACCGTGTTTCGGTATCGTAAAATATTCACACAGCTACATATTACCAATTAATCCGTTTTGAGCAGCCTTGACTCATGAACTAAGAAGCCTTTGTAAAATGTAAATTTTTAAGATGTACGATATTTAACTGTGATGTAAAACTGTATTATTTTACTAAATGAGTGAATGGATTATTGAAATTAAAACACAAGAAGTGCACGCGTCTAAACACTGTTTTCGGTGGTAGCAGCAAGGTTAGGGCGAATAACAAACGTCAAGTGAGTTACTTAAGTTGCACATAACCAATAGATGGCGCTACTCGTATAGCATTTTATAATTAATCAATATAAATCAACAAATGTTAATTTTAGACTATTGTCCGTATGGTGACGGATTAAGAATACATGGTGTTATCACCCCTATTCATCCCATGGGTGTCGTAAAAGGCGACTAAGGGAACAAAGTATGCAAAACAACATCATTACAAAGAGAAGGAAAACTCGAAGCAAACTCTATTCCAACGCGTCTAGCCAGCGTGGTATAGTAGGTCAAAACCGCTTTGCTTAGGAGAGGTCTATGTCCAGCAGTGGACTGTAAAAGGCTGTTGATGATGATGATGATTGATGAATTACAGACAGTCTTAGACAAGACTTTATGTTGTAAGTTTAAATAGCACGTTATTTTCTGACATAACATTTTAAAGTAAGGGAAGTCAACAATATAAGAACATTATTCATATAATAAATTATTAAATAGATTTAAGAGGACAAATGGACAGACAAATTTCAGGGTTACAAGTGTATTTTCTTTTTTTTTGTATCTCCCTTGAACTGGGGGGCAAGAGCTTGTGATTATGTTCAACTTCAATTATTCGAATAAAACCAATGAAAAATTGCACATATGTTGTCTGTGAAGACATGATATTAGTCCAGTTGTGTCACAGGTCTCCCACCGTATAAAGCTCTGTAAAGGAATAGAATAGAATTACACTAAATTGGGTATTTGCATGAAAATGATTTTTCAAATAAAGTTCAGTTAATAAATTCTTTTATACACATAAAATACCTACGTAAGATTAAAATTTAATTTTTATAAATAATTTTTAAATAAATAAATAAATAAAAGTGGTCAAATATGATGTAAAAATCACGTGATGTGAAACGTGATGTGATTGGTCTGACGTCATTGTGCATATTATTGGCGCGTCATTTGAATGCATGATAAACGACGAATGATAAATTATTGAAAAAAATTTTAAGTTGGTTTTTATTTAAAGTGAGTTTAATTATATTTTATCATTAAGATTAAAATTTACTGAAAGTAGCGTAAATAACAAATAACAAATTTAAATGGAATATGCACAATGACGTCACATACGCAAGAGGGAGCTACCTATACGTTTAAATTTTAACAATTTTTTTATTGTTAAATAGTTTAAATGTATACAAATAAAAAAAAAATTTTTTTTTCAAAAATTTTAATTTTTTTTTAAAAATAATAAGACATAACTATTTAATGGATTGGAAAATCATGCAAATACCCAATTGCTATATTTTACTAGAACAGGACTGATTATATTATTTTACATGCATTATATTCTATTGTATTACAAAAAGTAGGGTTTATTCGATCACTGTAGATCATCCCACACCCTTCCGTTCGAGTCGCGAAGCTAATCAATTTTGTATCAAATTTTGGGAACACGTTTAAAATTCGAATGAAATTATCATCGGGGGATTTTAGTAAATAGACTGACGCTATTTTTTGGAGCTCAGACGAATATAGACGGAGCCTTCTATTTGAGCTTAATTGATGTCGACATTTATACACAAATCCTAATCTTAGTAGTCCATTTAAATCTTTAACAATTTGAATATGAACTTGTTTATTTTAGACTTAAGTTTCTTATTTAGAACGTGTTTCTGATAACAACGCGTTTGAGTCATAGTCGGCTTAAAATTTTGTATAAAAATTTGTTGTGAAAACTAGTTTTGAACCCAACGTGAACAATTTGCGTTGGAGACATCGGTGTAAAGAAAATTTTTCGTTACTATTTACCGAGGGCGTGATTTTACTGCTGCTGAAAACTTACTCCCCCTCATTGTGAGGAGTTAAAAGAGGACTCAAATACAAAGATAACGTTGTAGCTTTCCACAATAGAGGTAATTAGCATTAAGTGAAGAAAATGTAATTGCTTTTCGTTAATATTAACGATAACAACATTTTACGAAATTTTACATAACGTTATCTAATTTAGATCTAAAGTAAGTACAACTTTATTAACTGGAATGAGAAAACGTTAAAACCATTGTCATTTAGCCCCTAAGGATAATAAGCATAAGATGTCTAACGTTATGTTCTTTATTATATAACAATATGGTTCCCCTCCTTTACTCTCGAGACAAGGTCTTCGTTATACTTTAATTTTTTCATGGCTTACAAAGTAAAATTGTCTAAGGAAAATCTCCAAATAATTTTATCAACGTTCTAAATTGATTTTATATTGAAAATATGAGACTTAATACAAAAATAAAGCAGATATAATACGGATAAATTATTTGGAACGGGTATCAAATTTACTCTTACTTACGTGTGCACTGCGGTTGCTTAATATGAGTGTATCAGAGAGATTTACCTGTTGGTCTAATGGTGAGTGGCCGTGACTACAGGTCAGAAGTCGTGCGTTCATTTGTTTTGTTTTGTTTGTTACTATAGCCGTACATCACACTTATACAGGCAAAAGTTTTGTGAGTGTGTGTATTTGTGTGTTTGTGTTTAATTTACTTTTTTACTCTGAAACATGGAATGGAAGTAGTCGACACCCTGAATTAGAATAAATACACTTTTTATCCGGTAATATATTTCGGGAAAGTGCTCCCACGGGATGAGTACATACACCATAGAATAGTTAGCATTAAAGACATTTTTTTATACTATGACGCAGTTTATCACAAGTTATAGTATTACACACAGTTAAATCTGTGAATAATACAATGGATGGATAGATAGGTACTCTTTACTGCACACCATAACTAGGAAACATACAATGTACAATACAGACAAAAAAAGCAGTGGAACAATGGGCGGCCTTATCGTAATCTCTTCTCTCTGCGATCCCTTCCAGGCAACCGTTAGTCGGACTATACTGTATAGTATTGTGTAGTCTGTGGTGGACATTACAATATACGTATATTAGCTATCATTACACATACAAATATATACGAATACACATTCATACACTTACATAGGTATATAAATATGAATATACACATAAACATACATACACATACACCATATAGCTGTTACAGAGATAAATAGTGTTCCTTGATGAGTTTCCTAAAAGCATTCACCAACAATTTAATACAATTATTTGTATTAAGTCTAAATTGACACCCACTACCAGAATCACAAGCCTCTAGACCATTAAACTAGCCATTTTTAAATCAGAATTTCTTATTTCTTACTATTTCCACAATTCCTATTTTACAAATTGGACTCAACTCAAAGTACGTCTTCATTTAAAATAGGTACTTCTATTCTGCAAATACGTTTTTTCTTAAGAATTTAAAATGGTTAGGTTCTGTAAAGCTGTGCTATTTTCTGACGTCATTACTGTAATGGTCTTGGGTTTGCAATACGTATTTAGTAATGATCACTTAAGTTTACTATGAAGTTAGGATTTTATAATACATAATCTTGCTAAGTTTTCTTTGATCTATGCTTGAGCGAAATTGTACGTTAATTGCTTAAATACTAGATGTTAATGCGTTTTCGTTATATTTACTAGTCAAAGTTTATTAAAAATATTTACTATTTATTTAGTTTCTTTATCTGGCTACGGTGAAATTAAAAGGAAGTCACTGTACGTTTGTATGTTGCACCGTAGCGTCTAAATGACTGAACTGATTTTTATGAATGAAGTGTCAATAGATTGATATCTTCCATATTCTAAGATGATGACGTAGGCTATATTAAATATCATAAGTTTTCACGTAGTCATGTTACAGTTTTATTTAACTTTTTCTTGTTTTGTTTTATTGTTTTTCCTTCTAACTATATTACCTAATCGCAAGAAATTTTAGTAAGTTTTTATTAGTTATGTTTGTATCCGTAAAAATATTTATTGAGGTTATACTACAGGCTGTACGGTACTTACAAGTTCGAAGATAAGTATCGTTAAACTCTTAATTCAAATTATTATATATTTTTTTAATAGCAATCTACCAAAGTGACTCTATTCAGCCTGATGGAAAGCACGAATAGAATCCAAGAGCGGTGGTCGCTGTACTCACTGCGAATGAAGACAGTGTAGTATGGCGACCCACACTATGGCGGCCTAGATATTTATTTAGCTTGAATGTGGTACTTTTAGTCTCTTGTTTATAGATATTTGACTTACAACGCCACCATCAAATTGGAAACTAAGCAGAGCTTGAACTATGAAAGTTAGATAGACTGATAAAATACGTATAAACTTTTGTAAAGGCATACATATTATGCATAAAAACACTCAAACATGTCGGCGAGGCGAATCTGAGACCTCAAAACGGCAGTTGTGTACGCTAACATTGCTCTACCGAGATGTTAATTGTTGGGATCACTATAATATCTATACTCCTAGTAGCATCTCGTTAGCGTTGTCTCCTGAAAGTATACAACAGTGGCATCTATACAAGTCTAATATCGTGCTATATTGGTATCATTCAATAACTTATATCACCAAGATACTTTCCTTGCCACCACATACTCGTATGTACTACCTGTACAAATCTGGAATGGATTGCTATATTCTTAGATGTAATTAACATTTCAGATGGCCAAAAGAATATTTTAAATTTAAGGTTTATTTAGATTTGTAGAAGCTTAAATTCTAACATGTTAAAAACTTGGAATGAATGTTTACAAAATGTTAAAATAATCTAAATAATCTTACCCAAATATATATTTAGGTGAAGGTAAAGTTGTTTTGTGATGTTTTCGCAATCAGGTTTTATCTGCCTTTCTCGGATTAACGGTCTTGTATGGTTCGTTCACATATTAATCAGTCCGGTTTACGATCGATCGACCTTAATCATACATCCTTAAAGTTCTTATTTGGCAAAAAGATTAAACGGACTAGCCTATCGGCTTAACGGCTGGTGGTACTGACTGCTGAGATTGCAGGTTTTCGTTTCGAATCTCTTTTTTGTAACTTTTTTGAGATATGTATTTTAATGTTAGTATGACAGTGCTGTAATGAGAGATAATACAGTCTCGCAGAAAACCAGTGAAGGATAATACTTTCGTTACCTATCACCGATCGAGTGAGGTTATCGGAGGTCCGGGGGGGGGGGGGGGGAGGGGCGAGTCTGATATAAGTGAGGTAAAGCAATGATGATGATGTCTTTAAATGAACAAATTCGCTTTGATTTTCGAGTTTATTTTCCCCTCAAGAGTATTTTGTAAAAGTTTATTATGTACGAGTATATATATGTTTTTTGATATCCCAAACGTCAACTGAGTTTTAAAACCTTATTGTTTTAAAACTTTTCTTATTGTGGTAATATGTATGTACGGATATATATGTAAGTGTTTATGTACGTATATTTGCATATTTATGGTCAAACTAGTCTATATATACTGAACCCTCTGACAAACTTTATCCTGGAGTGCACTTACTTCTTCTTTTCTCTGCATCACCCAATCGGTTAACTGGCAGAAAATGCCTTAGGCCACCGATGCGTCTATTTGTTCATAAAGTTGTAAATAAATAAATAAATAAAAAAATTATCTTCAATCAATTTTACTGTTTTTTTTTATTTCTTGAGGAAAAAACTCAAGAAAAACATTGAAAGGCATTATATCTGTCTTTAAATACCCTTCAAAGACGGTTTTATCAGTTTTCTTTTTCAACTACAATGAGCCAACAGTGAAGCGTTATACTTGCGTCACGTATTTAAGCTTTGGAGGAAGGTCAAGTCGTCCTTTCAGTGGGAGTTCGGGTATCAGGTAAGACGACCTGTGAGGACACAGAAAGGACTCGTAAGCTTACATATTGAAATGAAATCTACCGGGCAGACGTCTTGCTCGCCGTGATAAGGCGACGAATTTAGGGAAAGCTGTAACATATGTACCCATAAATGTATATATAATCTGTTTCTTGAATGTTTCTTTTGGACCTAGGATTTCTTGTGTCTTTTTCTTTTAAATTTGTATAAATAACAGTGGTAACACTAACAGCATCATTCGATTTTTTGTTGATATAAATATTCCGAATAACATCTTCATAAAAAGACAGACCATCTATCTTCGCCCTAAAGTGTACAACAAAATTTGTCAAATACACACAGATATTATTAAGTTAACTACCAGAGAAGTAAAGCGACTGATAATTAAATGGCTTTTGAATCTTTCATACGATGAAACTGAAGTGATTCTTTTATACCACGGGTAATAGTGGCAAAGGATAATACACACGTACACACACATACACATACACACAAAAGACTCACTCATAGCTACAGACTAAATTTTATACTAATTTTTATGTTTTGTTTTTGTTTGTTTTAAACCTTGTTTTAATTTTATTTTATATTCTATTTCAACTAAACTTTATAAAATATTTAAATATTGTGAAATCTCATATTGGTTGCCGCGACACAAGCCACGAGCTTAGTGCAGCAACCGTCGTTAAATTTAACTTGTGATTTGTTTTTAAGTATAAGTATAAATTCAAACAATTAAAAGGTTATAAGTAAACCTATTGATCTCGTTAATTCTTAAACCAGTAATTAAATATTATAAACGTTAAAAAATTTCACATGTTAACAGAACCAAATTGTAAAATTTGTAGTAATTAAATTTTAAAATCTGAAGTATAAACCCGCAAATCGCACTTCAAGATCACTTAATCTCATTAAGAAATGTTAATTATATAACTGGTATATCTCAAGTGGCAAATTAGCGGTTTAAAGGTCGAAAGTTGTATGCCAAGAATTTTATTCGGCGAAGAAATTGTGATGAAGCAAAGTCAAGTTTCCTCAACTTCCTAAAATATTCTTAGAAGTTTTGTGTTCGTTACATTTCCTTTTTCTTTTGAATAAATTTTACAGTGGAAAAGCATTCTCCTGTGTTATGAGTGACGGATGAATAAATGAATGAAGCAAGAGTTTAAACTGTTTCTTAGAACTCAGTTTCAAATTTAAATGTATTTAAAGTCTGTGATCTGTTGGCCTAGTTTTTGGTCATCCTACTATTTAAAATAAGATGATCTAGCACTACCTAGTGCTTGATCATCTAGTGCTCAGCCTGGCACTGCCTAGTGCTAGACCATCTAGTGCTCAGCCTGGCACTACCTAGTGCTCAGCTGACACGGGGGCTAAGAACCTTCTTGGCCCCCGTGTCAGCTAAGCGCGTAAAGACGTCGGATCTGCGCCTGGTCGCTCCTCGGTCGTGTGGAATAGCCGTCCCAATGGATTGTGAGAGTAAGGGAACAAAGAGTGCATTTATGTTTGGGCACATACTTGTGTACTCTTGGGTAGTTGGCTGGCTTCCGTTGAGGCTGGCCGCCGCGGCCGAATTCGGCTGAGAGTACATCATCAGTTATAATAATTATGTGATGGGTACTATTATTTGTTCTTAAACTGGATGTAATATATCTAAAATAAGTATGTGTACATTTTAAAATATACACTACATACTTATAAATAGCAATGTTTAACAGCAGTGAATACGATACTAGGGGTTCTTCATACTTTCGATAAGTCCTCCAACCCTGGAAACGACCAAATGTTTGTTCAAAAAGTTTGGGTGTTTTCTTTGTATAGATATATGTATTTACAAAAAAAACATGTATGTATTTATTTATTTATTTACACTTTATGTACTTTGTACATCGGCGGACTTAATGCCCAAGCCATCTTCCAGTCAACCTTAGGGTGGTTTAGAAATATTGTAAGGAAGGTGCGTAGAGGTTATATTGACAATTAAAATATACAATACATGAACACATATAATACATACGTCATAAATACACATGTAAATATATACATATATACATAAATATACACATACATTTAGATTATATTCGTACACTATGACAACTTGACTGTAAGCTGAGCCAACTAACGATGAGACGATTCTTCAATCTCGTTAAGAAGGAGACTATGTACATTCTTTTTGAATGTAAAACGGTTTGTGGACATCCTGACTGATTTATATCAGTTGTCTAATGACCATCGCACAATCACAGCTTAGTTTGGGACTAGGTAGCGGTGTGTTGGATGTCTGAAATATTATTATTAATTATTCGGTCACCCAGTGTGTGTATCTCAATTTGACAGAATTTTAAATTACAATAATCTCGATATTTGCTTAGAGGACTGATATTTTCTGGCCTCAGCCAGTTTGAGCAACAGCATAAATACTGTATGGAATAATATGCAAATAAACAATGATTCTTCTATGACTACAATACAATAAATTAAAAGGATTAATTTATACCCATATAAAGACAAGTAAATGGTCTATTTCTTTAACTCATCGTTACAGGAAATAAAATGATAAATTTATCTAAACTTTCAAGAACAAAATATTCTGTTTAATAACTCATTAACTTATGTATTATGTTCAAAATATTCCAGGAAGAAAATTAGAATCGTTCATCATTTTCGCGTGCCAACTCCCAAGTGTTCAGTCCGTGTAGTTGAATTGTAACTGTAGCAAACACTGCGGTTTGGATGAAGCACTATTAACGAGATTAAATTTCAGTATACTCTGGTTTCACTTATTTTTATTAACATTTTGAATTGACATTTATATTTTTTCAAAATAAACCTGTTTTAGGAATAGTTAGTATAAAAACATAGATACTATTCTTACATTAATTTCGTCTGGCTACTCTAACGTTAGCTGTCAATTGGTAGTTGATATAAGATGTCAAGCGTCATAGTATGCTTCAAATTTTCGGTATTTTTTTTATGTTGAGCATATTTTACGAGTAATAGCTAACCTAGATGTTTATATTCGATAGCGTTTTATCGTAAGGTTGTCTACGGAGTTCGATTTTGTATCTAATTTATCGCAAGTCGGATTACGTAAGAATTGTACTACTACCGCTTTAAGTCGATACATTATTTTACACCATCGTTACGTAGAAAACCTTTCAGAACGTTACAGATTGACATCTAGGTGCTGTACTGATATAAAACGTATGACTTTTTCAAAATATAGAGGGCTAACGAACGGACGGGATGCCTGACATCAGCAAGTAACATCACACGTCTGCAGTTTAAAAGTCGAAATGCTTAACCTGTCTTTGTGGTAATACGCTCTTTTCTTGAAGAGCTTGAGGTTGTAATAATAACTATATATTACCGAGATAATTTTAGTTTGGAAACAATCAAGTTCCAATAATGTATTTTTACTATCCGTGGGCAAACCATGCTTCGACATTCATAGGGTGGTTAGACCAGAGTCATTTACAATACAGTACTCTAAAAACAGTTTATTATCTTAATAAAAAAGTGGCGCTACCGGTTTGGATATGTACTTGCGCTACCGATTTGAATATGTACGTGCGCTACCGGTTTGAATATGTACGTGCGCTACCGATTTGAATATGTATATATGGTGGTAGAAGATGGCAGCAGCGACAGCCGTACTGTGAGTATGATTAAGTACGTTGCACGTCCACTCGCTTTTGCCTGTTTTCACAGACTACTTTATTAAATTATTTAGATTGTGTTGGTTTCGTGCTAGAAAAAGTAATATTAAATATTTAGGTACGTTTATACTGATTCATTGATCGTGACTGCGCACAAGAGCAAAAAATATTGTTGTGCCTTTAGATAGTTTGCAATACGTATTACACTTAATGAGATGTGCGAACTAATATAAAATAAATCTAAAATACTGATTTTATCATTTGAGGTTAAAAAATCGTACATTGTGTTTTTTTTTGTCTTATATCGAAACTAAAGAAATAGTGAGAAGCGACAGATTGACTGACTCTTTTGTATTTATGTTATGCAATTGTTCCGTTAATTAGGAACCGATTTTGATGATATTTTTTTACTTGGTAAATTATGATTTATTGATTATTATAGTTCAGAGTTATTATATAATATATTTTCAAATACGAGATCTTATTTTTTACTTCAAAATACTTACAGGCAACTAAAGTGTGCCCCCCACGGTACTGGCCTACGTTTTTAAAAATAGTATTACCCTCTTAGTGACGTCTACTGAAAGCAGTAAGCCAGACTTTAAGTCTGTACATGAGCTAACAAAACAAAAAATATATTGAAATCAGCAGAACAAACAAATGATTGCTTATAATATTTATAATATATAGAGTTGATAAAACATTTCATTATATTATATTAATAAAAATCTAGTGCACCTCGTAATACCTAAATAATATTTAAAGTGACAATCCTGAGCGATAACGCAAGAGTAGGCTAACATTTGCCACCTAGAAGGGATCTGGATGTCGTAATAACAGCTGTTCCCAGATCCCTCCTATTTCAGGCGCAGAGTGGCACACCGTGTGGTTTTAGTCGGTCCGATTCCGACACACCACCCTGCCGTAAACCCCGGTGGCGTGACGGTTCGAGGGGGTTTCCACACGTTAATAAAAAAAAGGTTAACATTTGCCGAACGACCTTCTATAAAATACTATTCTGAGTACACCATACTTAGGTTCAAGAGAACCGTCGCTCTTGGTTCGTGTACCATAAAAAACTGAGTGATTTTAATTTTACGTTCTTATTAAAGCCATTTTATTAATATGTCTCTTTTCTATCACAATCTAATTCAAAAGAGTAATAAAAACAATTTAAAGTGACCCCAATCATACAACCTTACCCGTTGGTACAATAAAGCAGCAATATGTTGCCTTGACCCTCCCGGATTAGGCCGTCTGACGTACGTGATATGTATGAGCCTCATTATAATAAGATACGAAGGTTATTGGTATCCTTCTAATAAAATGACACAACAATACACACACATACAAATATGTCTTCAAAATGTACGGATTTCGAGTTGGCTTAAATTGTAACCCGTTTTTTTTTTTAATTTCACACGTCTCACTCACCGCAGTCTAAATCCAAGCTAGGCAGAGCCTGTGTGATGGTAACCGGACTGTTGATAACTATAGTTTTATATTTCTATATGCATGTATAATAATAATAAATATTTCAAACATTTTATTATGTATTAACGCACGAATAGCGTAGTGATTAAAACGTTCGTCACGCCACACTCTTCTGTATTGTCTGTTGTGGGTTTAAACCCTACATTTGACAATACTTTGTGTGATCCACAAATCGTTGTTCTGGGTCTGGGTGTTCTTTGCGTCCGTTTCTTGAATGATTGTTAAGTCCCCCACGACTGTATGAATTGTATTCCTGATGCGGTCTTTGTGTTGTGTTGTCTTTTTAAAAATAAAAAATAATATGTTGTCAAATGACAACTAGATTGATAACAGAACATTTATGTATTTTTTTTCTGTAAACACATACATATTACAAATAGAAAACAGCTAAACTCTAAATCAAATATTTGCAGATCATACAAATATTTCATCCGACCCGGGAATCGAGCCCTAGACCTCAGCACAGTGCTCCGCGGCAGTTAAGGCACACAACAAAATGGTCTTCACATCACACAATTATTCGTTCAAAATCGTATCCATAACCTAAGGTTTAGCGGTTAACCAGTTGGCTGGATTACCAACCACAAAACACAAAGCCCTTAATATAAACTGAGAAGCATCAATAACCGTAATAATGTTGTAGAAACTTGGTAATTTGATTTAATACCGTTCAAGTTGTCGAATATTACTTAATATTCTCTTCCAGTTCAAGAGTTGCAAACTCTCAATGATGAAGCAGAACCTTGAATGTTCTTTGGTTTGTTATGAAAGAAGCCGTTGGTATGTTTTCATTTCTTTACTCTCGTGAAAGTGGGTGTATGTATATATTTTTAAACTATTGCGTTCCGTAACATGTAATTATGTATACGGGAAGAAAACTTGAACGAACCTTATACCAATCCGTCTGGCGTTTTATAGTAGGCCAAAACTTCCTTTCGAAGGAGAAGTTTTTGTCCAGCAGTGGACTGTTAGAAGCTGTTGATGATAGGTAACTGTAACTGCACAAATGGCGAGGTTTAAACGATCAGATCACCGCTTTATTATTCTGCACTGAGGGTTGTTCGATTTCCATGCGAGACAACAACGAGTCCGGGTGTTCATTGTGTCCATTTGACCGAATTCTTGTTAAGTCCACATGACATGGAATAGTAATAAAGAAAAGTACTACATGCTTATTTATTGCCTGACATTTCGACCAGGTTGCACTGACCGCGGTCACATGATGAGCGTTGTGCGCACCATCGAGTTCGTGAAGTCGAAGTTTCTTTATGTTCCCGACCATGTTCAATAATACTGATATTAACCTTTTCCTACGGCGAAAACCTGGTGATCCACGATGGTATGTCATGAAAAAGAAGATACACTATAGCCAATGATTTTTTATAGCTTGGAGCTCCCAGTAATTAGGTCTCCGACGTCTATATCTAGAATAGAATAGTACAAAAGTTTATTGAATTCAGTATTAGGGCAATTTGTACCATTATATTATAAATAAAACCTAAAATACCGATAGCAAAAGGTCTAAGCGTCAGCTTAGTGTCTGGATGGGAATCGAACCTACGATCTCCAGCTTAAAAATAAGGGTCATCAATTACTCCAACAGGTTTGTCAATTGGAGAACAAAAAACAAGAATTCAACTCAACTTTTGAACATTTCTTTTACCATGTGTTAATTTATAATTTAAAATATTTTAAAAGTCAACACTCGTAGTAGGAATGATTTCAATTTTATAATAATGACTTTATCAGTGTTTTATATGACAAGAAGGCAGTGGGTCATGTGTAACTAAGAGTCACAGTGACTTATCCCCCCCCCCCCAGAGCTCGATATTTTAACTCCAATGGTGACTGTGAGGACTTCCACATACAGTACAAACAAAAATATGTAGTACAGCGCCAACTAGCGAAGACACATCGAATTACGGAGTAATGAAATACGAAGCAACTATTCTAATCTTGAATCGCGATATAGAAATTCTCGTGGCGATTACCATAAACACAACATCCCAACATTCACTATTAAGGTTGCGGCCCGCCAGACATGATCACCTCGCCTGGTTGAAAGATGCTCTCTTTGCGTCGGAAGGACATGATGCCAGTGCCCTCCATAGTAATATTTCGGCATAAGACATTATTTCGTTGAATTTTAATCCCTTATATCGTACTTTATATGCCGCAGGTGTAGCAGGCGTTCACGTACGACGGCCTAAAACAATTAAAGCTCAGGATGATAAAATGTGCGCGGTTAAAATATAGAATAGGTAAGTATAATCACGATAAAATGTGGCTCGACTTTGTGCAGCTTTGAGGAGTATTCTGTTAAGGTGGGATGACGTAAGTATATGGATATAATGTATGATGAACATAAAAACGTAATAAAATCAAGTCAACTCCCAATTCTGGGGACAGCATTTAAAGAGTGGCAACACACTTGTATCTCTTATTTTGGTAATTAGAAATTAAATAAACTTTTCTTTCCCCTCACGGGCTACTCTTTCTTCTATATTAAGAGCCTGCCAAAGTGACTCTACTCTGCTGATGGAAAGCATGAGTAGAATCCAAGAGTTGTGGTCACCATACTCATTGTAAATGTAGACAATGCAGTATACTTTTTCACATCCCGTTTGGGGACGTAAAAGGCATGACAGAGGCGTGACAGTGTAAAGCTTACACAGTTACCACGATACCTGTCACTCCTGCATCAATGGGCCTCCGGTCTCACACTCACCAACGAAATACGACAACACTGATGCTGGCGCTTTAGGTTGGTCTTCTGTGGAAGGGTAGTACTGTCCCGGTCAAGCCAGCCTGCTTGTGCGGCAATCAGCGTGACTTTGTTACCTTTCTTTAACCGCCACGTTAACAACGTGGTAAGTGGATGCGACTGTTCTGCCTGAGTTCTTGGGTTCGATTCTCGGATCGGGTCAAATGTTTATATCACCTACAAATATTTATTTCGGAGTTTGGATGTTTTCTACGCATAAGTATGTGTTTAATGAGTTGCCTAAGTACCCTTAGTACAAGCTCAGTTTGGTTTGGGACTAGATGGTGTTATGTGTCAGACGTATTTTTGTTCTTGCAACTTGTTTACAGGTCTTGGATTCAATACACGTCGTGGTGGTGTAATGCTATACGAGTATGTATTCAACCGCAGCTGGTGTAAAAATAATTTAACAATCCCATATTCCTATTAATAACAGAGGGTAAATTAATTAACTGATTAATTACTGAAAAAAAGAAAACGAGACAATTAAAAGATAGAAAAAAAGATTGACAGTAAAACAATGATTAATGATTATGAATAATTAATTGTTTGAAGTTATCAAAATAAGGCAAGCTTGTTCAATAGGTTGCCTATTTTCTTCCCCTAAGAAAGCCCAATTACTTATGTTATTCGTGATAAAACATAGTAATCTTTTTATGACATAAGTGGTATGTGCATGTCAATGTAACAATTAATTTTCAGAAATTGTCTATGGTTATAAATTGAAACGATTAGAATGGTGTTGTCAGTTACACTTTTGTACGAAGTAGTACTACGCAGTTTGTATATAGAATAGCTGTTTGGTGTTGCTCAAAGACCAAAACCATCTTATTTTTATCTTGGATAGAGACTTTCTCTTATATGTAAACAATATTTAGCAGGTTTTCTCCGAATGACTGAATTTACCGGCGTGTCGATCACCTACCTCTAATTTTGGTAGGCATTAGAGTAATTATTTATTTATTTATGCATCATGCACTTTGTGTACATAGGCGGACTTAATACCTAAGGCATTCACTACCAGTCAACCTTTGGGTGATGCAGAGAAAATAGGAAGTAGGTGCGTTTCAGGTGTTGAATAAAAGAAGTAGACATATACAAACTTATCCTACACTAAAATTTATACAAATATATAAATACATACATACATACGTTCATAATTATAGTAAATAACTTATTTCTTCTCTTACACGGAAGTTACAGAAATCAGGTAAAACAAAGTGTACAATGCAAGGAAGTGGCGATTTGAGTAAGAGACTTATTTCTGCACAAGATAGAACCTGTATAATCATTCTAGAATATTTCAAGTTACTATTTCGTCTTTATAGTGTTAATATTCAAGTACTGTTATTAGTTTTAAGTGTGTTTCTGTTTTAAGCAAGTAAGTGGCATTTCTTTTAATTTAAGTGATAATCAATACTTGTATATTCAACGTTTTTTTTCCTGAGCAGAAATCTTCGCGGATGCCATTTGTCAAAATCGCACGTCGTCTGAGGTATCAGTAGCCGGCGAACTCTACAAAAAAAATTCTGGAACTCATGTATTTAAACTACTTAACGTACTGTTAGATTTTCCAGTCTTATCTACTTTTATTACAGCACACACTACCCTACACTTTCTCCCAATTATGTTTTCCTTCCATCCCATGGTTGCCCGTATGAGATTGCCACTGAGCGATAAGACTACCCCTTGTACGCACATACTCGTATGTAGTTTTAACTGCCTCTTCTAACGTCTAGTGTATAATAAAGCTAAATTATTATTATTACGTATTGTAAAACCCAAAAAGTTTATTTTTATCTTATCAGTTGCGTGTCTCTTTCTTCAATGGTACTTAGGTATGATTTTTCTATAGCTACAAGCACTAAAGAGTAAAATAAGACAAAGAATACTCGTAAACTTAACGAAATAACCAATAAAAGAAAGTACGAAACAGAAATACAAATAAATATCAATCCGTATCAAACAGTTTCCTTCAGTGTTTTCTTTGTTGGGATATTACTTGTTCATACCATATTAGAACTTAGGTCAGAGGTAACCGAACACAGCTTTAGGTATTACTGTACCAAATTAATTTGCCGAAAACCTTCAGCTTTATTACTGCCAGTTTGCCTGACGAGACAATTATTGTGATTTTATTTTGCACGATTAGAAATTGTGAGGGGTAATTTATGTGTTATGCGGACCTAAACCAAGCATGATACGTTAGATAGACTAGCTAAATGATATAGATGAAGATGTTAGAAATTTACGAGTAATGGGTCTAAGTATCCTCGAGTTTGGGTTTCTAATCGGCTGGTAATGAGATAGGTGCGCCATGTGAACATATACATTTCAATAGTACATTTTCTTCTTGCGCGTGATTTCGCAGTAGTGGGTCCAGTAATGCCAGCATTTGCCTCCTGGACAACATCTACTGTTGATGGTATTGTTGATGATGAACTGTTGTCAATATTGTTGATGATGATTAGAATTTATATGGATTTCGAATGAGTGCAGAGTTGAGACAATGGGAAAAGGCTACTCGTGGGTGAGAAGTGTGTTGGGGTGTCGAACCCAGGGCAGCGACCTCAAATTATACGAGTATATTATTTTATTCATATCTTTATTTAAAAGGGTTACTCTTGTCTTGTTAGCTACATAATTTTCCCTAGCATGCATGTGCAACCCTCACGTGGCCAGATCTTCAGCTGGGATGTAAGGTGGGATTTTAAGGAGTTAATTATTATTATTATTCTAATATTCCTCAGAATTAAGTAGTAGGCGATCGAAGCTTCGATAAGTTTACTTATAGATGAAAATGTAACAATGTTTTCCTATTAGGCGATTGAGGCGACCTATATGTGTCAGAGGAAGTCTTCTTCCAATTTAAAAATAGCATGGTTTTGGTCTTTGGACAAGACAGACAAATAGCTATTCTACAAACTAGATAGTTCTACGTACATTGATGTAATTGACAACACTATTTTAAGCGACTCATTTTATAACCATAGACAATTTCTGAAAATCAAATTGTCACATTGACATGCACATACCACTTTGTCATAAAAAGATTGCTATGTTTTATCCAAAAGACTTAAGTAATTGGCATTTCTCTGTAAATAAAGCACATCTTATATAAAGGAAAATAGGTAACCTAGTCAACAAGCTCGTCCTAATTTTACTAACCTTCTATTGCCAACAATTAATTATTCAAAATTATTAATCATGATATTAGTGTTAACCTTTTTCCTAAAAACTAGTGTAGTTCTGGTCTTTGAGTAAGACTAAATAGCTATTCGGCAATTAGAAAAGAGGATTGGGCTACAGGTTATTTCATTCTCTCGCAAAAAAGTACCAAAAAAATGATTAACAGTCAGATCTAGTTAGATGACGCTGTCGGTCCCGTCAAGCCGGCCTAAATATGTAACTCTCCCATAGCAAATGAGGCACACGGATGCTTTATATTTATAAACTAAAATAATCATATCAGCAATTAAAGTAATATAATTTAATAAAATCGAGAAAAGTTGAAGAGGATTTTTCCTGTTTATTGTTTACCACCATACTTGCCTACTTGCTTGTACAATCCCTCGGGATGGTGTGGTCCAACAAAGTGATTTCATTTTCTCGTATATCGCTTATTGAATTTGTTGCGCAGATATTAATCACTTTTGTGCTTCGTCCTCGTACGTCACACACATGAAAATAATTCAATCTTCAGAGCTTTGCGTCGGTTACTGATGGTAGATAATAATTTGTCTCGTGTTTTTAACAAAGCTTAATAATTTAATATCTATAATTAGTTTGACAGAATTGTCAATTAGAAAGAAATGCAAGATACGTATATGGGATATGTGTGCTGAAGTTATAAGCAAATAATCACAATCGAAGTGTCGACATTTTTAACACGCTTTTATTTATTTATTTATTAGCTTGGATTGTATCTATGTATGTATGTACCGGAATCTTTGAGCTTAATTTTCACCGGTTTCTAAACATCTGATCAACCTGAAACTTAGCACACGTCTCAAGGACCGATGCCAATGCGATAATTTGATAATAGATTTATGAATTTGTCACAGACTAAAAAATGATAAATAAATAAGGGTTTAAAAAAACTAAAAAAACACGCTTTTATTGCTAGCGTAGGGTGCATTTTACTGCGATTCATAACTATCCTCTCATAGATAGTTGCAAATGGAATGATTGTAATATTTAAAATATCGAGAACCCCACGATTTTTACTCTGAATTGAATTATTCTGTTAATAACTTAAATTTTATTATAATTTTATTTTGAGGCGATTCACTATGATTGATTGTTCGATCTTCTACTACTGTAATATTAGACTCTTTGTCATCAAAGATTATTTTCTAGGTTTTAGTTCGATTAGCAATAAAAGCGTGTTTTTTTAGTTTTTTAAACTTTTATTTATTTTACTTGTGTATATACGAGTACTTTAGCTGACAGCGTGAATGACAATCGTTATATTTATTAACGTATTGTGCGATAAGGAATTATGATTAAAGAAGTCAACACTGCAGTGTAAGCATCGTAAAGTAAGGATATTATTTTGTTAAACGTATAAATGCTTGTTTTTAAGAAATATTAACAACAAATGTCAAGTAATTGTGTAATTTAGGAGATCATTTAAATCGTAAACAGAGTATTTAACTGAACTACGAGAGCAAGGATTACTGTTTAACTTCAAAAAACGTACTAGTATCCAGAGAATCAAGTGCATCCTAACCCTAGAAAGGCAATTCCTGGAACCCCGACGCAGCTTGCCATCTACTACGACTTGCCATTGCCCCCCTTCTGAGTGAGAATCTCGATGTACTGCTTCCAAAAGAGCACGCGTGTGTCAAAGCGCGTCACGCTGTCACCTCGGCCTACTTCTGCTAGAGTGACAGATAGCCTCAGTTTTCACCCGCAGGCATGCACATATGATCGTTCCGCGACCTCCGGCGCCTGAGCCGTTTGCGATACCGGGCCCGCTCCCAGGCCCGGTGTACCGAGAAATTTTGATTTACAACTCACCTGCGTGTGTAAATAAGTATAAGAGTATAAGTTACATATAAAAGGCATAAAACTTTTGAGTTTAGTGAACAAAGTTTGTTTAATCGTAAGAACTTTTTAATGTGAATTGATACTTCATGTTGGGTCACAAGTCTCTCGAATATGACGTTCAGTGAATTGATGGTGGATCAAGAACGGTTTGGGATTTGTACTTCTTCATACGTAAATCTTACAAAGCTATTTGAGTTCTCTTACAACTAACTTTTAGTATATTAAAGATGTCTTGAGAAGTATATTTAATAAGTTCTTCGAAGCGTTTATTCAAAAGGTACCCACCTTTGATATGATATGTTCAATTACAATTTACATAAATTTCCTAAAGAGCGATGTTACACTATAGATAAAAACATCACATATTATATCAATAGCCTTTAACAGGCCACTGTTGACCTTAGAAAGGAGGTTTGACCTACTATGCCATGATGATCAGATGGATTAACGTAGGGTGTATTTCAAATTTACCTTCTCTTCGCAGTAATGGTGTCCTACGGCGTTTGAATGAACAGGCGCGGTGACACTTCATGTTTTAATCCATCCTCTTGTCGCACAGATAGTTCAACAAATCAATAGAATTCGATAAAAACCAACCTTGTCTTTTTTATGGTAACACAAGCATATGATTTACCTGATAAAAAGTCACTGCCGGTGTCAATAGTCACTAACAACTCAGGAAACCCAGAAATTTGGAGAGGGCGTTTTGAGAAATCACTTATTCGATGAAAAGCAAGGAAATAATCAGTTTTCTGCGAGGCCGTATTATCACGATGACCGAGCCGGCTATTAAATGCATGCAATGACACAGTGAGGATAACAAAATACCATTTATTGTTTTTCTACCTTCAAATAAAATCTGTAACGTGGACTATGATATAGATAGGGTAAAAGCCGGATAGTTGCCTCGGACGGATACATGCCTCAGTTTCAAATGCTCTATGTTAGACGTATTGACAGTGTTTATTTATCATATTTAAAAGCGTCCCCCCCGCAGGCCTCAGTGCCGCATAAGCCGTTGAATTAGGCGCACGGCTTTTGTCCATGTGAATAAAAATCTTCCGCGGCGATACTTTGACGAGCGTCAGAATTATATTGGTAAGTAATCTCTGTTAAATATTTTCATAACTAATTGCGATTTCAGTAAAAAAAATATTTCTTTGAATGTATTAGAGTTTATATTGCACTGTTTATTACATTTTATTGTTAAATATTTTTTATTTATTTCATAAATAAAAAGGACAAGTATCCGTATCAAAACGGATAGTTACCCTACTGTCTTTTGCGGATTGTTGCCCTAGGGCAACAATCCGTAAGTACACATTTTAACAAGCAAAGACATATTTTTTTTTAAGTTTATTTATTTTTTTCATTTGGTTTTAATATAGTTTATCTTAAGAGGCTGTGGTAGGTTCTTTTTTATCGAAAATTATTGACATTTCTTTGAACACGTTTTTCGGCTAGAATAATTGACGGAAAAATTTGAAATTTTGCAGGAGGAGTTTTGGAGAAGAAGAATAAAATTGAGAAAGTAAAGAAAACAAGCATAATGAAACAAATGGAAGAAACAAAAAACAAACCAGTTGGTAGCAAAGAAAAGATCACGAAGAAAAGAGGGTGACCACAAATAAATAAAAAATCAAAACAATATAGAGATATTACCAGCAGTGAATCACAATTAGATAGCACAGATGATTTTATTAAACTGACTAAAGGAAGGGCTTTAAAGAAAAGAAAAATTCGTATCTACAGTTCTAATATTGAGAATGAAGAAAATGTTATAAGCTCAGAAACATCTAAAGGAAAAGCAACTAAAGGGCTACCAATCAAAGGCAAAAAAAACAAAACATCTATTAGAGACACTGAAAATATATTAAAAGTAAAAAATGCTAATTCAAAAAAGAAAATACCAATAAAGAAGTTTCAATTGATAATTATTGTGCAGAATGTTATGAAAATTATAATTTAACTAAATCGAAATCAGACTGGATTCAATGTGAGATGTGTCGAATGTGGTTGCATAAAACTTGTACAACATTCAAAATCCGATGAGATGTGGCAAGTTGAAAACCTTATCTTCTGGTGATAATCAATGCTAATGCCAAAGTGGATTACTATATTTTTAATATTTAAGATAAATACTAATATTTAATTAAAAACTTACATGTTTACTAATTTAGAATTTTAAAACCTTAGTATTTTTAAGTGCTGATTAGGTAATAATTTAACTTCTCTTAGTACTAGTACTTAATAAAGGATCTCAGTAAGTAATAAGGACTGAATACTTACTTAATAGATGCTAATGCCAAAGTTAAATCTTATTTTGTTTATTGTTCTATCTTTAAAATAAATAATAATATTTCATTATTATTTTGGATACCTAATTATCATTTTGGAGTCTATTTTTGTTGTAATTTTATAATTTTATTAATTTCAATTAATACTTAATAAAAGATTGTATTTAATAATAAAAACTGATTGCTTAAATTAATATACGTTCATTCATATTTGAAAAAAAAAACAGATAGGCAACTATCTTCACATCAGGCAAGTATCCCCCCGAACCATTTTAACGTTAGGCTACTATCCGCCATAGTAGGCAACTATCCCCTTTTTTAGAGGTCACATAAAACAGAATTTACTTAAAACTAATAATATTTATACTTGAAAAAATAGGCTATGTTAGAAGATTAATAAACTATGTTTAAGAATACACTATGAATAAAAATGTATTGGTACATATTTTTAATAAAAGAGCTTTTTTAAAAAGTGTGGCAACTATCCGGCTTTTACCCCATATACATTCATAAATATGATACGATGTGACGTAAAATCTTTCTTCTCAGCGTCCTGCAATCTCAAAAGGTCAAAAGCTTAAGTAAAAGTGTTCATAACGAACAAAACGAGCCGCGCATCACAATTAGAACCAGAAATATAAAGAAAAAGCTATCAAATATAAGAAATGTACTGGCGGAATCACATTTATGTGTTACTTGATAAGGATAAAAGGTGAATATTCTCCAGCGCTGGGTGACTGATGCGTACATCAATACCTTTCACTTATAAAACAAATAGTTAGAATCGAATGACCAGGCAGACTAGTAACATATATAATGTATTATTTCAGTCATTTTGAATAAACACCTAGCCATTTTAGACCACGGCGATCAGTCTCAACGGTTTACTCTCACAATCCGATGGGACGGTTATCAAATACGACTGGGGAGAGACCAGGCGCAGAACTGATGGTTTTACGTGCTCTCCAAGGCATGGGAGTTGAGACCCCAACTACAAGCTCCGGGCTGTAACTAGAAAAACTTTTTTTAATCCGACCTGGAAATCGAACCCGAGACCTCTTAATCGACTATAATTAATTCTTGGGACGAAGTTCTGTAATAGAAATTAACTCTGATCCCAACTTTACTTAAACTAATACGTTTACCATGGTTTAGTAACGGTATAACTTCAGTATTAAACTTGCAGTTGACATATTTTAATTGTTATGATTTGTACATACATCTTCATTTTCTTGGTGTTACGTTTAATATCACTATTTAATGACTTCACACATTTCACACTTCTGCATGGATAGGTCGGTTTCGCCGGAGTAACTGAACTCTTCTAGGTAGTAGAACGACGTTGATTTCAGCACGAGCGCGCCGGGTCGACCGGAGCCGTACTACCCTCCCACAGAAAATCAACTTAAAACGCCAGCATCCGTGTTGTCGTGTTTCGTTGGTGACTGTGATACCGGAGGCCCATTGATGCAGGAGTGGCAGTTGTCGTAGTAACTGTGTAAGCCTTATACTATCACGATGACTGTCATGCCTTTTACATCACCAAGCGGGGTGTGAAGAAGCATCTCACAAGGCCGCTATAATGTGGGTCGCCATACTGCATTGTCTGCATTTGCGATGAGTATGGTGATCACAACTATTGGATTCTATTCATGCTTTCCATCAGGCAGAGTAGAGTCACTTTGGCAGGCTCTTAACATATGAAAAAAAAAACGGCTCCACAAAATAACGATTAGTATTTCTTCGTTGAGTGAGTGGAGTACCAGAGCTTCAAAACCTACACCAACTAATTGAAAAGGCAGTAACACAATTGGGACTCTTAGTTACAGATTTTCATCCACGACAATTATTTGCCATCAGGTGAACCCTCTGCTGGTTTACCTCCAAACAAAAGGACCCTGATCAGATCTGTTGTGATCCTAAATTAGATCTTGTATCACCAGTGACTGACTACTAAATTTATCTATCATCATCAACAGCCTTCAACAGTCCACTGCTGGATATAGACCTCTCCTTAGGAATGAGGTAGTGGCCTTTTGTATTTCGGAATACGTATATATTACACGTAAAGTACAACCTAGCATATATACCCAGCACAATTGGGACCCTGAAACAGTCAAGATCACCGCCCACAAGATCAACAAGCTCGTAAGTAAACTTACTCCCCTTAAAGTATACTGAGAATCATCAATAACCGAAATAATGTTGTAGAAACTTGGTAATTTGATTTAATACCGTTCAAGTTCTCGAATATTACTTAATATTCTCTTCCAGTTCAAGAGTTGGGTACACACACAATGATGAAGTGGAACCTTGAATGTTCTTTGGTTTGTTATGAAAGAGACCATGGTATATGTTCGTATCTTTCGTATTACTAACAGTATGTGGTTTTGCTCTCGTGAAAGTGGGTATATTAATTTAATACCGTTAAACGAACAATTTTTGTATATCTGTCTCATGTGAATCACGGAAACCGCTCCAACGTTTTTCATGAAATTTAGTATGCAGGGGGTTTTGGGGATGATACATTGTAAGGTTTCATTTTTAGAATACATTGTTTTATCCGTGTTTTCAAGCAATGAAAAGCTGCTATAATGTCATAAGAATACGAAGATAAATTGCTGCTTTACTGACACAGAAACGCAAAAGCTAATAGGCCCATTTTGACACTTATTTATATCACAAAATTGAGGATGAAAACACATAAAGATTTTATCAAAAAAAATACTAATAATAATTAAGCAGAGGTCGGTAATAGATAAATTATACAAATACATACATAGAATACACTGAAACTGCTTAACAAATGTTTGCAGATCATTTAAACATTTGGTCCGACCCGGGTATCGAATTTGTATTAACTTTTGAGCTATTACTATTACTTATATATAATTATGTTTACGAAAAATAATGAGTTCACGATAGGTAACCGTGACTGCATGAGTATCGTGGTTCAAGCGGTCAGGTTGTCGCTTTATACTGCACTGAGTGTTATAGGATCAATTCTCGTGTGGAACAAGTTTGTGCGATCCACTAAATATTGCTCTGAGTCCGAGTGGTCCTTATGTCTGTTTGACTGAATACTTGTCAAGTTGCCCGTGACTTGAGATACATTTGCAGGACCTGACTTTTTAATAACCAACACATTAACCTACCATCCACCACTGCTGAACGAACATTTCAATTTATTGCCCGACGTTTCGACTAGGTACTGGTCGTAGTGGACGCAGCGAACACCGTCAAATTCCTTAGGTAAAAGTCTCTTCATCTACCGGCACGTCTTTTACATTATTGATATTAAATTTTTACCCCGGTAACCTGGTCGAGTCGTCGCGCAATTCACAGTTGTGTAGTTATTGTGAGAATATCACTCCTATAATTAACATATGATCTTATCATCTCGTGCTCTTCTCTCCTCCCTTACGTTAAGAAAAAAAGTCTAGCCTGAAGGTTCTGCTAATTAAGTATATTTCTAAATATAAAAACTTAGGACCACGATATATAACTAGTAAGGTGTACAATAAATCTGCCTACTTATAAAGACAGCCTTAAGTTTTATAGGAAAAGTTCTAGAACTATGTCAAACTACTACGAACAAAGTTGGCTAATTAAATACTTATCTATATTATTGAAAGGTTTTGTCTGGCGTCTCGAGATAATTGAAGGCGAATGGATGATTGGAGGCCGAGCCACAAACTAAGGTAATTTGTGGAGCACACCGGTTTTCTCTACGTTACGTAATCAATGCGTTTGGTTTCTGTACTTTAATTAAACGTGGTCGGATATCGTATAATGGCGTACAATACATACGGGAGAGAGATATTATATTACATAAAATCAAATCGTCGACGTGAAGTTTCTCTGAGGCATTTGGATCCATCCATAAGCCATATTTCGGTACAAATGGGCTAGGTTCGACTGAAAAGTGTCACTGTTTCACGAAAAATCGATGTTCACTATTTTTTTCATTGGTTTTCACTGAGCGAGGTAACCGGAATATTGTGTATGAAATGTCCGAAATATTTATGATAATTATTATTTATCCCCCTCTAAACTTAGGAGGAAGGGGAGACTGAAAGTGTGCCAGCGTGCTTGTGACTCTGGAATTGAAGATGAATATGGGTGACGGTTTTCACTTGTTATCTGTCGACCTGTCTGTCCATTTACTCCTAAACCATAAAAAAAACAGTTTGAAAAACAATAAGACCAAAAGATAAAATCACCAGTTTCTTTAATTTGATTTTCGACAGAACTCAAGGCCGTGTAATGTTGCCCGGGTAATATTTTCGTCATATTTCAGGATATGAAATTACATGAACATTACGAGAAGATTGCTTGAGGATAGCGACGTTTATATTTAGACAAAGGATAAAATTGATTGGATTCGAACTTCTTGAAATTATTAACTGCTTTTAAAGTAAAATGAGGGTCTCAAATCAACTTTTTTTTGTGTGTACTGCTTTGTTAAGTGAGCATGAGTGGACAAAAAGTATATATGCCGTTTAAAAGGTAAAGTATCTCTTATGGCTGTAAGAAGGTCTAGGACATCAAAATTTTGTATTTTAATAATAATAAATAAATATTTTGGACATTTGACACACAACGTCATCTAGTTTCAAACTAAGCAGAGCTTGTGCTATGGTAACTTGACTGACTGATAGAATACTTATATACTTTTTTGTTTGTAAATACATACATATTGTATTATACATAGAAAATATTCAAACTTCGAAACAAATATTTGCAGATCATACAAGCATTGGATCCAACTCGGGAATCGAACCCGAGACCTCAAGCACAGCAGTCGTATTCACAAGCGCTGCGCCACCGAGGCAGTTAACCGTTAACCGAGGCAATTTTGTACAAGCTTATATGTTTTGTTTTGTTTCTCATAATATATAGGCAATCCGCTTATTTATTTAATGATAAATAATAAGTTAATTGACAAAAATTATAACGCATGTTAAAATTAAAGCTTTTGGAATTGCTGATGCTTTACTACTGTCGCTCATGAACTGAAGGATCCCGAGAATACGGATAGAATTTTGGTAATTCTATAACTTCACTCACTTGGTGAAAAGCAATGATAGAATTGTTTGATATCAGTTTTCTGTAAGTCAGTTTGTAACGCTGTGTACCGAGCATAGGTAACCAACGTATAAGTAATCATTGAAAAACGAATTATTATGTCGCAACATCAATGGCAGACGTATAAGAATAAAAGAATATACAAATTTAATATTGCTCTCAATATTCATTCGAATTTAGTAAATTGAGAACTCCAAAATTGCTTTTAAACTTGGAAAGTGAATGTGTCAGCTGCTTGTCTGAGCCTGTTTCTGAAAACGTTTTTGAGACGGTCTAGTCTTGAAATATATCAGTAACTTACTGCCGCAGGCTATTGTGTAATGTAGTTACTTAATGTGTAGATTTTCAACTATTGATTTTGAAGGAATTCTTTTCAAATAATAATAAGATAAAATGACTGGAGCACGCAAGTGTATAAGGAAGATTTCAGAGAAATTTTTCATCATACTTGGTATACTTGTACTGTTTTTTTTATAGTTCCAGGAAATATTATTATTATAGGATCTCTCAATCACTCGGCAAAAATGAAAGGAAATAATTGCTGAATATTGGTTATTTTTGAGATTGCGGCATCATTTTGCGCGAATTGGTTTATATCTGCCGCAGCATGTCTCCTCCACGTAAAACCTTACTATTAGAAGTCTGGCAACAAAATTATTTTTACATTTTAGTTACTAATTTAACTCAATATGTTTTTCATTCATATTTTATTTTATTTATATCTTATTCGCTTGCACACTTCATTAAAAAGGAACACATTCAACATGACCCCAAAAATTTTAAAAATATATTTCTCTATTCATTGCTTGTAAAAGAACCTGGCTCCTCACACGTTTCCCGAAGTAATGAGGTGTACAATTTACCTTTGACTAACAAGTAGAAAATATATTCATAACTTGTGCAATTTCAACAGCTGTCGACTGTAAGAGGCGTAATACTCACAAAGTTACATTTTATTTCTTGGTTGTGACTTCTGTTTCTGGTGGTTTCATGTACTGTTTTGAAATCATAGGTCTTTTTTGTAGAATACTAGCTGACCCTGATGGACTGATGAATTGACCCATTTTTTGTAACAATTTTCTTTGATACTCAGCTCCTATAGGTCGTAACGTGTTATTTAACCTTTAACCATCTTTGATGAATGAGAAACCCAACACTAAAATTATCTATTTAAAGAAAAATCATTTTTTGTACATTTGTCCTGTATACTTGCCGAAAATATTGATCAGATTGTGATAAAATCTGTTCCATTAAGCTGTGTCATCCGACGAGTCTGTCTACAGAATTACGATAGCGGCTTCAACTCATTTGGGTTGCTAAGCTCTGATGGTAATCACTCCAAGTAAAAAAATCAAAGTTCAGCACTGTCGTAGTAGACCCTAGATTAGTTTGGAAAAAGGCTCAGAGGATGGTGAGATTTGTTAATACTTTACGTGATATTGCTGGATACCGTTAATAATTGACAAAATGTAGGCATATTTGCCTTTTATTATAATAGACGTAAGTGGTTTCAGAGATATGAATATTAGTGTATGTACTATACATAAACTAAATCCAATTTTTCCATAACTCGAAATGAAATTCTTAATGGTTCTTGAGACGTACAGAGAGAAGCTTTGAAATTCTCGTTAAAATCTTATAACGTGGGGAACACAGTCTAATAATGTTCACTTTGTACTTGCTGTCATGACTAGCTTTGCTCACAATCTTAATAATAGCCTAAGGTCGGTATGAAAGGGAATTCATTTAAAGTAAGACATGTTAAGTTTCACCTGATGTTTGATTTTAGTACAGAATTCTGGAGAAAGCTTTTGTTGGAGAAAGATCTAATCTCTTTTGTACGTTTAAAATTGTTTAGATATTTTTCGAACTATATTAAATTTCTGCGATATAGAAATATCACATCTATCGATAGAGGCTATCTAGGTATATTATTTCACATATTTTTCTTATAAAAATAGAAAAAAAGTCAAGGTTCGGTAAAATGTTGCCAAAGTAAAACCTTTACAAGTACACATGTGATTCAAAGACAAAGAGTGTAGAATTTCACAATCTGAATAATAAAAAAAAAGAACTAAAAATTAAAGTTATTTCGTTTTTAATTATATTTTAATTGCTTTGTTTTTCTTCGAAACAATGTAATGAAAGTTTTTGAGTAATTAAACTATGAACTATGATTGACAAAATCATCTGTAACGAGACCTTGAAATTAAACGAAAGCAAGTACAGCGTGTAGTTATCTATCAGTTTATGATTGAGATGAGATAAGAATACACAAGGATAAGAAAATAAGAGTTTCAAATGATAGGAATATTGTTGTCCTGGGCGCCCGGAGTGGGGTGTAGAGGAGTATACTTACACCCCTCTGGCAGAAAACCCCTTTGGTATTTTTATTTATTTCATTTAAAGTCGATTTCAAAAGTAAAAATCTCGTACAATTCTATATTTTATTTCGGTTATGTGAAGATGTAAACGTATCCCTTGAAAATGGTACCTATGATTGTTATCGAAGCCCAAAAGGCATCAGTACTGCAAGTGTTGAGTAATTACAAAAAAAAATCAGGTTAAAAAAAAACTCTAAAATACCTTATTGCCGAACTCGGTGTAAAATAGATTTGAGCAAACAGTTATATTTGTTCCAAAAATTAATTAAAACACCCAATTATTGTCGCTCTCCGCTCGACAAACAAAATTTAAAACAAACGAATCACTTGGGGCCGTACTGCGGAAACTTCGTGTATTGTGATTATTACTAATTTTTTTTTAATTGGATTAATTACTGTTGGAAGTTTACTGCACTTACATGACCTACTTTTCGCAGTATTACCGTTTCGAACTTAATCACTTTATATAACTTACTAGTTGACCCACGCAACTTGGTTTTTTTTTATATTAAGAGCCTGCCAAAGTGACTCTACTCTGCCTGATGGAAAGCATAATAGAGTCCAAGAGTTGTAGTCACCATACTCATTGCAAATGCAGACAATGTAGTATGGTGACCCACACTATGGCGGCCTTGTGAGATGCTTTTTCACACCCCGTTTGGGGACGTAAAAGGCATGACAGTCATCGTGACAGTGTAAGGCTTACACAGTTATCACGATAACTGTCACCCCTGCATTAATGGGCCTCCGGTCTCACACTCACCAACGAAACACGACAACACGGATGCTGGCGATTTAGGTTGGTTTTCTGTGGGAGGGAAGTACGGCCCCGTGCCCCGAAATCAGCGTGTCTGCTACTACTTGTCTGCATATCTTTACATTGATACTTGGCGCCTATTGGTTGTTGCGTCATGTTATAGAGCCTATAGCCTTTCTCGATAAATGGGCTATCTAAAACTGAAATAATTATCGGAATTGAACCAGCCGTTTACGTGTGATGGAATTCATTTTTATATAGACACTTAACTAATTTGCCAAATAATTGATTCTTAATAAATATGTATTTCGTTTATTATGTCCGTTTAAAAAAACTATGTATGTTTGTGTGTGTGAATCGAATCGAAATCAAATATCAGATGGTCACGAAATTTCGCATACACGTTCCAAGAATTGTAGAGAAGACCATAGTGTCTTTCATGTAGAAAAAGTACAGTATCTAGGAAACCATAAGTTTTTTTTTATTCATATTTCCTATTTTACCTACCAAAGTGACTCTACTCAGCCTGATGAAAGGCATTAATAGAATCTAAGAGTGGTGGTCACCATACTCATTACAGTATGGTGACCACCACTATGGCGGCTTAGAACTTTTAACTACAGACGCTAGTAAAACAATTTGATAAGATTAGTAATAGACAAGAACGTGTAAATCATAAAGCGTTGTTATCTCAAAGGCTCTGTGCTCTGAGGCTCCATAGTTGACTACAAACAAACAAACGAATGGCATAATAACAAGAGAGATTAATTTACTCTCAGCTAGAATATTCATAAAGCCTTCAAGGTACCTTAAGATTTCTCTTCAAGCCGTTGTGTTTCAGATATTAATATTATTTTGTTCAAGGTAATGCTCTAGGCAGTCAACTATCGTTATAAACGTAACATATTATTTGTAGTAACTCAATAATCATTTTATTTTTTTTTACTGTAGATTCACCAACAGTTAGAGCTTCAGTTCAGTTCAGTTACAGCTTTTTTTGAACATTCGAAGACGAATTTCGTTAATCTCATACGTTTATAATCTTATATGAAAATAATTAAAAATGTATTTAGATCTTCAAATATTTACTAAGGTATCTTCAAACACATGGGTAATGTTCAGAGCCGGTCAAGCACAACCGCCATACTACGTAGGTTTAGTACAACACAGTTACAGCTGACTTTGACTGATTTATCGAATGTTATTAATATCGTGTCATAGTTTGACATTTCATACCGTGACAGACTGTTTTAAAATGATGAAAATGGTGACTGCTTGCCCATTTCAGCCACGGTGACCAGTATAAACAGAGACCAGCGAACTACGCAGGAGATATTATAGTGTGTGTAGAAACACAGGTGCACTCTCTGTTCCCTCACTCGCACAATCCGATGGGACGGTTATCCGATACGACCGTGCTCCGTTATGTGCTCTCCAAGGCACGGGGATTAAGATTCCAACTTCCAAGCTCCGAGCTGTTATTAAATATTTCTGTGGCCAGATAACCTAAATATCACATTTTGACTCGACCCGGGAATGGAACCTGAGATTTCTTGGTCGGCAGTCGCATACACTAACCGCTAGACCAAGACTAAAAGACCTAACTGCACAAATTCCACGTACAAGAACTGTATTCGTCGGGAGACTACACATTAAAAGATGGGCGATATTTTAGAACAAAATATACAATAAGATATACACGTTTTCTCAGCAAAATATTATGATGTAAAAAACTTTAATAAATTAGATAAACTAATCTATATTGACATCTAACTTTTTTTTTGTCGGTGTGGAAAATCCACAGGAGCCAGGAGTATGTGGTGTTTCCACTAAAACCACCCCTGTGGCCGGTCTCAGGCATTCTTTCCTGACGGGGACCCGGACCATATTATTTCAGGTCCCCTCCAGAATCAACGCCGGGCCTAGTCAGACCCTATTCTGGGAAGGCCATAAAGGTTTCCCCGCCTATCAGCATGACCTTTGACCCTTTTGCATTTTGATGACCAGGCTGCAACAAATTATCCTATCGCCGACCGCAGTAACTAACCCGCCACCAGAGGTCCCCACTCTCTGGCGGCTCGTGTTCCCGTCGACGGCTCATAACGTCGTATGATGACATCGAACCTATGAGGCACTCTTCGAAAATATAAAGTAAATAACTGAAAAATAATAATAATCACACAACATACCACATCCGCAACCATATCTCTAAACACCATATACACAATACGTACACATATCACACATCACACAAATGTAAGTAGGTAAAATAAAATTAAAAAATAACACATAGCACACGCTCTTACAACACTATCACTAACCCATTACACTCACACACATGCAACATAATAATTTCTAACTATCACTTACAACAGTTTCTTCTACTTGCAAATAATTTACATTGTATATGGCGGACTTAATACCGCAGGCATTTTCTACCAGTCGACCCTTGGGTGATGCAGAGATGTGTGTAGCAGGTGCAACACTGGAGCTAGTGAGGAGGATTATTTAATTTACGTATAATTGATTTTATATACTACGTAATGATAAAAATATATAAAAAAATCTATCTTAGGTTCATAACACTTAATGTACACATTCAAGCGATTTTCTTAAATTTAAAAATTAAATCATTATTTAGATTTGTAGCTTTCAACTTCAGTAATATACGAGGTCTGGCTATTAAATAACGAGACTGCGTGGCTAGAGGACGTCCTAGAGGGGTGGGGGGAAAAAACGAGTAGTGGAAATCTTCTCTATTCAAGTACCAAAACATGTTTTACTAACTATTATAGTATTTGTGCAGTAGTGGTTTTGAAACGAATGTGTTCTTTTCTCGTGCTGAAAACCTGTGTAACGAAAAACAGGAGCAATGTATGAAACTCAAATTTCTCGTTGAATTGAAAAAAAAACTCCGAGTGAGTGCTATAAATTGTTGCAAGACGCTTATGGGGACAATTCTCCATCTCATGCGTGTGTTTTTGAGTGAGGTACGCTCATTAAGCCCGCACGTGATTTAAGTCGATGAAAGTGGTAAAACAAAAAACGGCAGAGCTACTAAAGGCCCTTACCAAAGAAGATTTCCAGCACTTCTTCGATCAATGAAAAAAACGTATGGAAAGGTGTGTGGCGAGGGGAGAAGCGTATATTGAAGGGGAGCATTCGAATGTAGTATATTTTTATAATGAAACCCTTTTTCGTAACCAGTCTCGTTATTTAATAACCAGACTTCGTATCATACACCTATGCCTACCTATTTTTCTTTGTATTTTATATTACATAGTGTAATAAATTTGTATTGCTTTGCTATGGTGGAGTGGAGTGTATCAACAGAGGCATTATTTACTTAAACGGAGCTCTAGATACCAAGCTTTTATGTAAACATATGATACAATAAACTATTTTGTATTACAGGATAACTTTTTAAAAAGGTTATACACATGTACCTATATGACATATAATGAGTGTATACAAGTTTAGAATTAGATTTCTGTTTTTAGATTGGAATTTAACGTAGAAGTAGTCGTTTTGGCTAACCGCTGATAATGCCAGCAAAATATTTAACTGGGATATGATATTAATCTTACGCCTCACACGCGGTTATGGCAACCAGAGTGCTGACAAACATACTTATGTATAGAGTGTGTCAAAAATTAGTTAATGTTTGAAAAAATCATCTAAAAAAAACCATTTAATATATCATAACAATTGTTTATTTACAAGAAAGCTAATTAGTTGGAAATAATTTCAAAAATTACATCGTCAAAATGCCCACAGTTTCGACATTTATATTCTTTTAAGCGAGCACCGACATTTTCGAATACTTGTCGGCACAGAGACCACGAGATCGCCGACATCTCGTCGGTGGTTTTTCTTTTAGTTGACGTAGTGTATTTGGTTTATTGATGTAGACACCATTCTTCAAATAACCCTATAAAAAGTAGTCTGCTGGGGATAGATCTGGACTTCTGGGTAACCATGGAATGGCGCCTCGTCTGGAAATCACTTTTTCCAGAAGCATGCTTTTGAACACCGACAGGGACTCATTGGACGTGTGGTCTCAGTGGCCCCATCTTGTTAAAACCATTTGCTACTATTGTAGTCAGTAAATTCCCGTAGCATCGTTCCCAAGAACATGTTTGCGCGGGATGTTAGATTCAAATGTTAAGGAATTCTTGGCCCACCCTATATTATACTTCTAAATACGTAAATTTTATAAATAAATCACGCCCAGACAGAATAAACGATCATAGCACAATTATTTGACCTTGGTGGCAATCGAATAAAGGACCTCTGGCTTCGCAATTAGGATCATTAACCTCTAATCCAACGGCTTGGTAGACATCTGATAGCACTGATTTCCACGTCAACAAATTTTGGGTTTGACTACTTAAATCTTCTTACAAAGTAATCTCTTTAATTTAAAGATTTCAATTATTCTTAAATGTAAAAAGAACATCTAAGAATTATTCTAAAGAATGAGTTAGTAGAAACTTGCTTTTACAACTACAAATAGATAAAAAAAAAATCTTAAAATACCTATCTAATTACGGTTTGTTTGTTTAAACCTATAATTTTGTAAACGCCAATTGAAATTCCAGTGTTCTTTATTAGAGTGATAACTACTCGACTCGATTGCGTATCCATTATCCATACTTAATAAAATAAAAATAGCTACCCAACAAGATTTTAAGGCAAAAATGATGAGAGGACAATTTTTATAATTAGTTATAAGCAAAGTAAAAGTTCAAATGAATTTGAATGAAGAGACAAATTTCTTATGGACCTCCGTTTCCTCTATGCGTATTAAAAAACCATGAACAAATAAAAACAATTGGAGAGCTGTATTCAATATTAAGAGTCGACTTGCAGACATTTCCATTGAGCGATGACCACATCCCTCAGTGCTATTTATGTCGGGTGTACTCTAGGGTCCAAATGTCTGGTTCAGCTAGGTGATAGGCGACCACCACCGTCTATTTGGACCAAAAACGACCAAAAGAGGTGGTAGTCGGCTATCATCTAGTTAGTTGCCTGCTAATTAGCCCTCTGTTTCATAAAAAGTGAGTCGTAGATACTAACATACTGTATGTTTGTCTTTTTATAAGAAAAGAAAGAATAAAAGAATACACTATTTTAAAATGACTTTCTACACTTTTTAATGGATATAGAAGTAAGGAAACGATTGTTTCGTTGTTGTAATTTAAAATACTGATGCTGTAACCAGTTAAGGTCTTCACGCTATAAACAATACATCCAATGGATTAATCTTAGAAGTTGATGGAGTACTCTAATCAGCGAGAACTTTTATAGTGCAATGTAGCAAGAAATAAGAATTGTTACGTGGCGTCACACGAATAATTCGGACGATCTCTGTTAGATGGCGGTGGGATCATCGTTTTTGTTCTGAATTACGACGGGTTAGTTGTTTCAGTTATTAGTTACCTTAACTACTTAGAGGTCGTGGATAACCATCTAGAACACATAATTGCGTCCTGACCACGATCACTTGTTCTGTGTCTCGGTGTATCTATTGTATAATGTGGATGTCATCATCAATAGTTCGTAACAGCCCGTTCGTAACAGTTCGTGCTACATGTAGACCTCTCCCTAGAAAGGGAACGTTGGTCGTCTGGCCATCAGGTTTGAGTAAGATCTATTTCAAGTTTTCCCTCTCTTTACAGTGATGTCTTGCATAATTTGCTCTCTGACTCGCTTTTTACGACACCCTTGAGGTGTTATGTGTATGGAGTAAAGAATTAGTACTATGTATTGTGTGTGTGTATGCGTGTGTTTGTGTGCATGCGTGTGTGTCTGTGGGTTGGTGACACTATTATTCTAAATTACCATACGGGGACTATACTCATATGTATAAAATGTATGTATGTATTTAGAAAAATATATCTACGTGTATCAGTAGTTTGGTTGCTATAGTAGAGGCTCTGCCGAATTTAGGATCAGACAGCTGTGTGTGATATGTGTGAAATTGTTATTATTATATATGTGTGACATGCGTGTGTGTGTCTAGAATTATGTTGTGGGTGTTAGAACGTATACGATATTCGTATTTATGCGTACTTTAAGTATGTGTGCGAATTTTGTAAAAAAAATTTCGTCCTCATATTGTATAGTTCGTGATGTATTTAAGAGATATATTTCTTTATAGGTACGAATCATTTATCATCTTAAGTACCTTCGTTCAGGGACCTCTCGGGACGTATAAAGTAACTTGTACGATTCAGAAGTGACAGCAAATGATATATGTATTGCTCTTTTTGAGTAATCTTTTAAGATTATAAAAAGAAAACATTGTAATAAATGATGTGGCTAGAAAATAAGAGAAATATCGTTTAGAATATCAGTTAAATGTTTGAGCTTACGTTTAATTTAAATAAATAATTATACATATTTCGGACATCTGATACACAACGCCATCTAGTTTCAAACTAAGCAGAACTTATACTATGAGTACTAGATAACTAATATAAATTTTTGTCCATACATATATATTCTACATAGAAAACACGCAGACATCGAAACAAATATTTGCAGATCAAACAAACATTTGGTCCGACCCGGGTATAGCACTCGCATACGCTCTGCGCCACCGAGGCAGTCAATTAATATCGTGTCATAATTTGACACCATGTCACACTGTCACAGACTGTTTTTAAAATGATGATGATGATGATGGACAAAGCCGATTTCTCAACGGAGACGGGCCAGCTAAGCAAATATTACAGCATAGTAGTCGCATGCGCTACCACTGCGCTACTGAGCCAGTCAAAATGTTACGTATTTTGTTATTTTGTAACCAATGACGACTAGCTTTTCTTTGAAATATTTCAGAATAATCAATGATGTTACATCACTAGCCTTTAACAGTCTACTACTAGATGTAGATCCCTCCTTATAAAGGAGGTTTTGACCTAACATACCACGCTGACCAGACGGGTTGATATCGGGTTTGTTTCATCCTTCTCTTTAGTGATGTTGTCCTACGACACCTATGAGATTAGTAAGTGAGAGACATTCTGTATTCTTAACCCGTCACCATCACTAACATCTCTCCTATGCTTTACGCTATCATTTTACAGTTGTTATAAAATACAAACTATATTTTTTCCGGAGCTAAATGTTTTTTAAATGCTCGCTGGAAACTGAAAACAGGTTTTTAGAGTAACGACTCACTAAGAGCTTCGATGCAGCTGCCTTTACGACAGATGCATCACGAACATAAACTTGGAAGTACTAAAGTGCATACGCTGTGTACTCTGGTATTGAGATTTATATGACACAATATGCTAGATAGCTAGATGGAGATAAGCTGGTTCTATTTCATAGATTTTTTTTTTGTTTGAAAGCATATGTAGGTAACATAATAAAAATGATTGCACTACATGTAATTGGACACCTTTTAAAGTGGAGGGTTGATAACTTGGTATATAGGTTTTTGCAGCCTACTATAATCAGATTCAATTTATCTATAAGACAAAATTGTAAAACTACTCACTTGTATGGTTTTAGTGAGAAATAAGTAATAATAATATATTAATTATTATTCTATTTATTTCATTTATATATATACATATTGATTACATTTTTAAAAACATACAAAAGGAATATAGAAATACATTTTTAAAAATATAAAAAAATAGTAGACCACCGACATCGGGTACAGGGACAAAGACACCGGTGGTTAGGGCTCCAAAGACAGGAACCTCCTCACTATACGGGCCGTGTCAAGGAGGACCTTCTGCATCAGACCCTTGATCCAACCTTCCAACGTGTCGGTCGAGGTTCTTATTATTATCATTATTTCATCACTATTGTCATTTAAAATTCAACGAATAATAATAATTTTCAATTCACAATGTAGATAACTTTAAAACAGTCCATTCAGTTTTATTATTTTAAATTTCAATCTCTTTACGCTTAATTCTCGAGGAGGGTGGAATATATTCCGTAATTTCTAAACATGAAATCGTGTCATGAAGATCTCATTTTCTACCCTCTCAAGCGTATATGGCCACACTTGAGTTCAATTTAAGCTAAATACATTTTTTTCTTTAAAACAATGATAAACTCAATTATTTTCTTTGTAATTTTCTTATATTTTAGAAGAACTTATTTAAAACGCAAAGTGTTTATTTAATATATTATTATTATGTTATATGCTGGAGTAAGATCTGGTAACTTAATTTTAAAGAAATTTATCAACTGATAGGTGCGCAGGGTTTCCACCTAGACCTTAGGGCCCAAGTCAATTTCAGTTGCAAGTGGTGCACTTGCTAATCAATGGCCGAGGCTCTGGCAAACAAAACATTTCGATTAGCAGCAATAAGGTAGCCACTTTTTACATGGGACCAAAACACTGGCGCAAAATGGACATTTTTTATATCACTGCCTACCCCTCCGTGGTTTTATGTATATATATAACATTAAATGGACATTTTTTATATCACTGCCTACCCCTCCGTGGTTTTATGTATATATATAACATTATATTAGTTTACAATAAATACATTCATTTTAATTTTATATTTTTGACCTTTTTTCTAAGACATTTTTGTATAGAAACTCACGTGTTTCATACAAGAATTTGAAAAAACTGTTTTGTCTTAGTACTAACTGTGGCTCTTTTCCGAATTAGTTTTTCCAATATATTTTTTTTTCTAAAAATAACTGCATCACTCGCGGGTATTGTTTACAAATATACATGAAACGTACACAAGGTACTCCCAGACTCAGAGCAACAATTTGTGAATCACACAAAGTGTCGTTCTATGTGTGATTTAAACCCACAAAACTTCAGCACAGTAGAAAATGTCGCGGTGACTGTTTTAACCACTAGACCATCCGTACAGTTATTAATTTTACAAATTTCAATTAAAATTCCATTAAATCTAAGTTCTATCTGTAATTAATTTAGTAATATAGCTCTTATAAAGTAAATAACTTCATAAGAACTGAGACACAAAAGTAAATAGGCTACAAATAATTTACTTGAAAAGTATGTTATAAACAGAGAACTTGCGCCATCTTTTCAGTAAATTATTATGGTTGTATTCAAGAAAAATATAAAAATAACAGTTTTAAAGTAGTAGAGCCACGCTGATTTCAGGACGAAGGTGCCGGCTCGACCGAGGCAGTACTATCCTCTCACTGAAGATCAAATTAAAGCGACAGTATCCATGCTGTCGCGTTTTGATAGTGAGTGCGAGACCGGAGGCCTATTGATGCAGTAGTGACGGTTATCGTGGTAAGTGTGTGAGTCTTAGACTGCTATGATGACTGTCACGCCTTTTACGTCCCCAAGCGGGTCGTGAAAAAGCATCTTACTAGGTCGCCACAGTGTAGGTCACCATACGGCATTGTCTGCATTCGCAATGAGTATAGTGACCACAATTCTTGGATCCTATTCATGCTTTCCATCAGGCAGAGTAGAGTCACTTCGACAGGCTCTCAAAACAGAAAAAAAGAACTTTAATGGTTTTTTCTCACACGGAAAATAACAAAAAATACAATAAGGACTTAGATTATAATACAGAAATCTGTGTGAGAGATTGGTATCTGTACAAGGATGCCCTGTATGACAAATTATCAACCTCATCTTATTCTAGATAACTGGTGCCCAAGTTAGCAACCGCAGTGGTGAGGTGTTATGTGTATGGAGTAAAGAATTAGTACTATGTATTGTGTGTGTGTATGCGTGTGTTTGTGTGCATGCGTGTGTGTCTGTATGCGCCAAGCCTGCGACTAAATATAAAATATGAAACATACAATAGTCACACATAGTGGCACCTACATATTATTGTTTGTTGCCATAATGATGACGTTATCCTAGCCGAGTTCAGCCACAGTGGTCAGTCTCTATGGGGATTGACCAACAACAGAGACGATATTATAGTGGAGAAATGAGTACACAAATACAAACACTATGTGTTCCCTCACTCTCACAAGCTGATGGAGTGGTTATCCAACATGACCGTGGAGGCACAGGTTGGTTCAATATTCACATGAAATACTACTAGAATGACTACTAACATAACAATGATTCGCGTTAAATATCTGAATATAGTGCAGATTAACAATTGTAAATTAAAAAACTTAAAATCTACCTATGTCAAAAGTATTAGCTATATTTTATTTATATAAATAGCTGTGTATATTTTAACAATAAGAGAAAAAATAATTAAAAACATACGCACTCGCAATAAAGACTAGAATAAACTGTTAAACTATAGTTTTACATGACTTTTGGACATTTATGTGACACATATTGTAATTAATACGAATTGTCACACGTCACTCTATTGTGGTGAACTATGCTTCGCAATATGGGCACGGCTCGAGCGCAGTGATGCCACAGCCTAACACAAAACAGCTGTTACTCTGAGTTCACTTGTTGAAAAGCAACGAAAACATTGTTTAGACGCAGAATGATTTATCTTCATCTCTCTTAAATAATCGTTCTGTTGTAACAAAACAGTTATTTACTTAATATTTTGTTTTATTTCTCACTTTAAAAAAAAAAATAACGAACGTTACAGCAGTAAAAATCAGAGCAGTGAGAGTGACGCAGTGGAGGGAAAATATTTAGTGTCAAAAATGACATCTATGTAGAATGCGGGAATTTCTAATATACTTCAGCACGTTCACTCTCCATAGTTTGAAATATAGATACAATAATTGTGTGAACTTTAAGTAGATAACAATGCTTTTATACTTAAAATACATAAGAATTAGTTTCAAACGTATACCGTGTAAAGTTAACATAGCTTGTAAGACGTAGCATGACACGATGATCCACTTCAAAAAGAGATGTGAGGTGTAACAAGAGTTATAACCTATATAATGATCTTTATGCAAAATTGAAAGCAATGTCTTAGTATGAAAATCCTGACCATCTGACATTTTGATTAAAAGCAATTTCAAAATGTACAGACTGAAAAATAACGCTCACAGAATATTGTGTTTGACAACTTCGATTTTAGTAAACTGTAAGAAGTATTTTAGGCTTTTGTTCAGTATTTTAAGAGAGAATTGTATATTTTTTTATTTTGGACTGAATGAAATAGAAAACTAACGAAAACACATAATTCAATTTCTATAATTCATTATTTAGATTCAAATTAAGTAGAACTTGGATTAAAAACATTGACAATCGTACGTTACGTTGATAGGAAACTTTCCTTTCGCCTCTCTGCAATTTGTACGAGTAATTCTGTGAAAAAAGTGAGTAGTGTGTAACAGAAAACGAACATGACGAACACAAACAATGCTACAGTTGACCGTCGGATGTAATAAAGCTTGCAATAGGTGGAAATTAAACCAGTGACCTCGTAATGGCAGTTGATGCAATAACGAGGCGACACGTAGGCTGCTAAAGTACATTGCAGCCATTATTAAAAAAAAATCAACAAAGATAAATTTGTGTACCTAATAGCAAGAGTTTATTATTTTTATTATATGGTAACGGGAAAAAGACGTCTATTGCTGGACATAAAAAAACTCAAAATCGCCTAAATAGCAGTAGAGGTTAGTAGGGCATAGTAATGCTCGCAGTTTCGTTGCATGATCAAATCAGAAATGAGGAGATCTACAAATCCAGTCATCGAGATGCAGAATATATCGAGAGATCATTGTTTTTATTGGCTTATTGATCTATTAGCTAGCAATAATGATTACTATTTCTAAGGACGTGGGTTAAATTTCCAACCAAAAGAAATATTGCGAGACATCATAGACATTTCTTTGAGTGTGGTTTGTCTATAATACTTGTGTGCTTAAAAATATATAGGGTAGGCCAAAAATTCGTTAACATTTGAATCTAACATCCCGCGCAAACGTGTTACAGGAGTTCTTGGGTCCGATGCTACTGGAATTTTATGGTTACAATCGTAATACATGGTTTCAACAAGATGGAGCCACTTGTCACACATCCAATGAGTCCCTGAAGGTGGTCAAAAATATGTTTCCAGAAAAACTGACGAGGCGACATTCCATGGCCTCCCAGAAGTCCAGATCTATCCTCAGCAGACTTCTATTTATGGAGTTATTTGAAGGATTGTGTCTACATTAGTAAAACAAATACACTAGTTCAACTAAAAGAAAAAATCAGTGAAAAGATGTCCGTGATCTCGCGGTCTCTTTCCGACGAGTATTCGAAAATTTCGGTGCTTAGAGTGCAAACTTTGAAACGGTGGTCATTTTGACGATGTAATTTTTAAAAAGTAAATGCCAACTGATTAGCTTTCTTGTACATGAACAATTTTATAATATTTTGAATTGTTTTTTGCATTCGATTTTTTCAAATATTAACTAATTCATGGCCTACCCTATACAGAATATAATCAGAAGTGTGATTATCATGTATAGGCCCTGCCAAATTTCTGATTAGATGGCCTTTTGTAAGAAGTGTTAGGTTATTATAATTATGTTACTACTTCTGTACTAACAAGTTGAAACCAATATAACTTATACAAATCAATGTTGCAACATTCATAGATGACACAGAGAAATGTTTATATTGTATTAAGTTTTTAAGGTTCAAAATAGAATGGCAAAGTTATCAGCTGCCCAGATTTATAAAGAGTCGGTTTTAAGACGAGCATTTGCTATATACGGGCGTACAGAACTCTATCGGGACCTTGATATCTGAGAACTTTTCCTAACTGATAATATTGCCCATTCGAATGATACCAACGTGCGCTACGTTAAGGGTTGAGGATTCTTATGTAATACAGGGGTGGTAATTCTTATCTAAAGTTTATTAATGATATTTTTAATGTACTTTTATTTTTGTTATTTTTATTTAATGTCTTTTTATCGTTATCGTAAAGGTTAGGCCACCGGAATTGTGAACAAGAGGAATGTATTCTATCTACTATCTAGTGCACTAACGATTTTATTCAACTCTTAGCTTAACCAGTAGAATAAAGAATAATCCCTGATACTCATATTTTTTATTTAAAAAAACATATATGCGACTAGAATAAAGCATAATAGCACAATTAGTGAAGCAGCTTGCGACCAGAGATTAAGGTGAAATGTACCTTTTCATGTTGTTTATGGGGTAAGTTATACTTACGTGTGTTCTCTGCCACTTTTGACATAATAACTTGAGAATTACATTCCCTTTTTTTTTAACATGTGGAAACCCCCTCGGGCCGTCATCCCATCGGGGTTCACGGCGGGGTGGTGTGTCGGAATCGGATCGACTAAAGCCACACGGTGTGCCACTCTGCGTCTGAGAAAACATTCCCTACACTGGGGTGAAGCAAGCAACAGTCAAACTTAGTTGGTTTTAATTCACTATCTGAATGGATTGTCTTTGGTTTCTGACGTAGTCTCTCGATAGAGTTTTTTTAACAAAAACGAGTTTTATTTCTAATTCTTTTTACAATTTTTTTTAAGAACCCACTCAGGCGATAGAATTTACTTTCATCACTGGAAATTCTTTTTTGAACAATCAGTGTAAGTATGTAGCCGTGTAGAGCTCGTAGCTTGGAGTGGCTACGCTTCATAATTTTTCATAGCACGCGTAGCAGAGCCCGGCTACGCACGCGTAGCAAGACGTGCTACGCACTCATATTAACTGAAAAATGAGTTTCAATTACTGAAGAATTTTATTTCAAATAACATTTTAATGTTAAACTAGTTTCTGTAGGAGCTCGTGGCTAAGTGATTATCGAATAGGTTAACATATTGCATAATTGAGCATTCCTAGCCAGGTCTGGCCATGGCGGGGTGACCATTTCTAACACATTGAGACTCCTCCGTGCCTTTGTGAGCATGTTAAGCCGTCGATTCCCGTTGCAATACGAATATCTGTTTCAATCGTTACGGATAGTTGAAGTCCTAAAAATCAACAGTCTTTCTACAGAGTTCCGAGATTTGTTTAATACTTGGATTGTAGAGGTCTGATAGCAGTCGCGAAAGAAATAGAATTTCAGCTGTTTCGTAGTAGACTTAAAGACGACTCCAATCTAATTAAGCAAAGAGTCGGAGGAAGATTTTATTGTTATAGAGTAAATGAGTAATCAACTGCATCAGTGTGCTCCTGAGTTGTGCCCTGTACTGACGCGATTTTTTGCGCTTTCCTACCGTAAAAGGCAAGTGCCGTCTTCGTGGAAGACTGCCCATGTGCATCCAGTGCCAAAAAAGGGTTATAGATCGGACCCATCGAATTACAGGCCTATAGCTATAACTTCCCTTCTCTCTAAGGTGATGGAGCGTGTAATCAACACACGACTCCTCAGTTACCTAGAGGAGCACGATTTGATCAGCGACCTCCAGTATGGTTTCCGCCGCGGTCGCTCGACTGGTGATCTTCTAGTGTATCTCACTCACCGGTGGGCTTCAGCCATTGAGAGTAAAGGTGAGGCTTTGGCAGTTAGCCTGAATATAGCAAAGGCGTTCGATCGGGTCTGGCACAGGGGTCTTCTATCGAAGATACCATCCTACAGCCTGCCCGTGGGTTTGTGCAAGTGGGTGGCTAGCTTTTTGTCCGGCAGACGCATAAAAGCCGTCGTTGACGGTAGCTGCTCCGAAAGCATGGACATAAACGATAAATTAGACCGTCTTCTTAATAACTGCATTCGATTCGTTTATAATCTCCGTAAATATGACCATGTATCCTCTTTCCGTTCGCAGCTCAACTGGCTACCAACTCGTCTGCGCCGAAAATTACGCGCGCTCTCTGTCCTATACTCTATGCTCAATAACCCATCTTCGCCAACATATTTAAAGTGCTATTTCCAACTCATATGTAGCAATCACGACAGAAAGCTTCGGTCCTCTAACAATCTTCTCCTTCGTTGCCCCTCCCATACATCTGAGTTTGTTGGCTCATCTTTTTTTGTGCAGTCTGTTCTTCTCTGGAATGAGCTTCTCCTCGAAGTCAGGATGGCTACCAACGCTTTTTCTTTCAAAAAAAAAGTGAAGCGGTGTTTACTGGAGCACCTGTCAGAATCCACCAATACATGATTATCATCTTATACTTGTTATGATATTTATTTGTGTATGTATGTATGTATATAGATATATATCAACTTAAGTATGTATATGTATGTATTTACGTATTTATATAAATTTTAGTATATGATAAGTTTGTACATATATGTTTACTTCTGTTATTCAACATCACCTGAAACGCACCTACCTACTTCCTATTTTCTCTGCATCACCCAAAAGTCGACTGGTAGAGAATGCCTTAGGCATTAAGTCCGCCTATGTACGTAAAGTGCATGATGTATAATAAATAAATAAATAAATAAATAAATAAATAAATAAGTAAACGCTGGTGTCCCGCAAGGCTCCGTGCTATCTCCAATGCTGTTCTTGCTGCATATCAATATTATGCTGTCCACGGATGGTATCCATTGTTATGTGGATGACAGTACTGGAGATGCATATTACACGGGCCGAGCTAACATCCCTCGTACCGTTGTAGTAGAAAGTCGCGAACAACTTGTGTCTCGAATCGAGAGCACCTTACACAGAGTCTCCGATTGGGGTCGGGATAACCTGGTCCAATTTAACCCCTTTAAGACACAAGTCTGTGCGTTTACCGCTAAGAAAACCCCGTTCACCGTGGTTCCACAATTCTAGAATACACCCCTTACTCTACCCTTACCCACTCCTCGGTGTCGACATCTCCAGTGACGTCCAATTTCGAGCTCATTTGGAAGGGAAGGTCAGACTGGCATCAAAAAAGCTTGGTGTTCTGCATAGAGCGAAGCGATACTTTACACCGGCACAAAGGCTACTACTTTACAAAGCACAAGTTCGACCTCACATGGAGTATTGCTGTCATCTCTGGGCGGGAGCACCGAAGTACCAGCTTGAGCCTTTCAATTCAGTTCAGAGACGTGCTGTGAGAATAGTCGACGATCCTGATCTCACAGATGGTATCGAGCCGTCTTAGGAGAGACTTTGCCTCCTTGTGTGTGCTCTAACGTCTCTACAATGGGCTGTGTTCTGAAGAATTGTTTGATATGATGCCCACAGCCACTTTCTACCATCGCACCGCTCGCCATCGTCAGGGAGCTCATCCACATACATTGGCACCTAAATGGTCGCGCACAGTGCAGTTTCAGAGAAATTTTCTCCCGCGAACAATCCCGTTATGGAATGAGCTCCCTGCCGAGGTTTTCCCTGGGAACTACAGTATGGGACTCTTCAAGAAGGGGGTAAATAGGTTTTTAAAGGGTCGGCAACGTGCACGTAATGCCCCTGGTGCCGCAGGCGTCCATAGGCTGTGGTAACCGCTTACCATCAGGCGGGCCGCATGCTTGTTTGCCACCGTCGGGGTATAAAAAAAAATCTCTTCATGAAAAATGACTACGTTGTTGACTGCTATAGTTATTAATTTACTATGGAACTCTTGACGTATACTCGGCTATTTCTTTGTTTTAAATATATTTTTTTTAAATAAACACTGAGGTGTTTCGATTAAATCACTTAACTTTTCATAGGAAAATGAAATATTGTATTTGAATCAAAATACATTTGTAATAGCTGTAAGTCCTTTTCAGAGAAATTTTCTGTGAAAATAAATTAAATTTTCTTGAAAAAGACTTAAAGTCTAAATCTCTGAGAAAATACCCCAAGCAATTTTGGTATATAGTTTTCTATTTTAATTAATAAATTATTTAATAAAAACCTTGAGTACGACGTTCTATTAAGGGTTGATAGCACAGCCTCTGTTTAGTTTGGGATCAGAAAGCTTTAGTAAGGTGTTTCAAGTTACTGTAATTATTAAGTAAATCTTTCTTCGTACCTTGTCCTCAAACTAGATTCGGTCGTATTTAAGTCTATTGCTTGACTTGTCTATTGCTAGGCTTGACTTTAATTTTGTTCATGGAGCAACTGCCACCAAACCTCCATAACCCAAGTAAATAGAAGTAGATATCGAAGTTCTGTAAAACGAATGTCTTTTTTTTATAGTTACCTACCAAACTGACTCTATATACTTCTTGAGGTTTCAACTTCTCGTAACGATTGCTAAAGATGTTACTTAACGTGCTTTCTTGACTTCACAATATGTTACCTTACGTGGTTACCATGAAGCCACAAGCCTCTACATTTTTTATTTAGAGTTTTTATTAAGCATATTTTTAGAATTTTATTATCTTTCATAACATAACCGACATTATATTGATTTTGCTGGAAATTTTTCTTTTTTGACAATCCAAACAGGTAAATCTTTCTTGAACTCTTACCTTTCACATTCGAAGCGAAACTTCGATCTAGTTTTATACCTTTTGTTACAGAACGAACGTAGTCACGTGCAAAATAGATCGTATTTCTAAATGTTCGTTTCTTTCGATTGAATGGTTGTTTTTTGATTCTGTGAGCGTACGGCGGAGGCGATCGTGCAGCTAACGGGGAGTTGCAGTTCGCGAGATTACTTGATTCCAATTGGTCGATAGTTCGTTTATCTTGATAGTAAACAAGGAAGAAATACTTTTTCTATGGTATATGAGGTTAATGAACTGACTGTTCGCGTAATTGTAAGTGAGTATCGCCGCCTATGGACACTTACAACAAGAGAATTACAAATCTGTTGCTTCTTTTTCGATCAACTGCCCCCACAGAACGGTAGTTACTCTTAGCACTACTAGTTATTCCACCGGTAAGGCTAAGTGTATTGTCATTTACACTTAACCAGTAGGAGTCATACGATAAGTATGATAAGTACCTATCTTTTTTTCCGAAAATTCCAAAGGAATCTAATTCAAAAAATCCAAAAGTTATGCCTTATTTCAAAATTTTGGATCACTTTTTGAACCTGTTTTTTTCAACCAGTAGACCGTAGTCCGAACGATAGGTAGAAATTTACGTAACATTATACTAATCGGTAGGATTAACTCGTAGGGCTAAGACTAATTGCTAAAATAATATTTATACATATTCCTGCCGGTAGGTATACAAATAAACAAAATAACACTTAACCCTACCGGTGAGGATAACTAGTAGAACTGAATGTAACTACCACCATATAATCGGGCGTAGGTAAGTACTTTTTCTAAGTTAGCCAGTATTTGTAGCCGACTTCAAAAAGCAGAAAGTTCTATATCCGTTGTATATATTTGAATAACCGATAAACAAAAACTTTGAAACGAATTCTAATATGTAAGATTTATTAATAACCTAGCTAAATACATTCTAAAACAATGAAACTAGGTCAGATTGTGGATATCTATCTTCCAGATGTGATCCGGATTCATAACTCTTAAGTATATTATAATACCCTTACATACAAATGTAGGATGTTGTCCCTTATTCCCCAAAATGAAAGAAGAATTATTAACTTAGTCCCTTTTTGAATTGACTCAAAATTAGACCCCTTTGTTATTAACTCGTAAATTGTTACACCGAAATTGAGGCATCGTATATCAAAAGGTTATAATGAAAAATCAACATATTTTCGTATTGTGTAATAAATTGACGCCGTTCGGGTAGAGATAATAACACATGTATATTAAAATATTCATATTTTGTTTTTGTTCTCAAACCGCCAAAACCAGAACCTATATTTGTCACGGGAGTCATTGATATAACGAAATTAAAGAAAAAGACAGTTAAAATAATGCCTGGTGACGTAGATATGTACAAAAATATAAAAGTCAACTTTACAGAGAGTAATGTTAGCCATTACACATACAAACTTAAAAGCGAAAGAGCTCATAGGGTAGTATTACGTGGTTTACACTCATCAGATACAGATCTTAATAAAAAACAAGTTTGAGAACTTGAACATGAAGTATGACACATCACAAATGTAAAACACAAACATAAAAAACAACCACTACCCTTATTTTACATAGATCTTGAAGCCAAATATAACAACAAAGAAACCTTTAAAATCAAGAGAATAAATTACGTAAAAGTTTCAGTTGAAGAGCCATATATAAAGTTAGATATTTAGCAGTGTTAAAGACGTCAAAGATTCAGACATGTAAGAAACCAATGCCTACACACAAAATAAAATACAAGAAATGGCAAAAAAAAAAATAAAAATAAAAGAAACGTACCACAGAATCAATATCGCGAAAACCAAAGACAAACTATAGAAGAAAATCATGAAAGTAAAAACACAACATCCGACAAAGCAAGAAACACAGCTGGATCGTTAATCGAAGTAATATAACTTCGGGTAAGTACTAAACAACATGTTCAACAATTTCTGAACATTATAAACATAATGAACATAATAATTTGACCAATCGTATCATTCAATTAATCACAAGCCTTATATGGTAAAGCACTCCTAAATCTTAAAATAATCACCTGGACTGCCAACGGACGGACAGAACGTCAACAAGAACTTGAACTCTTCTTGAAACCTGAAAGAGTTGACGTAGCTCTAATCTCAGAAGCAAAGCTCACACTAAAAACTCATTTTCGACTTAAAATTACACGGTGTACGCTAAAAACCACCTTTCTTGTAATTCACATGAAGGAATTCTTTTTGAAAACTGAAAACATTGGGAAAACAGAACTGAAAATATTCAAACAACTTTGGTTAGGATCCAGGATAACAATACAGAAACAAAGGTGACTGCTATTTACTGTCCACCTAGGCATGTTATCACATGTCATGAGTTCAAGATTTACTTCAATACACTAGGGAACAGATTTATCTTTAGTGGAGATTGGACCGTGAAACAGGCATTCTGGGGTTGCAGAATAACCACGCCACGTGGTCAACCACTTGATGTGGTTGCAAAGACAACCTTAACCTTCATTCTGCTTCACATGCTGTTCCTTAAATACTGGCCTGGAGATCCACAAAAGAGTTAAGACTTATTGAATTTTCATCACCAAAAATATTCCGCTCAGACATATAAACGTAGAAGAGTATCGTCACAATATACATCAGTAAATTGAAAGGCATAGGTACACACACAGGGAAGTTAAAACGACGTAGTGTCTACACTTATCGTGAGATTTGGCGACATCAGATGAAAGGAATTCATAGAAATTCTCTCTGAATAACAAAACATAGATCGAGATACCTCGTCCGAATGTGTTAACACAGATTGCCAAGTCACAGAAATTATAAAAAAAAGTTTTTCATGTTTCTAAGTTAAGGTAGAATAATGTTAAATACTCATATTTCAGAAATAAGAAAAGTACGTGGCAAGGAGAATAAATCAATTTGTGACCAGATAATCGTGTCTACGGTACACATGATTATTTAATGACAAATAAGACAAAGTCTGTGTAACTAGACTGCTGGTAACTACAATTTATAAAAGAGATGTGGATCACTTAAGCTAAAATTAAAATAAAACAATATCCAACAATCCTAGATATATTCTACATAAATAAAAATGCAAATAATACTCTTGTAATAAACTTTACTTTTTAACTTTCAATTAAACAATAAATAAATATTTCGGACATTTGACACAGTTCCATCTAGTTTTAAACTAAGCAGAGCTTGTACTATGATAACTAGACTGGCTGATAAAAGATTGATATAGTTTTCTTTGTAAATACATACATTTTAAATATAGAAAACACCCTAACTCCGAAATAAATATTTGCAGAACATATAATCATTGGTTCATCATATAATCGAAACGGAGACCTCAGCACAGATGATAGTGATGAAGCACTCCTAGCCGCTCTCGGCCATGGTGGCCAGTCTCAACAGAGACCAGCCAGATACAGAGGATATTATAGTGCAAAAGTGTGTACGCAAACACAGGTGCACTCTTTGTTCCCTCAGAATCCGACGTGAATGTTACAGACACGACTGGTGAGAGATCACTCGCAGAGCGATGGCTTTACGTGTTTCCCGAGGCACGGGGATTAAGACTCCAACTTCCAAAATCTGGGCGGTTATTAATTTTTTTTCTAAACAGAAAAACTCAATAAAAATTTTAACCCAAGGCGGGAACTGAACCCGAGACAACTAACTACTAACGACTAACTAATACATTACACTTCACAGAATACATTACATCACATCACATACATGACTATAAATAAATTATTACGAAGCAACACAGAACAAATGACCCTGCTCAGTATAACATTGTCTATCCAGTGTAGGTATCGAATCCACGAACTCTGGCATTTCAATTAGGATCACTAACCACTAGACCGACAGGCTATTAAGTAGTAAATGGGCTTTCTGTTCTATCTCTTTATCGCTATCATTTGTGTTTTTCTAAAATTATTTCTTTATGATACTGGAAAATGTTGGCAGTAAAACAATAATATGCTATTAGTATGTACCGTTGAATAAACGATTTTCTATTAAACGTTCTGGTAGACTTAATTTGTACTATTTTTTAGGAGTATAAATGAAGAGTTGAGAATGGGCTAGACAGCGATTGCGTAATAAATATTAAATACACTTAAATTACCACTTTACCTTGGGAGTGCTTCGACACACACTAGCCACTTAGACTGGAATACTGCACTGTTGACCAGGCTTAAGCGATCGCTACGCCACTCGCTACTGCGCTGAGTGTTGTGGTTTCAAACCTCACATAAGACAACACTTTGTGTGTTCTAAAAATTGTTGTTCTAAGTCTGACTGTTCTTTGTGTCCGTTTCTTGTATGTTTGTAAATTGCCCCGTGGCACAGGATTTATTCCTACTGCGGGCGTTGTCTTTTATATATAAAAAAAAAATACAAAAAATGCCATAGCCTCAATGAAACGTCTTTCACTGTTCAATACTAGGAGTGAAAGATGTTATCAACCCGCGACTCTAGGTGAAGAGATTAAAAGGGCAGCGACATGCTTTTAACTTGTAAGTTGTACCTGCCGAAGGGCTACAGTAATTACCAGACATACCATGAGTATTCGACAACTATTCGATATTTTGCTATGTTTTTTCACAATTCGGTATTCGACTGATTAATTTTCAATATTTGACCGAACAACGAAACGGAATATAACTGACATTTTTTTTTAATTTACTAATGACTTATTATATGAATACTTAAATCTGCCAGTGGTAAATGGCTGTATGTATATACAGGATATATGTTTGTCTTCTTCGGCTAAAAGATTCGCCGAATATTCGTCATTCGGTCAAATCATTTTTCATAACAAATCTAGTAATAAAATACCATCAACTAACCGGTCTGCACTATTGTCTCTGATACCATCAAAAAATAACTGACATTTCGATCACATTTTAATGGCCACGATGACAATGAATTCGGTAATGTCAGCCTGCGAACGCTGGAAAACTAAGATATCACACACCGGTACATATGTTATATATCACGTGTAATTGCATCTACGTGATCATTTTTGTATATATATACGTAGCTTTAGGTACCACGTAACACTAAGATACAATTAATTAAATACACACCCAGTTTTTTCTTAGCCTTTCACCCTAATGTACAAAACACATTTTGCAAAGATTTTATTAAAATAAAGTGACTAAAGTAGAGCTTAACATTACATAAAGTATTTTTCTGGTAAAAAATGTGTATAGGACATGGTTATATGGCAAGGTGTCGTTTTCATATAGCCTAATGCAATAAACCATTTGCGTACCTGAATTCAGACACGAATTTTCATAAACATTTTCTACATGTCAAAGAGAATATTAAATCCTGGTATATATAGGTAAATAGGTGAGTTAATATTTCGGTGGATTTATTAAAACACAGGGTAGTACTTGTAACGCTTTTGTTAGTGGATTTGACTTGTATCTACTGAGATAAAAGAGCTTTGGTCCATACATTTTTAATGAGCCATAACATTAGCCAAAAGTAATGTTACTGTACAGTGCCATCTAGTGAAGAGTAATGAATGTTTTCACTATGTTTGACTGTTTTTATCATATAATATCAGTCGTTAGCGGTCATTTAGCATTTGTCTAGAGTATCTAATACTGTCGGAGGATGACTTACTTTGTGGAAGAAAAAATTCAACTCATAAATAAAGTTATGGTATGGTACAGCATGTGCTCTAGCACTTTCGCGTTGTTAAGTCGAAAGTGAGTTTAATGAATCATCGTGTTTACGACCAATAAACAATTGTAATCAGGTAGTTCATAAATCTATGTGGAACATTACTAACTACTCGATAGATGGCGTGCACGTCGAGTTACATCGCGATATAGTTTGGTTCAACCTAGTATAATTTAATGTATTGAAATTTGTAAAACAACAAGATCAATAAACCAGAGTTAGATCAGATTACAGACGGTGTTTTTGTTATTTAACAACCTTCTAGTAAATCTCATTAGGGCAGGAGTTCAACATTAGCTTAGCTAGCTAACACAATGAGAATATGTACTCGTAGCAATATAGCAACTCTTTTCACGTCAATTTGATTACATTTTTGTGTTTTGGGTTTCGTAATTGTAATTTGTAGTTTTGCTTTGTCTGCCCATATCACGAGAGTCACCAATGCGTAATAGGGAGGGCGGGCTGCAGTGAAAAGTATCGGAAGATTTGCTTAACACTTAATTGATTTTCTGAATGATAGTATAAAATATTTAGCACCTCGACTTTTATTTGAGGGGTTTTTTTTCTATATGAAGAGCCTGCCAAAGTGACTCTATTCAGCCTGACGAAAAGCATGAATAGAATCCAAAGAGTTATAGTCACCATACTCATTGCAAATGTAGACAATGCAGTGTGGTGGGCCACACTATTGCGGCCTAGTCAGATGCTTTTTCACGCCACGCTTCAGGACGTAAAAGGCATGTCACCCCTGCATCAATGGGCCTCCGGTCTCGCACTCACCAACGAAACACGAAAGCACGGATGCTGGTGCTTTAGGTTGGTCTTCTGTGGGAGGGTAGTACTGCCCCGATCGAGCCAACCCGTTCGTGCTGAAATCAGCGTGGTTCTACTACCTTGATATAGTATCGGTCTACTCTACTCTATACAAAGGAACCACTTAAATAATAATTATATGTTTTTAACGCTGTAGAGTGTTGAAACGTTGGTTCAGAATAATTTTTGCAAATTTTATGTTTGAGCACGTACCTAAATGTTTTCGTGTTATTTGATCGACTTATAACGTGATTATACAGAGACGGTATGTACTTAGTATTAAAATTTATTCTGAATGATCAGACTTGCTTTAAGAGCATACGTTCAATTTTTATAAGATTAAGAAAAATGTAGTTTTATTTAAAAAATCTTTAGATTTTGAGGGCAAGAATTCGTTAATATTTGAATCTAATATCCCACACAAACGTGCTACGGGAGTTCTTGGGACCGATGCTACTGGAATTTGTTGGTTACAATCGTAACATATGATTTCAACACGATAGAGCTACTTATCACACATCCAATCAGTCCCTACCGTGGTCAAAGACACGTTGCCGAAAAAGCTGATTTCCAGACGAGGCGACATTCCCTGACCACTCAGAAGTCCAGATCTATCCCCAGCAGACTTCTTTTCATGGGGTTATTTGAAGAATCGTCTCTAAATTAATACAAAAAAAAAATAACGAAGAGATTTCAGTGATCTCGCGGTCTCTTTGGCGACGAGTATTCGAAAATTTCGGTGCTCGCTTAGAAGAGTGCAACGGTCGAAACGGTGGTTATTTAGACTATGTAATTTTTCAACAATAAATTCTCAGTAATTAAATTTCTTGTAAATAAACAATTTTTATAATATAACAAATAGTTTTATTATAGAATTTTTTCAAATGTTGACTAATTCGTAGTCCACCCTATACATTAAAATTAATTTGTAAGTTATGATAGAACTAAGTTTTGCCTGCGGCTTTGCATGTGTGGTTGTTGATTATCGCGGTAAAAAGTAACCTATTATTACTCGATGATAACTTTCTATTATAGAAATAATTTTAGATTATTTGAAAGCTTAACAAAAGCTTATTGAACATCAAAACTACTTTCACGCTTTTATTTGCTTCACATGTATGTATGTTGGTTTAAAATAGACTTTTTGAAAACTATTTTTTTTTGACTGCCTCGGTGATGCAGTGGTAGCGTATGCAACTGCTGTACTTCGGTCTCGAGTTCGAATCTCGGATCGCACCAAATGTTTGTAAGATCTGCAAATATTTGTTTCGAAGTTTTCTATATATAAATGTGTGTATTTATAAAAAAGTATAGTATTTATATCAGCTGTCTAGCACTCATTGTGGCGTTGTGTGTCAGATGTCCGAAATATTATATGTTATTATTATTATGTTAATATGGAGGCATAAGACTTGTAACCCACTGGTAAGTGGCTCTAGCGTCCTCCATAGACTCTTGTAACTCAATAGACACAAGTACGCTTACTGTCCTTGAGTGTCCCATTCTACTAGAACCCTGTGGGTTAAGGTTCTGGAAACCTCATTCGCTTTTGAAAAATAGCAAAGTGTAATCTGTTGTCATTCACGTAATGGACAGTTTACCTACTGCCATCAACCCACTTTGAGAATAAAAGACAGCTAAATTGGTACCTCACTTTCGGTGTTTTACGTGACGAGTTTAATCTTATTGCGTATTCAAAACGACGAATGTCGATAAACGAGTAATTAGCGCAGTACTTTGTAAGTTCATTTAGAAACAATACCGTGTTTGGTTCATGAGCTTAAATGGTAATATTAAGAGCGTTATTTTACGAAGTCTGAACTGTTTTACAATTTGTTTGTGATGACTTTCATATACAATGCTAAAAAAACATATTTCAGTGTTATCTAACTAAATTGGTTACCTTTTCTTTTTGATCCAAGTCACTCTTAACTATTTAAGTTAGTTAGTTTTAGTTATCTTAGTTACTTTTGAAATGTATTACTGTTTGAGTTGTTTTGCGTTTACACTCTTGGATGAATTAATTATGTTTTCTGTTAAAAAAATTAATGTTTTTAAAAATATAGGTATAATATGGGAACTACTATATGATTTTAAGTGACTCCCTTCAAACATGTACAGTTGCGAGTCCAGAGTATACTCAAATATGGGGGAGGGAATACCTCACTCGGTAAAAAGCAAGAGGAGAATTGCTTAAAAGTGGATTTCTGGAAGGTCGTGGTATCACTTTGGTCAAGCCACTGTATTGTGCTGCATCATGGATCTTCCACAGTAACTTGGTGGTTACATTACTTTTATAAAAATAAAACTGAACTAAAGTCGGTCTATCAGTTTAGGAACTCTGATCACATAGAAGTACACACTAAGCTTGTGAATATTTTGCTTCGGGGTTAGTAAAACAAACTTATTACATTTCTAATAACCAGAAATACGTTTAATCAGGGTAAAGTATTCCCATTGGAGCATTTTTGGTATAAACTAAAGGAAAATTCGGGGCAAAACAACCCCTTCGCCAAACAGAACTTGAAAATGTTTTGTTTAATAATTTGTTTGCGAGTTTTCCCCTAAAAAGGGTTATCAGAATAACGTAGGTATTTTTAAATTTAATATTAACGAGGTAAGTTTTTTTATTATGGAGTTATTCGGAAGTGACTCTTTGATTTCTAGTTCTTAGGGGTTCGTTTTGTATTATGAATATAAATTGGGTGATTGTTTGTTTATTCTTTATATAACACAAATATAATCGAAAAACTTATAATTGGTTTGTATAAGTACAAAGTCGATGTTCTGTATGGCTGTCTCTAGTTACGAACTTATCGGTTTATCATATTTTGTCTGGTCTGTGTGAAGGAATGAGTGTCATGTCTCTCCAAGAGAAAGGGAGAATTCTCTGACCAGGTCAGGTGATCATACCTGTACGACCACGGCCCAATGGTTGACCTCGGACAGTTGTATATATATCGGGATATATGCTATAGGATTAATAGTTGCTCTGTAGTTCGGTGTGTCTTCGATAGAGGGACGCTTGACGATAGCGATAAATGACGTATGTTGCCATGGTCTGACAGTGTGTCTGTTTTAAGGGGGGTTTCTTACTTAATAAGGGGCAAACGAGCGGTAATAGTTACTTACCACAGTCGGTAACACGTCTACTGGTTTAATTTCCTAAACCGTTTAAAAATCTAATCAATTCTCTTCTAATCATTGAAGTAAATTTTGAGTTACCGATGTTTTTTTTTCATATATAAGTAAAACGCACAAGCTATTTCCAGTTTCGATTTAGGTAAGTGACTCGTGTACCCAAAACGTGTTGTAAAAAGACTCAAAAAGTAATTTTCTGCCTCAATCTCAAAGAATAAAGTACATAAAACTATTCTCAAGAGATTCTATAGCAGTTCCAATCGGTTTTCAACATATTAGTCGCATACAGGCTCTGTTTATACGGCTTGGCTTTACTTTAATAACTTCGAAACTACATGTAGGTACATAATAATGGCTTGGTTGGGACTTGAACCTGGTAGCAATGGGGTTTCCTTATATTGTTTACAAATATTTCGAGAGAAAGTTTGATTAAAAACGTACGAATCAAATAGAATGGGTGACGCACCTTATAGAATGGTATTAGAAATTAACCAGTGTTTCAAAGATTTATTAGATTATTTATTAACCGAAGGCCCATTGATGCAGGGGTGGCAGTTGTCGTAGTATGTGCAATATAATGCTACGATGACTGTCATGCCTTTTACGTCCCTAAGTGAGACGTAAAAAAGCATCTTAATAGGCCGCCATAGTGTGGGTCACCACACATTCACAATGACTATGGTGACTACAACTTTTGGGTTGTATTCATGCTTTCCATCAGGCAGAGTAGAGACACTTTGGCAGGCTGTCAAATAAAAAAAATACTTTTATTAGCTTTACACATCTTACACATGGCAGTCTGATCAAAAGCTAGCCAGAGACTGTGCAGTAGTTATCAAATTTCTGATTAATATACTAAAATATTTCTAAATACACAGATATTACAGATTAATTTCACCCAGATATAGAACAAGTAATCGTTCTGAACACATAATTATTCTAGATGGGAATCGATCTCATGACACGTTCAGAAAAAGCAGATTCTATTTTTTTACGTATAGAAATTCCCTCGGGCCGTCACCCCACCGGGGCTTGCGGCGGGGTGGCGTGTCGGAATCGGACCGACTAAAATCACTGGGTGTACCACTACCACCTAGCCACGTACGTACGTACGTATCTCATAGCCTAGCCTACTAAGAACAGGCTCGTCAAAATCGTAGTATAGAGTAAACACTATCGCCGTGCTCGAAGGTAACGAATTTACCTGGATATAAGGAAATATGATCTGTACTGTTTAATTTCAATTCATTATGCTCATTTTATATAAAAGTTTATAAAAATAAACTTATACATTCAATATTAAATCTTAATTTTGTTTGTTCGGACATCAAACGATTCCGGGAATCCTGAAAATTAATTTATCCTTTATAAACGTGAAAAAGTTGCTCAAAGGAAATAAGGAAAATCATCCTCTATGGTTATTAAAAGATTTCAATTTTAGAGATTAACTTTCTCTTTTGTTAATTATTTGACATTGTTTTCCTGGAGAATTAAACATTATTAAATAATCAACTGACCCGGCAAATGTCGTTCTGCCACATAAAGCATCTAATAAATTGAATGTAAGTAAAATAAAATCGTAATTTAAAAAAATGATGGAACAATCTTCAGCCGGTTATCGATGAGTTCGCAGGGCGGCAGCACGAGATCCTTTCCTTCCAACTGATTGTTTCGGCACTCGGTCGCTAGGAGGGAATTGAGTCCCATCTGTCACTATTACGACTGCATTGAGGACTTGGTTCAGCACACGTTAGCGGTTTGTTCCACCTGGGCGGTGCAGCGTGGGGCCCTCACTTCAATTATAGGAGGAGATCTCTTGCTACGTGCCGTCATGCGCTCTACGCGGCCTTCTCTCAAAACCTGATTTCGCAGGAGGCTGCGGAGAAGGCTCAGAAGGACGATCTCCACTCAGATCCAATTCGTCACCGGCGAACCAAGTGACGTAGACGCACTTACCAGTGCCTCGTGCCATCGTGAGTATGGCCACGGATAGACGGGACGAATTTTCCTCTTCAACCGCTACGGTGGCCAGCCGCGAGGAGGCAACTTCAGCATGTGCGAGGAGGGGTGTAGATGTTGTAATAACAGCTGTTAGATATTTATACATTAGATCCCTAAAAATATGTTTACATCCGAAATTATATCATATATTAGTTATGACTTTTTAACTGCGACCCTCATCCTTGTCACAGCTGGTTACATTTGTGAGTCTAGTCACGTCTAGAAATTCTGAAATTATAACATCGGTTACGATATTATTTACATAATTTCCATTTATATTATTTTTTTAATCCTACCATCATAAAATTAAACATTAGCAATAATATTGAAAATCAATAAATAATAAATTATGTTATTGTTTAAAATTCAAATTGCTCATTTTAGTACATAGAAATGTTAGGTCTTAAAATGTAACGTCAAGATACATACTTTGAATCATCTCTTGGTACACTTCGTCCCTATGTGACGTAGCTTATGGATGGCCCTTTACGAGGACATTAAAGTGCCTTAAGATTGAAATTAAAGATAATCGTAAAACAAAACGTCTTATATTAAAATGAATTCGTTTCTTCTTCTTAAAGTACGTCTAATTATAGAAATTAGAATTGAACGATTCTCTTAATTCTGTTTTATATATGAGACCAAGTTAATCACCTTCTTTCTAATTAGCTGGACCTGGCTCCAACTACCAGGAGAGTAGGATGCGGTAGGAGCTGTTTTGTTCTAATTAATCCCGTCTCAGAAACTGCCAAGCAAATTTCAATCTTAATGCTATACATCAAAGGTAAAAAGTTACGCAACATCAATTATTTAACAACGAAAGACTCCATTACCACCCGTGTCAAGTCCATTTTAATAAGATCTCTCTCGACCTTTACACTGTTTTCTAAGCGGAGGCAATTGTGTTTATTTTTATTCTTTCTTCAGATCTGGTTAAGCTGGCCTTCGGGGAGGTAATCAGCAAAGGAATTAGTCTTTATAGGGGCGCTCGTTTTATGATATAATCGTGTCGGGTGTGTTTTTTGGTCACGGGGGAATTCTAAGTCGATTAAATGTGTGAAAACAACTTTATCCCTAATCGACACGAAATTATATCAAGGAGAGGCGAATTAAATGACACGTGATTTAATTTTTGACCGTTATGGGTTAATTTTATTTTGTTGTGTAACGTGACGGGGGCAATTAAATAAACAGATTGATGTAAAAGAGTTTACGTCATTGTTATAACTTTGTGACAAACACCATGTTAATGTATTTGAATAATAAATACACGTAATTTGTCATACAGGGCATCCTCGTGCAAATACCAGTGTCTGACATAGATTTCTATATTACATACATTGTTTACAAGCGACATAAACATAGTTTGTCGATCGATCGATAGATGGCGTGTATCGTATTTTCTGAATCGCGATATATTTTGTTTCGCATGGCGGGTTAAATACACCAGATATTTAATGTTTGTAAACAAAAAAACCTTTCAAGGCACATGTGCTGGTTGCTATATTTGTGTGAAATATACAGTAAAGTGCGATGCGGTGGTTTTATTCGAATCACCCCGTGACGCGACAGTGGTGACAAGGAGCGCCCTGCGTACATACATATAGGCATTTTAGATAACTTAAGTTCTTATTGTTTTTTTGTTATTTTCCTTGTGAGAGAAAAATATTTAGTTACTTTTTTCTATTTTGAGAGCCTGATGGAAAGCATGAATAAAATTCAAGGGTTGTGGTCACTATTCTCACTGTCATCAACAACCTTTTACAGTCCACTGCTGGACATAGGCCTCTCCTTAGCAAGGAGGTTTTGCTTACTATACCATGCTGGCTAGACGGATTGGAATAGGGTTTGTTTGAAGTTTTCCTTTTCTTTGTAATGATGTTGTCTTGAATATTTGGTTCCCTTAGTCGCCTTTTACAACACCCACGGGATAAATAGGGGTGGTAACACTGTGTATTCTTAATCTGCAACCACTCGGATAATTCTTAGTGTGAATGTAGACAATGCAGTATGGTGACACACTACGGCGGCCTAGTGAGATGATTTTTTGCGGTCAGTTTGGGGACGTAAAAGGTATGACAGTCATCGTGGCAGTTTAAGGTTCATACACTTATCATGATAACAGTGAGCCCTGCTTCAATAGGCGATTGTTCGTGATTATCTTTTCATTGGATATTATGTTTAAAAAGCTATAGAAATTGTAGATAAAGTTTATCTAGTATATCTAATAAACAAGTAACTTTCTTATAAAAGGAAAGATAGTTATTATAAGAGTATCAAAGGGTTATCTTTGAAATCAATAAGGGAACACCGTGGCTGATAATGATGAATTTTAAATAAATATATAATAAAAATGATTATTATTATTACTAGGTAGTAGAGCCATGCTGATTTCAGCTCGAGCGGGGCAGTACTACCCTCCCACAGAAGACCAACCTAAAGCGCCAGTATCCATGTTGCCGTGTTTCGTTGGTGAGTGTGAGACAGGAGGCTCATTGACGCAGGGGTGACAGTTATCGTGGTAACTGTGTAAGCCTTACACTGTCACGATGACTGTCATGCCTTTTACGTCCCCAAGCGGGGTGTGGAAAGCATCTCACAAGGCCGCCATAGTGGGTCACCGTACTGCATTGTCTGCATTTGCAATGAATATGGTGACTACAACTCTTGGATTTTATTCATGCTTTCCATCAGGCAGAGTAGAATCACTTTGGCAGGTTCTTAATATAGAAAACAAGAACATTTAGTTAAAAAGATGTCTTCTTACTTTCAATAAAGACTTCATATCCGATGATTTCTGCTATTGAGCCATGACCTTAGTCCCTCCAACCAAAAGATATTTGATTACCTGTAAAACCAAGAAAACATTGTTTAATTATGATTATAATACATTCAGGTCGACTTTAAGTCTGCTACAATACGGTTGATATTTATTTTTTTTCTTTAAACGACTGCCATCGGACCTTCACTATCAACATCCTTTTACAGTCCACTGCTGGACTCTCCTTAGCAAGGAGGTTTCGGCCTACTATACCACGCTGGCCAAACGGGTTGGAATAGGGTTTGTTTCAAGTTTTTCTTCTCTTAGTAATGATGTTGTCTTGCATATTTGGTTCCCTTAGTAACCTTTTACGACACCCACGGGATGAATAGGGGTGGTAACACTATGTATTCTTAATCCGTCACCATACGGACCTTCACTCTGTCGAAGAGATATCGAAGTTCTGTGAAAAGACTTGTATACTCGTAAATTTTTAATCTCTAACTACCCGTAACAATTGTTAAAGATGTTTGTATGGCGATCAGGACCGATGGTTTAATGAGCGTTCACGTAGGCATAGAGGCTATCCAATAAAGTACCATTTGAACACTAATTATACTAATTATATTACAGGACACGTATCGAAAGCCATCCGTAGTGCATAACCACTAATTAGTATGATCAATAATGTATAAATATTAATTTATGCGTTAATCAATTTTGTAATCTCAAAGCTTTGGCAGGTGATTAAACATATATGAAGTTAATTTTGTTAGTATCAGTTTCAAAACGCAATTTATTTTGTTGTCCATTACACTTTTTTTGTATAATAGATGTTTAAAGCGACAGTAAAAACCTTATGGTAAGTGCCAGGCGCTGCAGTTAGAGCGATACATGTACGTTACCTCTCTCTGTGTTCCCCCTTCACACACATTTTTTTGAGTCTCTGATGGCCTAAGCATGTCTCGCCTGCGGTAATATTACCATTGTTTTTAGCAATAGAGTCGCTGTTTGTGTGTTATTGATTTGATATATGTGTGTCATTATCATTATCTCAGCCAAAATACGTCCACTGTTGGATATAGGCCTCCCCCAAGGTTCTCCACAACAGCCGGTCCCGTACCGCCCGCATCCAGCAACTTCCCGCGACTTTCACCAGGTCGTCGGACTACCTTGTGGGGGGCTACTAACGCTGTGTATAAGTGTGTATACATGTGTGTACTGTACTTCGATTGTAACAATAATTCGTGTAAAATCCCACAAATGTTCCATTGCAAGTGCAACTATCAGAGAATATGATTGACTGGCACCTAGGACTTACAACTGCTACCAAAATTAAAATTACATTGTAAATATAAAGGTACATTAATGTGTATGGGTGAGTTTGTGTGTGCGTGAGAGTGTGTATCAATGTGCGTAACAGAATAAACAGAAAATGAACAATAGTATACAAGTGAATTAATTTATCTTAAGGTATCTTTAACTATAATTCACTCGACTTAAAGGTACAGAAATAATCATCAATTGTCAATCCGTAAAGCACTTTTATCGCACCTCACCACCAATATTCTATCAAGAAATAAAACACGACCCAAAAACAATATATTTCTATGGTTACGCTTTACCACAAACTATTTATTTCGAGGTTCTGTTCTACGTCGAAAAGGGACGTTGTAACGAATTGTTTTGACCTACAATAACTCGAGAAGTTCGTAGTTTTGTCTTCGCTAGAAAAATATTAAGAGTTTATTGTTAAGTCGATTCACCTTTAATATTACACCATTGTAGCAATTAAAGTGGATCTAACGATTTAAATGGTTGAAAAGAAAATTACGGTTTTTGTATTTTTAAGATATAGGACGCGTCATCTGTCGGTAAGTGACTACCGTCGCCAATCTAGGCTTGTAACTCAAGAGTTACAATTGCTTTGGTTTGGTATTCATCTTTTTTATTTTTTTTAAATATAGAGCCTACCGAAATGACTTTACTATGCCTTATAGAAGGCATGAGTAGAGTCCAGTAGCGGTGGTTTCCACACTTACTACAAATACAGACAATACAGCATGGTGACCCTTACTATAGAGTATAATGAGATGCTTTTTCACGTCTCGCTTAATGGAGTTCTAGATTTGGATTGATTGGCACAGCAAGAAAGAACTGAATGGTTAAGTTCTAAAGTGTATGTCTACCACCCTAAAACGATGACTTTCAAGGTCAGTACGGATGGTTGTACGGAGAAAGGGAAAAGGTGAGACTAGTTGGAAAGAAATTCACGTTGTGAATAGAAACTAATTACTTCACGTCTCATTTCTGTGAATCCGTGATATCATTCTGTTCGTCCTGGTTTATTTGTGATGAAGCATAACTCGTCTGAGGAAAGTTTTGAAAGTTTCATTTATTTATAAAAATCAATAAGCGTTTTGTGTGATGCATTTTTTAGTTCAGTCTTCCACATTTAAAAGTTACATACATACAGGACACAAAATACAATTCATTATATAAAACTTCCTCAAAACCTCTTAATTTTTTTTTATTATTTAGAAACCTACCAAAGTGACTCTATTCTGCCTGATAGAAAGCATGAATAGAATCCAAGAACGGTGGTCGCCATACTCACTGCGAATGAAGACAGTGCAGTATGGCGACCCACGTTATGGCGGCCTAGTGAGATGCTTTTTCACGCCCCTCTTAAAGGACACGAGATCGTAGTGGGAGGGAAACATATGGAATAAAATATTGTCTTTGTTTTCAAGAAAAAAAACTATGTAACATAAACAAGCTATTATCTTTACATGTAGACTGTTGCATCTCGCATGTATTTTTATATAAAATAATTTAATTATTGGACCATGAAGAAGACACTAGTACACAAACGCCCACTTATAAACTTTCGGTTTTATAATATTAGTGTGATAAAGGATGAAAGGTACTTAAAAAAGCACAGAAATTTTAAACTAATTTATCAAATTTCCGTAAATAGAAGCAAAGTTATAATTGGATAATTTTCAAACTATCTTATCCACGGTCAAAATTGCAATTACTGACCGTCATTTACATAAAGCAAAGTTCCACATTCTGGAGTTAAACTTTAAATTCCAGACATTCTACCTAACACCCTACCCTAACATTGGTAATTGCGTCACTGCATCGATTATAATAACCGATGGACGATTTAAAGATTCTGTAAATTGTTTAAACTTTGTAGACAGTGTTCTTTTGTATTTAAGATGTATATAATATCAGTACTATTTCAAACGTAAAAAGAAGTTTGAAAAGAAACCAACGGTGCCAAAACTTATCGTAGGCTTTGACCGTATCTGTTCCCGCTAACTGGACCAATATTACTAAATGTTATATATAGAATGGGCCAAGAATTCGTTAATATTTGAATCTAACATCTCGCGCAAATATGTTACGTGAGTTCTTGAGACCGATACTACTGGAATTTGATGGCTACAATCATAACACATTTTTCCAACAAGATGGTGCCACTTGTCACACATCCAATGAGTCCCTGCCGGTGGTCATGTTTCCGGTAAAGTTGATTTGCAGACGCAGCGACATTCTATGGCCATCCAGAAACCTAGATCTATCCCCAGCAGACTTCTTTTATATGGTTATTTGAAAAATTGTGTTTACATTAATAAATCAAGTGTACTACGTCAACTAAAACAAAAAGTCAGTGAAGAGATGTCGCCGATCTCGCGCTCTCTTTACCGACGAGTATTCAAAAATTTCGGTGCTCGCTTAGAAGAGTGCAAATGTCGAAACGGTGGTCTTTTAGACGACGTAATTTTTAAAAGATAAATTCCAACTAATTACCTTTTTAGTAAATTAACAGTTTTTATAATATTAAATGGTTATTATACGATTTTTTTAAATGTTAACTAATCCGTGGCTCACCCTATATGTATATTTTTTCTGACAATATCATAAAGGAAAGAATATAAGTTATAGAAACTGCATTTTTAATGTTATGAGAGAATAAACAGTTTTAAGTTCTTTGTTTTTCTTATAGCAACCTACCAAAGTGACTCTATTCTGCCTGATGGAAAGCATGAATAGAATCCAAGAGTGGTGGTCGCCGTACTCACTGCATGTAGTACATTTTGTACATTTTGTATCCCAATATTAAATTAATATGCGTATAGACTAAACCACATAATATAGATTAATTACAGAACAAATAACCGTGCTCATTACTCAGCATTTGAACTAGGTGGGAGTTCAACTGGGAAGCGAGTCATGAGTTAGTGATCCTAATTATTAGTCAGGATCACTAACTACCAGGTTAGTCAATAATAATTAGGCAATATTTAATATTCTTCTTTGAATAAAACTCTGAATAATGTGATAAAGTTAGGCTCCAGACACAAAACAAATATTAAACCTAGTCGAGGAACAGTAAAAAAAGAAAATGGCAATATTTCTTGAAGTCTTTATAGATGTTTTTACACGTCAGACTTTACAGTTAGAAGACGCCGGCATTGCCTGAAACTTACTCTAGGAAGAAATACTGAAACACACAACAGAAGTGTCTTCCTTCGAAATCTGAAGTCTTGAGAAATAATTTTCTTTATGTACATTATTTAAGTCGGCATTTTATGAACTTTATTTTACTGTATTGTATTTTCTTTCCAAGTCCAATAATCTTTTCTTTGGACCTTCTCTATATTAATATCCGACGACTTCCCTCCTTAAACCTTACTTTGGCATATCTTACTCATCTCTACATATCACTTATATTCACATAGATTGGATGTTCTTTGTTATTTGCGAATAGATATCTCAGATTTTTAATAAGTACACTGTGCCTTTGTGTCGAGCAAGAGATCATTCTTATCATTACATAGTTTCTAATTTCCTGGAGCTACTGTTTTTACTCAGCTGTTGGAAGACTCAATAGAAGCTCAAGATACAAATAAAAAAAATAGATTTTAATGATAATTATTAGTCTATTTTCAATCCTCAACTAGGATCGACCGTTCTCACTCAAAACAGTTCCTATCCTTCGGTATAAATATCCCTACCGGTGGTTCTCCTCCACGACCACTTCCCACGGTGAATTCTGTGTGACGTCTCCTTACACGTGTCTTACAATACATAGACACATATTATACATTGTATAATATACATAACACAAGTTATACACTTTTATAACAACCTATTGATTTTGTTACAAAAATAAACAAATTAAAAAATTTATGTAATATATCGTATATTTAATCGATTTATGATTACAATACTGTATACAGGGTATTGTTAGAATGCTTTTAGGTCAAACAAAAACAGTCGTTCAGAAAGCAATTAGTTCTTCGTACAGTATTGAAATGATGTCCCAAACACACATTATATAATTCTGAACAATAAATAATATATATAATACATTTCAGATTGATTGTTACTTCTATTTAGTAACAATGACAATTTATAAAACCTTGCTATATTCCGTTGACAATCAATTAAATTTATCTTTTGACAAAACGTCAAAACCGAAAACTTTTTTTTCGCAAAAAAACGTAACAAATACGGACTTTTTTAAGAATTTGTGTTCAAAATTGTTTAAAGATGTGTCACATTATACATTTTTTTTAATTTTTGGGCACTTAACACACAACGTCATCTAGTTTCAAACTAAGCAGAGCTTGTACTATGATAACTAGACTGACTGATAGAATACTTATATACTTTTTTTTTGTAAATACATACATATTATATACAGAAAACACCCAAACATACAAACAATTGGTCCGACCCGGGAATCGAACCCGAGACCTCGAGCACAGCAGCCACTTTTTGTTACCGCTACGCCATCGAGGCAGTGAAATATATTTATCGTAGACAAAATCGCCCTTCTAAGGAGAAATCTATGTCCAGTCATAGAGTAGGAAAGTAGGCTAGTAGGCTGTTGATGACTATACAAATATGGTTTACATACAAAGCTAGATAATGTTACTAAAGCGAGAGACAAGTCTTGATTATTTCATACAAGTCTATTTGTGTTCGGCCACCAACTAAAATTAATTCCACTTCACAGGAGGATACAGTACCCTTTCAGAGTTGTGTTGTTTGCTTTCATTTAATAGATTTAGGTAGATTCTGTATGTAGGTAATAATCCTAGAAATTTAGATTCTACCTAAATCTACGCCAATACTTAGCTAAGTTTGGAATCTATTTATGGAAATAAATTTGAAATAAAACCTTTCTTGTTTCTTAAGGTCTCAGAAATACTTACTTAACATCTTACTATAAAAACCTTTTAAGATCCGGATCACAAGAGGGTTCGTAAAGTGGTTGACCAAAAAAAGATCATTGTCAAAATACTTAATGTGACGAGAATTCAAGCGATAAAGAATTATGTATAATGTCCAGACAGTTTGGCAAATTACTCGTGCATGTAGATAATATTATGAAAAAAGTTTGGAGCTAAACAAATAGATCGATTAAAAAAAGAATTTAGTTGTAGCATAATTTCGCTGTAAGCTGATCGTGTTTGTTAATGTTCTTGGTAGTACCTTAATTATCCCTCCTGCTTTTCTTTATACAGCAATATTCAAAAGGCCACACAATGTGAGTAAATGGTAGAAGAATTTTTATATAAGTATTGATTACATGACCCCATTATACTTATTAGTTTTGATATCGCCCGGGTAGTATGGATAGTGTGGTATTTAATGACTTTGAATAGACTTAGATTTACTTATATATTTCTATGTAAAGAACGGCTTTGGATCTCGCCCGCTGTCAGTTTTTTATAAGACCGCTTTTGTAGTTCGTTAATAGTCAACTTGTGGATATAGATCTCTCTACACGAAGAAAGTATTGTTTGAGAGATGTCACGAATAGTAAATTGGCCGAATATTGAATATTTGGCGAGTCTTTAGTACCTTTATAGCACTTAGTACCTTTATAGCACTTAGTATCTTTATAGCACTTAGTACCTTTATAGCACTTAGTACCTTTATAGCACTTAGTACCTTTCGTGGGTGGCAGATTCAAACTTGTGCCACAACTTAGTTAATGTATATTCTTTTAGTAATTTTTAAAAGAAAAAATAAATATATTTATTGCTTATATCCTATATATGTACATACCACCATCAATTTTGGTACAGTTTGTAATGGAAGTTATAAAACCATCTACAAAAGTTATAGACACTTTATAATGACGTTATAAAAAGGATATAAGTTCTGTAGAACAAATGCACAAAATAAATTAATATTTTCATAAAAAAAAGTTAAGTATGTTAAAAGCAGTTAAGCTTGGGACGTTGTATTTCATAGTGAAATCTGTTGATAATAATGGTTACTACAACCCAACTGGTATTTGGTATCTGTGTAGAATTAGGTTTATATAACTTACTATTAGTAAATTTTAAATATTTATACGTTCAGTTATTGGTAAAATTAAAGTTTTGTGAGTAATATTGCATATTGTTGTTTAGTATTGTTATTATTATTTTTATAGTTGGGCAGAATTTAAGTATGTATGTAAATATGCATTAATAACAATTTAAAAATAAAATAAATAAGTAATTCCTCACTGTTCCATATTCGACCTACAATGGCAAACTATTCGGCCAAAAACCAAAATAGTGAACAAGCATGTCCGAATAGCTGAATATCGAGTAGTGCCATCTGTGTATTATTTAAAAATTAAAATAAATTTGTCCTAAAGAATAATAGCTTGTTAAATTGCCTAGGACGGATTAGTTACCCTAAATAATTAATGAAAGGTTTAAATACTTCAGAAGTATTAATACTAGGTAGGTAATAATTAAAATTTTTTATTTAAAGCCTATTCTTAGGTATTTTAAAAAAAAATCGTCACACAGCAGAAGAAAGTTATAATTCATTCACAATAGATGGACAACAGAAGTCAAATATAAAAGATATTGAGGCATTGTGTCAGACCATATCAAACAACGTCCGTAAAATATTTAACTTGCACAAACAAGTCCAACAAAAGCGCTTGTCCATCAATTCCCTAAATGTGAACCCAACAATTTTTTTTATTCGACGTGAAGCATTTTAATCAAAGTTGTGGTGATATTTGCCAACATCAAATACCATCGGCATCGTTTAACCCACTTCAAACTGCGCGTTACTCGTGTGTGACGGAAGCGAGCGATTTAATTAAATTTATTGTCAAAATATGCTTGTTTTCATTACATTTTTTGTCCCGATATATCAAATCAACTTAGATAACAGATATGTAGATACAACTTCTCCCTCTCTACCTCTATGTAATTAAAACCGTAATATTTAAAGATATATAACTGTTTTCTGAGTTGCATTCAGATGCCAAAAGTCGAAATCAAGCATTTTTCCTATTTACGTCAGACGTGCCCAAAAGCTGACTAAAAATACTCAAAGTAGCTGCACTTTCATTTGTTCATCTAATTATGTTCGTGAATATATACTTGGCTCAGGGGTTGATTTATATTCTGTGAAGAGGAAATAAACTTTCAGATATCCTTTTATAGAACACTTTACGTTCTGAACTGAAAAATACAAATTGATATTAGAAGTTAAAATTACTTATCTACTATACACGTGTAGCTCAAATGACAATTATTAAATTGTAATTTTGGCATCTTGAAGCCGAAGTGGAATAAAGCCAGAACGTTGTTATTGGGACCAGTCAGTGTTTACTACAGTTTGGGATTATATGATTCTAAGGAGACCAACAAATAGTACTTGTTAAACCTATGAAGTTTAGGGTCATAAGCCAAAATTTTTAATTTGTAATGATCTAACCTGAACCTAAAGCACCAGCATCCGTGTTGTCGTGTTTCGTTGGTGAGTGTGAGACCGGAGGCCCATTGATGCAGGGGTGACAGTTATCGTGGTAACTGTGTAAACTTTACACTGTCACGAAAACTGTCATGCCTTTTACGTCCTCAAGCGGGGTGTGAAAAAGCATTTCACAAGGCCGCCATAGTGTGGGTCACCATACTGCGTTGTCTGCATTTGCAATGAGTATGGAGTACTCTTGGATTCTATTCATGCTTTCCATTAGGCAGAGTAGAGTCACTTTGGCAGGCTCTTAATATAGAAAAAAAATCCTTTGATGCTTTGTATAGAAACCTACACTTGGTGTTGATATCGTCGCGATGACCACGTTCAGCGATGTAATTGACACGCACTAATTTTTTTCCCAATCCCAATATCGAATGTGGTCGGCATGAAGAGTGAATTAGTATGAAATAAACTGACACTAGACCCTCCGGTTATGACTTTAGAGACACCCTCGAAAATTTAACAATGTCTATCTATCTAAGTGTTAGATTTCATTAATTTAAAACTTCTACAATCTTCTTGAAATGCAGAATGTTTTAATTAAGGGCTGTCTACATAAATTGTTGACGTCTAACTAGGCAAGTGGAAAGAACTTGGTCATTTATTATTTTACTGTGTATTTTTGTGTTGTAATTAAAACTTTATCCAGAGATAAGATAAAGTTCCATGAAAAGTTCCAGATCCGCCTATTTGTTCTAGTTATGAGTAATTGAAAGAGCGGATTCGAAGAGTAATTTACTGATGAGTTTACTATTGTGAACTTAGATTAAGTACTCTGTAGATGTAGTCGAGAATGAAAAGTTATAACAAAGACCTCGAAAAAGAAGGTTGGTCTCAATACGACTGTATTTTTTTTTGCCTTAGTAAAAACAACTATAAGAATGTAAATAAAAAAATAAAAAACACAGTTCATCAACGATGTACCATCTTGTAATGAAATTTCTTATTTAAAAGACATTTATTTTAATAATTTTCTAAAATTAAGAACATTAGTAGAAATATTATCACGAATTAAATAGGGTACATGTGTATCTGTGGTTTGTTTCGACAATTCTTCCCAGAGTGAGTCTTAAGAAATGCACACCATGCGATAAAACATAGGGGTGCACCTTCTAGTGAAAATACCTGCAAAAGACTTATTTACTGAAATGACTTTCACTCATAATTACTGATTTGTAGAGCTAAAAGAACGGGCTGATAGTTAACACATGAAAAAAGTCAATCGTATGTTATTAATATTATACTATTTATTTTTATGTTATTATTATTTATTCCAAGCGGTACCCCTTCGCGTGTTGCTACGCCACCAACTAAAATAAATTTGAAGGAGAAACATAAAAACAAATATTCTTACTAACTCAGAAGCCTTCGTGGGCTCATGCACAACAACTTTGCTAAAGATCAAGATGATCGAATGCATAGTTTACAATTCTGATAGGCAAACATTCATTCTTATACACATATGTACATTGCTCTTTGCTTTGAATACGAGTAATTAACTAAAAAAATAAATCATGAACAATCTTACCGACCTGTCTCTACCATTGCTTTAGTAACACACAAGTTGTAAGGCAGGACGATAAATCAGAGACCTTCTGTTTGTTGTCCAATCACGTGGCTGTTATTAATTGCTCTAAGATGACATAACACTTGTGAATGTCCACCTTTTTGTAAGATAAGCCGATATTAAACGTCTGGATATAAAAGCCTGTGTTATAATGGTGTTTTCATTTTCTCCTGTCATATTATTAGACGGCTATTTTTAGGTGAATATAATAGAAAGGCAGTTTCATAATTTTTGTTTAAGTGAAAGGAGCTTTTGTATTTGGCTGCAGTTTGTTATTTTTAGAGTATCAAGAACAGATGAAATACAACTTCATAAATATATAAGTTTATCAGGGTTATACTGCTATTTTTTTTACTTTAAGAACCTACCATAGTGACTCTCCTCTGCTTGAAGGAAAGTATGCATAAAATTCAAGAGTGGTGGTTACCATACTGACGTGACGCCGTAAATTTGCGTCACGCTTGAGAACGTAAAAGGCATGACAGTCATCATGTCAGTGTAGGTGTGTAAGGTACACACACTTACCATAATAACTGTCACCCCTGCACCAATGTACCTCCGCACTCACCAACGAAACACGACAGTATGGATGCTGTCGCTTTAGTTTGGTCTTCTGTAAGAGGGTAGTACTGCCTCGGTCGAACCAGCTTGGTCTTGCTGAAATCAGAGTGACTCAACTACTTATGTACGATTTATTTAGTTAGTTATGTATGTAGTTGCATTTTTTTTTAATTTTAAGAGCCTGCCAAAGTGACGATACTCTGCCAGATGGAAAGCATGAATAGAATCTAAAAGTTGTAGTCACCATACCCATTGCGAATGCTGACAATGCAGTATGCTGACTCACACTATGACAGCCTATTATAATGCTTTTTTACACCTCACTTGAGGATGTAAAAGGAATGACAGTCATCGTTGCATTGCATTGCATACAATTACCACGACATCTGTCACCCCTGCATTAATGGGTCTCCGGTCTCGCACTCACCAACGAAACATGTTGATGTTGTCGCTTTAGGTTGATCTTCTGTGGGAGGATAGTACTAGTAATGACTATTCGTAGTCATGAGGATGCAAATAATAGGTACAAGTTGTAATAAGATATCGTCCGACAGAGTTTGGCGTCTTTCTCGACCGAGTAATCAACTTAAACGAATAGTTTGTCCACGTTTTCTTCAGTAATGAAACAATTTTTATGCTTGTTTTACTAATACAACATATTCTTCAAACATTGTAGAATTTTTTAGTGTGTGATGTATAGAGTATTTACTGAGAGTAGGTGAATGTTTTATCTATCTGTTTATTTAACTCAGTTCCAATTATAAAATGTCTTCTTTGATGTATAAAGTACCGAAGGAAATCTTTTTAGTTGTACCAAAAGTATCCTTCTAAATAATCACACTAATGTTATTATGGTATTTATTAATTTATTTTTATTTATTAAAACTTGCTGCAGACATATTGCACAAGGAGGATTTACTCTCACAGTTATTTTCTTTCAGTTAAATCTTTAAGTATTGTGACATTGTCTGTGGTAGCCGTATTTTAAATAAGTAAGACGAGAGACTAAATCAAACTATTTTATTAAACAAAATTAATTCCACAGATATATAGGTACTAAGTTTACCTGTATACACAGAATAGAGTTTATAAATTTAATATTGTGGTGAAGATGTGAAAAAGAAACGAAGAAGGTGAAGAAAGTGGCTGGCAGCGGATCATTGGCGTTCCTTGGGGGAGACCTTCGTTCAGCAGTGGACGGTGATAGGTTGATTGGTTGATTGAAGATATGAAAAATAAAGTATTTATAATGACATTTTAAAAGACTGTTGACTCCATAAACAAGTCTTTTTAGTGCTTCTGTACATTAAATTTAAAACTGGATCGGTTATCGGACATTCTGATTTTCATTGAAAGGTAATAGGCTAGATGACACCTTAGTCAAATGAGTTACTTTTTATCATCTGTCAAAACGACAATTTCGTATGAAAAATGTACTAAATACCTAATTGTGACGTCACTTTTTTAGACTACTCAATTGAACAATATATTTCACTGTATATTTGAGTGAAATTCGTAATAATAATAAAAAACTATGTTAATTGTATTTGCCGAGATGTTTCGCGATATTAGTTGTAATGAAGTGGAAATTGGTATTTATTTACGATACAGTCATCTACCCAATTGTCAAGGTGACAGTACCCGCGTAAAATAATTTGTGACATTTTAACTGATCCTAGCCACTTAAGTTTGTCAATTTATAGTTGTATCGAGGTGCAGATCGAGATCCTTGGCCAATAGATTAGTAGGCAAAACAGTATTGTTAAAGATTATTTCAGAAATATCATCAGGGTCTTCTGCTTATCATTCTAGGACTACTTATTTTAATGGTTTCACCATAAAACCAAACCTGCTAGACCAATTTTTTATGTTCTCTAAGTCTTGGTTAATAGTATTTACAGCTTCATCTAATATTCTTCTCTAGCATGTGAATAGATCCGCCGGTTGTCAGCAACAAAGTAATACGAATACTGAAGTTCATTGGTAAGAAAAGAGAAGAGAAGAAAGCGTGCCGCTTTGTGGAACCCCAGTGTCAAGTTTAGCCTATATTAATGAAGACTCAACGGTTTGAACGGACTGTTGATTGGAACATGGGACTAGAATCATTCACAATGCCATAAAAAGTAAAAATGGACTAAGTACTATAAGAGTACACTTCAAAATTTACGTGTTTCAAGTTACTCTAAGAGAACTTACTTCATGTATTATGAGATACGTTAACGGATTACTGATACAAAAATCAGTAAACATTATAGCGTGATAAAGCATCTCACTAGGCCGCTATAGTGTATGTCAGCATACTGCATTGTCTACATTCGCAATGAGTGTGGTGACTACAACACTAGAATATACGGTTGGCCTAGTGGTTTAAGCGGTCACCACGTCGCTCACTACTGCGCTGAGAGCGTTGTGGTTTCAAACCCCACATGGGACAACACTTTGTGTGATCCATAAATTATTGTTCTGAGTCTGGGTGTTCTTTGTGTCCGTTTCTTGTATGTTTGTAAAGTCCCCCGCGACAGATAGATACACTTTAGCAAACTCTTACAATTAAAAATAAAATAAAGATCACCACTAAACACTACACTATTGGGGTAATGATTTTTACCATTTTAATACACACAAGATTACAACTTTCTACTATTAGTTATTTTTGATGCTAATATATGAACCATGGAAGAACGCATGTCTTATCAACACAACACGCAAAAGACTGACAGAATATCAAGGCTCAATTTATTTCTGTTATCCTAAAGCTATAAGCGTGTTTCGTTGGTGAGTGTGATACCGGAGGTTCATTGATGCAGGGGTGACAGTTATCGAGGTAACTGTGTAAGCCTTACACTGTTACAATGTCTGTCATGCCTTTTACGTTCCAAAGAGGGGTGTGAAAAAGCATCTCGTAAGGCCACCATAGTGTTATCAGCATTTGCAATGAGTATGGTGACCACAACTCTTGAATTCTATTCATGCTCTCCATCAGGCAGAGTAGTCTCTTTGGCAGGCTCTAAAGGTAGAAAAAATAAATAACACAACAAATTTTAGCTGTAGCCCTGCAGATCCAACTGATAACATGAGTTACATCTTGGTAATTGCTTTTTTATGTAGCCCGAAGTTTCGAGCACTTTAGTGTTTAAGTTCTTGTGAAGAAACAAAAGTATTGGCCGGAGTTTTAATGGACAGCAGTTAAAACATTTTATTGCGGCCGCCGGTTTTTATGAGGGATAAGAGATCTTTTCTTAAAGGCTGCATGAAAGTTTAAATTTTTTAGATTTAATGTATAATTATGTAGTTGTTAATGCTGACTTGAATACTCTGGTAAGACGGATTAGTCTGTTGGGTTAGTGCTAAGCTCTCAAGCCAAAGTTTTCACAGGCTACTAAAACTGCTTAATCAGGAGTGAGTGTTCGATTTACAATCAGGAAAAAATACGTGTGTTTTTTTTTTGTTTCTGAGTGTAATTTAAATATAAAATAAATATATTTAGAAATATATAGGCATGTCTGTCAGCAGTCTGATTACAATAATACGGATTCTACTTAGTCTGAGATATGTGAAGTTACTATTATTACTAGTGGTCGCCCATTGATCGAAATTCGACCATAATAAATTTAAATTGTAAGTGACTTAAATTAAAATATAATATTCAAACATTATTAAGGTTCTACTGTCCGAAACTAAACTACTATAATCACAGATTTGACCAAGACTGTTATTTGCCAATTTCTTTTTTGAACAAATTATATGAAATTAAAAAGAAGTAAAATAAAGAATACCTATTTAAAAAATGTTTATTAAAACAAAACATGCTATAAGAGGATGCAAAACAAAAAAACATTTTTTATTGCATATTGCAATAATTTAATTAATGATTTAAAACTTCTCTGAAAACAATATTTTTTGTAAAAACTCTTTCATCGTTTGCTAAATGTCCTTGGCCATTATATTTGGATATATAAAACCTTAAACCAGCGAATGAACGAACTCTACTTGCTGCGACATACAATTGCCCATGTGTAAAAACTGGCCGATTTAATAAAACTCCAATTTTTTGGACTGTTTTGTCCAATTCCAGTGAAATTTCACGCATTATGTTGTTGTTACATGTTTGACTAATACGTTCTTGTAATCTATAATTAATAGCAGTGTCAACATCATAAAAATATAATTGTGCATAACATGGTGAGCGACCATATGCAGCAGTAATTGGGCCTGATCTGTGATAAAAAACATCATGTATTTTGAAATCCACTTGTAACTACCTCAGCAACTTTGGCTTCTGAGCTAACCATAGCAAAACATGAATTATATTTCCTAATTTATTCTAAATAATTTTTTGATTTACTTTTTATTGAAGGTTCATTTGAAGTAAGTCAATGAGTACAATGATTTAAAATATTCATTTTGACTTAAGGGTGGTAATATTGCTTTACCCTTGTGACAACATGAAGTGAATGCAGTTCGGTCGACTAAGGTCACTTCAGATTCAAAATGTTTCGCATTGCAAAACCTGCACTCTAAATCATAATAAATAAAGTTATATTTTTTTTGTACCTGAATATTGTCATTGCAGATTGCTGCTATAGAACTTTCTTTATGCATATAATGAAAGTCCGTGTACATTTAAATGTATCTTACTGCCACACAACTTATATATATGTATATATTACATAAATTTGTATAAGCGCTCAGTATTTCACGTAGGATTCGTCAAATAAAACTTTTCTGTTTGACATTCAACTATGTCTATAATAAACAAAAGAGACAATTTGACCACAGAGTATGTATACGTGTACAAATACTTGTGTATGCGTGTGTCAAATGCATGCTGGTTGTGTAATGTTTTATTTATTGATTTAATGTACTTTTTATGCATTATTATTAAAATCTTTTTTTATATTAAATGAGGCAAATAAAACTTTTTTTTTTGATATATCTATGTCAGTACTCGATGTCTATGGCCAAAATGGCGTGTACAAATACATGTGTATGTATATGTGTGTGTGAAATGCATGGTAGTGTGTGTAATGTTTTATTTATTGATTTAATGTACTTTATAAGCATTATTATTGAAAAATATTAGCGTTCTGCACTTCTCCTACACATAAACTATAAGTGTGCCAAATTTTATGCTCCTGCGTCCGCGCAATTTTCGTAAAAAGCGAATTAAAGTTTTTTTATCGCGTATTAATATATAGATTAGACAACGTCCGCATTTGAAATAGGATTTTACAAACATGTAAGAAACAGACACAAAGAACACCCATACTCAGGACAACAATTTGTGGATCACACAAAATTTAGTCCCATGCGGGGTTTGAACCCACAACTCTCAGCGCAGTAGAGAATGGTGTGGCAACCGTTTAAAAAACTAGGCCAACCGTGCAGCCAATATAACAATAATTACTAACAAATTTTGTACAGCAAATAAAGTAGATCGCAAGTACGTCTGAAAAGCCATACCTACTGAAATTGTAATGTGGTTCAATTTCTAACAATAGCCTATCTACGTGTCTACTTACATCCATTTACAGGTGTGTTACCATCTTAAATAGTTATGTTGTATACAACAACAGCGACGTCTAGTGCCCATAAAGTGAACTAAAATGTTGCTGAGATACTGGCGCGCGTAGTTCCGCGGTCTTAACTTTTCATATCATTTCTATGTTGGATATAAGAATGTTACGAAGGAAATGGAAAATGTTATTTGAATGTTACAATGTTTTCATCATGATTATTACTGTTTTCCATTAAGGTTTTATTTTATGTAGATGTACAAAAAAACTGAATTCTTCCACTTTTAGAGGCTTTCTTCCAAATTATCTGGTGTGTTTTTAGGTGTATTTTAAAACTGAAAATTATTAGCAGGAGCTCATCAGGAGGAGCATCAGGAGGATTTCAATTTCTTCAATATTTTTTTCTTATAAAAAAAGTAACTTATTTGTTATTAAATAACACAACTTATCTCTATGCCAAATATCATACGGTCCCGTTCAGTTATTCTCACGTGCTTGAGTTGCAAACATCTTAAACATCTACCCTCACAAACTTTAGCAATTATAATATTTATGGGATGTTTAATATTCATACTCATCTCAAAAAAGCTATATGCCTATTTACATAAACCTCTTAGCGCTTCTTTTAAAGAATTTTATTTTTCTTTTGTAGTAAGATGGCTTACATTAAAACGGATAGATATTAAGTAATTCGCTTTGGGATTTTTAAAACAAAACTGTGACTTAAACTAGTAGAAAAACCAAAATTTTCGCACTTGTAATGAAGACGAAACAATTTGCAGTCGACAGGTAAAGCTTGGAATAAAATTCTGAATAAATATTTTTTACTTGGATAGAGAAATGAAACAGAGACACTTCTCTACTTGTTTAAAGTGAGGGAGGAAAGGAGAGGCGGTGTAAATGAGCAGACAAGTCAAAGATGGTAAGTGACTGCTGCCGCTCATGAATGTCAAGAACTTGACATTCTATCGTGTTTCAAGTACATTGCCGTTTGTGTCCGGTAGTGAGTTTGATCTCTTGTAATTTCACTCATTTGAGAGGCAAAGCAGCGATTGCTTTACTGTCTATGAAGCATAATAAACAAAAAAATAAATAAATATTTCGAATATTTGATACACAACGTCATCTAGTTTCAAACTAAGCAGAGCTTGTGCTATGATAACTAGACTGACTGATAGAATATTTGTATACTTTTTTTTGTAAATACTTACATATTACACATAGAAAACACCCAAACTTCGAAACAAATATTTGTAGATCATACAAACATTTGGTCCGACCCTGGAATCGAACCCAAGACCTCAAGCACAGCCGTTGCATTCACTACAGCTGCGCTACCGAGGCAGTTAATAATCGAGTGCAGTTAATTAAATCCTCTTAGTAAATGTATTATTAAAGCTTAAGAATTCCATTATGAAATTGTACTAAATAAAAACACATTCCAATAATATATTTATAGTTTTTTGTAAATAATTACTATAATATATGTAACTCGTGTATACAATCCGTCTGGCCAGCGTGGTGAAGTAAGCCAAAATCTGCTTTTAAAGGAGAGGCCTATGTCCAGAGTAAACTGTTAAAGATTGTTGATGTGATGATATGACGTATATAAAGCAGGCAAAGTAATAGAAAAATACTTGTAGGTACATTTAAACCTTTAGCTTAGTAGAAAAGCAACCGTAGAATGTTTCATAACTTTTCCGCGTATACATTTTTGATGAGAAATACCACATTCAGTAAATATGAATATTATCTCTTGACTGGGGAATCTTCTCAAATGACACTATGTTATTATTAATTTTGTTTTTAAAGATATCTACCGTATAAGGAACATATCTTGTGTCGTGAGAAACTTTACGAACATACATGAAACGGGCACAAAGAACGCCTAGATTCAGAGCCACAATTTGTGGTTCATTGTGTTGTCCCATGTGTGGTTTGAACCCATACCACTCAGAACAGCAGATAGCGGCGTGTTAACGGCTCCAACCATAAGGCCAAGTGTGCAATGATATTTTACGACTATATAAAATATTCACGATCTTAAGTCTTAAAGTTAAGTGTTAAGTGTTGACTCGACTCCAAATAAACTTGGGGAAATAAATGCTAGGAAGATGATGATCAACCAAAACAAGCTCTTCAGCTTTTTAACATTAGTATAGATATGCAGCAGTGCGCTAGCACTACAATGACGACAGAATTATTACAATATTCACTCCACCACTGGATTTACAAAACGTGACTAGTAATAATGAGAGAACGATAGCTTTTAAAATATTTACAATTACATTATTGTCGTGATTTTTATTCTAAAATGTATTTATGAATAAAACCATAGTGTTTTATTGATCTTTTTTTGTGGCAAATTAGCATGTGGATCACTAGACGGTAAGTGACTACCACCGACCAAGCATACCTGTAATTCAAGAGCCTCAATTCGTCCTCGCCCTTTGAGCATCATTTTGAATAATAATAATGTTTTGTACACTTGACATACAATACCATCTAGCCTCCAACTAAGCAAAGGTTGAACTGTGAGTGACAACTGATATAAACACATACAATTCTTTTTTTATAAATGCATACATATAATACGTAGAAGACATCAAAACTCTGAAACAAATATTTGCAGACTACCACTGCGCAATCTGCAAAGAATCAAATAAATGCGAAGTTTGGGCTTCGGTAGTCTCAATTACTCGGTGGAAGGCAATAGAAGAATTATTAAACATCGGTTTCCTGTGAACCCACGACAATATAGGGATTTATGACTCTTCTACGCCAAATATATGTTATGATGTATACCTAGCCGATTTCGGCCACGGTGACCAATTTCAAAGGAGACGATAACCGATGGTATTACGTGCCGTCCAAGCCACATGGATTAAGACTTCAAATTCCAAGCTCTGGGTTGTTAAATTAAGTGTTTCTGTAATCAGAAAACTCAATAACACCTTTTTGGGCCCACCCGGGTACCAGACCCGAGATTTTCTGTTCGGCAGTCACATCAAAATCAAAAAGGCAGTTATACAATATATTATACAGTAACTTAAATCAACACTGCATCCAGTATTACTAATAATTAAATCAAGTGGTACCATGTTACACCGATTTTACCGATTTAACCGAATGCACCATTGTTATAAATGGACACCACTGGTCGAAGATGATCACCGCAGTCACAGGTGCTTACGAGTGGTCAGTTTTGGTTATATATAAATAATTCATAATTAATAATTCATATATTTTCATACAAAAGTTAATAAGGAATAAGTAATATGTTTTATTATGTAACATTACTATTATTATATACTATATATAAAGTGTATATAACAAAGAGAAAGTCAAGGAAGCGCGCTCCTCTAAGGAAGACTACGCTAATGAAAGCTTTCTCAATTATTAGTCGGTCACATCAAATATGATTTGATTAATACGCGTGGGGTCATAGAGGTGGCCGTCAGATGGCAGTTAAGTTAGGAGATGTTTAACAAGTTATGGTAGCGAGTACATGATAAAATATAAACACTCGGGGATTGCCGCGGTAAAGCTATTGCAAAAGATTTTTTGTCAAATTATGCAATTATAATATTTCAGAGCAGCTCGTCTCGATCCGTGCGAACTTCGTACAGTCTACACGCATACGTCTAGTCGCACGCACATAAACACCGTGCCGAAGTCTGCCGAACTGAAACGACGTTAGACGATGCATGGCTTTCAAAGCCGCACTACTGTGCCGGTCAGAGTGGGGGGTGTTAGGTTTATTTTCGTTACAGAATTTCTTGATTCGTTCACCACGCTCGAAGCTGACGATAAAAGCTATGTAATAGTTTAATAATTGTAAAAATTATCTTCTAGGATTAAAAGTGGAACTTTCACCTCGAACAACTTTTGAAAGAGTCAACTTAACAATAAATCATATCGTTCTTTTATTATAGATTGTTAAATTCCCTACAAGAATAAGTTTTCGCTTTTACTAGACGTCCAAACGCATCAAAAATCGAAAGGAAAAAAAAATCTGTTTTATTTAAATGAGAAATTAAACATTATGAATCGCCATCGCTTAATATCAATATTAAGAGCTCCAACTCTACCAGAATTATTTTTTCGTCATTTCTGTCAATATTTTCACGGTATTTAACAAAAAAGAACTGAAAGTATTTTTTGCCGCACCCGAATGTATATGCCTATTTATTACTCGAATTTTTACTCTTATATACTTAGCACAAGCTTAAAATGTAACCAGTCTATCCAAAGTTTGCCTGCAAGAAATTGCTAGAAGCAATAAGAGTTGTTAGTTTAATTACTGTATAATGTTTGTAAACCCTGAAGTACAAATAAAATATCATTATCTCAACCAAAAAACGTCCACTGCTGGACATAGGCTTCTCTCAAGGTTCTCCACGTCTCCGGTCTCGTTCCGGAGAAAGTATAAGTATATGTACAGTAGCGCTCAAAAGTATTTTGACAAGACTACTTTTGCAGTTATCTTTTTACTGAGTACTTCAAAGTAATTTTAGTATTTTTTATATTATTATTTATGATGTATTTCATCCTCTGTGAGTTACAAGTTGGAACTTGTTTGTTTTCTTTCTTTGTTAAAAACAAAACACGTCTATACATGCGCTCAAAAGTATTTTGACAACCATTCAGTTCCTTGCTGGCAGCGGTTCTACTCACACTGCCTATATTTTTGTCTATAAGGTATAATTACTTCGTATTTATCAACATGCCTAAGACTAAAGAATATTCAAATGATATTAAAAATGCCGTAACAAACGTACAAAGTGGAATGACGCAAGCAGAAGTTGCTCGAAGTTTTAAAGTGTCACGACAATTTGTTAGTTCGTGGAACAAAGCTTATAATAAACGTAAAACTATTGAAAATAAGCCTCGAATTGGCCGTCCGAAAAAAACATCCGCTAAGGAAGACCATTAATAGTTAATGTCAAAAATAAAAAACTTTCCTTGTCAAAATACTTTTGAGCCGTGTCGTAAATAATTTTTCGTTATGTTTTCTTTTTGTGTAGAAATACATTACATTTAAGTGTCTTAATTTGTTAAACGTATCATTAGTTCAAATATAATTTTGGATTGGAAATAATTTTGTTATCATTTTTTGTGATACGAAATAAAATTGAGTTGTCAAAATACTTTTGAGCGCTACTGTATGTCTATCTATCTATTTATGCCACGGTCTTTTACGATTATTGTGCATGTTAAAATATCAGACAAAGTTTTTAAAGCCATTCATTTCGAAAATAAAGAAGCTATACCATCGATCATTATCTATATCTTTTATCACTGTTGATGAAATACAAAAAAAATGGTTCAAAATCATTCACGTGAGAAACCATCAACATGAAGTCTAACAATAACTCAATAACGTACATCATAAATTACGCAACAAAGGCGACGGAATTTTCCCGCTACGAGAATATACACAAGAAAGTAATCTCGGTACACGAGGACGGTGGAAGATTGATTTCATTAGTTCAGATATTATCGGAACCGTTATTGCCGGTACCGGTGTGAACATCACACTCGATTTCGATACATCGGCTCGTAGTAACACAATTTGATATGATGTATAAGCTACTGTTTTATACACATGAATCAGAGAGCTTCTACGGCTTTCTTTTCTATATTTAGAACCTGCCAAAATGTCTCTACTCTGCATGAAGCATGAGTAGAATTCAAGAATTGTTATTACCATACTCATTGCAAATGTAGAGGATACAGTATGGTGAAAAACACTATGGCGGCTTACTGAGATGCTTTTTCGTGCCCCGTTTCGGAACGTGAACGGCATGACAGTCATCGTAAGAGTGTAAGGCTCATACAGTTACCACGATAACTGTCACCCCTGCATCAATGGGCTACCGGGCTACTGTCGCTGGCCACGGCACAAAAAGCAAAAAGTAGGTACTTTTAAGTAAAAACCAGGTTTGTTCCTGAATACATTCGTAACTGTCTGCCCATGTGGTGAAGAATTAGGAATATGGTGTCACCATCCCCACTCATCTTGTGAATATAGCAAGAGCCGACTAAAGTAGCAAACTACGGAGGACAGTACCACCGCAAAGAGAATAGAAACTTGAAAAAACTCTATCCTAACCCGTGTGGCCAGCTTGGTATAGCAGACCAAAACCTCCTTTCTAAGCAGAGGCCTATGGTCAGCTGTGGACTATTGAAGGCTGATGATGTGATGATAGCCGGGTTTGTTGATTTACTGGTCAGTAATCCTGACTGCTAAACCAGAGGTCGTGGGTTAGATTTACAACCAGTACAAATAACACAGCAATTCTCTAGGTAGTAGAGCCACGCTGATTTCAGCAGGAGCGGGCCGGCTCGACCGGGGCAGTACTACCCTCCTACAGAAGAACAAAGCGCCATCATCCGTGTTGTCGTGTTTCGTTGGTGAGTGTCAGACCGGAGGCTCATTGATGCAGGGGTGACAGTTATCGTGGAAACTGTGTAAGCCTTACACTGTCAAAATGACTGTCATGCCTTTTACGTTCCCAAGAGGGGTGTGAAAAAGCATCTCACAAGGCCGTCATAGTGGGGCCCACCATACTGCGTTGTCAGCATTTGCGATGAGTATGGTGACCATAACTCTTGGATTCTATTTATGGCTTCCATCAGGCAGAGTAGAGTCACTTTGGCAGGCTCTTAAGATAGAAAAAAAAAATAAAAAAATACGTAGATAGATTTCTGGTTACGATATTATAAGTTCTGCTTAATTTAGGTTAGCAAGGACGTGTGTGTGATGTGTAGCGTTATCGTTATATTAATATCTATTATATTTTTCTAGAATACCTAACGTTCTATTTTACCTTTCGTATCAATATACTCGGAATTATCTTGTCTGATCTGTGAAGAATAGATGTAATCCGAGAATTATTGATAAAATCTACACCATAATAACCAAAAAAGCATGTATGCACCAACAAGCAAGCAATATAGCTTGGCCAGTGCCAACATTTCTTTTTATTCCTTTCAAATTTCGTTTTTTAAAGAAAAAGGAAATTTTATTTCAGTCATTACATTTAAATCTTGTGAAAAATATAATAACCAATGCCATCATTAGCGGAAATTAAATTTTTCTCAAATATATACAAATTTTATATAAAGTTGATCTGCAATGGCTGCCGAGTCCGGACCCGGACTCACAGGAAATTTGGATTTTGATCGATTGAACATTAAATGTAACGATTTTTCTATTTTAATCGAGAGTTTTCTTTTTGTAATAATATAATTAACTACACAGCTGTCTCCATACCTTAAAAGACTGAATAAAAAAAACATGTATAAGAAATTTAGCACACGATATAGTCTTGCCACGAGATAAAACTAAACGGAGCTATTTCTATAAACAGCTACGTTTAGTTACCGCGCGAAACGTGTTTTGGGGAAAATTTTACTAAGCCGACTTAACTACTTAAGTAGAGTTAATAAAATTTGCTTCATAACACCCTCATACTGAAGGGTATTATATTATACAGGGAATTAGAAGTGTTTACAAGCATTTTATTACACAATAGAGGTTACGTCACGACTCACAATGATTGATAAGCTATCTGTACACGTGTATCTCGTACATCTTACCTGCCTACCGTACTACGTGAGCGCGACTGCTGTGCTTGATGTCTCGGGTTCGATTCCCGAGTCGGAACAAATGTATGTATGATCTGCAAATATTTGTTTCGAAGTTTGGGTGTTTTCTATGTATAATATGTATGTATTTACAAAAAAAAAGTATATAGGTATTCTATCAGTCAGTCTAGTTATCATAGTACAAGCTCTGCTTAGTTTGAAACTAGATGACGTTGTGTGTTAAGTGCCCAAAAATTAAAAAAAAATGTATAATATGACACATCTTTAAACAATTTTGAACACAAATTCTTAAAAAAGTCCGTATTTGTTACGTTTTTTTGCGAAAAAAAAGTTTTCGGTTTTGACGTTTTGTCAAAAGATAATTTAATTGATAGTCAACGGAATATAGCAAGGTTTTATTAAATCGTCATTGTTACTAAATAGAAGTAACAATCAATCTGAAATGTATAATATACAATATTTATTGTTCAGAATATATAATGTGTGTTTGCGACATCATTTCAATACTGTACGAAGAACTAATTGCTTTAAATAACACACAATGTTAAATGTACGAAATGTACGAAAAAAAAAATCTATATAATATATAATAATAAAATTTATTTATTTCAAAAAGAATTGAATACTAGATTACAAATAACTTGGCAATATTTTTACAAATCAGTGAATTTAGCATCTGCAATCGAACTAGGCAAAGCCTGTATTTCGATTGTCAGTTTCAATTCGCTCTAATTATTTTACTACAACAATACCTTATGATTGTTTCTTTGATAGTTGTACGGTTTTTATATCAATATAATCCGATACCTATCCAGAATTGAATGTAAATGTATTTTAAACTTAATCTTACCGTGTTATCTTGGTAGTTAGTTCAATACACAGTACAGAAAACATCTACAAAGAGATCCGAGTGAGAGACAATAAAAAGGGGGCTACAACTTACTATACGGTTAGGTGTTATTATTATTACCAGAGATCAAACCCAATACGAAGAATTAAGGTAAGGCGGGGTCAGAAGACACGCTTATGTCTCTTGAGGTTGCATGTGTTTATGTGCGCTGCTACTCTCACTTACTACCGCAAACTCACATATCAAAAACTTCTTGTTGTTCCAGCGGTTAGGTTATTTTAGTAGCAATCAAAAGATCTCAGGTTCGATGCCTGGGTCGGGCCTAAAAGTTTTATCTAGTTTTTCTTACAAGAAATTTCTAGTAACAACCCGAAATATGGAAGTTGGTGGCACGTTTAGCCGTCCGTCCCGGTTCTCATAAACATCTATGACAATTGTTATTGGAGTCAGTACTCACAAATATACTGAGAATTTTTTTTTATTATGACGTGCGGAAACCTCCTCGGGCCGTCACCGGAGTTTACGGCTTGGTGGTGTGTCGGAATCAGAGCGACTAAAACCACACGATGTGCCACTCTGCGCCTGATATAGGAGGGATCCGGAAACAGCTGTTATTACGACATCCAGATCAAACATATTGACAACTAGTTCGACCTTCAAATTCAGTTTGTTCTCAGAGTTGTAAAGGTCTGATGCCAGTCGCTTCGTAGAAAAACCGATATTTAAGTAAAACCAGTTGAAATAGTAGCCGACCTCAAATAATGTTGGATGTAATAAAGGTCCAAAGAAGACCATTGCAAAAATTAATACAGGCTATGTTTGTTTAGGACCTAGACAGCATTATGTATGTATGTGCGTATAATAACCCAGAACATGAAACCTGTATTTATTATCATACAAATGTTATAAAACAGTACATATGTGATGTAAGATAAGCCGGTAATCCGTTGAAGAATAGCATATACCATATAATAAGGGGGCGTCTCACGATCGTTATTAGCACTCGGATAATTTAACCTTATGCGTGGTTGATAAATTACGTGGATTAGGCTCCTTGCTAGGGTCTGAGCTCACTAATAGTAATAACACAACACATCTCACTCACGGCTGTTTGGTCACAAACCTGACAGAGCCGTATTACAAGACTACTAATAAACTTCTTTTGCATCTTTCAAATGAAATAAATATTCTCCATTATTCTAACATTTTTCACTGGTGTATGATTCCTGTTAATCTTAACCTTTTTTTTGTGCGGCAATCGCAACGGATACCATTGGAAGGTGGTTATGTCGGACTCGAACCGACCAAAAACCGCACGCTGTCTCAGGTACCAGTAACCGGGGAACCAGGTGCACCCTAGTAAGGAAATCCCTGGAGCTCCGATGTACCCCGGGCCACCTACGGCTCATAGATGCCCCCACCTCCCCCTGTATGGTAAGCTCCATATTCATAGTCCATAGTCCATAGCGTCCTATGAATCTTTTTTTTTTTTTTTTTTTTTAACGTGTGGAAACCCCCTCGGGCCGTCACCCCACCAGGGTTTACGGCGGGGTGGTGTGTCGGAATCGGACCGACTAAAACCACACGGTGTGCCACTCTGCGCCTGAGATAGGAGGGATCCGGGAACCGCTGCTGTTACGACATCCAGATCCCTCCCAGCGCCTGCCCGCTAAAGCGGGCACCATCTGCGGATAAACTCTCTATTTAGGCGACGTACGGCACACGCGCACATCACCTCCTCGCGGCTGGCCACTATAGCGGATGGAGGGGAAAACCCGTCCCGTCCACCCGCGGCCACACTCAAGGCGGCATGAGGCGCTGGTAAGCGCGCCTCCGCCGCCCGGCTCGCCGGCGGCGAATTAGGTCCGAGTGGATATCGTCCTCCCGGGCCTTCTCCGCCGCCTCCTTCCGCGAAATTACGTCTTCGCAGAAGGTTGCGACTGCGGTAAAACAACTGTCGCTACCGGCCATGGAGCGTATGACGGCCGGTAGCGAGAGATCACCTCCAATAACTGCAGTGAGGACCCCACGCTGCGCCGCCCAAGCGGAACAAACCGCTAGCGTGTGCTGAGCCGAGTCCTCACTACAGTCGCAGTGGTGACAGGCGGGACTCATATCCCTCCTGACGACCGAGTACAGATACTTCCCGAAGCAACCGTGCCCGGAAAGGACCTGCGTCAGTCGGAAGGAAAGGGTCCCGTGCTGCCGCCCTGCCCACTCGGCGATGACCGGCTGGAGAGCCTCCACGGCGGCAAAGCCAGCATGTGGAGCCTCCAACCGGGATGACCAACGAGCCATTGTGGCTCGACGAGCAGCCTCTCGCCACTCGCGCATCTCTTCCGGCGGGGGCCGTATGCCACTACCCGCCCGGAAGTACTCCGTTCGCCGGTAAACTATGGCGAGCACTTCCGCCTCCAAATCCCACGGGGGAGTTCCGGCCAAGGCACACGCCGCCACCGTCGATACGGTGCGGTAACCACGTATGGCTCTAACCGCCAATATCCTCTGAGGGCGCCAGAGGCGAGCCCTATTCTGGGCGGTCAGAGCCGCCGCCCACACCGGTGCACCATACAGTGCCATTGACCGGACAACCCCCGAGTATAGCCATCTCGTCGCAACGCTGGCTCCACCCAAATTGGGCAAAAGTCGCCCAAGGGCAGAAGCAGCGCCGACCAGCTTTAGAGTAAGCTGTCGGAAGTGCTCGTCAAAGAGCCACCTGCCGTCTAGGATCAGGCCCAGATACTTCATCTGGGCCTTAATCGGTACGAGGACCGAATTGACTACGATAGAGGCGCCGGGGGGTGGACCACGACGGGGCCCATGAAACAAAAGGGCCTCCGTCTTATCTAGGGCCACCCGTAAACCTAGCGCCCCAATGCGCCCGACCACCAAAGAGACTCCCACGGTGGCCAGGCGCGCCGCCTCTTGAAAGTTCGCCCCCCGGGCCGTGACCAATGTGTCATCGGCGTAACAAATTACACCCAGCCCGGGGGGAAGACGACCTCGAAGGGCCCAGTCGTATCCCATATTCCACAGGAGTGGTCCGAGGACAGACCCCTGTGGAACACCGCACGACATGGGCCGCCGCCTCAGAATATCATCTCGGTCCTCGTACATGACGGTACGCTCCTCCAGATAGTCTGCCACAAGCCGCCTCAGGTACTCTGGCACCCCGTGGTAGTGGAGTGCTTCCCTGATGCAGCTAAATGGCAGACTATTAAATGCGTTGGCGATGTCAAACGACACCGCCAGCAGCACGCCACCACAGCTCACCGCCTCTTCGGTCACGGCCCTCAGGCGCAACACAGCATCGACTGTCGAACGCCCGGGTCGAAACCCGTATTGGGCGTCCGACAGATCGAAGCCCACCTCGCAGAGGTGCCGGACGATGCGGGCAGAGAGTATCCTCTCAAACAATTTACCCACCTCGTCCAGCAATACGATGGGCCTATAAGCCGCGACCGAATCGGCCGGCCGTCCCGGCTTCCGTAGTAGGACCAGCTTCCCGCTCTTCCAGCCCTCAGGAAAGCGCCCGGACGCCAAGCTGGCGTTTAGGACTTCCCCGAGGCGATCCGACATGTGGTCGAGGGTTCGCGCCAACACTCGGGCAGGTATCCCATCTGGCCTAGGGGCGGTGTTCTTAGAGCGAATCCGTAGAACGACCGCCCCTATCTCTGATTCCCTCACGGGCGGCACATTATCCTCGTTCCGTCCCCCGTCGTGTTCGACCATGAAGGCCATCGACGGGGGTGTGTGCTCCGCCCGCTGCGGGAAAAGACCCTCGACCACTTCCCGCAGGAAGCTGGGCTGGAGTGTCTCTGTAAGAGGGGGGCCCGACGTGCGGAGCTTTTGTCGCACCGCACGATAAGGGCGACCCCAGGGGTCACGATCGAAACCCTCCAGCATCTCCTTCCTCTTCACTTCTTTGGCGCGGCTAATGGCCAGCTTCAGAGTTTTCCGCGCCTCTCGGTACTCCTCATGAAGCTGGTCCTCCTCGCTGTCTACGTGGTGTCGCCGCCGACGCCAACTCCTGGGACCACCAGTAAACCTCCTTCCGTGGAGGCCGACAACCTCGGATACGGGGCATGGCCGCATCGCAGATCTGCGTAATCGCATCGCGGAAACGACCAGCCCCCATGTCGACCTCTTCGGTCGGAGCCTGCGGAGACAGCCAGGAGTGAATAATGGCTGCCTCCTCTAGTAGGTCCTGAAGTCCCCCAGCACTAGGACGTGCCCAGACGTTAGCCGCCGCATCGAGGTTTCCAAGTTGTTAAGGAGAACCTCGAAGTCACTCAAACTCCGGTTGGGGGAGAAGTAGACACCATATATGGTGAACCCCCCCCACTCGGCAGCAACATATCCAGTGCCCTTGTCTCTAAGCGACAAGGGCGGGGAATGAGCCGCCGTGGAGCCGACGACTGCCACGGAACCGTCCCGGTCACCCAACCAGTTTGAACGGGGAGGAACGTAATAGGGCTCCGCGGCTACGGCAACACCGATCGACCACTGTGCCATGGTTTGCAGGAAGAGGTCCTGCGCCGCAGCACAGTGGTTCAAGTTCGTCTGGGCTAGGAGACTGGAGACTTGGTCCATTACTGGACTATCTCTACAGCCTCCTCCATGGGCGACGATGTCAACGCACGAACGACGTCAGAGGCAGCCTGGGTCGATTGACTCGCCCCTGACATCTGCCGAGAATTGTGGGAAGGCTTGCAGCCTCCCTGCCCGATCTGGTGATTGGCGGGCTTATTACCCGCTGCACACGCCGGACAGTCCCCCATTTGCCGCCTCGGGTGATACTGTAATTACCACAGCCGCAGTTTTAGGCGGCTGTAGTTTCAGTGGCTTCGTTTTCTTGATCCGCGCTACCGGAGGCGGCTGCGTAGTCGAGGCTGCGTACTTGGCAGCCCTCCTACTACGCTTTCGGGCTTTTTTATTGCCTCCGACTAACTGCCACTCACTATTCGAGGGAGCATTCGCAGAGGGACTTGTTGCTAAAACACCAGGGTTTGGAGTGGGGAGGCAAGGATATACCTCCATTACCCTTGGCGCAGCTTTCTTCGCTGCAGGTCCAGCCTTCGGTGCAGCTGCTTTCGCTGCTGTACGGACTGCTAGTCCAGACTTGGGAGTGATCGCAGGTGCAGATACCGACACCGCCGCTGCATACGATCTGCGACCAGCCGTAATGGGAGGCGGAGCCGGCGCTGATGCAGTCCGCGATCTGTCCGCTGCGAGCGGCGGCCGAACAACGGGGGCCGGAGGTAATCTCGCCTCAAGGCCCGCAAGACGCCCATCCAGCATACGTCCCACCGCCTCCAGAATTTGGCGAAGGTAGGCATCACTGGAATCGACAGAGGGCGAAAGCCGCCGCGGAGCCGGGCCAGGCGCAGATCCATCCGCCTGCGCCCGAAACTGGGCAAACTGGGCACTCAGTTCAGCTACCTGTCCTGTTAGGCGTTCATTGGCAGCCTGGAGGCGAGCTACATCTCCAATCAGGGTCTCAACTACTCCAGCTATAGTGGAGGTGGAGTCCTTCAGGGCTTTTACGAATTGGCCTTTAAGGTTCGTAGATTTCGTAGCCACCTTGTTTATGATGGCCACAGCTACGTTCGCCCTCTCCTGCATAGACACTGGTGTTTGTGAGGCAGAATCCCCCAAAGCCGGCCCTTGGATTTTTAGCAGGAGATCGGCGATCTCCTCCTCCACTAAATTTTCTCCCTCAACTCGAACCGGTCTATAGGCATCCGCCTTTGAAAAGATGGAGCCTGACGGCCTCGAGACCGGTGTGCGCGACCTCCCTCTGCGGCTACTAGCCACTTTGGGAGGCACCCACTCCTGAGACGCGTCGCTGTCTTCGTCCATGGAGCGTCCGCGTTTGCGACAATCGCGGAGCTCCATGTACATCTGCTCCAGTGTGTTCGTCGTCGTATTGGAGTTGGGTCTAGGGTTCTAGTCTAGTAGACAAATGGGTCTAGATGATCAGAGGGGTACCAAAGTTCCAGAAAACCAGTGCATAGCAGTTTTTTAGTTGCGTTTCACCGAGTTAATAAGAAGACTACCCGACAACAAACTACACCCTCTTTCGAATTCGAGGAGGGTAATGCAGTTGTGACTGTTATGTTGCAGATATCCATAGGTAGTGGTACTCGCTTACCAACAGGTGAAACGACCGTTTCTTTTCTATATCATAAATAGAAACGAAACCTGACACGGTAGAATGATAAAATATAAGTCACACTAACAATTTTGATTTATATGCAAAATCCAGTGGATTTAAACGGAGCAGATTAGACTAAGAACTTTACAAGACGTGTGACATCAATGTTCAAACATGTCTGTACACTAGTTAAGTCAGTAACCGCCTTAGGTAACTACGATATTACTCACAATACAAATTTGCTTAGAAACGCAAGTAAACTCTATGAACAAGTGGTTGTATTGTGAAATGTTAGTTTCAGATTAAACTCTGAATCTAATTAGACTAAACTACATATAACGCTATAAGACTAGCATGTAAATTTAATGAACGAAAAGAATAATTATTTTACACCGATTTTGTGTGAGACCACTTCGGTATTACTTCGGTAGAGAGCGTCGATCGCATCGGACTTTGTGAGCCTATCTTCGACTTGAAATTGGCCTCTCCATTTATTGCCAAAACTCGAAATTTTACATTTTACGAAATAAAAGTTATTTAGATAGAAGTTTAAAATATTATAATGAGTCGCTAGATTGCACAAGTTGATAGACAAGCTTCGTTCATTCAAATAACTTATTCACTAATTAAGCTTTGATATAAGATTTCAATGTCAAACCACTGAATCGGCAAGTTTCTGAGAAACTTTGAGATTAGGTTGCTTGAAAAGATTAGATTGAAATTTGAGAAGAGCGATTAGCGAATAAATTTGTATTAGATTTTTATAGAATAGACGACAAACGAATAGACGGATCCCCAGACTGTTAGTCACTATCACCCATGGACATCTGTACCTTAAGAAATACAAGTACATTTCTACCTTTTGAGAGCTCCTTTCATTAGAGTTAGTTTTGGTCTTTCAGTGATCTCGCACTGTTTTAAAAGACTTAAGATTTACTTAACACTGATATTTTGTAAAACCGTGTGTGAAGATGTAAAAATAAAAAAAGTGGAATCGCAAATAACTCTAAGTGACCTAGATTATGAGATAAGTAAGACGTGAGAGGTCAGAGAGATCAAGGAGACAAGAGAGACGAGACAGACGTGAGAGTTGAGAGAACTAAAAGCGACGAGAGACTTGACGTAATGGTTAGTTTTGCGCTATCTGTCAGTGATATTTGTTTTCTGTAAATGACCTTGAACTTGTTGGTTTATTTTACTGCAATAAAATCACTTTCGTATCATTGAACGGTTAGTATCTATAGAGGGTATACACACAACCCTATCGCATTGAAATTGTTTGAAAGTTTTGTGATTGCGTTTGACATTAATACTTTCGCAGAACAATGACTTATATTATTAACAAATCAAATATTATTCAAGCAATAACTTACGTAGTCGTTTAAGTTAACGTTCTTTAACTACTTAATCTATTGTTAGAATAGCATAAATTTTTACAGAACTTTCATGAGGTATTGTGCGCAGACAACCTATTCACCTTCACCTGTTGACCTTTGGTACCACTAGGTGATGGTACGATAATTAATCATTTTCTGAAGCGCAAAGTTTGCATAAAACCATTTATACTTTTCCTAAAATTATAAGTTCTGAAAAGAGTTATAAAAGGCGCGATGGACTGATGACTTTAAAAAGGTGGCTGACAGCAGGTGGATGCGAATTGCCAGGATGGTTGGCGTTTCTTGGGGGAGTAGGAGAGATCTGGATGTCGTAATAGCAGCGGTTCCCGGATCCCTCCTATCTCAGGCGCAGAGTGGCACACCGTGTGGTTTTAGTCGGTCCGATTCTGACACACCACCCCGCCGTAAACCCCGGTGGGGTGACGGCCCGAGGGGGTTTCTACACGTAAAAAAAAAAAAAAGACCTTCGTTCAGCAGTGGACGGCGATAAGTTGATTGAGAGAAAAGTGTTATTAAGAGTTTTTACTAAAAAGTTATAAAAACCAAGATTACTGTGTTAGAAAATTTATCTATCTGCATATATCCCAATTAGAAGCAGTTTAGAGTATATATAATGCCTACGTATTAAGTGGTGCACACAATTTCACTTGTCGGTAAACTTTATCATTGGTTAAGAGTCCATTGCGATGTTTAACCTCGCCCATGAGATATGTAACATAGCTGTCAGATTTCCAAATATTTTTTAAAATGATTCGCTTTAGTTTAATGTGATTTGCCAGTTACACAGATCTTGATTACCAAGACAGAGGTCTGTTTGTTCTCTGTCTGAGTGTAAATTATTTGAAACTTGTAACTTATTAATAACTTTAGGTAGTAGAGCCACGCTATTTCAGCACGAGCGGGCCGGCTCGACCGGGGCAGTACTACCCTCCCACAGAAGACCAACCTAAAGCGCCAGCATCCGTGTTGTCGTGTTTCGTTGGTGAGTGTGAGACCGGAGGCCCATTGGTGCAGGCGTGACAGTTATCGAGGTAACTGTGTGAGCCTTACACTGTCACAATGACTGTCATACCTTTTATGTCCCCAGGCGGGGTGTGAAAAAGCATCTCACAAGGCCGCCATAGTGTTGGTCACCATACTGCATTATCTGCATTTGCAATGAGTATGGTTACTACAACTCTCGGATTCTATTCATGCTTTCCTTCAGGCAGAGTAGAGTCACTTTGGCAGGCTCTTAAAATAGAAAAAAACAAAAAAAATAATTTGTATCAAAACAAAACAAAAAAAATAAATTGTATATATTGTATTTGTATTTGTAATAGTTGTATCTATTTAGAACCATGTTTGTCAGTAGTCTAATAAAAGGCTGGTGGAACAGGCTCTGCCTAGTTTGAGAGCAGGCGGTTGTGTGACAAATGTTTTTGGTTCGTGTTATTATTAATAATATTATTTATTTAACCTTTTTTGGTTTTCTTTTTATTTTAAAGAGGTAGCATGACCTTAGCCAAGTGTAAAAGAAGTTGTTGTGAACTTTAAAATGAGAATGAAGCTTGAAATTTGCGTGTGAGACGTCATGAATTAAGAAAACCTGCTTTTTGTATCAATGTGATCGTGGATTTCGGTATTGCCAGTATGTTGAGGCGTTTTTACCACCTTCACTACTACTACTCCAGTTGTAGACAGGACAATGTGTACGATTTAACTCTATCTACTTGCTTTTGCTTTTTTATTTTAGTAACTAAATCAATGTCTTTTGACACTTTTTTTAAATGCGTTGTGTGGAAATTGTGTGTAGCGCATACTGTACGCCTCTGATAAAAACTATTCTGTTAACGTTATCTAGTATTTTTGTGTCTGGTCTTTTATATTGGACGGCTTTATCGGCAAATGTTGTCCTATTCCAATATACGAGTATTTGAAGCACATTATTTTCTAGAACTGTACTGGGTTATATTTGTGCTAAGTACTAGTAGTTTCAGTTGAACTAAATTAATTATTTATGCTGCAAGTTGGTCTAATAAAGTCTTACAAGAAACGATGACGTGTTCAGTTTCAACAGTTTCAGAACTGTTGTGGCATCATCAACACAAATCTACGCAGGTATTCCTGAAAATTAAACGTATGGGAAAACTTGATTATTTTGATAACTAAAAAATCTGTCCGACATAGTTCTTATAACACAAAAAGTAGATATATAGTTACAAGAAAAGTAAACTCGAGGGGTAAACAAAAGAGCTAAAAGGGTCACCCTACTCATCGTGTGAAAGGAATGCTGAATTGTGTCGAATCACTACTTTTAAGTGCCTGGCCGTGGACAGTCAAACCTGGTCCGCCTGCTTCAGTGACGCATTGATTGTATATGCTACTACTGTGCTTGAGGTCTAGCGTTTGATTCATGGATCAGATCACGTATTTGTATGATCTGTGAATTTTTGTTTCGGAGTTTGAACGTTTTCACAAGTTTGTAAGTGTTATTCTATTCATCAATTTAGTTTTCATACGAGCTATGGTTAGTTTGAAACTAGATGACGTCACATGTTATATACCCGAAAATAATATTACAAACATTTGTCATTTTAACTTCTATCGTGAACGTATTTATTGAGCCGTTCTTATTATGAATTGTCTGCTTTTGACCAAATTATACTTCGTATTTTTTTTTCTTTTTTTAAAGACTACACTACACTAGGCATAAATCCTGTGTCGTAGAGACTTTACAGACACAAGAAACTGACACAAAGAACACACAGACTTAGAACAGTAATTTGTGGATCACATAATGTGTTGTTCCATGTGAGTTTGAACCCACAACACTCAGCGCAGTAGAGAGTAGCGTGACGACCGCTTAAACCTCTAGGCCATCCAGTCACTTTAGCTTTGATTTTAAGCCTGAGCTTTATACTTCTTATTCTAAATTCTTTAATGTATGAACACTTCCAATAACACATCGGTTGAGCTGTAGACACGTAATTGCTTTCCATTCATTTTGTGCAAATAAATTATTCTCAATATTTAGACCGTTTTACAAATATATTAAAAGTTAATAACTTTTCTAAAGTCATTACCATAAATAATAGTTTTCATGTTTCATTATAAAAAGTGCTTTGTACTCAAATTAATTACCAGTTTAAAAAAAGGCGAGTGCTAAATGAATCTTTGAAGATATTAAATCTTTGTTTAGATATTAAATTCGTAATCTTTTTATGGTTATAACATTTACTATCTTTGTTGAATTACAAAGAATATTAAAATTTCAGAGATGAGTTTGTAATTTCGTTATTTTTTGGCTGAATAAAGTTAAAGAAAGATTATCGAACCTTGTCTTTAAATGTTGATGTAGGCGTTAAGCTTTTTTATGATGTAACCAAGTAAGTCGCCTTATGTTTAGTGATCACCTTCTCCCATGGGTATCTGAGACTCAAGCGTCACAAGCACGTTGTCACCCTTTCAAGCCCTTGCTCCAAAATCAGGAGTAACGAGACAGTTTGGCCTCTGTCACTTACTCGGTGAAAAGCAAAAAGATTTCTGTGAGGCAGTGATTATACTGTTGTCGCACTTGGCCTAAGCATGGCTCTCTCATAATAAATTGTTTTTAAATGAAAATAGTGTCAAACTCACTGCTTTTTTTTTAAAATGTGTATGCCCTAAAATACAGTAATGCAAAAAACCAATAAATAACACATACATAGGTACACGATCCAACAATCCTGTATAAATCCTCATTATAAAAAATATAATCGAATCTTTTATCGAAAAATATACCACACTTAAAGTAATGTATAAATTTGAAAGACGCTGAAAAATCTAATTATCATAATTATTTAGCACCCTTCATTGTTCTGTGCTGCAATTAAAGGACCCTTTCAAGCTTCTATAACCGCCGTTTATTTAATTTCATGACGTATTTTACATTTTCATATTCATAAATATATTTTTATTGTCTTGATTTTCATAAACTAACGTGATGACAAACACGTACAAACACACATACATACAGATACACACGGACATGTAGGGGCACGCACGCACACTCACATATTTGTAATGCTTTAAATCATACAGTCAAGCTATATATTATACTAAGGAATTATTAATTTATATAATGTAACTGTAGCAAACTACTATCAAAATAAAAATGGCTCATCAGGTAAAATTTGTTTACAAATTACGGAGTTTTGATGAACACATATAAAAAATATACATAATGCCAAGTTTGACAGCTTTCTTTCAAAGTCAGTTAAAAAATGGGCTGTGTCAGCAATTTTGTTAACATCTTAAGAGTGTCTTATGAAAGAATTAATCTGAGGACCCATCTCCTTCCTCAACATTTTTCTGCGTCCACTTTGAAAGAGCCTCAACATTTTTATGCAAAAGAGGTCTTAGAAACATTCAAATGGAAATTACTTTTTTAATACAGATTTAGTTGGGGCAAGGTAAAAATGTAATTTGATTTTATCTGAATAAAAGATCTAATGCAATTTAGATTTATGAAGTTCTTAAAAATACTTATTCAACCTCACTAGGATTTACACGACAAAATGTAAGTGATTTGATCATTGTCAATTGAAAAATTTCATTCAACAATTTCTTCTTTATCTAGTCTGAATTCCTATGTTAATATCACAGAACCGGAACAAGACCGGAGGCCATTGATGCAGGGGTAACAGTTGTCGTAGTAAGTGTGTGCAATACAATGCTACGATGAATGTCATACCTTTTACGTCCCCAAGTGAGGCGTAAAAAGCATCTTAATAGGCCGCCATAGTGTGGGTCACTATACTACATTGTCAGCATTCGCAATGACTATGGTGACTACAACTTTTGGATTCTATTCATGCTTTCCATCAAGCAGAGTAAAGTCACTTTGGCAGGCTCTCAAATAAAAAAAAAAGTCTTACTTCGGTACAACTAAGCCGTCTCAATCGGCGTGATAACTCTACTACTTCTACTTCACGGAAAAACGATGTTAAGCAATCCTTTGATATTAGTAATAACACATCTCACACACAGCCGTCTGATCCGAAGTTAAGCAAAGCCGGTAATCAAACTGCTGTTAGACATCCTTATATGTTTCTAAATACATACATACTATAGATCAGGGGTCACCAAATGGCGGACCGCGGTCCGCATCCGGACCGCCGACAAATTCTGTGCGGACCGCGAGAACGTCGCAACTTGCACTACAGAGTACATAATTTGATAAATATTTAAATGTTGTCTTTGTCGACATCAATTCAAAAACTGCGAATTCCAAGAAAACACAGTTTTAAAACACAAACATGCGGAACTTACCTGCGAAAAGTTTTGGATAAAATTTGTGTGTGGTAATAAATATCCGGAATTACAAAAATTAGCTTTAAAACTACTAACTTTGTTTGGGTTAACATATAGTTATGAAGAAGCATTTTCCAAGATGAACTTCATTAAGAATAAATTTCGATCTCGACTTACTAATGAACATCTTCAGGATTTAATATCAATAGCTTGCACGAATTTTATTTCAAATTTCTGGCTGATATTCGTAATAAAAATGACATTTTTCACACTGAATAGTACAAAAAACAACTGTTTTTTTCTGGTATTACATTTATTTAATAAATATTTTTCTATAAATTTTGTGCGGACCGCGATGGTCATTTCATCTATCAAAACGGACCCCGATCGAAACTAATTGGCGATCCCTGCTATAGATAAATTACACTCAGATACTGAACCAATGATTCGTCATAGAAAGACTTGCACTAGGTGGAAGTTGAACCTACGACCTCTTTTTTTTTTTTTTTTTTTTTAACGTGTGGAAACCCCCTCGGGCCGTCACCCCACCGGGGTTTACGGCGGGGTGGTGTGTCGGAATCGGACCGACTAAAACCACACGGTGTGCCACTCTGCGCCTGAGATAGGAGGGATCCGGGAACCGCTGCTATTACGACATCCAGATCCCTCCTAGCGCCTGCCCGCTACCTCGGGCACCATCTGCGGATAAACTCTCTATTTTAGGCGACGTACGGCACACACGCACGTCGCCCCCTCGCGGCTGACCATTGTAGCGGATGGAGGGGAAAACCCGTCCCGTCCACCCGCGGCCACACTCAAGGCGGCATGAGGCGCTGGTATGCGCGCCTCCGCCGCCCGGCTCGCCGGCGGCGAATTGGGTCCGAGTGGATACTGTCCTCCCGGGCCTTCTCCGCCGCCTCCTTCCGCGAAATTACGTCTTCGCAGAAGGTTGCGACCGCGGTAAAACAATTGTCGCTACCGACCATGGAGCGTATTACGGCCGGTAGCGAGAGATCGCCTCCAATAACTGCAGTGAGGACCCCACGCTGCGCCGCCCAGGCGGAACAAACCGCCAATGTGTGCTGAGCCGAGTCCTCACTGCAGTCGCAGTGGTGACAGGCGGGACTCAATTCCCTCCTGGCGACCGAGTGCAGATACTTCCCGAAGCAACCATGCCCGGAAAGAATCTGCGTCAGTCGGAAGGAAAGGGTCCCGTGCTGCCGCCCTGTCCACTCGGCGATGACCGGCTGGAGAGCCTCCACGGCGGCAAAGCCAGCACGTGGAGCCTCCAGCCGGGACGACCAACGAGCCATCGTGGCTCGACGAGCGGCCTCTCGCCACTCGCGTATCTCTTCGGGCGGGGGCCGAATGCCGCTAACCACCCGAAAGTCTGCCGTTCGCCGATAAACTTCGGCGAGCACTTCCGCCTCCAAATCCCACGGGGGAGTTCCGGCTAACGCGCACGCCGCCTCCGTCGATACGGTGCGGTAACCGCGTATGGCTCTAACCGCCAATATCCTCTGAGGGCGCCAGAGGCGCGCCCTATTCTGGGCGGTCAGAGCCGCCGCCCACACCGGTGCACCATACAGTGCCATTGACCGAACAACCCCCGTGTATAGCTGTCTCGTCGCAACGCTGGCTCCACCCAAATTGGGCAAAAGTCGCCCAAGAGCAGAAGCAGCGCCGACCAGCTTTGGAGTAAGCTGTCGGAAGTGCTCGTCGAAGAGCCACCTGCCGTCGAGGATCAGGCCCAGATACTTCATCTGGGCCTTAATCGGTACGAGGACCGAATTGACTACGATAGAGGCACCAGGGGGTGGACCACGACGGGGCCCATGAAACAAAAGGGCTTCCGTCTTATCTAGGGCCACCCGTAAACCCAGCGCCTCAATGCGCCCGACCACCAAAGAGACTCCCACGGTGGCCAGGCGCGCCGCCTCTTGAAAGTTCGCCCCCCGGGCCGTGACCAATGTGTCATCGGCGTAACAAATTACGCCCAGCCCGGGGGGAAGACGACCTCGAAGGGCCCAGTCGTATCCCATATTCCACAGGAGTGGTCCGAGGACGGACCCCTGTGGAACACCGCACGACATGGGCCGCCGCCTCAGAATACCATCTCGGTCCTCGTACACGACGGTACGCTCCTCAAGATAGTCTGCCACAAGCCGCCTCAGGTACTCTGGCACCCCGTGGTAGTGGAGTGCTTCCCTGATGCAGCTAAATGGCAGACTATTAAATGCGTTGGCGATGTCCAACGACACCGCCAACAGCACGCCGCCACAGCTCACTGCCTCTTCGGTAACGGCCCTCAGGCGCAACACAGCATCGACCGTCGAACGCCCCGCTCGAAAACCGAATTGGGCGTCCGACAGATCGGGGCCCACTTCGCAGAGGTGCCGGGCGATGCGGGCAGAGAGTACCCTCTCAAACAGTTTACCCGCCTCGTCCAGCAACACGATGGGCCTATAGGCCGCTACCGAATCGGCAGGCCGTCCCGGCTTCTTTAATAGGACCAGCTTCCCGCTTTTCCAGCACTCAGGGAAGCGTCCGGACGCCAGGCTAGCGTCCAGGACCTCCCTGAGGTGGTTCGACATGTGTTCGAGGGCTGGGGCCAGCACTCGGGCAGGTATCCCGTCTGGCCCGGGGGCGGTGTTCTTAGAGCGGATCCGTAGAACAACCGCCCCAATCTCCGATTCCCTGACGGGCGGAACATTGTCCTCGTTACCCCCGTCGTCTCCGACGATGAAGACCATCGACGGGGGTGTGTGCTCCGCCCGCTGCGGGAAAAGACCCTCGACCACTTCCTGCAGGAAGCTGGGCTGGAGTGCCTCTGTAAGGGGGGGCCCGACGTACGGAGCTTCTGTCGTGCCGCACGATAGGGGCGACCCCAGGGGTCACGATCGAGACCCTCCAGCATCTCCTTTCGTTTCGCATCTTTGGCGCGGCTAATAGCCAGCTTCAGAGTTTTCCGCGCCTCTCGGTACTCCTCATGAAGCTGGTCCCTCCCGCCATCTTCGCGGTGACGCCGCCGACTGCGGGTGTAGGACCTCCGGGCACGAGTACAGGCCGCACGGAGGTCCGACAGCTCTTGGGACCACCAGTAAACCTCCTTCCGTGGAGGTCGACGACCTCTTATACGGGGCATGGCCGCATCGCAGATCAGCGTGATCGCATCACGAAAGCGGCCAGCCCCCATATCGACCTCCTCGGTCGGGGCCTGCGGAGACAGCCAAGAGTGAATTATAGCTGCCTCCTCTAGTAGGTCCCTATTCAGCTTCGAAACAGCCCACCGCGGAAAGCGAGAAGAAGGCCGCGCCGCGTGACCCCTACTGGGGTCCTGGGTCCGGGAGAGCTCAAATCGGATGTAGAGGTGATCCGAGAGCGTCTCAACCTCTTCCAGGACACGCCAGTTCCTTACTCGTGCGGCGAGAGCAGGGGTAGCGAATGAAAGGTCCACTATCGACCCCCCCTGCTGTCGCACACACGTGTTGGTGGAGCCTCTGTTTAGTAAACAGAGGCCCACCGAGGCCGCCCACTCCTCTACGGCCTCGCCCCTGGCGTCCGTCCTAGGGGAACCCCACGCAATGGACTTTGCGTTGAAGTCCCCCAGCACGAGAACGTGCCCAGACGTTAGTCGCCGCATCGAGGTCTCCAAGGTGTTCAGGAAAGCCTCGAAGTCGCTTAAACTCCGATTGGGGGAGAAGTATATACCGTAAATGGTGATTCCCCCCCACTCGGCAGCAACATATCCAGTGCCCTTGTCTCTTAGCGACAAGGGCGGGGAATGAGCCGCCGTGGAGCCGACGACTGCCACAGAACCGTCCCAGTCACCCAACCAATTTGGACGGGGAGGAATGTAATAGGGTTCCGCGGCTACGGCCACACCGATTGACCACTGTGCCATGGTTTGCAGGAAGAGGTCCTGCGCCGCGGCACAGTGGTTCAAGTTCGTCTGGACAAGGAGGTTGTAGACTTGGTCCATTACCGGACCGTCTCTACAACCTCCTCCATGGGCGATGATGTCGTCGGATAAACAACATCGGAGACAGCCTGGGCCGACTGGCTAGCCCCTAACGCTTGCCGAGAATTGCGGGGTGGCTTGCAGCCCCCCTGCCCGATCTGATGATTAGCGGGCTTATTACTCGCCGCACACACCGGGCAGTGAGGGGCGGCAGAGCAGTCTGCCGCCTTGTGTCCCGGTTGACCGCAGCGGAAACATAGTCCGCTGCAGTCAAAACAACTGACACACTTGGCGCGTGTGTGTCCCGACGCCAGGCATTTATAACACCTCATCGGTCTCGCCGCCAGGACTGTGATCCTAGCGTTCACGAAACCGATGAGTAACTTTCCGGCGTCGCCCAGGACTTTGCCCGACACTACTGGACATCTGACCCACACAGCGCCAAGCCCTCCTGGACCGGGGCGGATGGTGCCAACCTGGATGTTATCCGCGCTGCATCCCGTCTTTTCCTCTATTGCAGCACGGACATCCTCGATCGTCACTGAGTCGTCCAGCCCTGAAATACGCAGTTCTACGCACTTCGTTGGCCTGGCGATCTTCACACCATCGGTAGCTGCGAATAATCCCCGCAGCTTCTCGGCAAACGTGTCCGCCGTCTTTGCGCCTTCCGCCCCAGGGAACTCGAGGACTCGAGCTCCCGTCTGGGCAAGGCGCATCCTGACTCCTACTGTCCCAAGATTATTTATAGCGAGGCTGTCTCGGGCCCTCTTGAACACCGCCGCATACGACAGCCCCTCATTTGCCGCCTCCGGTGATACTGTAATTACTACAGCCGCAGTTTTAGGTGGCTGTAGTTTCCGTGGCTTCGCCTTCTTGACCACTGCCACCGGTGGCGACTGCGGAGTCGAGGTTGCTTTCTTGGCAGCCTTCTCACTCCGCTTTCGGGATTTTTTATTACCTCCTACTAACTGCCACTTGCTATTCGAGTGAGCAGTCGCAGAGGGGGCCGCAGTTGAGAGGTCAGAATTTGGAGTGGGGAGGCGAGGAACCATCTCTTTTATCCTTGGCGCAGTTTTCTTCGGTGCAGGCCCAGCCTTCGGTTCCGCCGTTTTTGCCGCTGTATGGATCGCTCGTCCAGACTTGCGAGTGATCGCAGTTGCAGATACCGATACCGCCGATGCATACGATCTGCGACTACCAGTAATGGGAGGCGGAGTTGGTACTGATGCGGTCCTTTGCCTATCTGCAGCAAGTGGCGGCCGAACAACGGGGGCTGGAGGCAGTCTCGACTCAAGACCCGCAAGTCGCCCGTCCAGCATACGCCCCACTGCCTCCAAAATTTGACGAAGCTGTTCATCACCAGAACTGGGAGTGGGGGAAGGTTGCTGCTGAGCCAGGCCTCGCTTCTCAGGGCCATCCGCCTGCGCCCGAAACTGGGCGAACTGGGCGCTCAGCTCAGCTACCTGTCCCGTCAGACGTTCGTTGGCCGCCTGAAGGCGAGCTACGTCACCGATGAGGGTTTCAACTATGCCAGCAATGGCGGAGGAGGAGTCCTTGAGGGCTCTTACAAATTGGCCCTTCAGGTTCGTAGATTTCGTGGCCACTTTGTTTATAATGGCCACAGCTACATTCGCCCTCTCCTGCATAGACACCGGCGTTTGTGAGACAGAACCCTCCAAAGCCGGCCCCTGGATTTTTAACAGGAGATCGGCGATCTCCTCCTCCACTAAATTTTCTCCCTCAACTCGAACCCGTCTATAGGCTTCCGCCTTTGAGAAGACGGAGCCTGACGGCCTCGAGACCGGAGTGCGCGACCTCCCTCTGTGGCTACTAGCCACTTTGGGAGGCATCCATTCCTGAGACGCGTCGCTGTCTTCGTCCATGAAGCGACCGCGTTTGCGACTATCGCGGAGCTCCATGTACATCTGCTCCAGTGTAGTCGTCGTCGTACTGGAGTTATCATCCGACGGTACGACGGATCTGGAACGCAAGCGTTCTGATCTTCTTAGGCTCCCAGAAGTTAGATTGACTTCTGGAAGCCTTTCTGTGATAGGCTTCTCGGCCGAATCTTTTTCACTCTTTTCTATTTTACTGTCCTTCTTCGCTTCTTCCTTTGTATTATTTTCTTTAGTTTTAATATATTCCATAACAAAACCCACGAGTGGGGGAGAACTAGAGGTCGACCCGGGCAGAGATCCCCCAATACCCGGGCAAGCGTAAATTTGTGCCCAACCGAGGGGTCCGCAGGTGCCTCGGCTGGGAGTGCGCTTACGACTGAACTGCCCATCAGCCATGCATCCCCTGGTCACGCACCAGAACACGGGATTCGGGGTAATTTTTTATAGAGGTTTTCTTCCTCGCAGTCCGGGCGGTTAAGCCAAGACCCTCGCCCCCGATTGGTGTCGCGAGACATAACCACAACACTCCTTTCGGGATTACGATGTGACAACGGTGGCAGGAAGATTAATTCTTCCAATGCCTGCTCGGCGGCAGTGTGAGTACACACCGAGCCCGTTCTCCTTTCTCCACCATTGACAGTGGAGAAACGCTGACCCATGAAAGGGTCCCACCAACATGATTTTTTATCGAGGTTTTCCTCCTCATTGCTCCGAAGAGCGAAGAGCCAACAGAGGGATCGACAAAAATGCCCGCTCTGTTGGACCAAGCCTCAACCGAATGGCTGAAGAAAATGGCCTCCTCTTCTTTGTGCTAGAATATCAGCCGTTGGCGGTGATGTCCTCTTCCAAATGGCACAGGAAGAAACAGTGCCGTCGCCAACGTTACCAGGGTGCACCACGTGGAGGTTTTCTAGCCCAGCACCCCGAACCTACGACCTCTAGCTTAGCAATTAGTACCACTAACCACTAGACCAACAGCCTGTTAATTGTTTTCCACCACATGAGTAAGTTACCAGAGCCCAAATAACAAACTTATGACTGCTAAGTATGTGTCTATGGACGGCGGTAATTATTTACTACGAGGTGAAGCGTTCACTCCTGAAATTTCTTATGGTATAAAAATGTTCAAGGGGAGAAGGTAACAAAATCATAAATAATGATAGAGTTTTCAAGGGGTGGCAATGCGTAGACGCGTCCCCTGGAATTACAAGGGTATAGTTTATGCACGTTTGTCATCGATATAGCTTCAAATATATTACTCCTACTCTAAATATATTCTGCTTTTTTATATAAATCGAAACGATCTGATCCAAAAGCAGAAACATCGAATTTGTATGAGAAGTTTCGCTTGGAGTAGAGAATTTTTTCACACAACACTACAGAATATGAATGTTGTCTACAGGTGAGAAGTAATTTTAGATTGGTCTGTTATAAATTCAGCAGATAGCGCTTTCAGGCCAGGCAAGATATCAGAGAAGACCACTTTTCAGCGGCTTACGTGAGTGCAGTTGGTGAGAGCTGTATGCGGCAGAATGTGGATGCGGTTTGCTTAGGGCTGGTACCTCTGCTCAGCTTTAATTAAATTATATGTTTTTTCTTAAGGTATTCTAAAGGTATTATAAAGGTACGATATTTATATATAGGTATGATTGTTTTACATATACGAAACCTCTTTTTTACTGTTTCTATTAAATGTAAAGTGGCGGCATGTGATTTTCTGTGAGTTCTTGGTGGGTTGTAATTGTATTTTCTATGTCTAGTTATTATAATATAGCAAAAATATTGTTACTGTAAGTTCGAGAAAGTCTCATTTAATATGAAGGAATCCGTGAGTGAAAACTAATGCGCTATACAAGTAAAAAACAATTACTTAATGGCCATATCTAACAATGGAATTCCTTTTAGCGCCACACGCCTCTTTGACGCGATGGCATTTTGGCGTGTTGGTATTTCAAGAATTTTCTTATATTAAAGTATTTATAAACTTTCTCAAAATATCTTTGAAATATTTCGTTTTATTGGCAAATTTTTGCTCATTGCCAACCCTACGTAGGCTGGTAACCACTGCTACAATTAACGTAACGGATCAATTCCTGTATCCGAGCGAGCAATTAACTCGCAAGAGCTGTGTACTATAAAAGTACTTTGAAATTAACATCCATAAAGCACTTTAGCAGTTCAATAAACACTGTTTTATCATCATCATCTCATCCAAAAGATATCCACTGCTGGACTTAGGCTCCTCCCCAAAGTTCTCCATAACAGCGGTCTCATGCCGCAAATACATTGATGTTTATGCACAATTAATATACAAAGTAATTGATTACATTCTTTGGATAAGTTATTGCTTAGTTAGTACCAGACAAAAAGGTGGCAAAATTCAAAAAATCTCTATAATATAGGAAACGTTTATGGCTGCCGTGGGAAAAGGCCCGGTTAGGCATCGCACTGAATCAGGGAAGACCCGAAACCAGATGGTCCGGGTCCTCCCCAGAGTTCAACCATCGGGATAATTTTCAATGAAATATGTATAAATACTTCTGGCTCCTGCGTCCCCAAAGTGTCGCAGATTCGAAAGGACTTTTTTTATTGTGACACCAAAAAAGTAGCCAATACAACATCTAGAAACCCATTATATATCTTAATATCATTTAGAAGTTAACTAAAACAGATTTATGGCATGAAACAGACAAATAACCGTTTTCCCTTTTAATAACGAGTTTCAAAGATAACCTTTATTTTACCCATAAGCATCTTGCAATATCTTGCGGTTTTGAACATTATGGTACTATATTTCATAAGAAACTGGTTTCCGTTGGAGACGTCAGTTCTATTAAAAAGAAGAACGCTATAATCTTGTGCAATAAATAGAGACAGGCTCGCCTTCACGTGTACAAAGTTTCATTCGTTTTCTTTCAGGGCACCTGAGCCCGGCTTACTGGTTCTCTTCACGTTATTGTAGTTTTATCATTTCCCATAAGAGTACAATTTCACTGTTATTAGTCAATTTCTTACTAAATGATATATTTTTTTCTATTTTATCTTTTATGTACCAACGAAAATTGTATAACAGTGAACTTAATGCTGCAGGTATGTTTTTCTAATCTACTTTAGGGTGGTGTGAAAATGTGTGACAAGGTATATTAGATAGATTGCTCCAAGGGTCAATTATGCAAAAGGCAACTTGGTTAGCCTTCGACAAGCTTCAACTTGTTTACCTCACGCTTATATTAACTTGCTCTAAAACTTAGAAACTGGGTGTAGCTGACGTTACAAGAAATATATAATATTTACATTTTTTTTTTAAAAGAACCTGTCAAAGTGACTCTACACTGCCTGATGGAAAGCATAAGTAGAATCGAAAAGTTGTCACCATATTCATAAAAAATGCTGTAAGTTATAGTGAAAGGTTTGTCACGCCCACTTAAAGAATCCAGGTATAATAGAAGGGAAACTTGTGCGCTGGTAGTAAGTTCCAGGTCCTGACTATTAATTAATTAACTTTTTCATTAAGATGGATTAAGATTCAGTCGGAAACCGATCTGGTCGTTTGCCACGGTGGAAGAATGAGTGTCCTGTCCCTTCAATACAAAGTCAATATCTTTCGACCAGGCAAGATCTTCTATACCACGATTCAGGATTACTTACTCCGTAGTTCAGCGTATCTTCGGTAGATGGTACTGTATGTCTTTGTTTCTGCTGTATGCGAAGGTCATCACACCACCTGTACTATAAAAAGTAAAACTTACAACAGCTATGAGTAAAATTTTTTAAAATAAACCCATCACAACCCAACCATGTCATTATTGAAGTATGACTCCCTCGATATTCTGTCAACGTAGTGAGAAGCGTAACTTTTGAACCGAGTATACCGAAAGCAGATTAATCAAGTTATCAACTCCTCAGAGTAAACACTTTGATTGATTGTCCTCTCGCAAATTGACGGCTTTAGATATTAAACTTTAATAATGTATTACTTTAGGTGGTTTGTTCTGAGCGTTAAAAGATTTAAGAGATAAGTTTCATCTTACTACCATCATTATGAATATTTTGCATCTTTATTTATTAATGACTTTGTATAAGAAGTCTCAAGTTTGCATGTTCAAATTGTAAATTTGTTTTTTGGCAAAATAGCCATGGCTATCTGGTTTATATTTTTTAGAAACGTATTAATGGCTAGTGATATAGGCATGGCGTGGCACTTATAGTGTTGATATTAGACTTAATGTTCATATTCATCGGACCTCCACAGCCCAAGGGGTCAACTAAATCCGAAGGTTGAACTAGTTACTTGAGATACACTGACTTCCCAATAACGATTGCCATAGATTTTCATGACAACCAGGGCCGATGGTTTAACGTGCTTTCCAAGGTATGGGCGTGAGTCATCGCCAAACTTTCATACTCTAGGCTGTTATTAAGTTCTTATAAGAAAAAACCAACAACACTTTTGGCCTGACCTGAAAATCGAACCGGAGACCTCTCGATCGACAGTCGTACACGCTAAGCGTCTAGACCAATGACGCTGTAGACTTAATATTCAATTAGAAAAATGCATATTAGCTTAAAGGGTTGTAACACTCTTATGACTCGGAGTTACAGCTGTCTATGATCGGTGATATTTTCCATATGGAGACCCGTCTTACATTACGTAAACATTGCCTCGTTGCTCTAGCGGTTAACGTAGGTGACTACCGATCAAGGAGGTCTGGAGTTTGATTCTCGGGTCAGGCTAAATAGTTTTATTGAGTTTTTCTGATTACAGAAATACTTAAGCGCAGAGTTTGAAAGTCAGGGTCTTAGCTCCCGTGCCTCGGAGAGTTCTGCGTCTGTTCTCTGCCCAGTCGTGCTACATAGCCGTCCCATCGGATTATGAGAGTACCCATGTACTAAACCTGTGTTTGCGCACAGACTTGTGCACTATAGTATCTCCTGCGTAGTTGATTGCACATCGTGGGCGAAATCGGGTAGAAGTACATTATTATCACTATCAGATAATGCCACATTCTTGCAAGAAAAAGAACTTAAGTACGTTACAATTTTTCTCGATCACATGATATACAGTTAAAAGGTTCTCTTCAAGATTTAAACTTAGTAAAATAACAAAATAATGAAAATCTCACGAGAATAGAGAAATAATAGGTAACTAAAAGGCAAAAGATTACAAAGCAAGCAAGAAAGCAGAATAAATTAACTTGAATTACTACATATTAAATTTTATTTACATCAACTTGCCAAAAAGCCTTTGTTAAGATAAGGTTTTTATAGCTATCTAATTAGCCAATAAAATTTTCAGTGTGTTTCCTACTCTCAAAACGATTTCCGTCCTCCATAAGCGTAAGTCGGGTGAGAGGTGGGGCCATCTATCACCCTAGCAAAAGCAGGCCAGGGTGACAGCTCTTTTGGGGATTGAAAATGGGTTATCTGTAAGCCGTAAGTAGATGGCCCGAGGTATGTCGTGGTTCCAGGGATTCTCTTTCTAGGGTACACCTCTTTCCCCGGCTACTGGTATCTGAGACGGCGTGTGGTTTTTGGACGGTTTGAGACCGACATAACCACCAGTAGGTGGTATCCGGCGGAATTTCACACAGAAAAAAAATAATGTGTTTACGACTCTGTCAGAATGAGACAACAATCGCACTGCAAATTAGAGATAAATCGTTCTTTATTTTGTTTTTTTACCGAGTTGAGAATATGAAAAAACGTAGGTGATAATTTTTCCATATGTTGGTTCATCATCATCGACAACTTGCTGCACATGCCAGCTTATTATCATCAACACCTTCTGGTAGTTTACTGCAGGACATAGGCCTCTTCTTGGACAGAAAGTTTTGGCCTACTGTATGGAACCATTATTTGGTATGAAGTATATCTATTTCAAATATTTTACATAAAATCAAGCCTTTTTCTGCAGAGAGGTAGGCAGAGGCATAGTGAACGCCTACTTTTGGTGCCACGTAATTGGTGGTGAGAGTATTACAGCTAATAATTTCATACACAATATTTCCAAATAAAAACAAAGTTATTAAACATAGATATTTTGTTTCATATAAACGTGTCTCCCCCCTAGAATGCCATGCCGTACGACTGGACGCCAACTGCATCCATCGGCTCCCCGCGACTCGGACTATGTTGTTGGTCCATCTAGTGGGGGGCCTACCCACGCTTCGTCTTCCGGTACACGGTCGCCACTCAAGAACCTTGCTTCCCCAGCGGTTGTCGGTTCTACGAGCGATGTGGCCTGCCCATTGCCACTTCAACTTGTTTATTCGAAGAGCTATGTCGGTAACCTTAGTTTTCTTGCGGATATCCTCGTTCCAGATCCTATCTATAATAGGGGGGAAGTCTATATTCAGCAGTGTACGTCTTCTGGCTGATGATAATGATGATGATAAACACGTAATTAGAAATATCTAGATAAATATTTGCGAAGTCGAATGTACAACATCTTAGTAATCAAACCAATACAAGACGCAATAACATACGTATTCTAAGAATAAAATTCCAAGCTATTTAATTATCTTTCAAAGTAATGTTATTTCTAATTTAATACGTGAAACGTTACTAAAATCTTGGTAGATTCATGAAACTCTAGTTAAGAATGTTTCTAATAACACAGCGATATTTTACAGACCCCGAGTGCCTCGAGGAATGTTAAAAGGCGTTTCCATTATTTATTAGGGCCATAAAACTCTGGTTAATGATAGCAAATGTGTCTACATACCAACTATTTGAAGCAGCTATGATTTTTTTTGCAGTAACAAGGTATTTATTGCCATCTAGGGAATTATGTATGTATGTATGTACTAAAAGTAGGAGTACAGAAAACTCACTCTTTAAAACCATTTAAATAAAAAGCGACTTTAAGTCTGAGACAATAGAGAACAGTTCAGGTTGCACAGTGCTAATACACATCACGTCACATCTTTTTAGAAAGGCTGCTTCTCAGAAAGGAGGTTACCACACCTAACGTCAATTATTTCCCTAGAAATTGTCTTGCTTTCTATCTCATTACTTTGTTTTCATGACATTAACGTTTCCTTATGTCAAATCCAATAATCATAATAGTCTATTCTCAGAAAGTTTAGCCTCTATGCTATTAATCAAATGGCCAAATAACAGTTTGTATATCAAGTGATTTTTTCAAGCAGACGCGTAAGTGATGGTAAATAAACTAAAGGACCCCTCCCCTAAGACCAGGAGGAGAAGGCCATGTGGGTCTGGTAACTTCATTCACTCGCTGATATGAGGTAGTAATTTTAATCCAGTCGAACCTACCCATTTCTGCCATACCATAGTTCTCCCGTTGAAAAAGTAAGGTTTAAGTCATATCACAGCAAATGTATCAGCCACATACTATCACGATGACTGTCATGCCTTTTACATCCCCAAGCGGGGCGTGAAGAAGCATCTCACTAGGCCGCCATATACTACATCGTCTGCATTCGCAGTGCGTATGGTGACTACAACTCTTGGATTCTATTCATGCTTTCCTTCAGGCAGAGTAGAGTCACTTTGGCAGAACCCAAATAAAAAGAATTGTATTTCAGGGATGCTCAACAATGCTATCATCAATGGTGTCAGGTGCAGCGTCTACCTAAATATTTATTTCTTTAATAAATATTGAAAATGTCTTTCTTTTCCGTTCATAAATATGTTTATTTCACGCCACATTATTTTTATAATTTTATGATTATTAGGATATTAGGACTTTATGGATCGTTCACAATATTATTGACAATGTTAAACCAACTTTTATGAGTGCTCTTTATTGTTATTGCTAATAGAGTCCTGTCTGCGTTCCGTTTCACCTGATATAAAAACGTAATGAGTTCCCAGATCATACTTCTTTCTCTAGAAAATAGTTAATTCATTTTATTTTCGTACGAAGGTGATGGTTCGTCACAAATGAGTGGTTTGACCGAAGTGAGCCATGACTCACAGAAGGTATGCGTTAAACTTTTTACGTTACTTTTTACTGAGCGAGTGAGATTGTATCAAATACATATTAAACCCTAAAGTACTTATCAATAGAATCTCTCAGAAAATACTAATTCACCATAAACTACATATAACTTTATAGCATAGTTAATGTTAAAGTTGCCTGTAAAAGATAGCAGACTGCTATAAGGCAATCGTACCGCAGTTCTCATTTTAATTCTATGTTCCCTAATCAAGTGTTCAATCATTATCACCAATAGCCCTTCACATTCCACTTCTGGACATAGATCTCACTTTAGATACGAAGTTTTAGTTTACTATACAACGCTGGCCAAACGAAAGACGAGAGAAGAAAAAATGTAGTATTGCGTTTATTTTAAGTTTTTCTTCTCTTTGAAGTGCTGTTATTCGGTACAGTTTGTTCATATACGAGTAGTCTTATGACATATTTTTAATCCATCCATTAACGCAATAACAATAGTGTCCAATAAAATAATAATAGTTAAGAGCCACATAAACACACTTTATAATTGAATATCAAGTCTCCACTTTGTTGTACCGTTTTATGTCTATTATGTCCCAACGCTTGGAACGACGGTACTATTTAAAACTTTCAACTCCAATGGGGATGGACAAAGTTGTGGGTGCTCTGTACTAACAAATTGTCACTTTGGAGCTTGTTTACCGTAATTGATGATGAGTTTGAAGGAATTTTATTCATAGTTAGTTAAATTGTCAGTTTTATCCTGCTACGGTAAGCTATGAAGAAGTATTTTAATTTTAGCCTTTATATCCTACTAATCATATTCTGATATTTCCTACTAATATTGTAAATATGACTATTTGTAAGGATCAGTAGATATTTGTTGCTCTTTCACACAAAAATTACTGACCGAATTTATGTGAATCTTTACAGTAATGTTGATTATACATCAGAATAACATATATAACACTTTTAACCACGATATCTGACATACACGCAAGTGGAGGAACTTTGGGATGTGGTTTATCAAGGCATCATCACCTCGTTTGGACGAAGGATCTTCCCTTATGTTCGAGGGACATGACCACAATTATATCTAAAGCCACTTAAGCACCTAATATATGTTGTAATTAGGTGTAATCCCAGTAGATAGAAATATCGACAAATCCAAGATAGGAAACAGTAAAACTAATATCCTGAAGTATTATGTATGCCGCACGATTGGTCCTCGTACGTTCTCTGAATCACATAACAACAATTCAATTGGTACGAATGGAAACGTTCAGAAATACGATGTATTTCGCACGTAACTTTGCTCGTTCTGAAATAAAGGATATAGAAGCAATGACTAGCAGACTTAAATCATTTTGCCCAAAATGTGTGTTCTTTTCTTTTCAGTTTTTATTTAAAGTTACTAGTTAGTCATTATTAGTTAACTGTTCCGCAGTCTTATTTTTTTTTTCATTTTACATTTATTAGTTATGTTTGTTATAAATGCCGAAAATGGTCTAATTATTTAAAAGAATTTTTATCCTGTGGGTTTCTAGTGTCTATATTTCTTTTATTCTGTTTTATTTATTTAGGTGTACATTTATCGGGCACGCCGTGATTGCGGCGGTAAGACCCGTTATGGAGGATTGGCTCGAGAGGAATTACGGGACTCTCTCATATCGGCTGACGCAGGTGATCACTGGGAAAGGATGCTTTAGAGATCACCTGTGTCTGATCCGAAAGGAGCCAACGCCTGAGTGCCACCACCACAAATATTTCAAACATTTGACACATAACGCTATCTAGTCCCAAACTAAACAGAGCTTGTACTATGGGTACTAGACAACTGATATAATAAATAAATATATACTTTTTTCGTAAATATATATATATATATATATATATATTATACATAGAAAACATCCAAACTCCGAAACAAACATAATCATACAAAACACACGCAAAAAACATAACCCTTACTAAGCAATCGGGTAATAAACGTAAAATTTTCTCAAAAGTAAAACGTTTACAAAAAAAAAATAAAAATTTCATAGCAATCAGTGCCTTACAGTATTGTAAAGTTCTAAGAAATACATAATATAATATTGAAACAGTTAATTGTATCCTCGGGCCCTTTGTTAGAACTAAATCTAATTAAGATATCGGTTCATTGGACAGTGGCTCTACTGAAGCGGTAATTATTTACATCATACTTGTACAGATGTTTCTTTGTAGACCAAAAATATTTTCTAAATGCATAATTATATGCTTAATTTTTAATTTTATTTATACTTAAAGGCCACAAAGAAGAGAAATGAATAATTCATCTTTACTTTAATTACTTTATTAATTAATTTTCGAATGAATCCGTTATGGAACGTATCAATAGAATTCAAGAGTTGTGGTGACCATGCTCGTTGTGAATGTAGACAATGTAATATGGTGGCCTATTGAGATGTTTTTACACACCCGCTTGGAGATGTAAAGCAGTTATCGAGGTTAAGCTCACACACTTACCACGATAACTTTCACCCTTGCACCAAAGAGCCTATGGTGTCACACTCACCAACAAAACACGACAGCACGGATATTGTCGCTTTAGATTGGTCTTCTGCGGGAGGGTAGTACTACCTCGGTCGAGTCGACCTGCTCGTGGTGAAATCCTTGCTGAATGCCTTTATAGACGTTTGGACTAAGTAACTATGAGGTTATTACGAGCCCATATAGGTCATTAATCACTCAATTATCTCGACTTTGGAACATAGAAAATAGATAAACAATCTGAAGAGACAGTCTAATCTTATCTTATGCTATCTAGAGGTTAAACATATGTCTATGTTACCTACTTTACTCTTTATAAGAAATGGTAATCTTCTACTCACTATATAAAATTGATATAGTACGAACCACGGCTAGGTTTTAATACGTAACATAGGTTTCGATTACACATTTTTGATCAAAAAGTGTTCATAAACCATATTTCGATGTCTCACAAAATTTGAAATATTTTAGAATGAAATTTGGAGAAAAGATGAGGTTCGTACAAATGGGGAACGCAATCGATTCAATCTATTCGCCAGATGTATGCAGTGACCTGGAACGAACAGACGTGAGGAATACATCTGCGTTCCTAACACAGATGTTAAGGTAGAGTGGGCAAAATGGGAATCAAATATGTTCTATCAACGTGAGATTCGATAAAATTTTATTTAGTGATAGGTATGTATGTACTTTTTTGTAGGGACAGATATTGAAAACGATATTCTTTGAAAACTGTATGAGTTGTATTTTGATTTAAATCTACAGTGAGACAAAATACTTAACAAATTTACCACGTGCAACGTCATCGTACGGTAAACAGAAATAACCTGGATATTTTGGACTTGGAAATAGTTTCATGACTTCTTTTTCTATATTAAGAGCCTGCCAAAGTGACTCTACTCTGCCTGATGGAAAGCATAAATAGAATACAAGAGTTGTGGTCACCATACTCATTGCAAATGCAGATAATGCAGTATGGTGACCCACACTACGGCGGCCTAGTAAGACGCTCTTTCACGCTCCGCTTGGAGACGTAAAAGGCATGACAGTCAATGACCTTAATGACCTTGTCACTTCAAAATAACGTATGATGGTACGGATCAGCTTCACCAGTTTCTGATAATGTTTCGTATATTTATCTGTCATTTAACACTATTTAACAGATAAAATTTGATGACATGTATATAGTTATCTGACATAGTTTTCTCTATCCGAGACTTATCAAGCTGAAATCTGTTGTCATTTGTTAGTTTGGTCAGTTTAAAATAATATATCAGGAACTCAGCAGCATCAGCAAGTATTGAATCTGCCTGTTCATATTTTTATCTCTAAACACAATAAAATTTTGTTTTATAACCTTTTGTTAACGTTTATATATATATATTTTTATTTTTAATATTTTAAATTAGGAACACAATTACGCTTATGAATAATGAATAAAACTTAAAAAAGTTACTATACGCAAAGAAAGAGGTCAGAAATAAATTTATGACAAAGTCAAAATTGACGGCATCGACTTTAACACAGGCAAAAATAATCCCTTAATGTTATAATTTACCATGTATATGATGTAAATGAAAACTCTTTCATTAATTTATAACTTGAAATTTGGATGCCAGTCACGCTCTTTCGAGTTCTCAATATTAATTACCTTTCCCTTTGAAGGTTAATGAAAATACCCTAAAGATACTTCCGTATCTGAGAATCGCTATAAATATTTGTTCAGTCTTTTATCGGAAAGGAGCGGAAAAGCCAAGTATGGTACTATAAAATGAGAATATCTTGAAAAGAAAGAATATATAGGAGGATCCCAGATTTTGTATGAAAACCGTCCCCGCTTTCCTACAGACATGAGATGCATGTCAGTTTGTCATTCTCAAACCGAAATCTTATTACAGTGAAAACACACACATACACTCACATACACACACATTTGCATACTCCGACACGCATGCACATAAATTTGCATACTCCCACACACACATTTTTAAATGTATTTTTATTGTATAGTTTGATATAACAAAAGTGGTGAAGACACTGTCTCTTGTAACACAGGTTGTTACCTACCACAGGAAACAGAGTACCATTGTATCTCAATAATGCTTACACTAATGAAGAAATTATTATTGTTATTATTATTCTTTCGTAAAAATACCAAAAAGTTAACTTTATTTTACAAAGATAAATGAGACTTCTATATATTTAAATAAAAAAAAAGAGAAACTAATTGAATTTTTTCATAAAATACTCTTTTTAATAATTGTTATTCTTAACCATTAAACGTAGACGTCTAATACATATATTAAAATATGATCAAGAATTTGTACTAGATTTTTTATGGATGCTAGAGCAGCTAAAATACTCCTTTCCACATCATTATTTTCGTCAGGACGAACTTTATGATTTCTTCCACTATTATTCTTTGCCAGCATCTTTGACAACCACACGGTTATTGAAGAGAATATTAAATTAAAAAGAAAAAAGATCTTATACTCAGTCAAATAAGTTATGAAGCTATCTTGTAAAATGTGTCACCTCTGCCTTAGAATAAAATAGTCCAAACTCTTTGGTACCTTGTTTTATTTGCCATAATTTATTGTATTGAAACGATTTTCTTAAATCACAGTCCTTCAACTTGTCAATGTCAACTTCAAAGATACTCTAATAGTCCGCTAAACAAACAAGGGTCGGTGAATCACAAATAAATAAGCATATTTGCCTCATTTCATTAAGATCAAAGCTGTTTTAAATATCACCAGAGTTATATTCATACAATCATTTACTTACCTGTTTTTATTGCATACAACATAAATGTGGAAGTTAAAATTTAAAAAACTTTTGGAGTTTACTCCTTAAGAATCGGTTTTTTGATATAAGGCACCCGGTATAAGAAAAATGTGAGAAGTAAAATTTACTGAACGAATGGCCTCGTTACGTTTTTGGTGCGGCTGCACTGGTTGTGAGTGTATTAAGACGTGTATAGAGTATGCTGCAAAGCGACTATATCTATATGTTATTATTATTAATTTGTTAATTTACCCTTTCATACGGTATCAATCTTTTTTCAGTTAATTTCAGTTAAATCAGCTTTTTTTTGCGTATGTTTTAACAATCGTATTTAAGGAGTAAACTCCAGTCGTGCGTCGGAGCTGACACACACAATTTTTTTTTTTAAAACTTTTGAGGTATGTCGTTATAACAAAAAATTCTTCATTCCACTAAACACTTGGAATAACACATGTTTCGACTCTGTTGGTTGTTGGGGATAGTTTTAAGCAATGTCCTTTCTAGTATGAGATCAGATGCTATGTAAGGTTGATCAACTGATCGACACATATGGGCAATAACATCAAGGCAGTACGTAAAAGAACTTGTAAGGATTTCGCGGCTAAGTAACCGAGTAGGTTAACAACTTGCAAAGTAAGCATTTTAACAAGGTCAGTCTATGGATGGGTGACTATTCTTAATACGTTGAGACCCCTCCGAACCTTAAGAACCCAGGTTTCGGTTGCCATTCAAACATCTGTTGCAGCCGTTACTGATGAAACGGTAAACAAATTCAGTTTTTACTCTCTTGGTTGAGTAACTTAGTCGCCATATAGTTAGTAGCAGTGGTAGTAGATAGTATCTATCATTGAAATTTAAACTAATAAACTCCTAGCGACCCACCCCTGCTTCGCACGGGTGCAATATTAATCAGAATTACTTTGCAAGCATAACTCACAAATAAATTAAATCGTAAAACATAAAAATGGTTACTATCCATGGGATATAGACATAAACTGTCGCGGATTTTTTATAGGTATTTTTATGATATATAATTCCTTAGTACATCATTTTGATGTTTCTACTAACGTTCAGCGAGTTTGATGTTTTTGCGTAACATTGACTTTTTAAATATAAAGTGGGTATATTAAATATATAAACCTTCTTTAAAACATAACCCAAATAATAGCGAAAGCCGTATTTAAATCCGTGGCTTAGTTTTAAAGATCTAAGCGTACAATAACGAAAAGCGACTTAATTATATACGACGTAAAGTTGATAATGGCTAGTAAATTCTACCTCCCTAATAACTATTTTACAATGAATTCGATATAACGTCTATTTGAAATATTCTGTTTCTAAAGTAATAAATATCTATCTTTTGATAAACGAGCCATACTCGAGGTTCACGCATCACTTGAAACGACTTTATTATTAATTATTTCGGATTTATCTCTTTCAATTATTACTAAAGACACTATTTTCGTGAAAATTTCAATGAAAGTTCTACTAAATTTTGAATATTAATATAAGGTTAATTTAAGGACTAGTTATTCACAGACACACATAATTAAATTGCTAATGATGCTAATGATCTTTCTAGCTGAGAAGGCGCCGACATTTTCTAAGAATCACCTGCGCAGAAACGCTGAAACAAATCACAGAGGTGTTTTTTTTGAAGTCCGTTAACAATGCTAAATACAATTAGTAAGTACAGTATAGTACTCGTACTTATAATAAACTGTATTTATCATCCCTTGGTTTTCCAATAGTAAGTTTGATTTTTTTTTTCAAAAATTGAAGTCAGTATATACTGAAAGTGTACACTTTCAAATAAAAATAAATTATTCGAATCGGTTCATAGATGACGGATTTATGATTAAAAAAAATATAGAACCAAATTGACAACCTAAAACTTACCTTGAAGTGAAAATTTTTTTGCACCAAAAAACTTACAGAAAACAATAAAAACAAAGTACTATATATTATAATTTTCTTTATTCACATACAGTAACAATTTTTTGGCAAGTTTCTGACGTTAAGCATGAAATAAATGTAACTATTGTTGAGAGAAGGACTAGCATCCATAAAAAAAACATTATCATCGGTACAGCAGCAGCGGGTAAACAGCTAGTATAAGTGAAAATTATTTTTGATTTTTCGGGGTGTGTTACCTGATATAGAATAATAAAATAACGAATGCCACGTCCACATATATTCACAAATACAGAACACTTAACAACAAATACCCGCTACCATAGAAAACACAACGCCATAGACATGCGATCTCGAAAACCCAAATCTCAAATTAACCAATTTCAAATCACTTAACAACGTCTCCACGCCACAATGATAAACTTATCGCTGAAACCACACGATCTCGTTTAACCAAACCTCTAACGCACCAAATTGCAACACACCTAATGTAATCTGGATAGTTTTCGCGAGATTCAGGGTTACATAGTCAAAATGACAAAACGAAAACTACAAGTTTCATTATGTTCATTCACACCATATCTCATAGACCAGTAGTGCTAGAATCCTGTGAATTCTCATGACTATTCATATTAGTCACGCCGACAGTGATAAAATGATAATGTTTCGAAAAAATATTTTTTCTTACCTTCATATGTGGTAGTTAGTGCCTTTAAAGTTGATATGTCATTGTTTACTTGCATTCACCCGTAATGTGTGACCTTTCTTATCTTGGTTGTTTCTTCATCATTGTTATACATTGAGTTTGGATCTTAATTAATGGATCTAATAATAATAGTCGCGTTCGTCTAAATAGAGAGTTTCACCCGAAGATGGTGCCCGCACCAGCGGGCAGGTGCTAAGAGGGCTCCGAATGTCGTTATTAAAGCTGTTCCCGGATCCTTCCTATCTCAGGCGCAAAGTGGCACACCTTGTGTGTGTTAGGTGTTAGTCGGTCCGATTCTGACCCACCATTCCGCCGTAGACCTCGGTGGGGTGACGGCCCGAGTGGGTTTCCACACGTTAAAAAAAAGGCACGTGGTTACGGCGACACCGCCGTGTGCTACGACGCTACTTAGTACTTCGTAGTAGCGTGTATTCGTAGTTAAGTATTTCATATTAGTAAACATACGGGGATGTGGCATTTGATGTTTCATTTTTGAAGGTCATGTAACGCATGTGATTGGTCGTTTATTAAAAATATCGTTCACGCTGTTAAAAACTAAAAATTAAACACGTTATATCTTAGTGAGGATCTTGATATGTAGGTGGGGCTCTATAAATGATATAATTACACATATGCTTCCATGAGACCAGGTATATTTAAACTCATTTTGAATATTTATGGTAAATCACACAAATAATTATCTACAGAGCATTTGGTATCACTAGGTATAGTTGCAATTTCAGTAGTTATTTCGGTCAATACATACATACATACATTTTTACATAATATTTTTGTTTTGTAATACTTTTTAAACATTATTTCCTATAATAGCGTTAATATTGTTAATAACGAGAGCGTTTTCCAAATTTACTCTTAGTTAATATTATAGAATAAATGCAAATAACTCTTAAGTTTTACATCAGTTGAAATATTATTTGCATGGGACATTTCCAACGTTATCTACATAAAGGTAAGAAAGTTTCCTGTTTCCGATTTCGGATAAAATTACAGTAACCATATAATATTGGAAATGGTTTGAGTTTAGCGATATTTATTTGTGCTTTAGTGATGATATTACACTTAATTAAAACGTACACTATGTGCTTAAGGGGCTTTAGATGTGAAATAAAGGGGAAACCGAACACATATCCGAACATATACCGAACTTGCTTCGATACATACATATGAACCAGTGGTCCTACCACTATCCTAGATAGCACAGCTTTTAATATCTTAGTTGCTTTTAACCACGTGAATGAGATTTCTACTCCCCTACTTCTAAAAGAGGGCACACGAAGCGTGACAACGCATTTGTCACTTCAATTCCGAGTGCAGAGCAGCTGCAATTACTTACCTTCATGTGATCCGGTTGCTCGGTAGCCCGAAAAAACGAAAAAGTTCAAAATAAACCTTAATAATCTGATATTATTTTAGTTTTAAGTCCGTCTAGTGACGACAAACTGGTCTATGTTAGGCTTTGTAATTCTGTATATAAGTGTATTGATATATCTTTCAATCTCATCTCTGTTGTTCCAAACTCTCTGTAAAGTGATCTTTATTTATATACTACTGATATTTGTGCACTGTAATAAGCCCTACTTAATAAGAAACGTTTAAATTGGAGTTTATATATATGACGATCAAAATTCAGATGAAACTGCAGGGAATTGCTAACGCACTAGCATTATGCGCTGTTCAACTTATAGCCAAATACCATGTAAGTCTAATCCATGTTGAGCAGAGGCACTCTAACAAATTGTATTCTACGTAAATGAAACTGACGGCGTGGCTAGTTCTATTTAAGATTACTCGAAATCTCTGACTCACATTTTTTATGATGAAATATGCGTTTAAATACGTGTTTGTTTTGATTTGTTTTCAAATCAATTACAATTTGAAATATCTATATTTATTGATAATTCATTCAACAAGAACCTTATACATCAAATTATATTGAGGCAATTTTATTCTAAAGCCTATATGAACATTTCAGACTTGGATTGGAACAGACAGTGAAACTAATGTCTCGTGCCTGCAAAGGATACAGAACATTTGAGGACTATTTCTTTTTTGCCTTAAATAGTTTGATTTTTTTTAATAATAATAAAATTTTACTCTTCTTCATTTGGTTAACAATATTTCTCTTAATTTAAGTACATTAATTTAAGCTGTGCTACAGTCGCCAGCGCCCTCTATCCCAAGATTGTATGTCGTTGTCTTTTTTTCCTTTTTTTTTAATTCTTCAGTTATTTAATCGCATCGAAAATCAGAGAAGAATAGTAAAAATATAAGAAAAAAGCAAAATGATAACAATTGCTTGACTTTACTAGTCTACGACATTTACTTATGGCATAAGTAGAAATAATTTCAATGTGAATTAGTGTAAAGTGTGAATGTATGTATGGTTGATATGTGTATGTATAAGTATATGTGTGTTTGCGAGTGTATGTGTATGCATACGTATGTATGTGTGTATTTGTGTGTATGCTTGTGTGTGTTTTTCTACTAACAACCAATTACTTAGAGTATCCCTGCATTTATTGATGGGTAGTGCATAGATGTTTTTTGCATAATTTGCTGTATTATACTTAATTACTTATGACATAAAATTGATTTTTCACAAGAGTTGTACGATGGGGACTAACCGAGCAAATTTTCGTTTTGTTTCGTTTTGTTGGCGCATTATAACTAATATGAAAAGTTAACTGACGGTTAGTACAGAGTATTCATTCCACAGAAGTATTTCAAACTTCTAGAACTACAACTACTACTAGAACCATTCTAAACTCTCCGTGGTTTGTGAGGAGTCATGAAATACATGGCTATTGCAACAGTGACTATAGAAATGGAACGCTACAAAAGAAAATACATGGAACGTCTTATCCACCACCCCAATCCACTAGTCTCGGGTGTACTCGATCACATAATAGTGGTTAAGAAGTTGAAAAGAAACCACAATTATGCTTTAAATGGATATCGAGACTCTGTCCTGGCGGCTCATTAACAATAATCAAAACCTTCTTACACGTTTAATTTTAGTCTGGCAACTGGTTAAAGATTAAAACACAAAAAAAATTGTCAAATAAGATAATGTCAATCAATCAACCTATCGCCGTCCACTGCTGGACGAAGGTCTCCCTAAAGGAACACCAACAATCCCGGTCTTGGGCAATTCGCATCCAATCGCTGCGAATAAATTATCCACGATAATGTCGTTAAAGTTTATTTTTGAAATGTTTGTGTTTATACAAATAACAGTTTTTGTTAAATTAAAGCACCTAAATATTCATAGCAGTTTTCACGGATGCGAACGAATGTTAATTGGATGCCTTACTATAGCGGATTTGTGTACCCAAACCTTTGTCATAATACTTATGGCAAGTATTGTAACAGTTTATTTCACATTTACAACAATTGCATTTCTGCGTAACACAAAGCTTTTGGTGCCATTAACGTATTGAGATATTTTTTTTTTTTGTATATCGTCGATGGTTTTATTTTTTTTTTTATGTTAATATTACAACCTCACATTGGATGATTAATTTAAGAGTTCAATATTGGAAGCTATTTTTATCTTATTTTTTGTTTTTAAAAAAATCAAACCATCTTTCAATTGTAATTAATTAATTGTAATTAATAGTTTCAATGTTGAATCGAAACTGAACAAACAAAACATGTTATTGTTATCGCATGACAATATGTATTAGCTGACATGTCATATGAACTACGGCACTTTAATTGGTCAAACCGATAGCGCACATTTTCCCGGTTTTCTGTAACACACTTCCGTCCCCTTTTACGAATTGATTCCCACAGATTGCAGGAATGTTCTTTCAGCAGTCGAAAACTGTCATATTGATTGAGAAGTTATATCGGTTACTCATTTAATTCACTACTCCCACGCACAGTTTTTTAGACTCAACTTTATATGTCACCTGTCAATTCATCTGTCAACATAAACCACAAACGTCACTCTATTCACTTGACGTAAAATTGACAGGACAAATATCATGGCATACGATATCTATACTATTATATATAAACAGCTAAAGAATTATTTTTATTTCATTGTTTATTTAGTCTATGAAAGTACTTAAATTTTAGTAATTATTTTTATTTGATTGTTAACGAACGTTTGAGATCGTATCATATCAAATTACGATTTTTAAGAACAGAGTCCCATTGACCAGAAAGCAAAATCCTATAAACATGTATAAAGAGATAGGATGTATGAAAATGCAACTCATTATAGTCGTGATCACCGGTGGTTAAAAGTAAAACTGATAGAGACTACGTCTACTACTTACCGTGGGAGAGCGGTCTCTACTATCAGTCAGGAATGGTCACGTCAGCGTTGTATACCACAGTGTCCACCCTCCACGGTGCGGCAATCGAAGCCAGTTAGCCAGCAGAATGTTCCATGAAATGGGTTCCAACACTGATATATGCGAGCAACCTACTGTTACCGTCTGCCAAGCCACGAACAAGCCAATAGTACTGAGTAAGACGACGCGTGAGCAACTCCAAACCAGACCATGGGCCTCCAAAGATATTTAAAAAGATAACATGGAACTAGACTTTCTGTTCTTTATAGTTGTAAGAAGTTATTGGGAGTTGACTCTGTCGATCGACCCCGGGTGACACTGGCAGCTCGACACCGACCGATTTGTGGTGTGCACTTTACTATGACACGTTCCAAGACAAGCATGACAAGCATGTCGAATGAGTAGCTCGGTCCAGGGCATTTTGCATCCATCCACTACCAGTCATTTTTACCAGTTAGTAGGTAGAAGAGCCACGCTGATTTCAGCACGAGGGGCCGGCTCGACCGGGGCAGTACTACCCTCCCACAGAGGACCAACCTAAAGCGCCAGCATTCGTGTTGTCGTGTTTCGTTGGTGAGTGTGAGACCGAAGGCCCATTGATGCAGGAGTGACAGTTATCGTGGTAACTGTGTAAGCCTTACACTACCACGATGACTGTCATGCCTTTTACGTCCCCAAGCGGGGTGTGAAAAAGCATCTCACAAGGCCGCCATAGTGTGGGTCACCATATTGCATTGTCTGCATTTGCAATGAGTGTGGTGACCACAACTCTTGGATTCTATTCATGCTTTCCATCAGGCAGAGTAGTCGCTTTGGCAGGCTCTTAGTATAGAAAAAAAAAATCCTCAAGTTGTTGTTTCGCGAAGCGCTCTACATTACCTTCAACCAATTGAGGTCTCAATTACATGGCTATGACTATGACGTATATCGGTTTCAGCAACCGACAGTCGTTCTGAAGAATCAGAGACAAGATTGCCTGGTCCTCTTCTATTTCAGCATAAAATGCTTTACAAATTGTTTAAAAAAAATACATTATACAAAATTAGCCCTTAAATAATATAAGCACGCTTTACTGTAATATTTCGCAATATTTAATCAATTATTTTATTATTACCGAAGAGATTTGCAGACCCTTATCGAAACAGTAGACACATTACTGGAACTAAACCTGTCAATTCCAATTGACAGTCTGACACAGGATCGATTGTGTTTTCTTTATTCGAATGAATATATCAATAAGATATTAGCTGCACGTTTAAGAATAAAAAATAAACACGAGTCTATTCATGTTTATTTTTTCTGTATTTGTTTTTTATATGTTTCTTTCGTTTTATTTTGTGCCAGTGTAATGTCGCAAGCAAGATGAAAAGCGGCACCAAGTATTCGTTTGGTTAACGTTTAGTTATTTAATGTAGTGTATTTTTTAACAATTTATTGCCATGTATAAAATATTTATATGTCATGTATAATACACATAGCTCCCAAGATATAGGCTTTTGGCCTAGTTTGGGATTCAGTGTCAGCACATAATTTAATATGCCAAGAAAATCTGTGCCTAACTTTAATATCTAAATTTTAGAAAAGTATGATTCAATAAACTTTTTTTATTTATTTATTTATATTTGATGAAAATGTTGCTAAGTAGTTGTTAGTTTACTATGTTAAATACTTCTAATTTTCTCTTTCTTTTAAAAATATCTAACAAATTAAAATATTTTTCACAGAGCTTGTAAAAATTTTATTCAAATAAGAAGGACAAAGAGTCTTTATTACTGTCTTTATTATTTTTATATCGTAACTTTTACTAATACTGTAGGTTCTACGATATGAAGACACAAAGATATAGTATATTAAAGGATGAGACTTAGAAATTTGTGATAACTTTGACGTTTCTACTTTCGGTAATTTAAATTAAGGATCAAAGTTGAATGCATAAAATTAGATTTAAATTCTAATTCCATACATCTTGTAAAGAAAAATTCATCACGAGAAATGTTCATCTGTCTGCTGCAACTGGAGCGTCGAGAAAAGTTTGCAGTTTTTATCTGACTCGAAGAGAAGAAAGAAAAACGAAAGAAACTGTCACAGATAAGGATTGTAGACAAATTATTCGAAGAACTTTTTATGAGATACAGCAGAAAACTTTTAATCGAGGTCTTTGTTAATATTACTGTTGATTTGAATGACATCATAAGAAATTATTACTAGTAGCCATCATCTATATATTAATACGTGATTCAAAAACTTCCTACACCCTTTTACGAAAATTGCGAGGACGCAGGAGTATAAAATTTGGTACACTTATAGTTTATGTGTAGGAGAAGTGCAGAACGCTAATATTTTTCAATAATAATGCTTATAAGTACATTAAATCAATAAATAAAACATTACACACACTACCATGCATTTCACACACACATATACATACACATGTATTTGTACACGCCATTTTGTCCATAGACATAGAGTACTGACATAGACATATCAAAAAAAAAAGTTTTATTTGCCTCATTTAATATACAAAAAGATTTTAATAATAATGCATAAAAAGTACATTAAATCAATAAATAAAACATTACACAAACCAGCATGCATTTGACACACGCATACACAAATATTTGTACACGTATACATACTCTATGGTCAAATTGTCTCTTTTGTTTATTATAAACATTGTTGAATGTCAAACAAAAAAGTTTTATTTGACGAATCCTACGTGAAATACTGAGCGCTTATACAAATTTATGTAATATATACATATATATAAGTTGTGTAGCAGTAAGATACATTTAAATGTACACGGACTTTCATTATATGCATAAAGAAAGTTCTGTAGCAGCAATCTGCAATGACAACATTCAGGTACAAAAAAAATATAATTTGCTATTGCTGGTTTAAAGCAATTATTAGTAGTTGTAGTATGTAGTTTACGATTTCAGTAATTGTATATACTTCAGGATAAATAAGTGATTTTGAGAGATACGTACATTTAAATGTGCTCTAAATGTCATTCCAAATGTGTTTTTAAGTTATGATTCTGGATTAATGGATTTAGAGTGCAGGTTTTGCAATGCGAAACATTTTAAATCTGAAGTGACTTTAGGCGACCGAACTGCATTCACTTCATGTTGTCACAAGGGTAAAGCAATATTACCACCCTTAAGTCAAAATGAATATTTTAAATCATTGTACTCATTGACTTACTTCAAATGAACCTTCAATAAAAAGTAAATCAAAAAATTATTTAGAATAAATTAGGAAATATAATTCATGTTTTGCTATGATTAGCTCAGAAGCCAAAGTTGCTGAGGTAGGTACAACTGGAGTGTATTATTTCAAAATATATGATGTTTTTTATCACAGATCAGGCCCAATGACTGCTGCATATGGTCGCTCACCATGTTATGCACAATTATATTTTTATGATGTTGACACTGCTATTAATTATAGATTACAAGAACGTATTAGTCAAACATGTAACAACAACATAATGCGTGAAATTTCACTGGAATTGGACAAAACAGTCCAAAAAATTGATGTTTTATTAAATCGGCCAGTTTTTACACATGGGCTTGTGCATGGGCATGGCAATTGTATGTCGCAGCAAGTAGAGTTCGTTCATTCGCTGGTTTAAGGTTTTATATATCCGAATATAATGGCCAAGGATATTTAGCAAACGATGAAAGAGTTTTTACAAAAAACATTGTTTTCAGAGAAGTTTTAAATCATTAATTATATTATTACAATATGCGATAAAAAATGTTCTTTTGTTTTGCATCCTCTTATAGCATGTTTTGTTTTAATAAACATTTTTTAAATAGGTATTCTTTATTTTACTTCTTTTTAATTTCATATAATTTGTTCAAAAAAGAAATTGGCAAATAACAGTCTTGGTCAAATCTGTGTAGTTTAGTTTTGGACAGTAGAACATTAATAATGTTTGAATACTATATTTTAATAGTGTATATTAAGTTACCTACAATTTAAATTTATTATGATCGAATTTCGACCAATTGGGCGACCACTAGTAATAATAAATAAACAGAAATAAGTTACACATTAACACTTAAAGTAAAAACTCATGTGGTTGTGAACCAACTACATACGTAGATTGATTGACAAAAGACATTCGCTTCGGTTCCTCCGGTTTGTGTGTACAAATTAAGTATGACAAGGCTTTGAGCTTGAAAGAGATCCAAAAAGACCCTAGAAGATGACTGATATCCTCAGACATGAGAAATCGAACCGAGAAAAAGATTGCATTGAAGACAGAGACATTGACATACAGAACTTCGTACTGAGTGGTTTATTAATCATTTTAGAGGTCGGACGCAGCTTTGACATACATTTGACTGAAAATACCACAGATGTACTATTGAAGCTTGTGAATACGGAACTGTTTCATCCATGTTTGAACGAAATACCAACAACATTTACCTCTTGCTAATAGGCAGATAGTTGCCGCTGTATAAAGTTATATAGAATTAGATAAATTAGAAAGATTAAAGTTATATAAATTTATTAAGATGTGACAAGTGTTAAAGATGTGTATTTTAATTAAGTAAGTCTAAATAATTCTATATCTTGAGGTGCAGGTGTCCATCGGAGGCGGTGGTTACTCACCATTGGTGATATTTCTGCCTTTTTTCATCAATCATCAACAGCTCTTAACAGTCCACTATTGGACATTGACCTCTCTTTAGAAAGGAGGCTTTGGTCTAGTATGCCACCCTAGCCTAGTATAGAGTTTTTTTCCAAGCTTTCGACACACATGGGACGAGTAGAGGTGAAATTCATCACATGGAAAATAGACATATTAGTATGTTTGATTATGCACGCATCACTTCAAACTATAAAACCATTATCATAACTTTTTTATGAGCAACTATTTGGTCTTTATAATTACGAAATTCAGTTTGTGTGTTGCAGTCTACTTTGAATCGAGATTTTGGACTTCTTGCATCCAGCTCCTACCAAGCATCTTGCCCAAATCGTCACTCCAACTGTAGGTGTCTTACACTACGTTTGCTGGAACGTGGTCTCTATACATATAAGAGTATAAAAATATACACACATGTATACATAAAATCGCGCCCGTTTCCCTGGAGCGGTAGGCAGAGGCATATTAAATGTCTACTTTTCGTCAGTGATTTAGTCTCACGTGGTGAGGTTATAGAGTCCCGTAATAGGTTGTGTCTTGTTTGCCAGAGCTTCATCCGTCGATAAAAAGGTGCAGCACTTACAGGTTAGATTTTCTGGGGACCTTAAGTTCTTCGTGGGAACTGTATACACCCTTATAATATAATAAAGCCATAAAAATATAAAAAAGAAATTATACATGCAATCACTTACAATTCTGCTGCATACTTTTTCTGGAGGTTCTATCTGGTTATCTTTCGTAGGTATACAACGAACTTTTAAAATTATGTACCTGGAAAAAAATAGAGTTTAACTATATTTTTTCTGACATCATAAAGGAAACAATATAAGTAATAGAAACTGCATTTTTAATGTTATGAGGGAGCAAACAATTTTAAGTTTTTCTTTCAGAATACATATAGTACATTTTTATACATTACTTATAGATTAAACCTAATAATAAAATCAAATATAACAAAAATCAGAATATGACGTCACAGTACGTCTACACAAAAGCTTGCTCATCAACTACGAATATTTGAATATGTTAGGTATTTGCTAGGTAGTAGAGCCAGGGTAGTTTTAAGAGAGGTAGGGCATAGCGTGATATTTTTCGCTCAAAACTTAGAGCAGCCCGACTGGGGAAGGACCTCCGCCTTACAGAAGACCACAACCAAGCAGCACTGCGTTTTCGGCAGTGCTGTGCGCCTGTGGTCAGTACGGTATCCAGAGCTCTAGAAGATTCACTGTTTTGACAACGGGGGACCAGTGGTGCTTATAATACTGCCTGCTGAAACGGTTGTCCGCTGGCCGCTCGCAGGGTAGATGGGTTCCCGAACCCAGGGATCACTACAACCTCTACCCTGGGAGGCCGAACCGCCAGCCTGCGAAAAATCCCTGCAGTAGTAGTCGTGCCGGAGGAGGAGACCGGAGTGGAACCCGTTTGCTGCTGCAGGGGGGGAGCGGGGGCCCTTTCGTACGCCGCGCCGACAAATCGCACTACCCGCATCAGCCATGAGCGGATTGGCACCGCCCCATTACCCCCTTAGCTGTCAACACAGTAAATTCTCACAAACCAATTGAACACCCTCAAAAAAAATAACGAAGAAAAATAGTAAAAGAGTATCTACAGCGGCATCCTCTTCCATGTATATGGACTTCTGCAACATCAGGGGACTTCACTCCAACCTGAACGCAGTCCACCTTCATCTGGAGATTGCGCAGCCGACCCTCTTATTTCTTACGGACACGCAGATATCCTGCCCGGCCGATACATCATACCTACACTACCCCGGCTACAAACTCGAACACAAATTCCTGAGACGTGCCGGTGTATACATGTACATCCGGGAGGATATCTTCTGTCGCCGTCTCCATTTTTATGAAGACAGGGACCTGTCAGTAATTTATTTATTTATTTATTTATTTATACATCACGCACTTTATGTACATAGGTGGACTTAATGCCTAAGGCATTCTCTACCAGTCAACCTTTGGGTGATGCAGAGAAAATAGGAAGTAGGTGCGTTTCAGATGTTGAAAAGAAGAAGTAGACATATACAAACTTTCATATACTAAAATTAATATAAATACATAAATACATACATATACATACTTAAGTTGATGTAAGTCTATATACATACATACACAAATAAATATCATAACAAGTATAAGATGATAATCATGTATTGGTTGATTCTACCAGCTGTTTCAGTAAATACTGCTTCACTTTTTTCTTAAAAGTAAAAGCGTTGCTAGCCATCCTGACTTCGAGGGGAAGCTCATTCCAGAGAAGAACGAACTGCACAAAGAAAGATGAGCCAACAAACTCAGATGTATGGGAGGGGCAACGAAGGAGAAGATTCTTAGAGGACCGAAGCTTTCTGTCGTGATTGCTACATAAGAGTTGGAAATAAGAGTTTAAATATGTTGGCGAAGATGGGTTATTAAGTATAGAGAATAGAACAGTGAGCGCGCGTAATTTTCGGCGTAGACGAATTGGTAGCCAATTGAGCTGCGAACGGAAAGAGGATACATAGTCATATTTACGGAGATTATAAACAAATCGAATGCAGTTATTAAGAAGACGGTCTAATTTATCGAGAAGATCTGCATTCAGATCGTAGCAGCACACATCACCATAGTCGATTAAGGGGAAGATAAGAGTTTGCACAAGCATAGTTTTGATTTTTACGGGCAGGAAATTTCTCAGACGATTTAGAGCCCGAAGTGTCCCAGTAACCCTCCGTATTCGTGTATATTCGTGTATTGCAACTTGTTCACGCCAGGTTAGTGTGCAATCGAGTTGTAAACCTAAATCTTTCACCGATCCACTCACAGGTATGATAGTCCCATTAAAAGTAATAGCCGGGAAGAGTCTTAATGTCTACTCTGTTCATCGACCGGTGACTTCCCACTACGATAGCTTGACATTTTGTGGGGTTCACAGATAAACTAAACCTTTGAGACCACGTGTTGATTGTTTCCAGATCGTGGTTGATCATTTGTATTGCTATTGAAATATCGTCCACTTTACTCTGTGAATAGAGCTGTAGGCCGTCGGCATACAGATGATACGCACAAAGAAGTTCCAGGGACAGGAGGTTAATATACACAGAAAATAATATAGGAGAAAGAATGCCGCCTTGAGGAACACCAGAATCAAGATCACACCAACTCGAGGAAGATCCATCGACATGAACAGATTGCTGGCGTCCCCGAAGATATGATGAGAACCAATCCAGTGCTTCAGGTGAGACCATAAGATAGGAAAGGATAGACAGGAGTATATTGTGATTGACTGTGTTGAAGGCATTAGAGAAGTCAATTAGTACCAAAACAGTAACTTCAGTGTCTTGCATGCCTGCCTTGATATCGCCAACCACTTTAAGAAGAGCAGAAGTAGTGCTATGACCAGGCCTGAAACCCGATTGAAACGGGCTCAATAGGTTGTTTCTGTAGACAAATTCAGAAAACTGTTTGTGCACACAGGATTCTAGGACCTTTGAGAGGAAAGGGAGAACGGATATTGGTCTGAAATGGTTGGGGTGTGTGGGATTTGGATTTTTAGGTAAAGGGATGACACAAGCTTTGCGCCACAGTGATGGGAAAATTCCAGTTTATAATGAGTAGTTTATGATATGGGTGATATGATATATGATAGGTAAAATGTGGTCAATAATTGTTACGATCATACGTCGGCTGATTTTATCACAACCAACAGCGTTGGATTTGATAGAGAATATGATCTTTTTGATCTCACCCGACGCAACCGGAGAAAATCGGAAGGGATTTATGTTAGGGCTATTTAAACTTGTCAGGTAGTCAACAGTGCGATACTCGGTTTGGGAATCCAAATGAGCAGATAGAGAAAAATGGTGGTTCAAATCCTCCAAACCAACCATCCCCTGCAGACCACCCGACCGCTGCTTACCAATACCCAGAGTTCCAAGGAACCTCCAAATATTGGCGGGAGAAGAATGGGAGATGTTGTCAAAAATGTGTCGGCGTTTGGCGTTGCGTATCATCTGGTTGCAGCGATTCCTCGCGATTTTGTATAAAGTGCGCTTTGCCTCGGTACGGTCCCTTCTGAATTTGAAAAAAGCTCTATCTCTTCGTCGCATAGCCAAAAGTATCTCTTTCGTCATCCAGGGAGCAGGTTGCCTCTTTACTTTAAAACTTTTGATGGGTGCATGGTTATCATATAGAGCGAGAAGTATGTGATTAAAGTTATGACACTTCTCATCTATGCTCATAACTGACGTTACTGCATCCCAATTCAGACAGGCAGCATCCCTAAGTAGCTTGTCCACATCCATACGAGCAAAACAACGCATGCGCAAAACTCTTGGTTGGGCTTTAGGTGGTTTAAGGGCATAGGAGAGGAAGATTAGATCGTGATTGGAGAATGCCGGTGCTTCAAGTTGACCGTGGTTACGGACAAGCATAGGGGCCGACACCAGTATTAAATCTAACCAAGTGTCCACCCTCAGGCTATTATGATGAGTTGGCTGTAGAGGTAAAACATGCATACCGGTCGACTCAACAATCTGAAGGAGTTTGCAGGCACGTGAAGTAGGGCGGGTTAGGTCTGTATTGAAATCTCCCATGATGATGTGATGAGTGTATACAGACCCCAAGGATTCCAGCACTGTTTCCAGACTGGAGAAGTAATCTATCGAGGGAGGTGAATACACTGCCCCCAGGATCACCTTAATTCCTCTCACAAGGACCTCAAGAAATAAATATTCTACGGCAGCCGAGGAAGAAGAGGGAGAAGAAGCCAGAATTTTAAAAGGAAGAGAACTGTGTATGTAAATGGCAACTCCACCTCCCCTCCTGGTGACTCGATCATTTCAAACAAGGATATAGCCAGTGAGAGGATAGAAAGCAGAAAGAAGATTAGGTTTGAGCCAACTCTCCGATATCAGAATGGCATGAACGTTGGTGTTACTAAAAGCCTCAGTCAAATCACTATAATGACTGGGTATACTCTGTGCATTAAGGTGACATACATTAACCAGGTGCTTTGACTGACGGTTGAATGTAAATTGTAAGCGTTCACCTAATGTCTCAGTTATAGAGGCAGAACTATCATCTACAGAGGATAAAGTAGACTCGTGAGCAGTGTTGTCGGAATCATAGTCATCAGTTATCATACGTATTAAATATAAACAATAAAAATATACTACAAAATAGTAAATAAATATAAATGTAAAAAAAAAAAAAAAAAAAAATTGGAATTATATATACGATATCTCAAAATATGCAATACCTTACTATGTTGGCACGAAATTACTCCTCTGCACCACCCACCAGCTAACACCACACAAAATTTGATAATAACAACTAAAAAGAAAAATAAAAATACAAGTGGAATAAAACGTATCAAATAGTGATAGTGTATACATTAACACGTTACGGTGTCCACCAACGCATTTCCGAACGCAACCCGTCATGCATATGTCACTTTACGAATGTCAAATATGTTATGTTAAATATGTTGTTGATGTTAAATAAACAATAGGCTAGATGACACCTTAGTCAAATTACTTACTTTTTATCATCTGTCAAAACGACAACTTTGTATGAAAAATGTATGAAATACAAAATTATGACGTCACTGTTTTAAACAACTCAATTGAACAATATATTTCACAGTATATTTGATTTAAATTCGTAATAATAATAAAAAGCTATGTTAGTTGTATTTGCCGAGATGTTTTGTGATATTAGTTTTAATGAAGTGGACATTGGTATTTACTTGCGATACAGTCATCTACCCAATTAGACAAGGCCAAGTAGACACAAAAAAAAAATAAGACTATATTGTTTACCTGCCAGTTAGCCGACGAGCTACGTTCAAAAAACCGCACGTTAATGTGAATATGTCCGATGTATTATATTTTGACTGGACTTTTCTTGTGCGGGCCAGACGACTTATTCTCTTTGCCACTTCTGCCATGGGGCCTCCATTGCATGAAGAGCTTTTGGGTGCTTTGAAATCAGGTCTGACAGCTCCTCAACGGTAGTGATCTTACAGCGGATGCCAGCAGCGACCATAACAACAATTGTGCCGTCATTAGTCCAACATGCACGAGTGCCGAAGTGATGCCGGGCCTTGGCAAATACTGTCTGTCTTGTTTTGGTGAGAAATTCACGAACAGAAACGGCGGAACCTTTAAGTGCAGATTTAGACCTCCAGGCCGCCGACCGGAGTTGCAAGCTACGAAATCTCACCAAGATGGGCCGGTGATGATCTGTATCCGGTGTCCCTAGCCTGTGACAGACAGTGAAGGACTCCGCATTGCACGTTTTCAGTTGCAGCTTGTTATTGACTATGTCAAGTGCCACTCTGCCACAGTCTTCACCGTCAGACTCCGCAACCCCCATGAGTAGAAGTGCTTTACGACGATGCCTTGTCTCTATGGCATCAAGAGCTTGAGTGCATTCTTTAATCTGCTTCCGTAACAGTCCCAACATGCTGTATATTAGTTCCCGAAAGGTTCGGAACTCCTCAGCAACTTTTGCAACCGTGTCCTTTGAGGTACTTGTACATTGAAGCTGTGACTCCAGTTCCGCCATTCTTCTGGTGAAGGACTCCTTCAGAGATTTTTGAGCGGCTTCAATGTTCACCAACTGTGACATATTGTTGTGTAATGTAGTGCTGGTAGGTGGTGGCTACAAATTGGTTAAGATCCACCCATAAACTCCTACAAACAAGTGCAGTCCAATATTATGGTGTATTAAGCAAGAACTTGTAATAGTTTTTAGGAAATGTAGATATTTTAAGTTAAGAGCAAATAATTTTCTGTGTGCACTTTTTGACACCTACCCTAGTAATGTGGGTGCGCTTAGACTACGGAGGTCAGACTCGAATCTATGCGTGCCTATATAGGTCTCATAGCGGTGACAGGGAGACTAGAGCACTCTTTGAGCACCTGCAAGTGACGACTGATAAAGTTCTTGAGCAGTACCCTCGTGCTGAGTTGGCGATTTTAGGAGATTTAATGCCCGCCACTGTGAGTGGCTAAATTCTCGATCCAGCTACTTTGCGGGAAGGTCTACTCATGAATTTGCTCTGGCCCATGGCTTCTCACAACTGGTACATTCCCCAACAAGAATACCTGATATTGAGAGCCATGCGCACTCTTTGCTGGACCTTCTGCTGACGACGCGTCCGGACGACTACTCTATCACAGTGGACGCATTTCTCGACTCGTCCGACCACTGCCTCATCCGGACCGAAGTCCCATGCGCGCGGCATATTCCACCTCGCCCAGCCAATTTGCACCGCATGTGGCAATATAAATCAGTAGACTGGGATGGTTTGCGTGAATTCTACGCATCGTAACCGAGGAGACAGCTTTGCTTCACGTTAGAAGATCCTGACTCCTGCGCTGCCGCTGCCACTGAGACGATCCTGGCGGGTATGGAGTATTTTATTCCGAACTCATCAGAACTTGCGCGGGGAAAAAGCGACCGTGGTTTAACCGGCTCTGCGAGGAAGCCAGGCTAGTCAAGCAGACCGCCTATAGGGCTTGGACCACGGCTCGTGCTAATAAGGATCCGAACATCTCTGATGTGAGACGTAAACTAAATGCTGCCTCGAGGTCCAGTAAAAAGACAATTGCCAGAACCAAATTTGATTTCATCGGCGGGATTGGTGAGTGACTTACGGGCTACCCTTCTGGGAGTCGTACCTTTTGGTCTCTTGCTAAGGCTGCCGAGGGAAATTTTTGCCAGTCGTCTTTACCACCATTGTGAAATGCCGATGGTCACTTGGCCCATAGTGCTAAAGAGAAAGCCGACCTACTTGGCCAACTCTTTGCCTCGAACTCGACCATAAACGAAGATGTAAGTGCGGTACCGTCTACAAACCCGTCGTGCCAACACTCTTTGCCGGTTATATACACCACGCAAAGAGAAGAGCAGCGGGAACTAAACTATCTAGACGCTCATAAGTCGAGTGGGCCAGACGGCATACCTGCAGTGGTGCTCAAACAGTGTGCTCCTGAGTTGTGCCCTATACTAACGCGACTTTTCGCGCTTTCCTATCGCAAAAGGCAAGTGCCGTCTTCGTGGAAGACCGCCCATGTGCATCCAGTGCCAAAAAGGGGTGATAGTTCGGACCCATCGAATTACAGGTCTATAGCTATAACCACCGTCTCTCTAAGGTAATGGAGCGTGTAATCAACACACGGCTCTTCAGTTACCTAGAGGAGCACGATTTGATCAACGACCGCCAGTACGGTTTCCGCCGCGGTCGCTCGACTGGTGATCTTCTAGTATATCTCACTCACCGTTGGGCTTCAGCCATTGGAAGTCAAGGTGAGGCTTTGGCAGTCAGCCTGGATATAGCAAAGGCGTTCGATCGGGTCTGGCACAGGGGTCTTCTATCGAAGTTACCATCCTACGGCCTGCCCGAGGGTTTGTGCAAGTGGGTGGCTAGCTTTTAGTCCGGCAGACGCATAAAAGCCGTCGTTGACGGTGGCTGCTCCGAAAGCATGGACATAAACGCTGGTGTCCCGCAAGGCTCCGTGCTATCTCCAACGCTGTTCTTGCTGCATGTCAATGATATGCTGTCCACGGATGGTTATATATATTCATTGTTATGCAGATGACAGTACTGGAGATGCCTATTACACGGGCCGAGCTAACATCCCTCGTACTGTTGTAGTAGAAAGTCGCGAACAACTTGTGTCTCCAATCGAGAACACTTTACACAGAGTCTTCGATTGGGGTCGGGATAACCTGGTCCAATTTAACCCCTCTAAGACCCCTTTCGATTCAGTTCAGAGACGTGCTTTGAGAATAGTCGACGATCCTGATCTCACAGACGGTATCGAGCCACTAAGTCTTAGGAGAGACTTCGCCTCCTTGTGTGTGCTCTATCGTCTCTACAATGGGTTGTGTTCTGCAGAATTATTTGATATAGTGCCCACAGCCACTTTCTGCCATCGCACCGCTCGCCATCGTCAGGGAGCTCATCCACATATATTGAACCTAAATGGTCGCGCACAGTGCGGTTTCAGAGAAATTTTGGCCCGCAAACAATCCCGTTATGGAATGAGCTCCCTGCCGAGGCTTTCCCTGGGAACTACAGGATGCGGTTCTTCAAGAAACCGGTAAATAGGTTTTTGAAGGGTCGGCAACGCGCATGTGATGCCCCTAGTGCCGCAGGCGTCCATAGGCTGCGGTAACTGCTTACCATCAGGCGGGCCGTATGCTTGTTTGCCACCGACGTGGTGTAAAAAAAAAAAAAAACACTGATTTCAGCACGAGGGGGCCGGTTCGACCGAGGCGATACTACCCTCCCACAGAAGGCCAACCTAAAGCGCCAGCATCCGTGTTGTCGTGTTTCGTTGGTGAGTGTAAGACCGGAGGCCCATTGGTGCAGGGGTGACAGTTATCCCGCATCCAAAGTCGTCAACCTCCACGGAAGGAGGTCTACTGGTGGTCCCAGGAGTTGGCGGACCTTCGCGCAGCCTGTACTCGTGCCCGGAGGTCTTATACCCGTAATCGGCGGCGTCACCGCGAAGATGGCGAGGAGGACCAGCTTCATGAGGAGTACCGAGAGGCGCGGAAAACTCTGAAGCTGGCCATTAGCCGCGCCAAAGAAGTGAAAAGAAAGGAGATGCTGGAGAGTCTCGATCGTGACCCCTGGGGTCGCCCTTATCGTGCGGCGCGACAAAAGCTCCGCACGTCGGGCCCCCCCCTTACAGAGACACTCCAGCCCAGCTTCCTGCAGGAAGTGGTCGAGGGGCTTTTCCCGCAGCGGATGGAACATACACCCCCGTCAATGGCCTCCTTGGTCAGAGACGACGGGGGACAGAACGAGGATAATGTTCCGCCCGTCAGGGAATCGGAGATAGGGGCGGTTGTTCTACGGATTCGCTGTAAAAACACCGCCCCTGGGCCAGATGGGATACTTGCCCGAGTGTTGGCGCGAACCCTCGACCACATGTCGGATCGCCTCGGGCAAGTCCTAGACGCCAGCCTGGCGTCCGGGCGCTTTCCTGAGAGCTGGAAGAGCGGGAAGCTGGTCCTACTACAGAAACCAGGACGGCCTGCCGATTCGATTGCGGCCTATAGGCCCATCGTGTTGCTGGACGAGGCGGGTAAATTGTTTGAAAGGATACTCTCTGCCCGCATCGTCCGGCAACTCTGCGAAGTGGGTCCCGATCTGTCGGATGCCCAATATGGGTTTCGAGCCGGGCGTTCGACAGTCGATGCTGTATTGCGCCTGAGGGCCGTGACCGAAGAGGCGATGAGCTGTGGCGGCGTGCTATTGGCGGTGTCGTTGGACATCGCCAACGCATTCAATAGTCTGCCATTTAGCTGCATCAGAGAAGCACTCCACTACCATGGGGTGCCAAAGTACCTGAGGCGGCTTGTGGCAGACTATCTCGAGGAGCGTACCGTCATGTACGAGGACCGAGATGGTATTTTGAGGCGGCGGCCCATGTCGTGCGGTGTTCCGCAGGGGTCCGTCCTCGGACCACTCCTGTGGAACATGGGATACGACTGGGCCCTTCGAGGTCGTTTGCCCCCCGGGTTGGGCGTAATTTGTTACGCGGATGACACATTGGTCACAGCCCGGGGGATGAACTTTCAAGAAGCAGCGCGCCTGGCTACCGCGGGTGTCTCTCTGGTGGTCGGGCGTATTGAGGCGCTGGGTTTGCGGGTGGCCCTAGACAAAACGGAGGCCCTTTTGTTCCATGGGCCCCGTCGTGGTCCACCCCCCGGGGCCTCCATTGTGGTCAATTCGGTCCTCGTACCGGTTCAGGCCCAGATGAAGTATCTGGGCCTGACCCTCGACGGCAGGTGGCTCTTCGACGAGCACTTCCGACAGCTTTCTCCAAAGCTGGTCGGCGCTGCTTCTGCCCTTGGGCGACTTTTGCCCAATCTGGGTGGAGCTAGCGTCGCGACGAGACGGCTATACACGGGGGTTGTCCGGTCAATGGCACTGTATGGTGCACCGGTGTGGGCGGCGACTCTGACCGCCCAGAATAGGGCTCGCCTCTGGCGCCCTCAGAGGATATTGGCGGTTAGAGCCATACGCGGTTACCGCACCGTATCGACGGAGGCGGCGTGCGCCTTGGCCGGAACTCCCCCGTGGGATTTGGAGGCAGAAGTGCTCGCCGAAGTTTATCGGCGGACGGGTGACTTCCGGGCGGGTAGTGGCATACGGCCCCCGCCCGAAGAGATACGCGAGTGGCGAGAGGCCGCTCGTCGAGCCACGATGGCTCGTTGGTCGTCCCGGCTGGAGGCTTCACGTGCTGGCTTTGCCGCCGTGGAGGCTCTCCAGCCGGTCATCGCCGAGTGGGCAGGGCGGCAGCACGGGACCCTTTCCTTCCGACTGACGCAGGTCCTTTCCGGGCACGGTTGCTTCGGGAAGTATCTGCACTCGGTGGCCAGGAGGGAATTGAGTCCCGCCTGTCACCACTGCGACTGCAGTGAGGACTCGGCTCAGCACACGCTAGCGGTTTGTTCCGCCTGGGCGGCGCAGCGTGGGGTCCTTACTGCAGTTATTGGAGGAGATCTCTCGCTACCGGCCGTAATACGCTCCATGGCCGGTAGCGACAGTTGTTTTACCGCGGTCGCAACCTTCTGCGAAGACGTAATTTCGCGGAAGGAGGCGGCGGAGAAGGCCCGGGAGGACGATATCCACTCGGACCCAATTCGCCGCCGGCGAGCCGGGCGGCGGAGGCGCGCATACCAGCGCCTCATGCCGCTTTGAGTGCGGCCGCGGGTGGACGGGACGGGTTTTCCCCTGCATCCGCTACAATGGCCAGCCGCGAGGAGGCGACGTCCGCGTGTGCCGTACGTCGCCTAAAATAGAGAGTTTATCCGCAGATGGTGCCCGAGGTAGCGGGCAGGCGCTAGGAGGGATCTGGATGTCGTAATAACAGCGGTTCCCGGATCCTTCCTATCTCAGGCGCAGAGTGGCACACCGTGTGGTTTTAGTCGGTCCGATTCCGACACACCACCCCGCCGTAAACCCCGGTGGGGTGACGGCCCGTGGGGGTTTCCACACGTTAAAAAAAAAAAAAAAAAAAGGGGTGACAGTTATCGTGGTAACTGTGTAAGCCTCACAGTGTCACGATGACTGTCATGCCTTTTACGTCCCCAAGCAGTGTGTGAAAAAGCATCTCACAAGGTCGTCATAGTGTGGGTTACCATACTGCATTGTCTGCATTTGCAATAAGTATGGTGACCACAACTCTTGGATTCTATTCATGCTTTCCATCAGGCAGAGTAGAGTCACTTTGGCAGGCTCTTAATATAGAAAAAAAAAGAAATATTAATCTATACAATTGAAGAAAACTAATGTGTCTGTTTCTAATTTCCAATTAAGAGCGTTTCACTAAATACATATGAAAGTATATACGATACTTACAGCAAAAGAACAAATTTAAAAATAGTTCTCTTTTGTTTGTTCTGGCTAAACTCTACAACGGCTGGACAGATTTTGACGAGACTTTCACTATCAAATTGCTGATGTTATAAGCAGTAACTTAGGTTACTTTAATTTTAGAAAAGCACAATAAGGTTATGCGAAAATAAATTAAAAGCAAGGTAATAGTGAACAATATCCGATTACTGATAAATTCACGGGTTGCAGCTAGGTTAAATATAATTGTCATTCTGACTGCAGTTCACTGTACACTGCCCAATAATAATACTTTTTAACAATACACGTTTTACAAAAGGGTACAATTAAAAAAAAACACACCACGAGATACGGAAGTCACGGGTTATTTGACTCCCATACACAGGACCCCTGGAGGTACACAGAGGCATTGCTTACAATAAATTATTACTCTCTGTCAGCTATAACAAACCATTAACGCAATAAAGTACACATTATAGCAAACAATTAAGGAAAATTTGCTTTTAATGGCTGTAAAAATACAATACAATAAAATTGTATCTCTTTAACAGCTAGTGTGGCGATTTCTACATTACAGCATAAAGAAAAATATACAATTATATATGTTATATATTAAAAACGCATTGGACCAATCATATAAACCACATTTCATCAGTTTTCTGTTACACAATTTCGTCCCTTTTACTGAAATCACTCCCACAGCAAACAACACACTAGAAACGCGAACAAAGAGTTAACACACTAAAAACTTAAGAAGAAAAAAAATAATCGTAAGCCCGTCCCCTTCTGTGTTATTTCCTCTCAGTGTTATTTAGCTGGGTAGAAAATCTTCCGTACTTACGGACAAGTGGAAAAATCCCTTAAAGACGCAATGGACTTTCTGTTCCCCTTTTTCAAATAAGACGAGGTTAACCCGTAAGTCAATGAGTAATAAATCCAGACACTTCCCTGTGAGTGGGGAAACAAATGACCGGTAGTTTATATAAGATGGATATATGTTGGAGAGCAATGATTCGAGTCACATAAATCTACAAAGTAATACTTATTAATAACTTGTCATAATTTAGATAATAGTGTCACCAATGAAAATATTAAGCATAAAACATGAAGAATATATCCTTAACCTACCGCTACTTTTATATACTATTTCTTTTTTTTATATTAGAAGCCTGCCAAGGTGACTCTACTCTGCCTGATGGAAAGCATGAATAGAATGCAAGAGTTGTGGTCACCACACTCATTGCAAATGGAGACAATGCAGTATGGTGACCCACACTATGGCAGCCAAGTGATATGCCTTTTCACACCCCGCTTGGAGACGTAAGAGGCATGACAGTCATCGTGACAGTGTAAGGCTTACACACTTACCACGATAACTGTCACCCCTCCATTAATGGGCCTCCGGTCTCACACTCACCAACGAAACACGACAGCACTGATGCTGGCGCTTTAGGTTAGTCTTCTGTGGGAGGGTAGTACTGCCCCGGTCGAGCTGGCCCGCTCGTGCTGATTCCTTTTATTAATGTAATATTTTTAAATAAGTGTATCTTATATAATAGACAAATATTAGTATGTAACTACCCTCATTCCGTTACATTGTATAAAACTGCAAACTCTGTACTCAAATGTAAAATTATGGGATTCCTTTAGATGCTGTAATTTTTATAGACCTACCCTGTCAAGTTGTTGTATATGTCAATAAAAATATAAGAAAAATAAAGCAAAAATATTTAGTGTGTTATAAAATGTAAATAAATATTTGTCTGTATAAGCTAACAAGCCACATCCACACACTTGACTGTCACGTCTATCGACATTTATTTGTTATCATCGTGACTCTTGAGTTGAAGGATGAGTGGTGGTAGTTGCTTACCATCACAACCTGTGTTCGTTTATCTCCATTATATCATAAAAAATTGATATATTTTCAAGAAAAGTGAAAGAATTTCTAACCACTTTTAAAGGATCTTTATTGCTATCAAAAATGTAATAAAACGCCGTCAAATTGCTACCACTTGAAGACCACCAAATGAAGAAATTTATGGACAAGTAAAATGACTCGTAAACTGTGATTGTCTAAGTGGATTGCTAACAACTTAAATATGTACAAATGTGGTACTAAAACTATTTATGGGATAAGTAATGGTAGTAAGCTTTGTACATTTAATTGTACTTATGTTGAAGAGAAAAAAGTTACCTTTAGAGCTATTGTAAACTCAAAAAAAGAAAAAAAACGTCTTCCCTCTCATCGCAGCGATGTTATCCTGCTATCGGTCAATTAGTCGATTTTTGAAAAACCAACGGGATGGATAGGAGTGGCGACACTTCATATTAATAATTCGTCATCTCACAAACATTCTGATATTGAACTACTCCTGTTTTACGCTCAGGATTCTTCTGCATTGCCCGTTTTAGGTTTAGAAATGTATTTAAATACGAAAGAAATCGTTGAAAGTTAATATTTAGTTTAATTAAGAAGCCATACATTGGCATTTATAGATCTGGTTTACTGGGGTAATACCACAGCTTCGTAGAAAGCTTATGTAATTCAAATACTTTGATGTGTATATCCCTGTGGTGACGGATTAAGAATATGAAATGTCACCACTCTAAGGGGACAAACTACACAGATCCGTATGGTATATAGGCTAAAACCTCCTTTCTAAGGAGAGGATATGTCCAGCAGTGGGCTGTTAAAGGCTGTTGATGTGATGTGAAATCATCTCTTGCTATTAGCTTGTCACTCAAAGGCCAGCAATCATAACTTTTTAATTATAGGACTCCATAGGCATTCCGTGGTATCATAAGAGGCGACTAACTGAATAAACTACACTACTAAATTTACTCCGAGAAGAAAACAACAAAAAAATGCTGTCACTGGTATTACTCCGGTGGAGCCGGCCCCGGAGGCCCATTGATGCGTGACAGATATCGTAGTAACTGTGTAAGACTTACACTGTCACGATGACTGTCAAGCCTTTTACGTCCCCAAGCAGAGTGTTAAAAAGCATCTCACAAGGCTGCCATAGTGCGGGTCACCACACTGTATTGTCAGCATTTGCAATGAGTATGGTGACCACAACTCTTGGATTCTATTCATGCTCTCCATTAGGTCGAGTAGAGTCTCTTTGGCAGGCTCTTAACATAGAATAAAAAAAGAATATCTTAAGTTATTATAGAATAAACGTATACTTTTTTTATATTGGGCCTACCAAAGTGACTCTATTCTGCCCGATGGAAAGCATAAATAGAATCCAAGAGCGGTACTCGCCATATTCACCGCGAATGACGACAGTGTAATGGCGTCGCACGCTATGGCGGCTTAATGAGATACTTTTTCACGCCCCGCTTAAAGGACCCGGGATCGTAGTGGGAGGGAAAGACGCGCGCCGGTAGTGAATTCCAGGCTTTAACCGATCTGCACAGGAAGGAAGAACCGAACCGTTTAGTTCAAGAGCATATGTCTACCATTCTGAAACGGTGACTTCCTTGGCCAGCACGAGTTGTCCTATAGAGGAACGAAGAATATGGGATCAGTTGGAAGAGCTCTTCAGAACACTCTCCATGATAAAGACGATAGAGGACTGCCATAGAGGCGATATCTCTTCGCAACTGCAGAGACACAAGGAATTCAGTGACTTTATTAGGTAGGGTTATTGATAATCCGGACTGCTCGCCTCTGTAACCGATCCAAAATATCCAGCAAATACTGCGCGGATCCATCGTAAATATGAAAATTATATGCAAAAAAAAGTGTTAAAATAGTAAAACTGTAAAAACACTGAGGCAGAAATATAATTTACAGAACGTTTTTGAAATATAACTTTTATATATTTTCACTTAAACTGAAAAGTGTGAGTAAATAAAAACTTTTATGGAAGATAGCGCTCCGCACCCAGCTGTATGTAGGTCACGGTTAAGGACGGCGGTATCTAGGATATCCGAACGGATATTCAACGTTTAGCAAATCACTTGATGCGTTTGTATATAGTTTAAAATTATATGTACAGAAGGTTTGTCTTTTTTATCTGTATTATTAAAGTGTATACGTAATACTCGTAAGTAATTAAAGCGATAAAAGCTTCTCACTGAGCTCTACCGGGTCCTAGACCGCATTTCTCAATGTCGTCATGAGAATGTGGTCGAGTTCAATGCCAAGAAAACATAGGCGTGCGCGCTCTCTGCCAAAAAGTCTCTATTTCTTCACCTCCTCACTTCTCAGAACACTCAACTACCACTGCAGGATAAACTCAGTATCCTAGGTATGAACATTAGCCGGGACCTCAATCCGCGAGAATATATTGAAAGCGTTACTAAGACGGCCTCGTGGAAGCTGGGTATACTGAACAGAGTGAGACTGTTTTTATGCGCCTGAGCATCTGTGACTTCTTTATAAGACCCAGATACGCTTCTGCGTGGAGTGCTGTTCTCATCTTTACGATGGATCCGCGCAGTATTTGCTGGACGTTTTGGATCGGTTACAGAGGCGAGCAGTCCGGATTATCAATAACCCGAAAGTCACTGAATTCCTTGAGTCTCTGCAGTTGCGAAGAGATATCGCCTCTATGGCAGTCCTCTATCGTCTTTATCATGGAGAGTGTGCTGAAGAGCTCTTCCAACTGATCCCATCCTCTTCGTTCCTCTATAGGACAACTCGTGCTGGCCAAGGAAGTCACCGTTTCAGAATGGTAGACATATGCTCCTGAACTAAACGGTTCGGTTCTTCCTTCCTGTGCAGATCGGTTAAAGCCTGAAATTCACTACCGGCGCGCGTCTTTCCCTCCCACTACGATCCCGGGTCCTTTAAGCGGGGCATGAAAAAGTATCTCATTAAGCCGCCATAGCGTGCGTCGCCATTACACTGTCGTCATTCGCGGTGAATATGGTGAATACCGCTCTTGGATTCTATTTATGCTTTCCATCGGGCAGAATAGAGTCACTTTGGTAGGCCCAATATAAAAAAAAAGTATACGTTTATTCCATAATAACTTAAGATATTTTTTTTTTATTCTATGTTAAGAGCCTGCCAAAGAGACTACTCGACCTAATGGAGAACATGAATAGAATCCAAGAGTTGTGATCACCATACTCATTGCAAATGCTGACAATACAGTGTGGTGACCCGCACTATGGCAGCCTTTTGAGATGCTTTTTAACACTCCGCTTGGGGACGTAAAAGGCTTGACAGTCATCGTGACAGTGTAAGTCTTACACAGTTACTACGACATCTGTCACGTATCAATGAGCCTCCGGGGCCGGCTCCACCGGAGTAATACCAGTGACAGCGTTTTTTTGTTGTTTTCTTCTCGGAGTAAATTTAGTAGTGTAGTTTATTCAGTTAGTCGCCTCTTATGATACCACGGAATGAATAGAGGTGGTGAAGATCCTTATTCTTAATCCACCACTACACGAAAAGCCCTACACTATCGAACAGTTGTAAAAAATAACGAGAATGGTTTCTTTTGTTACCTCTTATCTGTTTTAAATCGATTCCTTTCCAACATAATGTATTTTTACCGTTCGGAAACCAAAGTAGATTCTGCAAACGAGATCACGACCAGCCATCGTAAGTCTGTTGCGAGTAATCCTACTAGCTTAGTCCGGCTATATCGGTCACTGTCTATAGCATTGATTCCCAAAGTGATGTAGGTGGACCCCGAGGGGACCACGGAAAGCTTGACGGGGTCAACGTTGGCGTGCCAATAAAGTGGAGATTTACAATTCGTAAGTGATTTACTGCCAATTTAATTACTAAAATGTTAGCTTGACTTTACTTATCAATGTAGGCAGATAATAATTTAATTTGGCTGTTACTTGTAAAAACTTGCATGTTCTATATTCAGTATAATGTGTACAAACTTGTAAAGTGCCGTCGTTGCCGCCGCCGCCATCCACAATGCTTGTTCAGACGTGCAAAGAGACGAAATACGACTTATGGTGTGTGTGCTAGCAAATTCGCATGAACATGTTTGATTCTTCTCTAATATACATACAAATACCAAAAATAAACGTAACTCATTTGTTTCTGGTATTTCAAAAAAAAAAGTAAAGTGAATCGATATTAGTGTTTGCTAGTGTCTAAAAAGTAACTGTTTACCTGCCTATTTGTTGTACAAACTATTATATTGTAATAAGCATATTCATAATGTTTGTGTGAGTTATGTACATAATAAAAATTAAATACTGAACAGAGACATTAGTAGATACTTCCATAATAGGACAGAGAGCCGAGAAAAGATTAACTTTTTATACCTATTTTTTTTACCTTACTGGTGGTTTACTAAAGAAAAGATATGATTTTAAATGTTTCAAGTTTGTCGTAGCTAGTAATACTAAATATCTTGATTAAATATTCATACTATTGTTATAAATTCTCAAGTAGTTTATAGTAATAATAACAATCGTTTTTCATACAACACAAAAAAGTATAATATTTTTCTTTTTATTTTTACCACTCCGAATGAAGACTTTCGAAAATAAAGTAAATAAGAATGGATTGGATGCAAACACTTTTTTGTTTGATCAATTTTACTTTTTTGTCATTTACTCACAGCACTATCCATTTTCTTTTCGAAAACTTTAAATTTGTGGTTGGAACTCAGCTGCAACGCAAATTACCTTAGTAATATCTAATTTTCACATTTTTTATCAAGTTTGGAAATACGATAAGAATGTAGCTGCAGGGGGTCTAGGGGAACTAGCTTAATTGTGGAAGTGGTCTGTCAGAAAAAAGTCTGGGAACCTCTGGTCTGTTATATGTAGATATATACATATAAAGCTGCCCAACCATTGAGCACCGAAAACATTTTTTTAATTTAGTTGTGACGCAGTTTTTTTACAAAGTACCGGCTTTCTACCGTATTTATATACTGCTCGAGACAGAGTACTTTGTTCAAATATAACTTCTAAGGGTAACAAAAATATGATATGTTCAATAGTGGTTAAAATTAGGAGAGTCATGCTTTGGTCCATTATAATAATATTTTAACATACTCACACAACGCTATCTAGTCCCAAACTAAGCAGGGCTTATACTACTTACACCCAAACTCCGAAACAATTATTTACAGATCATATAAATATTTGGTGCACCGGGGAATCGAACCGGAGACCCCTAGAGTACAACAATCGCTACCACTACACCACTCGGCCTCGGCGTAAGTATTTCGCTATTATTACCAGTAACCCTCTAGTTCGGAGGGTGGACGTCAGAGGGTTAAAATACGTTTCTGCCCTATATTCATCCAAAAAACTACATCTATAAACCATCTATGCCGTATAGAGTAATATTTTTCTCTTATTCCACTCGAAATTTATGTATGTGTACCTATCATAGATATTCTGCGACGCTTGTAGGAATACATATTCTTACAATAGACACGTTGAATGAACAGAAAATACCTAGTCTTGCCATAAATATTGTAATAAAGAAAAAAGAAAATTGTTAACTGCAAATAACATTTATTACTTTTACAGTGTGTCAGTTTAATACATAAATATAAAACAATTAAAAATATAAAAAGCTTATTCGAAGTGGTCTCCATTGGCTGCAATACAGTCCTTTAAACGATGAGGCCAGTTATCAATAGAAGCACGCACTCTTTCCATGGGAAAATTCTTCACTGCCAATCGTATAGATTGTTTTAGGGACTCCAAATTATCATGGCGTTTAGAGCAAGCTGTACTCTCTAAAACTGACCACAAATCATAATCCAGCGGATTAAGATCGGGACTAGACGACGGCCAGTCTTCAGCTCTGATGAAGTCCGAAACGTTCGATTCCAACCAAGACTGCGTGGACCGAGCTTTATGACCCGGCGCCGAGTCTTGCTGGAAGGACCATACTTGGTTATTGAACATGGTGATGTTAAGGGGCTTAACTACCTTCTCAAGAATGGTATCTTGATACACTTGTGCCGATGTTTTGATACCTTTTTCACAAAAATATGGCTCAGTCACTCCTTCATAGCTAACACCCCACCAAACCATCACTGAAGTCGGATAATGTCCACGTTGCACTCTGTCGACTAATTGGGAAGCTTCCTTAGAGCTTTGAGCATAAATACGGTCATTTTGTTTGTTAAAATGTTGCTCAATTGTAAAAATTTTCTCATCCGTAAACAAAATTTTTCTGTGACCTCCCTTTGCGTACCGCTTCAGTAGTTGTTTCGATTTTACCACCCTATTCTTCTTTAAATTATCAGTTAAGAAATGGCCAGTGCGTCTCTTATAGGCTGCAAGTCCTAAGTCATCTTTTAAAATACGCGACATGGTTCTAGGTGCTATCTTCATTTCCCGAGATAAAATCTTTTGCTTTCGGACAGGATTTCTTCGAATTCTTTCCCTTACTGCTTTGACCACCTTTTTCGTACGAACACTACGTGGACGGCCAGATCTTTTTCTGTCACAAACAGAGGAGGTCTCATTGTACCTATTAATAGCCCGGTACACAAACATTTTACTAATACCAAGTGTATGGAGAGTTTTAAAAATTGCATTTGGCTCCATACCTACTTTGTGTAATGCTATCACAGCGATTCTGTTCTCTTTATCACCCCACACCATTTTAATATCGCAAAATATTTTACAATGTATTGGCGCCAAAATGAGAAAACACAATGAACAATCGTATAAAAATGACAGATTCGAAATTCAAATGTAATATTTTTTTATAATTAAGTGTAACAGTATTTATGGCCAGACTAAGTACAAGACGGTAAGGAGACGTCATCGACAGATACGAGAGACTTGTCGAGTTGATAGTCGCTAGAGGCGAATATACAAAATACCATCAAATGCCCAAGGTTTTTCTCACGGGATTATTTCTTACTAGCTATTGCTCGCGGCATCACTCGCGTGGAATTTAGTCTGCCACATTTAGTTTCACAATTTTGGTCATAGTGGCTTCCTCATAAAAGGCCCATTGATGCAGGGATGACAGTTGCCGTGGTGTGTGAGTAATACAATGTCACGGCGACTGTCATGCTTTTTACGTCCCCAAGCGAGACATGAAAAAGTATCTTACTAGGTCGCCATAGTGTGGATCACCATACTGCATTATCTGCATTCGCAATGAGTATGGTGACCACAACTCTTGGATTTTTTTCATGCAATCCATCAGGTAGAGTAGAGTCACTTTGGTAGGCTTTTTTTTTTAAAAAAAAGAAGGTAGATATATGCTATAGTGGACTTTTGTTTAGATGTATTCAAGATAAACAATTCTACAATACATTATCATTATGTGACTCCAATGGTTTAGGCAGCGTATGCCAAGATAGCTCTCAGAGGCCAGATTTTTGCCCGACTTAATTTACATGTTTCGTTATATTACAACCAAAGTTACATAAAATCATTACAAATTCTAGCCTATATATTATTCCGATGTATAAGCTGTATTACTGTAAAGTTTCATCCAAATCCGTTTAATAGTTTTTTAGTAAAAGGGTAACAAACTTTCGCGTTTATAATATTAGTAGGAATTTTGGCTTTGAAGATGGTGAACTTCCACACAACTATGTATCTCTTAGATACCCTCTCAGGGGTATAAATCGTTTATTAGCTTGACCACAACTCTTGGATTCTATTCAAGCTTTCCATGAGGCAGAGTAGAGTCACTTTGGTAGGCTCTTAATATAGAAAAAAAAAAGTCTCATGTGAGTTTAGAACACATAACACTCAGTGCAGTATAAATGTAACGACTGCATAAGCTACGATGTAATGCGATGTACATTAGCTGGTCTTTACTCTTTAAACTGGTCGAAACTAGTTTCAAACAATTTCTTCGTTGCTCTTCACTAAGTGGATGAGGTTACCCCTGCTTCTTCTGGTGGTTCTTAGGCTTTTGAGTGGCAGATATCCATGGCCTAGATAGTTAGCGTCTTTTGATCTGTTTGCTCGCTTGCCCTCTTAAAAAATAACTAACATTTATACATTTCCAAAAGTATAGTATGTAAAAGTCACCACAAACTACTGGCAAATGAAAACATCATCCAATAAATTAAATTACACAAGCGTATATAGAGGAAAGTAAACGAAAGATAAAACGCCATGAATAAATTATAGATTTAATATTCCCCGTCGAGATCATAATAGAACCTTCTAGACTTTTATCTCGAGATTAAACTCAAGACTTATATCCTTTTAATCTTGAATGTACTTTCTCCTTAATCTTAAAGGGTAACAACACTTTTTGTTGTAATAGAAGCCTTTTCCCACTAAAAACGAATTCTTTCTCTTTTTTGAAGACAGCGCCCGCATTAGGAATATACCCTGTGTCGCGACGGACTTTATAAACATACAAGAAACTGACACAAAACCACACAGACTCATAACAACAATTTGTGGATCACACAAAGTGTTGTCCCGTGCGGGATTGAACTCACAATAGACTGACAAGATGATAGAACCTTCGAAACTATCCGGCTACTATATAAACATAGTTTAATAGGCTCCCAAAAAATTAGATATAAAACTTAGGTTTTATAATATAACGTTTAGTTACTGTATTCGCTCCTTGCTCTCCCGATTATTGCTCACTTTGAATGCGTCTGGCAAGATGATAGAACCTTCGAAACTGTCCGGCTACTATGTAAACATAGTTTAATAGGCTCCCAAAAAATTATATATGAAACTTAGGTTTTATAATATAACCTTTAGTTACTATATACGCTCCTTGCTCTTCCGATTATTGCTCACTTTGAATGCGTCTGGCAAGATGATAGAACCTTCAAAACTGTCCGGCTACTATATAAACATAGTTTAATAGGCTCCCAAAAAATTATATATAAAATTTAGGTTTTATAATATAACGTTTAGTTACTGTATTGGCTGCTTGCTCTCCCGATTACTGCTCACTTTGAATGCGTCTGGCAAGATGATAGAACCTTCGAAACTGTCCGGCTACTATGTAAACATAGTTTAATAGGCTCCCAAAAAATTATATATAAAACTTAGGTTTTATAATATAACGTAAGTATAATTATAAATTATAATAGTTTAGGGGTGTCCGGCAGAGGGTTGGAACCATACTAACTGTCTGGCAATGAGCAACGCGAGTTTTGATATTATTATGAATTAAATATAAAAAAATCAAGTTTTATATCATGACGAATTTGAGATGGAATTTTACACACTTTTGTTGCCTGTTATCTGCCAAAGCCACCGCTGCCTCAGCTTCATGTTTGGGGATCATTCTTACCTGTATTAGGGACACACATAGAAGAACTTTCAGCTTTTATAAAATGACGAAGGTCTGGCACTCACGGGCTCTTGGACCATTAAAACTGCTTCAAATTAAAAAATTGTTTTAGTTTTGGATAGCTCATTTATTGGGGAACGGTCTAAATATTACGTTGCAATAAATAGGAACCGAGTATCCGAGTGCGCTGCTCAAATATTTTTGGTACTATATCCAGTTTTGCTATGCTTAAAAAAATGACAATATTATTATCATCATAATTTATTGACCTATAAAAAATGTTACCAATTTGTCAAGTTTTATACAAACATGAAATTAAGCCTGCCAAAGTGACTACTTTGCCTGGTGGAAAGCATGAATAGAATCCAAGAGTTGCGGTCACCATACTAATTATAAATGCAGACAATGCAGTATGGTGACCTACACTATGACGGCCTTGTGAGATGCTTTTTCACACCCCGCTTGGGACCGTTAAAAGGCATGATAGTCATTGTGACACTGTAAGGCTTACACTGTTACCACGATAACTGTCACCCCTGCATCAATGCGTCTCCGGTCTCACACTCACCAACGAAACACGACAACACGGATGCTGGCGTTTTAGTTTGGTCTTCTGTGGGAGGGCAGCACTGCCCCGGTCGAGCCAGCCCGCTTGTGCTCAAATCAGCGTGGCTCTACTACCTAGATGCTGAAATCAGCGTGGCTCTACTACCTAGAAAATTTTGTCTCATTATTAGCCTCCGTTGCTGAATGAGGTTGGAAACTGTGATTCAGCATACGGTGCATGTACCCATCAGATATGTACAAATACCTTAGTTTGTAATATCATTCTATATGTGTGTAACCTATTTATGTTTGACAGCTTGTGCCGTGTGGAGTTCTTGCTCCGTGTAAGGTCGGTTTTGGGTGGTTCAAGGTAAACGCAGATGGAGTGAAGTGACGATTTTATTGCTGCACTGTTCGTTATAACGGTTCAGTACCGACTGCCCATATCTAATAGTTAACAATACAATATAACTAATAATGTTTATTTTACGTGACTATATCTGTAAATACAGGGTTCATCCAACTGTCCTAAATATTAGAGAGATGATATCATGAGCTGATGCAATGTATGAGTAATTACGGTAACTTTACTTATATGGTATACATAATTAAATTATGTAGGTACATATGTATATTATTAACTTTCAATATATTTTGGAGGTAAGAAAATTATAAAATATATAAAACAATTACTTAAAAATAAGATAATGTAATGATCCCCTGGGTGTGTAAGTGTAAGGATGAATGGGTAGAGTCAAAGTTAGTTGTAACAACCGGACTGATAGGCGGGGAAACCTTCATGGCCTCTCCAGGATAGGGTCTGACTAGGCGCAACTTTGATTCTGGAGAGGACCTGAAACAATATAATCCGGATCCCCTTTAGAGTAGGACGCCTGAGACCGGCCACCGGGGTGGTTTTTAGTGGAAACACCACATACTCTTACCTCCTGCGTCTCTGAGAAATCAGAGATTCGAAGGGGTTTTAAACCTTGACAATAAAGAAAAAAAAGAAAATAGAAGGGCACAAAACCTGACAGAACCTAACTTTTGCAAAATAGTTATTACTGACTTTGTTTCGTCATAAGACAGACTTCGTAACGGCTATAACACAGTTTTTTTAGGATTTCGGTTTATTTAGGGTGTAGATACATACGTAGGCAGGGGTATATTAAACGTCCACTTTTCAGTGGGCGTTTAATCACCAGTGTTTTGGTCCCACGTTATGTGTGGTGAGCCTATTGCTTATTTGATGTACAAATAATACTATTTATTTAATTTTATGTATAAGAAACCGAAAATGGTAAAACCTATGCTTAGATGATGTCTTTGAAACAATCGCTCACAAACTTGACTGCACGGTTTAGCCTTGTGGTTTAAGCGGTCGTCACGCTGCTCTACTGCGCTGAGTGTTGCAGGTTCAAACCCCACATGAGACAATACTTTGTGTTATCCACAAATTGTTGTACTGTGTTTGAGTGTTCTTTGTGTCCGCGTTTTGTATGATTGTAGAGTTCTTCGCGATACAAGATTTACACCCAAAAAGAGCGTCGCCTTTAAAAAAAAATGCTTTTTGGATGAACTAATCACTCATAAATTGTGTATGAAAGTGTATAAAATATTTCTTATTGTTTTGTACTTTAAGCGAGAATCAAGTCGCAGTTGTATTTCGAGCTGTTGCTCGCAACTTAACAACTTATGTTCTTATTTTGTGTGTATTTGCAGTCTCCGGCCAAGTTCACTTTGCTCTTTAGGGACAACGTTACATGGTTTTGTTAGAAAACAGATAATTGATTGTACAGCCGCTCACTCACAGGGGACTATATGTATAATAGAATATCTAGGGAACGCCTTTATTAGCTGCAGTAAAAATTACAAAGACTAACAAAACACATAGTATTCAAAAAATATTTCAATACTTATGTTTATAAGGTCTTATATTATTTGACTGCGCGGATGTCATAATAGTTTTAGCGGTCGTCTAGCCTCTTTCTACGACTGAGCGTTGTGGGTTCAATCGCCACATTGGACAATCTTTTGTTCTTTGTGACCGTTTCATACATTAACACCGCTACGATACAGAATTTATTCTTAGCGAGTTAGGCAGCCGTCTTTATAAAAAAACAATTGGTACTAAAGATTGTGAGTTACAATAATCATTTAATTATCAAGTAACTATCAACCACTGACTACAAATATTATTGATAAATAGTTTTTACGCTAGGTAAAATAGGCTTTACCTATCCTTTGATTAAGAATATTCTAGTTTAAACTTTATGTTGAAAATGTACGTTCTATAGCAGTATAAAGTCGTGTCCTAAAGTTACAGTATGTACCAAAGCTTACACAGACCAGGTGTCCATATAAGTGCAGAAGCACTTAAGACAGCTTAAAGAATAGCCGGCTAGGACACCATAGTTTTTTATCTGGTTTTGCGAATACAGCGAGTCTTGCAACTTTACTTGGTTGAACCACAGTGACACAGAATCGAAAGGTATCGAAGCGACACATATCAATGTTTGATCTTTACTTCTCAACGATAAAGTAGAAATTTGTCTATAGAATTGCACACATTCTTTGCCTGCATTTACTCGAAGCCACGTATTTAATTCGTATACACTAATGGAAAAAATTAAGGGATCAAAAAAAAATTCCAAATTTTTGGGCAGTTTTCAACAGGCCGTAACTTCGAGAGAAATGGTCGTACAGGAAATCAAAAAAAAGAAAATTATAGTTCCAAGTGTCTAGTTTTTGGATTCGAGCTTGAAAATTTTATAGCCTCCCCTGTTTTTGAGTAATCGTAGAAAAACCAGCAACAAAAAAATTTTTAAAATTTTTTTAGATTTTTTTTTTGGTCTACGGACGTGGAAAAAATTGTTTTAGCTTAACCACTATAATGATCGGATACCCTGGTTATTTAACTTTAATTTGCTTTTTTATACAGCCTGATTTGCCCACTTCTCGCCGAGATATCGGTTTTCAAATGGAAAAGGATCCTTTTGTCTTTGATTATCGATATTTCAGCAACCAATGATTCCACAGAAATTTAAAGGTGGGTTTCAAGAATTTAAAGAAATTTTCCTTAACGACTGGCTATAGTTTTTCCGAAAAAATAATTTTTCTTTCTGTCACATGAATTTGAAAATGCAACAAAAAAAGGGCTTTTGGTGGTTTTTTGGAAAATCAAGCACTGGATCGAAAATATTGAGGAAACCACTAATGTTAAGTGTGCCTTTTACAGTTCAATAAATCCACAAAAATTCTACAAAAAATCAAATTAACCCAGCCAGCCGTTTTTTTGTTTCACTCCATCGAATTTTTGAAAAAATTAAAGGATCACGTTTTTTGCTCTGAAAAGCACATAATTTTTAAAACGGAAAAAAAAAAAATTCCTAGCTTTTCCCACATCTTTGTTCCAGAAAGTGCTAAATTTCAAAAGAAAAATTCAAAACAAAAAGGCTGTTGAGTTAAAAGATAAGGATTCACGAAAAGTAAAAAAAAACAATCTCCGAAAAGCGTATGAAAAAGATTGAAATTCGATTGGGAGTATTAACTTTTTTTTTTAATTTAATTAAAAGATTTTTTTTTTTTGAATCCTTCTTTATTTTAATTTAAGCACTTTCTGGAACAAAATTGTGGGAAAGCTCGGAAAAAACATTTTTTTTCTCATTTTTAAAAATTATGAGCTTTTCAGAGCAAATAACGTGATCCTTTAATTTTTCAAAAATTCAATTGAGTGAAACAAAAAAACGGCTGGTTGGATTACTTTGGTTATTTGTAGGGTTTTTGTGGACATATTGAACTGTAAAAGGCACACTTAACATTAGTGGTTTCCTCAATATTTTCGATCCAGTGCTTGATTTTCCAAAAAACCACCAAAAGCCCTTTTTTTGTTGCACTTTCAAATTCATGTGACAGAAAGAAAAATTTTTTTTTCGGAAAACCTATAGCCGGTCGTTAAGGAAAATTTCTTTAAATTCTTGAAACCCACCTTTATATTTCTGTGGAATCATTGGTTGCTGAAATATCGATAATCAAAGACAAAAGGATCCTTTTCCATTTGAAAACCAATATCTCGGCGAGAAGTGGGCAAATCAGGCTGTATAAAAAAGCAAATTAAAGTTAAATAACCAGGGTATCCGATCCTTATAGTGGTTAAGCTAAAACAATTTTTTCCACGTCCGTAGACCAAAAAAAAAATCTAAAAAAATTTTAAAAATTTTTTTGTTGCTGGTTTTTCTACGATTACTCAAAAACAGGGGAGGCTATAAAATTTTCAAGTTCGAATCCAAAAACTAGACACTTGGAACTATAACTTTCTTTTTTTTGATTTCCTGTACGACCATTTCTCTCGAAGTTACGGCCTGTTGAAAACTGCCCAAAAATTTGGAATTTTTTTTTGATCCCTTAATTTTTTCCATTAGTGTAGTTTTCAATTTTAGGTGACTTATACAAGTTTTCTAGAGAAAATATATTTTGCCAACAAAGAACCAAATCGTTTATTTGTTATTGTTCGTCAACAGAACGAGAGAGCATTATGATTTATCAACACTCTTCAAACCTTTTTAGAGTCCAACCGGTTGTTAGCGTGACGACGCTTTGCCACGGAATGCGTCACCACGGTATGTGGCAGCAAATGTAACATTTTATGCGGTGTAACTTTACATAAGCGTTCCCTTTATACGTATTATTTCTAGAACATTACTTAGATATGTATTGTAACACGACGTTAGATTGTTTTTTAAATTTGATTAGAATTCTGCTCAACAAAACCGTTTTTTATGTTTGTTTCGTTTTGCGTAAAACACAAGAAATTTTAATTTGTTGATTTGTTATTTGCGGGCGTTTGTGATTGGATTATATCAAATGGCGAAACTATTTTATTGTTGTGAAATTTGATTATCTACTTATTTTGTTCCAATGGGGCAAGTAAATAAAATCTTCATTATATTAAAGAAAACAATGTGAATCTAAATGAGGTTAAGAATCATGAATAGTGTCGCTTCGTTTAAAAAGTTTAGAGTAGAGAGGCTTGAGGCCAACGAATAATACGATGGCAAGTGACAATCGACGACCATAGACACTTGCAAATCAAGAGTGACAAGTGTGTTAGTAACTTTTATGGTTATATATATATGAAGTCAGAGGGAGCTGGACAGCGGCGCGTTCCAATACATATATTTATATGAAACTGGCGTCGAAGGTAGCGGCACCGTGCCACCGTGCCGCGTCATCGCCGCTCTGCACCCGCTGGCTTCGAAACTGTGGCCTAAGAACCTCCATTAGAATCTGGAGAGCTTTTGTCAGTTGTTTTGTGTCTGAGCGTAATTTATCTGTAATATGTTTAGAAATACATTTTATTATTTTATGATACAAGATATTTAATCAACCTAGGGTGCATACGGTTTCCACCAAGCACGTAGAGGCCCAAGTCAATCTCACCTGCAAGTGGTGCATCTGTTAATCGACGGATGAGGTTCTAGCAAACAAAACATCACAATTAGCGGCAATAGGACCAAAACACTGGCAAAAGTGAGTGTTTAATATGCCACTGCCTACTTCTCTGTAACTACGCATGATTTCACGTATACCTAGTCTTGCCATAAATATTGTAATAAAGAAAAAAGAAAATTGTTAACTGCAAATAACATTTATTACTTTTACAGTGTGTCAGTTTAATACATAAATATAAAACAATTAAAAATATAAAAAGCTTATTCGAAGTGGTCTCCATTGGCTGCAATACAGTCCTTTAAACGATGAGGCCAGTTATCAATAGAAGCACGCACTCTTTCCATGGGAAAATTCTTCACTGCCAATCGTATAGATTGTTTTAGGGACTCCAAATTATCATGGCGTTTAGAGCAAGCTGTACTCTCTAAAACTGACCACAAATCATAATCCAGCGGATTAAGATCGGGACTAGACGACGGCCAGTCTTCAGCTCTGATGAAGTCCGAAACGTTCGATTCCAACCAAGACTGCGTGGACCGAGCTTTATGACCCGGCGCCGAGTCTTGCTGGAAGGACCATACTTGGTTATTGAACATGGTGATGTTAAGGGGCTTAACTACCTTCTCAAGAATGGTATCTTGATACACTTGTGCCGATGTTTTGATACCTTTTTCACAAAAATATGGCTCAGTCACTCCTTCATAGCTAACACCCCACCAAACCATCACTGAAGTCGGATAATGTCCACGTTGCACTCTGTCGACTAATTGGGAAGCTTCCTTAGAGCTTTGAGCATAAATACGGTCATTTTGTTTGTTAAAATGTTGCTCAATTGTAAAAATTTTCTCATCCGTAAACAAAATTTTTCTGTGACCTCCCTTTGCGTACCGCTTCAGTAGTTGTTTCGATTTTACCACCCTATTCTTCTTTAAATTATCAGTTAAGAAATGGCCAGTGCGTCTCTTATAGGCTGCAAGTCCTAAGTCATCTTTTAAAATACGCGACATGGTTCTAGGTGCTATCTTCATTTCCCGAGATAAAATCTTTTGCTTTCGGACAGGATTTCTTCGAATTCTTTCCCTTACTGCTTTGACCACCTTTTTCGTACGAACACTACGTGGACGGCCAGATCTTTTTCTGTCACAAACAGAGGAGGTCTCATTGTACCTATTAATAGCCCGGTACACAAACATTTTACTAATACCAAGTGTATGGAGAGTTTTAAAAATTGCATTTGGCTCCATACCTACTTTGTGTAATGCTATCACAGCGATTCGGTTCTCTTTATCACCCCACACCATTTTAATATCGCAAAATATTTTACAATGTATTGGCGCCAAAATGAGAAAACACAATGAACAATCGTATAAAAATGACAGATTCGAAATTCAAATGTAATATTTTTTTATAATTAAGTGTAACAGTATTTATGGCCAGACTAAGTATATGTACGAGTATATTTAATGAAAGGCCTTTGTAATGTTCGATTAATTTACAGCGATATGGTTAGGAGTTCGTTTGGACGCACATTTCCTTTAAGTAATTCTATTCAAAGGACCAACCAACACATGTGATCCCTATACTTAGGTATGTTCCTTTAGACAATAGGGCACTAGCTTAATTTCTCTACCAAGTTCATTTTAAGTTCGACTTTGAAAGATTGCCCTGCATAATTTGTTAGTTAAGTGTAAGTAAATTTGATATAAATGATGAAAGAAATAAAACTTAGTATAACTTTGGCTTAAATTTACAATAACTTTTATAAGTTCAGTTATATTTTATTAAAGAAAAAAGAAAATTTATAATTTATTTGTACTTTTTTTTTCATATCGATTAACTCAGAACTCCATCATTTGTAAACCAATTTATATATTTTATTTATTGAGACGATAGATCAGCGGGAGTGAAGCCCAAACACCTACACCCTCTCCTTGAACATGGGAAAGGTGGAACTGTGTTTTCCTAAGACTCTTGAGCCACCGATATCCATGGTACCACGTCTAATACCAGCACCAAAAAAAAATGTCTTATAATATCACAACTTTGATCTCATTATAGGAAAATAAACAGTTTCTTTATACAGAGTTGTAATTCAAATTAATAATTCAAATTTATATCAAACTTTATGAATTCAAAAGCGAAGTTTTAGGTTATGATTAAGACTTTGAAGGGTAGTATTACACTGTAATAATAATCTTTCTGTGTAATATAATCGTTTTCACTCAACTCTCAATATTTATGCGTAATATTTAATATCATAGACATCAATTAATGGATTTTGTTTGTGTGTGTGATGGTAAAGAAGCTTTTCTTTATAACACGCACATAAGCTACAATTTTTCGTGTTTACATTCATATCTACATCTAATAATTTCAAACGAACTAATCTTGTGTGTGGATGAAATATTTCGCGTATCTTGATAACGAATTTCATAACATTTTATTTAATGTTTTTAATTTGTTACTTTACGTCTTAAGTAAAAGATACACACACATGTCCTTAAAAGATTTTTTCTTTCTTTTTATATGATCTAAATTGTCTGAAATAAATGGTTATTATTATTCTTTGAATGGGTTACAACATATGCTGTGTATATTATGTTGATGTGTTGTTATCTAACTGCATACATTTTCTAACGATACTACATGTACGAGTAATTAAAATGGCGGCTTTCTGTAAACTTATATAAACGAAAGGTACATAGGGTTCTCTTTAAGAACTTAGGGCCCGAATTCCATCGCACCTACAAATGCTGCACATGCTAATCGACAGACGAAGCTCTTACAAACAAATTATCCTGACTAGCAACTCCGTTATTACGTGGGACCAAAACACTGGCGAAAAGTGGGCGTTTAATATGCCCCAGCCTACACATTCGGGGAAACAGGCATGATTTTATGTATGTGTGCATATAAACGGATCTAATCAAATCTAATTGTTGGATGTTGTTGTCGTAAAATGGTTGGGAATGATGTCAATTGAGAAGAGGACTATAGGGAGCTATGAAGATGCTATTTGTTTTCATATTCTGAGCACTTCTTCTTTCAGAACATCATACATGTTTTATTTTTTCTGCATATTGTTATTTGTACGTTATGAGTATTAGGGATTGCAACATCTATAAAATATGTGACTTTTCTAGCTTTATCATGTTGAGTTATGTGTGATCTTTTGTTACGTAGGGTGAGGCAAGAATCCGTTAACATTTGAATCTAACATCCCGCACAAAGATGTTACGGGAGTTCTTGGGACCGATGCTACTGGAATTTGTAGGCTACAATCGTAATACATGCTTTTAAAAAGGTGGAGCCAGTTGTTACACATTCAATAAGACTCTGCCGATGGTCAAAGACATGTTTCCGAAGAACTGATTTCCAGACGAGGCGACATTCCATAGCCAGCCAGAAGTCCAAATCTATCTCCAGCAGACTGCTTCTTACGTGGGGCTATTTGAAGAATCGTGTCTACATCAATAACCCAGTACACTACGTCACCTAAAAGAAAAATCAGCGAAGAGATGTCGGCGATCTCACGATCTCTTCGCCGACGAGTATTTGATTTCAGTGTTTACTTAGAAGAGTGCAAACGTCGAAACGGTGGCCATATACACGATGTAATTTTCTCTCTAATTCAAAAACTCAACTAATTAACTTTCTTCTAAATAAACAATATTTATAATATATCGAATGGTTTTTATTTATACGATGTGTTCGAATGTTAACTAGTTCGTGATCCACCATATATCGTTTTGTGCGCGTCATTTTCTAGGATAGTTTGAAATGTATACAATCAAATTAAACTATCAGGGTAGTTGGCATTCTTTGGAAGAGACCTACATCCATCAGTTTGAGGTATAAATTTAGAATAAAAAGTGTAAGCGTCTTGTACAAGTGAATGTTTTAATGCTAGTTTTGATGAATGATTCTTGTAATCTAGTTATGTCTGTAAGGTCGTCTGTTTGTATGAGTGCGTGGATGCTCCTAATATATGCTGTATTGTTTTCTTATCACATTTTAGATTAAATAAGTAATGATATGAATTGATCGTCGATTTATCTGACTTAATCATTTTTAGATGGAATGTAACATCAGTGGCATTTATTGTTTGTGAGAGTGGAATTTTTGATGATTTGTTTTCTGTAATATTTAGGTTTTACAGATTGATCTTAAATAGATATCATAAAACTTACAGTTTAATGGAACAAGTTGCCAATTTGTAGCTACATATTAAACATTACTATGTTAATGTAGAGTTTTTCTAAGCCATGAAAGTGCTATTCGTAAGAAGATTTTATTTGTCAGTTTCGTGTTTATTGTTTTCTATTTATTGTTATATTATAGAAATCTCATCCTTTTTTTTAATTTCAAGAGTCTGCCAAAGTGATTCTACTCTGTCTGATGGAAAGCATGAATAAGATCATCCAAGAGTGATGACCACCACACTTATTGTGAATGCAGACAATACAGTATAGTGACCCACACTATATCTTTCTCATACCATACAGCTCTTCCTCTTAGCTTTTATTATTTCCAAGATTATTTCGGTCGACTACTAGTACCACAAAATACACATACCATACACCATGTGAACTTAAGAAGTCAAAATATAAACAAGCTTAGAAGCAATCGTATATTCTTGCAATAGAATAATTAGCTTTTAAAAGGGTATAGCCATTTTTATATGCAAGTAACATAATTATTCTCCTTTCTAAAGAGACATTTGTCCAACAATGGCCTACTGAAGGTTGTTGATGATGATGATTGATGACATCATTATGAACATGAAAAACTGAACACAAAATTTGCCTTCTTATTTTTTTTTTAATTTTCCAGTTCATAAAATGACATAGTTTTGTTGTAATAAACCTAAAAATATTATATAACCGAATGAAAAATCTCTACGTTACTTAAATTTGATTAAAAATACCCCATATTGTAGAGCAGTCTTAATATTAAATTAGGAATCACGCTGTGTGTCATAGTGGACTTCGTTTCATTTCACGCCTATTTTGATAGCGTACCATCCTAAGCATGTATGCGATTCTTCGAAACTTGTACGGTAAATATCTTCAACAAAAGCATTCAAGATAAGTATTTAGCGGTTAATTCCACCTGACCGTGTCACAGTCACAAATGCACTTAATTGTCAAAGTGTTAATTCTCGTAAACATAATCACATATTACAGAACGTAATTGTTAAGATAGCGCTTTGTTTTCTAGCAACAATAAAGATATATCCACTAGTTGCTCAACTAAAGCGATAAACAAAACGAAACTAGCACAATTAAACTCACAAATAACAACAAAACCGTAATATTGTGAGCAAAGCGGCTTTTATTAAGTTCAAAGCTTGCTGAAATTGCACAAGTTATGAATTTATTTTCTACTTGTTAGTCAAAGGTAAATTGTACACCTCATTACTTCGGAGAACGTGAACGCTCCGTTACGTACGGAATTCTATTACGCGAACAACACACACACTTTAGTACATATATTTTGATCATTTCACTGACGGTTGATATTTTTTTTTTATCTTATTGTAGTTATTTGTACTGAAGGAATGGTAACTAATAGTTGCAAAATAGTCAATGATACTAACTTTATTAAATAGTAACTTTATTAGTTACTATTAGTAACTAATAGCAACTATTAGTACTAATAGTAACTAATAGCAACTATTAGTACTAATAGTAACTAATAAAGTACGAAAATTAGTTGGTTTTACTTGAATTTTATTATTGATTGCGGTTATTAATTACACTTCATATTTAATTTTATTTTTGTTAAATACTGTAAATTGACAAAACCTAGTATATTATGTAACTCCTAAATATACTAAAAGGCTGTCAAATATCCGAAAAAAGTTCAATTACTAAATGTTCTCAATTATAAAAACCAAGTACATTTTAATTCAAAAACTTTTTCAATAAGGCTCTAATGGTTTGACACATTCCGAAAAGGTACTTATAACTTTGAACTGAATGAATGACATAATAGAACAGTGATGAACTAAGTCCATTATAATTTATGAAGTTGTCATTAAAATATCGGAAAAACAATTTTTCATTGATAGTCGTTTCTACGCGTTTAAAAGGATTAAGGTTTATGAATTTTTTATTTACTTTTTAAATATTAAAATAATTAATGCTCACGGCTTAAGTTAACCCTAAATAGATAGCGTTATGGTGTACCTCTGCAGCATCACGTGCGGTCAATATGACTTACCCCTGATTTCGTCAACCGTGCGCAATTATATTTTTGATTTAAATATATGAAAATTATATATTTTGTTGCTCTGAAGCTACGTTTATTGTACTTGAAGAAACAATCTAAATCCTTTGGAATATTAAAAGATAAAATAAACAAGATATACAATTTCACGTAAACTAAACGAGTAACTTTTAATAATATTTTTTCAAATCTTAAACTGAAATATCAAGTTCTAATATTCGATATGAAATAAAATCAGCTTCAAAATAGGATTTACATAGTCTGAACTTTATGTTCACTCCAGACTGGTGTCATACATTTTGTGCATTCTACTTGCGTCTTTCTCCACTTTTGCCTTCGAAATATTGAGTGAAATCACATCGTTTTGACAAATACTTTGGACATCATGTGCGCTTAAACAATTCTTTTCTCACTACAAGAATCGAACCGCAATAAAATCTTCTATGATTTAAGAGCCAGAACAGTTTCGCTATTTACTAACATTTAATATTTAACAATTTTTTTTACTTATTTGGTTACGGTCTGAAACAATTTCATGAAAATTAATTTCGCCAGGCTAATGTTTGAAACGTTACTGCAGCAAAATCTGTTTTTCCAATATACCTTTAAACCTACTATTTGCATAAATTTTGTTATTTATAACTAATTTCTCCTTATGACGCACTTTTTTTTATACTCTCACCTCTCTAAACCACAACTTTTGTGAAACTTTGCTGCGGACACGTCTATCTACGTAAATATAACGCTTGCTTGTGACACTAGTGTACTATCCGATGCCCGATTCTGTAGAGGTGACGCTGAGTTCGAAAAAGCAACATGATACATTCATTGTTTAGAAAGATGTGAGTCGTTTTGGCTCACGTTTTGTGTCTAAGGTTGATAGAACATATACCCATCACTAAAATACACAATTATATATAATATACATATATCTAGACTATATTTCAGTCAAGTATATTTCAACTGTCTTGTTACTTTTCAACACTTAACATGCTAAAAAGGTTTTATAGTGCTTATTTACGTGTATTTTCTTGCTACATTTACAACATATAAAATTAATAATAGTAATTAATTAAGTTATTATTTGTTAGTGTCTTTTTTTACACTATATATAAATAATAGTTTAGTTTGACTCTTCATATTCAACCACTTAAATATTGCCTGATAACTAATACACATATTTTTCATAATTTAAAAATTATATTATGCACGTTTTCATCTTGACTCCTGTTATACAATACAAGATCACAAAAGTCATCAATCCATAAAACCGTCACGAGTTATTGAGATCAGCAATGTGTACTTAACCTTGAAACACCAACTCATCATTACTTATTTCATTAAAACTATATAATACTGTTTCAATCGCAGCATTTCAGAGAATACGCGTAAAACAAACTCAATCTTTAACTGGAATGAAGCCCGGAACTCAGTGCCGTTATCCTCAAACGATCTTCCCTTTACGTCCGCGTAATTCTGTATCCTGAGATTCGAGAGAAATCTTATCCGGGCTCGAGGTTTGTCAAACGTCGATGTGAAGCCTGCGAATTATACCTGGGTGTAATTGCGTTTAAAATTGTCTTCGTTTTAGAATATTGGGGGACTTGAAATGTGGTCGACGTAGCTTAATAATGAATAGGGTATTTTACTTTATGAATAGGTATATTAGACTGGTCTGTTGGTCTAGTGTTTAGCGATCTTGTCGGGGTTCGATTCTAAAATTATTAAATACTTTCACTAGTAAATATTTACTTCTTTGTGTATAGTATTTTGCCATGGGACAACCAAGCTACGGTGCATATGAGTTATCTTAACCGGGCTAATACACGCCTCGTAAAAGGCTGCTATCAATTATTTCACTGCTTGGGGAAAACAGAGGGGCGTGGGGGACATCCAAAGAGTGCCAACGCATTTGCGTCTCTTGAGTGTTGTGAATAATAAAATTGTTACGGAACAATTACTGGGTCATATGAATGTGCCAATTTGGCATTTATATGGCCATTATAGTATGTTTAAATATAATTTTACTTATGGTGAGAATTTCGTTTTTTTATTTCGTGGAATTACTAATTCAATTCAATTGTTATCGTTAACTTTTTTTACTAAAACCGAGATGCAACCTTATTGAAACATCAGATAATTCAGCATAAAGCACTTACTATATGATAATACTAATTATATCTAAACAAAGCAAAATTTACCCCAATTCATAAGTCGTGTATAAAGTCTAATAAAGACATGATACGTGACATAATAATCTAGAGATCCTATTTATCTGGCGACCCTCTCAGAGGGCACACATTGTTGAATTTTCAACAGGTCCTTGCTATTGAAGGTATCTGGAATGGCCCGAAAGGGTCGGTATAACGGGACCATTTCATAAATATTCAGACCCCGACATTAGATCGTCCACGTAATTTATTGAAATACCCGACTAGATAACGCAGTTATCACGGACGTGGAGCTAATATATTTTAAACAACCCTTAACTTTGCTTTACTTTGTGTACGCTTTGAAATTATTTCTTATTTTAGGTTTTTATCTAACTTTTTTTTAAAAAAGGAAAAAATTAGCTCTTTCGTTGTATTTTTTTTAATGTTTCAAAATGTCAAAACTCAGTCATTTAGGTACGGATTTGAAAAATTCTTTTTAAGATGGTTACATTTTCCATTTAGTCCGATTCAATATTAATGGAAAAATAATACATCTGAAGGTTGGAATTTGCGGAATAAAGTATACAGTTGATGTTAGTTTTAAAAGTGATTATTTCATTTCGCTTTAAACCTGGAATAACTTCGCACACAAAAAAAAGCAGAGCCTGTACTGCGATAATCAAACTTCTGATACTTGTATGTTTCTAAATCCATACTATGGATAATTACATCCAGAGACAAAACATAAGTGCAATATCGTTCATCACACAATTTGTATCATTACCTTAGTATATTATTCGAAGTCAATATTGGAAGCAAATAAAACTCCACCAAACGAAACTCTTTTGTCTACGCCTCAATAAGTTCCACGTCAAGCATAAAAAGCAGTTCAGAAACTTCCTTGTCGTTTAAGAAGCTCTGAATTACACATGATGTAACATAGGGGGCTTAACTGTATGGGATGTGGGCTTTGTACTTTGAACTATTGTTCGCAACTTAGACAATCATGGAACTGGTGGAGAACTAGGTGTTTTGGAATTGGATAAAGATTTTTATAGAGTGAATCAATGAGCCAAATGGCTAATAAAAGTCATTTGGTTTTGAGATTCTAACTTTAAGTTACGATTTTATAACTATACGAGTATTATTAGTAAGAGTATACCTGGTTTAGTGATTCGTGTTTGTGATAACAGAAATCCAGGGTTCGATATCCACCCAGGAAAAGTAATTGAGTGAAGAGCACAATAATTTGTTTTCTTTCTGAGTGTGGTTTATCTGTAATATACATATTTAACAACATATAAGTATATTTTTTTGTGTCATGTTATAATTATTAATTAAATTTATAATCAAATAATCTTACACTAGAGGAATGATGTAGTGCTAGTCGATTTAGGCTACGGCGGCGGCCGTTAAAGGAGGCCAAGTGTGTCATCATCAGCCTTTTACAGTCCATTACTGGACATAGGCCTCTCCTTAGCAAGGAGGTTTTGGTCTACTATACCACGCTGGTCAGACGGGTTGGAATAGGGTTTGTTTCAAGTTTTCCTTCTCTTTGTAATGATGTTGTCTTGCATACCTGGTTCGCTTAGTCGCCTTTTACGACACCCACGGGATGAATAGGGGTGGTAACACTAGAATAAATTTCTTAATCCGTCAACACACGGACAAGTGTGTGCGTAAGTAGAACTGCATTCTCTGTTCCCTCACTCTCACAATCCGATAGGACAGCTATCCGACACGACTGGGCAGAAGTCCGTCCCAGGACGGCAGTTTTACGTGCTCTTCGAGGCACAGGGGCTAACACCCCAACTTTGAAACTCCGGGTGGCTATTAATCATTTCAATAATCAGAAAAACTCAATAACATTTTCTTGACCCGACCCGGGAATCGAACCCAATATCTCTTGAACGGTAGTCGCTTACACTAACCGTTAGAACAACAAAGCAGCCTACTAAATGAATATTTATTTAGATTAGATTAGAAGTTATAATTATATCTCAGACGTGAATCTAACACAGATTAGAGTAAACTGCGCTTCAGCTTAGACTTACTTATTTCGTTTTGTAAAGAATAAGTATATACATCACGTCTCGTCCACGACTTCAATTACAAATTGGAAGTCACGATTGGTCCGCAGCAGCACCTGATCCACGTTTATTTCATTGTATTTACTCCATGTAACGTAACCTGTTTCAAGTCACGTGAGTAACACAGTTCGGGATCACAATTGTGTATTGGACTTGTCACCCATTGGTTGGGATGTTTGCTATTGAGCGCTAACATGTGTGAAATTAACGATATAAAGGATTCAACCCTCTTTTCTGGTGAACGTGTGATCGATAGGTTAATTTATTTTTGGTGTTGTGCTCTATATAGATGTATTGTATAAGAAAAACTCATAACTAAGTGGGTAGACACATTGTAAAGTTACGCAATCTAATCTACGCGAGTTTATGGATGGGTAACCATTTGAATGTGGAGACTCCATGCTTCGGAGAGTACTGACGTGCTCGGTTACTATTCGAATGACTTTGGAAATCATTATGGGTACATAGAGACCTTAAAAAAAATAACAATAGTTTTTCTACAATATTTCGATATCACCTAATACTTGGGTTATGAAGAAGATCCACCGTATTACAGAAGACTTAACGCCCGTGATAACCTAATTCGAAAAAAAAACCAGTACAAGAAGTTCTATAATGTATGTATGTTAGGGTGTCCCTTATATGACAAAAAAAAATTTTTTTTCGAATTTCAATATGCATACCCTCTATAATTTTTACTAATGCTATAAGATACTTAAATATAAAATTTTATCAATCTAGCATAATTGCAACCAGTGCCGACCGAGCTTCAAAGTTTAGTAAAAAACGTGTTTTGTCCTAAAATTTCAGTCTGCTATAATTTCACTATAAATGCAATGAATTAAGTGAATAAAATTAAATAATAAATTAGATGAACATTAATCTTTAATTAAAAACATAAAGAAATAAGAATCATTCAGGGTAACTTCTTTTTAGAGTAGTTTTTTTACAGTCTGGTTACAATTTTAGATGTTCCTGGACACAGCGCAGCAAGAACTGTTTTTGTTCTTCTTCAGCCGTGATAAGTCCGTTAAAATCTTGCATTAATTTAACAGCCCTTTCAGCAGTATCATTTACAACTCTCAAATAACTTATTCTTCTTTTAGCCTCCAGAAAAGCAGCATTGTTATTCCAAGAAGATACATCTTCCTTTAGAAAACTGTCGTCGATCTGCAGTCGTGATAAAAATTGTTTGCTCTTTTCCGATACGAAATCATCCAGTGCTTTGTCTAAAAAAAAAAGAAAAATAAGTTAAATAACAAATAAAAATCAACAACAATTTTGAAAATAAATAAATAAGTATTGGACATTGAAATTGAAATCCAACAAAAAGTCAATTTAACTTACCAAACAACTTTTGAGTCAGTTCTTCCTTCGACGGGTCATAGCGTTTGCTAAAATCCGAGATTTTGTCCCTGTTGAAGTTGGCAATCATCTTCTTCTTAGTTTGGTTGTCAACTTCATCATCAAATAGTGATAGAATGACTGTCTCTTCACATAAATACCACAAGTGATGGCTGAACTTGCTTATAGAAGCTTTAGAAATTGTTGCGTCAACTTTTTCATACTCTTTTAACATCTTCAAGAAGCGCAAATCTTGATTAGGTGCTTTGGTCGCCACTGTACATTCGAGCCAAGGTTTAACATACAATATTACGAGAAATAAGCAAACATCTTGTAGAGCCTTTTTGTCCTTCGCAGTTAATCTGCATTGTGACTGAAGTAAACATATTTTTAAAGAATGGATCGCTCTCGCCATCCAGCGTGCCTGATGTATAGCTCCGGGGGGGCCTTAGTTTTAATTTTTCCTCTGTGTCTCCTCCTAAAAATATTACGCACAGTTCGACCAATTCGCGGTAATCATCTCTTACAAAACCTTTATCTAATTCTGCCTTATAAAATAGTAACAACGCTTGAATGTCTGTCTCGGCAACCCGTGCTTTTACGAAATTAAGAGATGGTTCAATTTTAGTACAATCAATGTTTTTCCAATTTTCTTGGTACTTTTTGAACATCGGAATATCTGGGCTACTAGTAATTTGCTTAATCTTGGTTTCAAAGACAGCTTTTAGGACCAATTCATAAACATGATGACGACAGGCGAAAAGCAACAATTCTCTTCCTAAAGTTTGCTCCAAAATAGCACAAGCTCCATTGGAACGGCCCATATTGGAAGCTGTTGTGTCGCAGCACATTATTTACACTTTATCATAAAGGTTCCAGTCAAAGAGAGCTGCTGATACAGCCTTCGCTTGATGTTTTCCAGAAGAACTTTCTAGTTTCGGCACTGCAAGAAGCTGCTCTCTATCGTCAAATGAAGCTATAACTGGCAAGCGTTCTTCTTTTGAACTCCGTACATCCAACCCTGGTAATAGTTTTCCATCCCAATGGACTGTAACTATGTCGGGTACATTGTTTTGGAAGTTAGATTTTATTGCTTCTGCCCTTGATTTTCTAGTTTCAGTACGAATTCGCTGAATCGAGGATTTGTTAATACAGAAATCATCGCTGGTCAGACCAAGCGCTTCTACCACCGCATTAAGAATGTAAACGGTATCTCTAATGCTTAACTGGCATCGATCTAAAGCTGCAACTAGTTTAGGTGTTATAAGATTCTTTCTACCTCTTTTTGAACTTTGTTCATGGCAGGGAACGTCCGGCAAGCTGAGTTCAGAATTCAAGATCTGTTCTTCGTCTGAATCTTCTACACTGTCTAAGTTATTTGTGGTGGAAGTAGATGCAACAGCTAGTGATTCTCTTTGTCTTACAATCCTTTCCTCTTCTTCCAATCGTAGTTGTCTAGATCTTTGTTCTTTTTCCGCCAATTTTTTATCTACACCACCTAAGCATCCCGGTCGACCTGGCTCTCTCTGTTTCATTAAAAATAATTTATCTTCCTCTATTTTCATTCTCTCAAAAGCATCAGCATGTGCAATATCAAACAAATTATCAAGATTAATTATAAAATTGTTCTCACGACTCTTAAACGTAATCTGAGTTTTCTTACAATTTTTTTGCAACTCTCTCCAAACATGATATAAATCAATAAGTTTCTTCACGCAGTTAGGAAATGCCCTTGTTGGAATTCTTGCTTTTTCCCAATATATAATGCACTCCCTAATCACAAGATTTGCACTTTCACTAACAGTCAATTTAACCTCACGGATATTGTAAAATAGGACTGAGAGAACTTGTCGATTAGATGGTAATTTTGCACCATTTATTTGGTAGCTAGTCAATCCGATAAGAAAAATATTTTGTTTATCACTCCGTAATTCCACCGACATGTTTACGCACTAAACAATGAAGCACTAATAGTCTCAAAAATCGCGTACGAAATGGCAAATAAAACATGTCGTAACAGGTCACTGGGCAGTACTTAAGCAACTTGTATCGACAAGTTTAAATAGCAAGTCGGCACGGGTTATCGTTTATATATCGAACTAATATTTTTTTCTAGACAATATAGGGTTATTACGAAACTTTTAAGAAGGTATGCGTAAAAAAATATCGAACTTGAAATTTAAGGGACACCCTAATGTATGTATTACGTATTTCATTTACCTATTTATTTAATGTAAAACCAAAAACATGTTTGAATAATATTAATTTAAAATACTGCTGGGCCGGTTCTACATTCTCACAAAATACCAACCTAAAGCGACAGAATCCGTGCTATCATGTTTCATTGGTGAGTGTGAAACGAGAGGCCCATTGATGCAAGGGTGACAGTTATTGTAGTAAGTGTACCTGCCACGATGACTGTCAAGCGGAGCGTCAAAAAGCACTAGGCCATAGTGTGGGTCACCATACTGCATTGTCTGCATTTGCAATAAGTATGGTGACCACAACGCTTGAGTTTTATTCATGCTTTCCATAAGGTAGAGTAGAGTCACTTTGGTAAAAAAATAAATTACCTATTCCAAAAAAACTTGGTGCTAAATAACAAACATGGTACAAAACACAGACAATTTAGCAATATTTTTACAAACCAATGAATGTTGCATTTGTAATCGAATTAAGTCAGTCCCCTTCAATTATTGTATTGTAATAACAACCTGAAACTTTCAGTTGAATAATTGTACTACGTAACAAGTATTACTTTTTGTGAAATAGTGAGAATTGTCTCTTTCTTTAATGATGCGAGTGTGTAAGCGTTGTGAGTTTAATGTTAAGGGGTGTTAAGAGGGTGTAGCCATAAATATTTAAGTAGTGTGATCACTGTGTACATATGTAGATGTAAGTATAAATAAATATTTTAAATAAATAAAAAAAGATTTCGGACATTTAACACACAACGTCATCTAGTTTCAAACTAAGCAGAGCTTGTACTATGATAACTAGATTTATTGATAGAATACTGAAATACTTGTTTTTATAAATCTAAACTCCGAAACAAATATTTGTAAATCATACAAACATTTAGTCCGACCCGGGTAATTAAGCCGAGGCCTCAAGCGTAGCAGTCTCATTCACCACCACTGCGCCATCGAGGCAGTTGCCATATGGTGCATGTGCGACTTACACCTAAGGTAGTAGTAACATTGTGGAGGAGTTAAGCAATAGGTATTTCTACGTTAGATTTTCTTTTAAAAACAGTTTCTGGGTTAAGAATATACCATGTGTCTCGGGGGACAATTTGTTGATCACACAAATTGATGTCCCATGTTAGGTTTCAACCCACAACACTCAGTGCAGTAAAAAACGGTGTGACGACTGTTTAAACCGTATTGTTTTTTCAGTTCATAAATCCTGATATTTATTTTTAAAGTTTTTTTAAATGCTGTACAAATACGCAACTTGCAAACTGCTTTCACTGTTGCTTAGTTATGAAATTAAAATTTAATTGCCAATTAGAATTTATAAATTTTACTAAATACATTTAACAGTCGAGGTATACTCGTATTTCAAAATCAGACTGTAATTATGTGACTTATTCAAATTAAATTGATTTAATTTAAAGCAATAGGTTGACCTATCAGCGTCCATTGCTGAACGAAGGTCTCCGCAAGGAGCACCAACTATCCCGGTCTTGGGCAATTCGCATCCATCCTCTGCCAGCCACTTTCTTCAAGTCGTAAAGGCGCCCTACACTACGTTTACCTAATCGTGGTCTCCACTCTAGCACACTTCGGCTCCAGTAACCATCGGTTCGTCTTGAGACGTGACCGGCCCACTTTCACTTCAGCGTACTGATTCTCCGTGCGATGTCAGCTACTCCTTTGACTTATTAATAACAACAAATAAAATTCCATTAAATGTATTGATGACACTAAATGTAATCAATGTCTACTAAATATCGAATTTTTATATATTACTAGCTTACCCCGCGAACTCTGTTCCGCCTTAGAGGCAATAAGTAAGTAGATTTTTTTTTACTTAAACCCGTTCTAACGGGATAAAAAATATCCTATGTCCGTCTCCTGGTTCTAAGCTCTTTCGTTCTTGAGTTATAAGTGGTGTAACTAACACCACTTTCTTTTATATATATAGATTTACCTATATGTATGTACGTTATTCCGTAAGTATATACCTATATGTATATTTCAGTACATATGGTTCATGCTGAGTATATATGTATATTTCAGACCACAAAGAATTTAATAAACTAAGATGGTTTTCAGACAGTTGCCGAGTTCGTGTTCAAATTGGATCCCATTAAACAGCAAACTTTTACAAATTCTTCTAGTGTTTCTTTAGGATTAAATATATCCAACAAACCACTAACGTTCTCGTGGTTCATATGCTTTAATATTCTTTCACGATAAATTCTCTCGGCATGCACAGCAGACTACAAAAGGTTAGATAGTTTCTTTATTGCCACTTTCATGTTATGCAAAGTATCGGTTGTGGTCCAAACTTGTCCGTAAGCACCTGAACCTACAGGTGTAAGCGTCTGATATCTTTCTTTGACAATCCATTCTATTTTATTGATTGCCAGTTTATATAAACGAGGTATGTTGTCCAATTCTATGAATAAATCTGAATATAAAAGAAAAAGAAAGATAAAACTTAACTAAATACAATATAAATTATCTTAAAACAAGTCGTTTCAGTAAACCAGTATTACCAACAGTAGTGGGTCTACCTTATTTGTCCATGTTTTTTCTTATTTTACAAGCCGGCCAAAGTGACTCTACATCTCTCCTGATGGAAAGCATGAATAGAATCCAAGGGTTGCGGCCACCATACTCATTGCGAATGCAGACCATGCAGTATGGTAACCCACATTTTGCGGCCTAGTAAGCTGCTTTTTCACGCCTCGTTTGGGGATGTAAAAGGGGATGTCATCGTGGCATTGTATTGTACACACTTACCACGAAAACTGTCACCCCTGCACCGTCTCGCACTCATCAACGAAACACGACAGCGCGGATGCTGTCGATTTAAATCTACCATTCAATTAAGTACTATTATTTTAAAAAAAAAACTTAACCTCCAGTGCACCTTATCAGACATTTAAAAACAACTGAAAGGTACTCTGGAATAGAAGCCGGCAGGAATTAGTAGGCCACTGTATATGAGTACGTAGTGCATAAAAAAATACGAAAGCAATAAAACCATTTAAAAAACGCAGTTGGAAGATTTACAAATTGTTTAATCATATTCGTTTAATTAGATGTAGTTTATCGCAGCAGATGACGCTCTTGAATAAAAATGTCTAAACGGGTCACAATGTCTGTTGGAGACGGAGGGATGACGTTATCCGTGAACCCATTACACAACCAACAAAATAATCATATTATTCAACGTATTACATAATAATATTGACTTTATCTTTACTATAAGTTTGTATACGAGTAAGATTATCCGTTTTCGAAAAATTGTGTCGAATATTATCTGTGCGGTGATTAAGGGGGTGTCGTAAAAGTCGACTAAAGGAGCAAATTACGCAGGACAACAGCGCTTCAAAGAGGAGAAAACTTGACACAAACCTTATTAGAAACCATCTGGACAAAGTGGTATAATAGGTCAAAACTATATTTTTATAGAAACGCCTATGTCCTGCAGTGAATCGAATGCCTATATGAATAGTGCAGTGGTTTAAGTGACTACCTCGTCGTTTTCTGCAGCTCTGAGTTTTTTAAGTTCCCCGTATGGAGCACTTTGTGTGATCCACAAATTGTTGTTCTGAGTCATGGTGTTCTTTGTGTTCGTTTTATAAGTGTCTGGAAAGTCCTTCGGAACACAGGATATTTTCCTAGTGAGATAGTTATTTTTATAAAAAAGAGTAAAGTGTATACTCTATGCAAAGCGTTGACTGTGTTAGAAATAATTTGTGATTGTTGAAACAGAGATATTTTCTTCTCAACAAAGCTAGTAATTGTTATGATAACTTAACATATCTCATACATGGTCTACAGCACCATGTGTGAGATATGTTAATCAAAAACTAAGCAGAACCTACATTACGTTAACCTTACAGCTAATAATAGACATTCTTATGTATTTGTAAATACTTTTCCCTGACATTCTTCTTTCGTATTAAAATAATTACATTGCCAATAAAAATTGTCATCAGGGATGCTTTTTTTAATCATATATGCCGAATAAACCCGAAAGGAAGTTAAGAAATGAATCAGAAAATTAATTCAAATGTTGTGTTCCGTTTTCACTTAAACTGCAGCCTCACATTAAAATTTCAACTCTATTCTACGTTGCGGTTTCGGTAAATGCTGTCCATGAACTGATCCAACGTCACAATGGAGCGGACATTTGTCGAATATTAAACTGAAAGCCACACCGCCCTCCGTGGCTTCCCACCAATACCTATTACAGTTATTACTGGAGGCTCACTCGATTGATTTCCCCAGCGTCATTCGTAATATGAGCGACGAGTTTTAATATTGGAAAGTCTCTTATTGTATTAAAAATGTTAATATGTATGCTACTGGCCTGTTATTTTAATGATTGGCGACCCTGGTTGCTAAAGCAAACAGCCCAGGGGTCGTGGAATCTGTTCCCAAGATAAATAATTGTGTGATAAGCAAAACCATTCGTTCTGTATGTATATATAATTCATATATAACACTGGTAGTATCCTGGCACGATTCGATTAGAAATTAGGAAAATAAGTGACGTGAAAAATAGCAAAAAAACAATCTTTGAAGCGCTTTCTGTATTGTGTCCAAATTTGAATTCAATCGGTACGGAACTGTCCCGTCTGGAGGTTATAGTGGCCGCAGGAGATATAGTGCACTCTCTGTTCCCTCACCCTCACAGTTCGATGGGATGGCTATCCGACACGACCGAGAAGAGATCGGGCGCAACACCGACCGCTTTACGTGCTCGCCGAGGCACGAGGGTTAAGACCACGACTGCTAAACTCCTGGCTGTTATTAAGCATTTCTATAATTTTTTCTAGGTAGTAGAACCATCTAATTTCCCACATTCATCTCCCACAGAAGACCAACCTAAAGCGCCAGCATCCGTGTTGTCGTGTTTCGCTGGTGAGTGTGATACCTGAGGTCCATTGATGCAGGGATGACAGTTATCGTGGTAACTGTGTAAAGCTACACTGTCACAATGACTGTCATGCGTTTTACGCCCCCAAGCTGGGTGTGAAAAAGCATCTCACAAGGCCGCCATAGTGTGGGTCACCATTCTGCGCTGTTAGCATTTGCAATGCGTACGGTGACCACAACTCTTGGATTTTTATTCCATCAGGCAGAGTAGTCACTTTGGCAGGCTCTTAAGATTGAAAAAAAAACTCAATAAGGCCCGATTCAGGAATCGAACTCGAACCCTTTTGACTTGCAGTCGCATACGCTAACCGCTAGACCAACGAGGAAGTTATACATATATCTACAAAGTACACATATGTAAATGATATCATCTCAGCAAACCTATCTACGGATTTAAATGTTTATATTTAACATAAACAGTCATTGAGGCAAGCAAACATTATTACAGATTACAAGCATTTATGTAATCAGAAGATGACTCGTAAATCAAGGCAAATTTCAGTGACATTATGATTACATTGACACAATGTCGAAAACAGTCTCGTAAAATGTAATATAATGTTTACATCGATCCGTATGATAATGACGTACTTCAGGAACTTAATTGAGTTGATATAGAGATCAAATAGTAATAAAATAACGGCTAGTCAAAATAGATCACAGGTAGTGCACGTCATACAGTTATGTATTCTTGGAATGGAACTGAAACTACGATTCAAAACTTCATTTTTAGCTAGAATCGCTTACAAAAACCCCGTCCAAACGTAAGTAGATCGACAATCTCACGTTTTTAGAAAAAAATGCTTCCAAATAATACATTTTCTTTTACCATTTCTCGTTTAAGAGAAAAGAGGATGACTGCAAATCAAATACAATTCCTTAACATAACATTTTGAGATGAATACTTTACGTATGAACGGCACGATATTTTCCGTAAGCGCTATCACAAAGAATGAACAGTTTACGTAAGAAATGTGTAAATATGAAAGTTATTCCGTCTTACACATCTATGGTATGTATACCTTCGAATGTATGAAGACATTTAGTAGACATATATGTAAGTGTATATGTAAGATTACATAGTATTCAATTGAAAGTCCAGCTGCCGTGAGGGAGCCACACTTCAACACATTAGAGACGGCTTTACTAAAATTCGTGCATTGATTTCGTATCTATATAAAAGTTATTACGTCTTACACATCTATGGTACGTATACCTTCGAATATTATGAAGACATTTAGTAGACATATAAGTATATACACATATAGGATTACATAGTATTCAATTGGAAGGCCAGCTGTTGTGAGGGAGTCACACTTCTACTATTATAATTCGTGCATCGATTCCTAAAACCTAAAAGTAAAAACTCTCTGACATTTCTAAAAACACGCAATTTGTTTTTTTAACACAGTACTTGAATCTGTAATCACGAGAAAACAAAAACACTTATGAAATATAGAGGAAAATTAATGTTGTTTGATTATTTTCTGTTAATTACTACTTGCCTAATTGTGTAGTTCGCGTAGAATTAGCCTCTAGATTTCGACGTACCTGTAAGATAAATATCCACAACGAGTATCTTGACTTTTCCACGATATAACGAGGCCACAGACATCGATAATCTTGAAAAAAGGATCTCGACTGACATAAAGTAAACGGACGGACAACGAAGAGATCTTTTGTTCCTTTTGAGAAAAAAACGACTTACAAAGATAGTAGAAAACCAATTAACTGTTTTGCCTTCATTTATTTCTGCATATTAGTATATTACAATTATTTATTAGCCAAATTAACGTAGCTTAGTAGATATCGCCACTATCCCCTAGACCACTATACAGATATGCCGACCATATAGCTTGTAAAAAATGTAAGAGATATTTTTTCATAAACTTTAGCATTTCAAATAACGTGACAATACATTTAACTCTTAAAAATACCAAAACTTAATACACTGTGATGTGCTTAGGAGGCTGTCATTTAATTTATTTAGCTACCCTTCCTATCCTGCTCTGGTGACGGTTTGGGGGTTTCGGTAAATAAAAGAGCGAACTCGTTGATGTGATAATATACCCATGTACTTTATTGCCATTTTATTATGGTCCTTACTAATAATAGTTTAATAGTATCTTCTTGAGCTGTCTCTATAATTTGCCCATAATTTGATAATGCCTATAGGAAATGCCTTAGGAAAATAACCCGGAAGTTTCTCTTCGGATCTCCGGCTCCTCGGGGACGCAGGAAGCAGGAGTATGTGGTGTTCCCACTAAAAACCACTCCAGCGGCCGGTCTCAAGCGTCCTTCTCTGAAGGGGACCCGGACCATATTATTTTAGGTCAGTTACCCTTCATCCCAGAACCCACTTAAGCGACTAAATTCCTAATTAAATTAGGGAAAAAGTTAATAAAATCCACTGATGATGTGGTACGACTGTCACTTCTGAAGTCGTAAACTCGATACTCCTCTGTTAGAGACATTTGTAGGAATTTATCTGTGTATTTTAAATTTCATATTTTATTTTAAGAGCCTGCTTAAGTAACGGCTCGGTCTGGTGGCAAGCATGAATAGAATTCAAAAGTTGTGGTCATTATACTCACTGCGAATGCAGACAGTGCAGTACGGGGAGCCACACTATATGACGTAAAAGGCACGACAGTCATCGTGGCAGTGTAAGGCTCACACACTTCTCACAATAACTGTCACCCCTAGTCTCAAACACACCAACAAAAGAGAATATGCGGTCGCTTTAGGTTGGTCTTCTGTAAGAGGTTAGTACTGCCCCGGTCGAGCCGGTCCATGTGTACTGAAATCAGCGTGGCTCTAATTCCTCTAGTTTTGTATAATGAAGTTATGTACATTTATTTTTTAACTAACATAAATAAAGAAAAAGTTCTCAATACGATTGTATTATTTTGTTTGTTCTCTCACAACTTGTTACTGGGTGTACCGATTTTGCTAATTATTTTTTACATTCGAAAGCTGAAGCTTGTCATATGGTTCCGTTTAAATTTAAATGGTCTGACAAATAATTTATAAGTTATTCGTAATAATGTGCATTTAACAGAAAACATCTTCAATGTAGTCATCACTGATAATGCTTTCCATTTTCAGTGACCGATAAAAAATGAACAAAAAAAATTGTATACGATGGTTTAGAAGAGCAGCGTAGTATTATGAGACTCTTTTTATTTTGGTGATGTTCTGATGAAATTCTTCGCATGCATACGATGGAACTCCTTAATAAATGACAGCAAATCAGTCATGGTTGTTGCAATCATATGTATATGATTATAACATTATTTACACAATCACATAATATAACATCACGGCTGTACTCTCTAAAGGAGTATACAGATATGCTCAGTATATTGCCCTCTACTTTATATTGAGATGATGACTTAGGGAGCCTCAAACATATTGGAAATACAAATCAAAAAATTGAAAATTTCTTTAAAAAATAATTTCGATGTAAAAAAAATATTTTTAAATGTTTCTCATTTAGTGATGTTCTGATGGAAATCTCTGCTGAAGTATATGATCTTGTACAATTTTAAAAATCAACAAAATACACAATTGCCTCAAAAATAACAATAATTATGAACACAAGAATATGTAATTATTTGTTACTTTTCAATATATTTTTTGTTTTAAAAATATTTTCTGTTTCAAGTCGGTTTTTTTCTTGTTAAAAATTTGTTTTTAGTTGTACAAATCTGAAAATCCACTTAACAAAGTTTATTGGAGTTATAAACGTACGTCTGTAAGGGATTGTTTGCGACAATTTCGAAGTAACAGTTGCTTGAACAGATGTTGAAGCAGCATCCGTTTCAGATGTTGGCAAATTTAATATGTTTTTACTTGAATGATAATTACTGAATTATTATTGCAAGTTGTATGAAAACTTTTAAGCGAACTTGGGTTTTGTTCCTAACAATATTTATGATATTTAATTATAATTAACGAAATTAAGATATTCACGATAGCTATTATGTATCTACCTCTGAAATGGTTGTCATTTAGACGAGATTTTACAGGCCGTGGTCAAAGGTTGACTAAATTTTTTTTTCTATATTAAAGGCCTGTCAAAGCGACTACTCTACCCGATAGAAAGCATGAATAGAATCCAAGAGTTGTGGTCACCATACTCATTGCAAATGCAGACAATGCAGTATGGTGAACCAGACTACGGCGGCCTTGTGAGATGCTTTTTCACACCCCGCTTGGAGACGTAAAAGGCATGACAGTCATAGTGACAGTGTAAGGCTTACACAGTTACCACGATAACTGTCACCCTTGTATCAATGGGCCTCTGGTCTCACACTCACCAATGAAACACGACAACACGGATGCTGTCGCTTTAGGTAGGTCTTCTGTGGGAGGGTAGTACTGCCCCGGTCGAGCCGGCCCGCTCGTGCTGAAATCAGCGTGGCTCTACTACCTAGTAAATTAAATTAATTCTATACTTATTAAGTATTTATGCTTTTATGATTACAAAAGCTACCTACATTTTAATTTCATTAATAGGATACACTTACTCAATCTTACACTTATTCACAAATATGTGATTCTGATCTACTCAAGATCCATACTAAAGTACCTAAAAGATGGCAACCTATGTCAGCGTGGCCCTACTACCTTTACAAGGTAGTAGAGCTATTGATAGATTAGACATAGATTTCAGCATGAATGGGCCGGTTCAACTGGGACAATACTACCCTCTCACAGAAGACCAACCTAAAGCGACAGCATCCGTGTTGTCTTGTTTCCGTTGGTGAGGGTGAGACCTGAGAGTCATTGGAATATTGAATACCAAATATATTTAAATAAGTATATAAAGTATTCAATCATCAAATAACCTATCACCGTTCACTGCTGAACGAAGGTCTCACCCAAGAACCGCCAGCCATCCCGGTCTTGGATAATTTGCATCCATCTGCTGTCAAATGCAAGTTTTCACTTCTAGACTTTTTTCTTGCAGTAACTAAATAAGTAGTACTCGTCTTACCTCTAAGGTACCTTATCATCATCATCTTCTCAGCCAAAAGACGTCCACGAGTATACATAGACCTCCCCCAAGGTACTCAATAAAACAAAGTACCAGGTATTGAATCAATTAGTACAAATTAGAATCAGCAAAATTTTGGCGTGGATAACGCCCTTCAAGGATACGATCATGAGTAATCGTAATTTCACATAGTTTTGGACTTAATCTATCCATAGAAGATCTCAACAATGCATAACTGTAAAGTATAGAGAGTCACTATTTGACGCTGTTGTAAAATAGTATGCAAAATAAAATATATTGAACCAAGGTCACTGATATTGCTAAACTTAAGTGACACTGACACAGACACAGAAAGGATGGAGTGGCGACCGCGTACAGGGAAAAGCAGCGTTAGTAGGCCCCCACAAAGTAGTCCGATTACCTGGTGAAGGTCACGGGAAGCCGTTGGGTGAAGGCGGTATGAGATCAGTTGTTGTGAAGTACCTTGAGGGTGGTCTATGTCTACTCGTGGACGTCTTTTGGCTAAGATGATGATGATGATGATGAGGTACATTAGTGGTCTAAGAAGCGTACTATTAGTTACTGCAAGAAAAAAGTCTTTAGAAGTGGAATCTGGTAATTGCCTGTCAGATGGCTAACCTGTTCTAACTTTTTTGGTATTTCTAGGCGTAAGTTTTCCATGTAACAAATAAATAAATAAAGCCCTACTCCTTAACCATAGTATTCAAAAACTGTTGAGCAACGTAACGTAAGCCTTTACAATTCATCCAATTAATAAAACAATCTAATAATACTAAACAAAAGAAGGCTCAAATTTGAATATTCTTTTGTATATTTAACTAAATAACCAAACTTTGCCTTTGTAAAGTTTCAAAGTTCTTTTGTTTCAATTTCATCGTTTCCAAAACACTATAAATCTCTCGGGCATAAAGGAAAATAAACCAATGTGAACGGTATAATGTCTTAATGTATACTGAGAAGCATCAATAACCAAAATAATGTTGTAGAAACTTGGTAATTTGATTTAATACCGTTCAAGTTGTCGAATATTACTTAATATTCTCTACCAGTTCAAGAGTTGGACACTCTGGGAGGTAAATAAAATAGGAGAGCTTAAAGGCGTATCTTTGCAATTGAATTATACTCTAAATAATTATGATATATAAAGAAAATAAAAAGATTTGTTCATGAATCGATAGATTTTTTTCATATTTAACATTATTTTCTCACTTTTCAATAATCTGTATAAGTTATTTCGTAAAAAGGTATTAGTTAGAAAAAGAGTTAAAGTCAAAAGATAGAAATTTTGATAAAACTAGAACTAGAACTTCTAGGTAGTAGAGCCACACTGATTTCAGCACGAGCGGGCCGGCTTGACCGAGGCAGTACTACCCTCCCACAGAAGACCAACCTAAAGCGCCAGCATCCGTGTTGTCGTGTTTCGTTGGTGAGTGTGAGACCAGAGGCCCATTGGTGCAGGGGTGACAGTTATCGTGGTAACTGTGTAAGCCTTATACTGTCACCATGACTGTCATGCCTTTAACGTTCCCAAGAGGGGTGTAAAAAAGCATCTCATAAGGCCGCCATAGCGTGGGTCACCATACTGTGTTGTCAGCATTTGCAATGAGTATGATGACCACAACTCTTGTATTCTATTCATGCTTTCCATCAGGCACAGTAGAGTCACTTTGGCAGGCTCTTAAGGGGCCGTTCAATTATTACGTAAGCACTATGGGGGGGCGGGGGGGTCTTTGCTTTGCTTATTTTGGATGACATGGGGGGTAGGGGAGTCTAGATGATGATTACGTCATCGGTAGTTATTTTCTTCTTTACACGAATGGCAACCCACACATTGTCTTTGCTTGAAAACGAAAAGCATTTTCGGGGATTCCCGCAAGTAATACATACATTTAGTGAACAGTGCGCGGTAATTCCCCTACTCGCTTTAGAACCGAGTAAGGGAATTACCGCGCGCTGTTCACTTGTCTAAATTTCCTCTATCAGTGTATTGTTTCGTTTGGCTGCTATAGCGAGTAGACGTATTGTAAGTATAGTAAAGCAAGTTAACATTTGTGTTACCATTCATTCCATTATCCAAAGTTTAATGTTTAAATAAGATGTCATTTCAAATAGACAAATCTAAGTTATACCAAAAATTGTTTGAAAGTTTTAAAAAATCTCATACAAGTACGAAAGTACAAAATGTACAAAAGTTAGTTAACGAAGTGTGGCGAAATTATAAATTACAAGCAAAATCCGACAAGGAACTAGATATTATTGTATCTAAGAGAATCGAAGAAGAATTGCAAGCAGCGACTAAGAATAAATCCAATTTACTACATTTTTTTTCTAAGGTGAGTGACGAAATCATTTTAGGTACCTATGAGTACCTACTAGAAATATTAGAAATCGCCAAAAAGTTTCTCTTTGCTAATTACAAAATATTATGGCCTATCTTAAAGTATAGAGGTAATATTCATTATATAGATTTATTTCTTATAATTGATTCCGTCAATTGGTCACAAAATACAGGATGCCAGTTTTATACATATATATATATATATATATATACCTACAGAAAACTATACTCTATTCAAATAGGTATTTAACAGAATGTAAACAATCTTTATATGTCTTTTTATTGAAATATGTGGTTTAAAATTGTAAACTGTGTAAAATCTGTTGTGATTCATTTAAAAACTCAACCAATATTAAAAAATTGCTTTTCTGTAAGTACATAAAGGTGCGTACAAACATCGTGAGGCGTGCGCCGCGAATGGTTCGCACGTATACATGTGCCGTAGCATGCCTCAGGTTGATGTATTCGAGACGAACCATTCGCGGCGCAAGCCTCGCGATGTCTGTACGCACCTTTACAGATATCTGATTTTATAATTGCATATTTCAATAAAAAGACATATCAAGATTGTTTATATTCTTTTAAATACCTACTTGAATAGACTATAACACCCTGTATTTTGTGACCGGAACGATTTGCTCGTTTAAAGATATTAGATTTAAAGCCATAGGGTTTTGTATTTACCATATTTATTGCCATACTTTGTATTTATGTAGCTTAATAAGAGAATCTTTAGCAGAACCCATAGAAAGTTTTTATTTTTAGGCAACCTGTAAACCTGCAGAAAAAACACAAATTACACAGCCAGCTTCAAATATTAAAAAACAGGAAGAAGATAAAATAAAAACCGGTAATGAATCACAACAGCAATGCGAAATTAATAAAAATACAGATAAACAGAGACCAAAACCTTCTCAGGAGGCTATGAAAAATAAGATTGCTCTACTCGAAAAAAATTTGAATGCTTTGTATTCTGCCAGAGATACTATGTCAATCCGTGCTGAAGTTGATAAACAGATCATTAAGTTGCGCGAGGAAATAAAAACAGCAAAACAGTCTTTAAACAGGAAGGTTCAAAACGCAGTTGCCCAGAAGAAACACAGGGATGGTATGAAAAGAAAGTTAGAAGATATTTGTCATGAAAATCCAGAAATGAAAAAAAGACTATCTCTGAGGGATTCAGTGGGACGTCCTAATCTTGAAAGCAATCAACCTTTACTATTGAAAACAATCGCGGATATAGCTTTATTTGGAAGTGCAGCAGATGATAGAAGACGAACGGAATCAATTCGCAGCGTAAAAACTCTTGATGAACTCACACAAGAATTACGTAAAATGGGATTTGACATTAGTCGCAGTGGGACATATCTTCGTTTGATTCCCAGAAAATCTAATTCTGCAGAGGGACGAAGACATGTATCGACAGTCCCTGTTAAGCTCATTCGGGCTCAAACTGATCACCACAAGAGCCACTTAGATAGCAAGTTCGCTGAAACATCAATCCATTATTTAGAGAACATAGCATCCATACTAGGACCAGATCAAGTATTTTTCATATCTCAAGATGATAAAGCTCGAGTCCCTATTGGCGTAACTGCGGCAAATAAGCAAGCACCTCTTCTAATGCACATGGAATATAGAATCAAATTGCCTGATCACGATTGGGTAATCGCTGAGCGTCATAAATTAATACCATCTGTTTATGCTGGTATCAAAATCACTTCCAATATGCTAGGACAACCGCAAGCCGTTGGATATTCTGGACCAACATACATCGCTATTCGAAGTGGAAAGCATAGTTCATCTACTGCTAATACTCATGCTCAGGATTTCGAGACGCTTCTCGAACTTAAAGAGTTTCGACCATTAGCTAAAACTGACCATGGACTAGTAAAACCAGTGGTAATCATGACGGTTGATGGAGGGCCAGATGAAAATCCGCGTTATCAAAAAGTCATAGGGTTTGCTATACAACACTTTAAGCGACATGATCTCGATGCATTGTTTTTAGCTACCAATGCTCCCGGAAGAAGTGCGTATAACAGAGTAGAGCGCAGAATGGCTCCTCTTAGTCGGGAACTGGCTGGTTTAATATTGCCTCATGACCATTTTGGGTCTCATTTGGATGAACGTGGCGTTACAATTGATGAACATTTAGAAAGATCTAATTTCGAATTTGCAGGAAAAGTATTAGCTGAAGTATGGAGTTCAATGGAAATTGATGGCTATAATGTTAATGCAAAATATGTTGGGGCAGGTGAACAAGATCTTCCTGATTTTCCAGACATTAAATGGTATTCAGAACATGTGCGTGAAAGCCAATACTTGCTCCAAATTGTAAAATGTAGAAATACAGAATGCTGTCGTCCAAGAAGTGGACTATTTAGATTACTAGACAACAGGTTTCTTCCACCACCTGTAAAAGTAAAACAAACAGTTGATGACTTGGTTTTAGATGAAGGAGGGCAATTTCTTAATCTTCCAGTCAATTTAGCTCTACGCTTAAGTGCTTCACTCAAAGATTTCCTGCAAATGCCATACGATTATTTTTGTCCGACGGTACAATTGAGGCTATCAAGTCGAACATGCAAAACGTGTGGTCTTTATCATGCTTCCGTCAAGTCACTAAATCGTCACATCGAAAAGATCCATAAGAAAGTAAACACGCACACTGATAGGAAAGTTAGACCTGTAAGAGTCGCTGCTCGTCGTGCTAATGAACTGATGTGCATTATTCAAAATTTAGAGCACCATGATGTTGAATGGCTCGATGAGAATGACGTAGACATTCCAAAATCGGATGAAAGCGAGCAGACTCACAACACTGAGCAGCAATCAAAGCAATCCAATGTCATCGAAAACTTAGAATCATGGATTCGGGTTTCATGGACTGAAGACTGTTAATTTGAATTTAATATATGTACCAAAAATTTAAAATAAGTTTGTTATGTTAGTAAGATATAATATTTTTGTCCTTTACTCTATGTTGAATACCGTTTCAGTAAAATATAATCTCTATCCTAATTAATCTATTTTCTTATTTTTCAAATTATAATTATAACATTATAAAATTAAAAAAACAATACATTAATTGACAAATGTTTACGTAAGCATGGGGGGAGGGGGTAAGAGCTTTGCTTACTTTTGCTGACAAGGGGGATGGGGGGGTAAATAATTGCAATAAATCTGCTTACGTAATACTTGAACGGCCCCTAAGATAGAAAAAAAAAACTCTGCCATTTTTAAACAGAGTGTGTCACGTAAATACTTAATATATACATTTTATGTTACAGACGAACAAACATGGAGCTGCTTTGAATAGCATGTGAGAGGAGCTGAACGTAGTAGGCAGCAGCGCTGACTCGCATAGAGCCGCGCAGACGCTGCTTCACTGCGCGGCACAACATGTGACAGTCCGTCCTTACCCTCACGACGATATTTCTGCTCTCCTGATACTTTTCACTCACATTACGTATTTAAAGATTAAGTGATTTCTGTCATACTTCACTCTTTTATTCCTTCAGTATATTCTAATTTCTATATCAGTATACTTTTGTGTACCTATGACTGGGCACTATGTAGAAAAAATTATGCTGTTGTTTTTAGTGTAAAAAACATTTTTATTTGTACATTCAACGTACCTACAGAAGGTATACTTTCCGTTTGACACAGAATTGAGGAACGAAAATTATGATTTCAAATCTTCATGTTATTTTTTTTTTATTTTCAAATTCGTTCCATTCTCCTTTCTTCTAATTCATTACAAACATATCTTAACATATTTCATAGATTTCTACTCCTGTATTCTAATACGGTAACCACCTTAAAAAAGAGAAATAAGTTGTCAGAAATATACAAAAGTTTTTACCAATTATTGCCTTCTATATACATGTTAATTTTCATTAAACTGTTGCGACGCCACGACGTACAAAGTTGCGACGGACGTAAAAATACATCGCATCTCCGTTCTTCAGGGAAATAAAAATAAACGAAAGAAAATAAAGCAGATGAGACAAAGATTTGATTTCACATGACTAAGTTAACAATAATGTCACAAATGGAACAGTTTTATACATTAGATATAACTTTTACAATTTATTTCTAAAGCAATTTGGACAATAAATCATACAGCGGCTTATGTTACTATCATTATTTTTAAAACTTCGGGCGACTGACTGGGCGGTTTGTTATACCTTTATGCAGAAACTGCTGAAGTTATTTTGATAAAACTTCAATCTTTTTAATCCTATCTTTCACTCCCACACGAGTAGAACGAGTACTTAAAATATCCCTATTTTGCATCTACGATTCTCATTCAACAAGTGACAAAATGTTTACCTACAATCAGACTTATACATTTAAAAAAAACATATAACAGATTCTTGATAGTTGTAAATTTTTCTAAAACTATGGACAAAAGACGAATCCAGCTAGGTTGGGCAGCGTTAGGTAAGCTAGGTAACGTTTTCTCGTCACAAATACCGCAGTGTCTCAAGACAAAAGTGTTTGACCAGTGTGTGTTGCCAGAGGCGTGGTCGCTCACTATGGGCTTGATAAGAAGGCTCAAAGTCACCCAAAGAACAATGGAGAGGGCAATGCTCGGGGTTTCTTTGTGTGATCGAAACAGCAATGAGGAGATCCACAGACGAATCAAAGTCACCGATATTGCCAGTAAAATTGCTACACTTAAGTGACAGTAGGCGGGGCACATTACACGCAGAAACGATGGCCGATGGGACCATAAAGTTCTGAAGTGGCGAACGCGTGCTGAAAAACGCAACGTTGGTAGGCTCCCTACAAAGAGGTCCAACGACCTGGTGTAGGTCGCGGGAAACTGCTGGATGCGGGCGGCACGGGACCGGTTGTTGTGGACAACCTTGGGAAAGCCTATCTCCAGCAATGGACGTCTTTTGGCTGAGATGAGATGATGAATGAGATATGGACATACAATCAAGCATACGTATGATTTTAGAATTAATTTGATGCAGGGGTGACAGTTACTGTGGTAAAATTGCGAGCCTTACACAGCCACGATGAATGTCATGCATTTTATGTTCCCAAGAGGGGTATTAAAAACATCTCACTAGGCCACCATAGTGTGAGTCACGATATTGCATTGTCTGCATTCGCAATGAATACGGTGACTACAGCTTTTGCATTCTATTCATACTTTCCATTAGGCAGAGTAGTCACTTTAGCAAGCACTTAAATAAAAAAATAAAAAACACCCAAACACGTAACAATTACTTTATTGTACTTATCAGACATATTTGTACAGGATGGTAACGACCTCTGACTTATAAATAACTATTCAATAGAAATTACAAGTAAAACACTAATACTAAACACAATAGTGTTCAGTATTCCAAAGAAAAACTAATTTACGTAGAAACCAATCAACTTAAGTCGAATACTCTGCAATGACCTGCATGCAGGTTAAACGGCATGTGGAGTTTACGATGCCCTGTTCACCCACTTTACACGACCGGCTACTGCAAGGCAATTACAATGAGTATATAAAGTATGTGAAGTATTACTATTACAATGGTACGTTTGGTTGAACAATGACAGAGTGAATATGACACGGCAAACCTACTCTTCGTTGTATAAGGACTTCACAGAATACCAGCGCACATTGGGTTTAACTATTAAAAAAATGATACTTAATGAGTTTTATGGAAGATAAAAATATTGTTGATTTTAAATATTTGAAGGTATGTTCTATTTAAAATTATTTGTTGTAGTCACTTTTATTTACTAGTGACATTGCAATAGATGTGATAAATGCGTGATGAGGAGCTGGATGCGAGAAGCCCAAAACCGATCAGAACGGCGTCTAATGGAAGATTACAGTGACGGATTGTCAACTATTTTCTAAGTATTGGTGTTATTAATTTACTGTAAAACACAGTTTACTTATGAAGATATAAGCAATGCGTTTTAAATTAATATTGTAGTGTATAATCATTTGTCTAATAATAAACACGGTCGTATCATATGTTTAATGTTTTTATATGTTAAGCAATATCTATGAATATAATTTTATTGAGCAAAAGTAAAGCACTTAGAAGTTTGAATTATAAGATTAAAATATCTTTAAATAAGATGCAAGTGAACTTTACCAGCAAGTGCTGCTGCCTGCTGATCGACAGCCGAGGCTCTGCCAAACAAAACGCCGAAACAAAACACTGGCGAAAAGTAGACGTTTAATATGCCTCTGCCTACCCCTTCGGAAACAGGCATGATTTTATGTAGTCTTCAAATAATTATAATCAATAATATCTTGAAATACTCTCCTTTCATTAAACTAATTAGATATCGTTTTCAAAATAACTCCAGTGTGTGGCGTTAAATAATTCACTGAATGAGTGAGGTTATTACTGAAACTAGAGAGGGGGGCGGGGACTAAAGGGGTGGCAATATACTTATGACTCCTGAGTTACAGGTATCCATAGACAGCGGTAGGCACTTAACATTAAACGCTTAGTAGCGTCTTGAGACAACAAAATATCATTTCCATTGGTTATGGAAATAAAATACATATTAATACTGTGGTTTAAAAGTTATTTTTAATATCGTAACAAGAGAATAAATCTCGCTTTATCAAACGTGCATTCACAGAAAACAACGAGATAGAACCTAAAAAAAAATAATCAAACAACCAAATACAACATTTATCGATAACTTTTGTACACAAAAGTAATGCAATAAATATTTAAAATGTTGTTTCAAAGAACTCCAAAAGATGAAAACGACAAATATAAATCTATAGAGCGTGGCAGCTTTGACTGAAGTGTTCCATAAATTCACAGAACGATGGATCCAAAGTTCAGAGTCTCGTGTTCCGAGTCAATTCTTTACATCAAAAGTGTTCATGATTTATGTACAACGTTGTGGGGAACGCTTTTTATTTTCATTGTTCAGATAAATATGACGTTGGTATAAATTGGACGTATTGTTTTGAATATACCCTGAAGAGGCAGATATTCGCTTGGTTTTTCTTCCTATATTATTACACATAGTTGATGGTTATCAGATTGTTTCTTGAGAACCATGCCGGCACGCAGATGCGACCGAAGTGATACAGAAAAATCACAGAAAACAGGTTGCACAGAAAGAGTTAATAATTCTTTTGATACTCTTTACCGAGTGAGGTTATCAGAGCCTAAATCCGACACATCCGTCTTTCTGTTACACACTTGCATCCCTGAGCAAAAAATCACTCGGGATACGATATTTGTCAAAAATATAACATCTGAAAACAAAATGTACTTATAAAAATGTTTTAGCAAAAAAGGATTTAATCCAACCTGAATTGTGTTTCTTTATTCAACCGTTTTATTAAAGTGTTCGTCGCCAGAGCAAAGTCCATCTGTGAAACGTTCCTGCCCTATATCGAACGCAATTTCGAAGCTAAACTCATTTTGTTGGGCCTCGGAGCCCTGAGGAAACCCACACAGTGACCGGCCACGCGGAAAATAAACAAACGGTTAACGTCCAACTGTGGAAAGTATAAAATACAAAAGAATGAAGAAATAATTTATTTTTTGATGGATGGATGGATAGAGCCGGACTCAGGGATAATATCACAATGTTTGTTATAGGAATATGTGTGATATTAATAAACGAATATTATTTTTACAGACTTTTACTGTGACAACGTTGTTTTACGAGTAGAGTACCCTAGTTTTGTTTTATTTGTGTTCCAAAAATGAATTGTTTTCTCTTTTGTAGTTAGAATACATTTATAGCAGATGATTTTTACCAGAGCCTTTGTTTATATTTTTTGTTGCCTGTGTACATGTCGTGATCTAAATTTGACGTTATTTATAAATCTCTAAAATTCACATGAGTTTATTATAAAACTATTCAAACTGAAGTTACCATAGAGAAGTTGAGGATACTATTTTGAAAACATGTAATCGAACGGATACAAAGAACTTACAGACTCAGATTAAAATTTTCGGAACTCACAACACTCAGTGTAGTAAATAGAGGTGACCCACTATACTACCCGTGTAGTCGAATTTGATGGAACTACTTCAGTATCGAGATGATTAAGTACGGTAGATTAGGTAAGTTGATAGCCACGGTACTCAAACACATGTTAAGAAGTTTCAAGACTTTGTCAGACATTCGACTGTACTTCAAATTCTCAAAACTGACAAACTGCTATGGATTATTTTAGAAATTATTGCAATTACCAATTTTGCTTTCAAACATAGTCTGTTGTTTTTTATTCTGTATTGTTTTCTTCAGATTCATATTAGAGTATTTATTGTTTATTTATAACAGAAGTACAAAAAGCTAAAATTCACATTTTAATTCGACAATTTGCTTAGAAGTTTAAAATTATGTAGATAAATACAGCACATAGAATTATAGAATTCCATTGTACATCCAAAGGTTAACATTTTGAACTGTCAAAGTACAAAAGTCTATACGATGACAGTTCAAGTTACACTGGAAGATTAAATAAAATTGACATTCAAATGGTTGACATTCGATGTAATGTAAGACCAGGAAAATAACAAAAAAATATGTCACAAATTATCAAGAAAATTGTTCAAGATAGCATAAGTAATGTCGAAAAGAAACAAATGCGAAGAAATGAGAGAAACTCAACAACTGCTATAATATTAAGTATGAAATTTCATACAAGAAAAATAATTGGCCATATAAACTTATTTCTAAATATTCAACCTCTATGGTAGGTATATTATATTTAATGACAATATTTCATGTATAACTAGAGGACAGTTTCCAATTATGTTTGAAGTAGCGAGATTTCCTCGTGATTGGTTATGTCATTAGTGTCAAACCTTCGCGTGATTAATTACTGTCGACGAACAAAGGGGTTGACTGGTGGTATGCTAAAATGTATTTGTACGTATAATTTGAAGTTGCTTCATTGTTTTGACAGTTTATAAATAGCATCTAAATACGACCTGCTAAACATCTTTTTGCTTCGTTCTTCCGCTTTTCAGCAGCAGAATCGATAAAAGGTACCATGACCTCAAAGAAACCCGGCTACCAAAGCTACGGGAATTCTTTACTTGTAGAGCACAGTAAATTTCAAAAATGTATCAGAAAATAGTTCCTGACCCCACGGAAACAGACAACGGAGGTAATCAATTCTGGGATCTAGAATATAGAATATAGTCTTGCATAGAGAATTTCCTCAAGACTTTAATAGGCTATTCGTTGTATTGATACAAGGTCTCAAGAATTTGGACATTATATAGTCCTCTTTGGCGTTCGACGCAGACTTCTGACAGAAAATATGCGACCTGGCTATGTTTTTGGATGCTGGCATACTGAACAGAGTGAGACTGTTCTTTGCGCCTGAGCATCTATGTCTTTTTTATAAGACCCAGGTACGCTCCTGCGTCGAGTACTGTTCTCATCTTTACGATGGATCCACGCAGTATTTGCTGGACGCTTTGGATCGCTTACAGCGGCGAGCAGTCCGGATTATCAATAACTCGAAAGTCACTGAATCCCTTGAGTCTCTGCAGTTGCGAAGAGATATCGCCACTATGGCAGTCCTCTATCGCCTTTATCATGGAGAGTGTTCTGACGAACTCTTCCAACTGATCCCATCCTCTCCGTTCCTCTACAGGATAACTCGTGCTGGCCTTGGAAGTCACCGTTTCAGAATAGTAGACATACGCTCCCGAACTAAACGGTTCGGCTCTTCTTTCCTGTGCAAGTCGGTTAAAGCCTGGAATTCATTAAAAAAAAAAAGCCGCAAAAGTAACTCCTAAGAGTCGGAGATCCATACGGATTTTCCATCACACCTTTAAAAGATTTGAAGGAAACAAGTGTTTAAAATACTCTTCGAAGAACACGAGTAGGACCCAAAGACATTTAAGGTGGTCAGCTTAAAACGATTTTAATGACCATTCGATTCGAATACTAACTTTAAATCAATCCACTCCAATTTGACTTGAAGACATCTTCTATTGACATACATATGTATGTAACAAGTCCAGAAGTTAAAATATATGGTGAGATTAACAATGTATTATTCAGCCGTTTCAGTGCACTTTTGAATATTAAATCACTAGTAACCTAAACTTGAGAACTGGACATCTCTCGAGAGTGCAATTCTCGGGAATTAAATTGTAAAATAACATTGTACTGCAGACTAAAACCACTATCATAAAACAGTCGTACCGCACACAGCTCTGTAAACATAAATTTGTTACGACATAACAAACACTCTGCACCAGAGACTGTGGTTTTTCTATCTGCTTTCTCGTGAGATATTGATAACAAAATCTTTCTCCCCCATCACTTTTTCTTAGAATTTATGACGTCAAGTTTAAAAAGATTTTTATAAATAACTAGTACCTGATTGATGAAAAGCTAGCGTTACTCATGGACATGGACACCTTCACCGTGTATAATTAGATGGGGCCCCCGTTGGAACATCATTTTCAATCATTATCATCATCGTCATCATCAACAATCTTCAACAGTCTGGCTAGCGTGGTCTAAGAGACTTACTCCTGGACATAAGCAGGTTTTGGTCTCTTAGACCACAGCAGCTGGATTTAGGCACCTCCTTAGCAAGGAGTTTTTAGTCTCTTAGACCACTCTAGAAGGATTGGTGTAGGGTTTGTTTCAAGTTTTCCTTCTTTTTGTAGTGATGTTGTCCTACATGTTTTGTTCCCTTAGTCATCTCTTAAGACACCTATGGGAAGAATAGGGGAGGTGGCACTGTATTTTTAATCTGTCACCACACGGAGATAGTAGTAGGTCGAAAAATATATTTTTTAGAATAATATACCAAAAAGTGAGACCGTGAGGCCCATTGATGAAGGAGTAACAGTTATCGTGGTAACTGTGTAAGCCTTACACTGTCACGATAACTGTCATGCCTTTTACGTCCCCAAGCGGGGTGTGAAAAAACATCTCACAAGGCCGCCATAGTGTGGGGCACCATATTTCATTATCTGCATTGGCAATGAGTATGGTGACCACAACTCTTGGATTCTACTCATGCTTTCCATCAGGCAGAGTACAGTCACTTAGGCAGGCTCTTAATATAAAAAAAAAAGATTTTTTAAGTCGACTTCGACAATTTATACTAAAAATTGTTACTCGTTTATTCTTTCTACTGAACTTTATATTTAAATTAATTTCAAAACAAAGTGTTTCCTGTTTTAAGAATAATGAATGGTAATCTCTATGAAGATTGGTGCGGATTAAGTTAACGTGATCAGAGAAAGTAAATACATTTCTTGTGTATTATAGAAACAATTCAGACTGTTTTACAACAAATTACGCGGCGAACATAAAACGTCGACGAAATGAGATTTTTTGCGTAGAATTTGTTACTTATAATCATCGTGTTCTCATTTGTACTGTTTGTCGATATCTTCAATTGAAATTAGAATTGATACTCGTTAAAAACAGATTTTTTTTCTATATTAAAAGCCTGCTAAAGTGACTCTACTCTGCCTGATGAAAAGCATCAATCCAAGAGTTGTGGTCACCATACTTATTGCAAATGCAGACAATGCAATATGGTGACCCAGACCATGGCGGCCTAGTAAGATGCTTTTTCATGCCCTACTTGAGGACGTAAAAGGTATAAGAGTCATCGTGACAGTGTAAGGCTCACACAGTTACCGCCATAACTGTCACCCCTGCATCAATGGGTCTTCGGTCTTGCAGTCACCAATGAAACACGACAGCACAGATGCTGACGCTTTAGGTTGGTCTTCTGTGGGAGGGTAGTACCCCAGTCGAGCCGCCCCGTTCGTGCTGAAATCAGCGTAGCTCTACTACCTATTAAATAGATTACCATTTTCATGATTAAATAATCGATACTCGGGCTCTTCAATTCTTGAAAATATCTTTCACAATCAAATTAATAAGTTTGACATAATCTTAACGTTTCTATTAAAAAAACAAGTAAGATTTTTGATGATAAATAAACATTCATTGTTTGTTAAAATTATTGGTTAAGCATACTTTATTAGTAACATATTGAATTTTGCTGAAGTTTTTGAAGAAATCACAAAATAAACAACTTACCATAATAAGAAAAGTTTTTCAATAAATTCTTCTCAACAATCAGTGTGTTCTTAATAAAATAATTGTCAAATAAGTTTTTTAAGACTTGAGTGAAGAGCAATCTTATTACACGATATCGATAAAGCTTTTTGTTTTTTTTTATAAATGTGCTTGCCGAAGTAGCTTTACTCTGACTGATGGATCCGGAGATCAGCGGTGGTTACCATACTTATTGTGAATGCAAAAAATGCAGTATGGTAATCCAAACTATGGTGGCCTTATTTTTGTTGTCGAGGTAGAAAAATCTTTCGAATCTCGTGCTCCTTGGGGTGCAGGAGTATGTAGTGTTCCCACTAAGGCTTCTGGCTCCCTACTCTGAGGGAGACCCAAACCATAAGTTCCCCCTCAAATAGTCGCCATGCAAAGTTAGACGAGGAGGAAAAGTATTTCTCCCCCTCAGTTGAGACGTGACGGCCCGACCCATATGGTCGGTATATGGTATTTATGCCGGTCAAGCGGCCATTCTATCCTGTACTGCAGCAACTAATATACAATCACGGGTCCCCACTCTCTGCTGGCTTGCGGTCCCGTCGACGGTTTAGTGCGCCACCGGCGTCTTGTTCTCTTGGGATAGGCCATCTCCCGATCCCGTTCAGCAGAGTCTTTCTGGAGCATAAAGAGATCACTGCGCCCCAGCCCTTCACACCCGCCAGCATGGCAGCAACGATTGCTTGCGGGGAAAACTGGTGGCCTAGTGAGACGCTTTTTCACACCCACTTAAGGGACCCAGGATCATAGTGGGAGGGAAACACGTGCATTGGTAGTGAACTCCAAGTTATAACTGCTCGGCATAGGAAGGAAGGGCCGAACTGTGTAGTTCGAGAGTTTATGTTTACCGCTCTGAAATGACTTCCAGGACTTGTTGTCATGTAGAGGATTAAAATATTAATGTAACATTTGGAACCAATGAGTCAATTGCTTTATAAATGTACTTTGTACTGTTGAATATTTAGCTTATTGTATACGCGTATATATATGTGTACCTTACCGTATTTACCCGTTTGTGTTTATGAATTACTTGATTAGACATACCTGTAAATAAAAACAATATTTTAGTAAAACATTTTATGGTATTTTCAGTAAGCAATTAAAATATTCTGCGGTGTTTACTCGTAGAACTAAATTTTAGGTTTATTTGCCAAAGCTCCGTATACCATGAAAAATCTTAATTATTGTCAGTTATGTATGCCGATTATTTTAATATGTCTTTTTTTATATACCTAACAACAGCATTAATAATCTGATTGTATAGAATCAGATATAATCAGATTGTAATGTGGCCGTGGGAGAGTCATACTATGGCAAAATTGGCCGGTTCTAACGTAATGGCAATGACTTCACAAGACAACGGTGGTAGACAATGATTTCGTTATTGTAAACTGATTGAGTCGATAGTTAAAAAGAATAAAAAAAGTGTACTGAATGTTGAAAGTGAGGTGAACTTAGCTCGTAATAACCCCTCCCCTAACTTCATAATTCTGGTAGGGGAGTTAATAGGTGATATTGCACTTTTGACTCTTGCAGTGTATATCTCCATGGGTGACGGGAGTCACTTCCCGTCAGAGAGCCCGTATGTTATTTCCCTTCCTATATCATTCGCAATAAAACTTAAAAAGATAACCCATCTAATACCCTACCTCATTTCATATATGAGTATATCTCTCTGATCGATAAAGATCAACTGAGCGATCGATCTCCCAACACTTCAATAGACACGTTCATGTAATTAAATCAAACATTCCGAAGGTTCTCCTTATAATTTCAGCACGAGCCTTCAAGGAATTTTCTTTACCTTTAAGTTCGTCCATTACAATTCAATTTCATCGGTTTTGCGTGTAGACACGCGGTCTTGTGTTAAATTGCGAACATTTTGTCTGTAGGAGTAGCGCAAATATTTGTTATATGTATTTAGGCTGTACGCTTTAGGCTATGAAATGATCTGCTCTGTCGTATATACGAGTATATAGCACGTTTAGTTTAGTGTAAGAAGGCAAAACCTGGAGGAATGAGTAACCATGGAACACCTGCAACACAAAAATCACGTGGCAGAGTGCACAAAAATCAAAAAGAGCGCGGCCAATTTTTTGTCCCTCTTCAAAAATCAAGGAGGGGATGGTCGCCGGTAATCTCACTTAATCAGTGAAAAGCAATTATTTAACACCGGTTTCGCGTGGTATCACTTCAGTTGAACCTGCCTGTCTATATCAAAGCATGGTTCTCCTATGGTAGAAAACTTCATAATATTTAAAGAGGAATAAAAACGAAATTATCTTAACAATATCAATATCTTGTTAACTGCTTTGTCCGATAGTTCGATACACAAAATTAATCCTACCCGCACAATGCAGCAGATTACCCTTTAAGATTATAAAACAACAATAAAACTCTTTAGAGTCCGCAACATAAATCCGTTTTTCAAGTCTCGTTAGCAGCCATTCGTCCAACCACAATGTTTTTCGCAGTTACAATTCACCGCCGGGGACCAAACATTTGAAGTTCGCACACCGAGAATGAAAAACGATCTTAGTTCCATCTTCCTTTGTTTGAATGTTTTAATGATGAATGGAAGTTAAATCTTCATTGAGAACTGTCAAGTTAATGAGATATTTGAAAAGTTGCTGTTTTTTTTTTACAATGGCAACTTTGGTGAGATATAAGCAAAAAATATTTTCTTACTTGTACAATTTAGAAAGATAGGTACTAAAAACTTTTACTTACGGTCGGGCTGCCACGCTAGAACTGAAGGGGGGGATTACTTTTTCGCCTAACGGAGCATGGCGTCGGTTTCGGGGGATTACCTGAAATCATAAGGTCCGGGTGCCTCCAAAAGTAGGTACCAGAGGTCAGCCGTCGGGGCTGTTTTTAGTGGGAACACCACAAATGCCCGACTCCTGTACCTCAAGGATCAGGAGATTTGCCGCCTCATGAACAAAAAAAAGGTACTAAATACAAAGCAAATAATGTAACAAATAGTTTACTAATTGTGTAATGTGTGGCATTGTTAAGATTTTACTGGTTTATTTTATGAGCATCCTGACGCTAAACTTTTTAAAAAATGTGATCTAATTCAGAGGCGGTAAACAAGAAAAGTAAATTGGAGGCCAAGATATTCTTCAAGTTCCAGAATCAAACACCGGTTAAATAAACTAATGTATTATAAACTAGACACTTATTTTTTAATTTATTGACACACACATTTTATATATTCCATCCCGAAGCACCACCAATCAAGATGCTCGTCTCATATTTATGTCGTGGTCTGAAGCTAAAAACACGACCACTGGATCAACAGGTAGAATTACTAACTTCCTCGAATTATTAACAGAAGAAAAACAGGGTCGATAGTTGATGTCTTCGGGATATAAATAAGTAGTAACTCTTAATGGTTTTGTTGAGAAAAACACTGAACAAGGACAGAAAGACTGTATCTATCGTTGGACTCCTAACGGATGTTTTGACAGTGATAAGGAAAACATTGGGTTCATTAAGATATCTTGTCATTTTTTTTTATTTTGAAAGGATACTTATAAGTTGACAACGCATTTGTGCCTCCTAAATTGCAGGTATTTATGACTGGCGGTCGTCACTTGTTTTCAAATGATATATACGTTTTTTTTATCTAGAAAGAAGAAACTTTATATACTTATTTATATTTTGTGTGTTCAGTCATTTTTAACAGAATAAAAAGCTTTATATTAAGAATAATATAATATTAAAATCATAGAATGTTTCGACCTAAGTTCTTATTTACATGTTAAACAGCAAAGACTGGGCTCTTGACTCAATAACTTCATTCAAAAGAGTTGTCATAATTTTATGCAAGTAGAGAATAAAAATATACTTAACACTTGCTTATCTACAAGATAAAAATAAGGTATTGTGGAGGGAAAGGATGTCATATCCCTCCAACACAAAGGGAGGATCCTCCGACCCAGCGAGGTGATCATGCCTGGTCGGCCACGGCCCAACGGTTGATGTTGGGATACTGCACGTTGCGCGATACAGGATTAGTAGTTGCTCTGTTGTTGATTATGCTCCGTAGTTCGATGTGTCTTCGCTAGATGGCGTTGTAGTTTGTTTTTCTATTTGCGTGTGTGTATATATGTAGAAGTCGCCATAGTGCTTTCAATTTCAAATACGGCAATTATGATTTTCTCTTCTGAAGTGAAGTTGAAATTGATAAAATATAGTATACAATGTGTCTGCCAAAAGTATTGCAACTTCGAAAATAATACAATTTACATTAATAAAAATGTGATAATATTCCTAAAAAACAAACCTATATTCGTATAGATCTTTACATCTTGTTTGTAATTTATATATATATATGTAATATAAATTTAAGGAGTGTTTGAACCCTGGCGTCAATTTCAAATATTCTGTTTAGTAGGTGTTCGGTGTTGAAGCATAGGTAATCTGAACTGCCAGAACCTTGGGGAATCCGTAAATTGATATATTCAACTGATACCCACTTTAGACGCGTCGCATATGACGTAATATAATTACGAATATTTTGGCAGAGGTAAAATGATCATATTATAAATAATGAAGTTATTTTGCATAATAATGTAAGTAGTTGACTGATGTCTTAGTTGTCTATGAGGTTGCCACTCCAGGCCGTTCCCTACTGTATTTTCGGTTTAATTGCCACAGGGGACAGCATTATTATTCATTTAAAAGAAAAAATCTGAGTCTGTGTTCTTTGTGTTCGAAATGTCTCTTTCATGAACGTTTATAAGTCCCCGCGACATTGGACACATTCCTAGTCTAGAAGTAATATCAAAAATAAACGAATAAAATATATCAATCACAAAAGCTACAGCAAAACTTTTTGCGTGCAATAAACAAAATTTTAGTAGTATATCTAACAAAAGGCTTGCAACACGCGATCGCCTAATGCTTACGTTTCAACCGTACTTTATACCATTGTTAATCCTATTATTACTTCTCTTTGTTTGTTAACTAAAGTTTTGAATGAGGTTACGTGGGACTAGAAAACCAAGCCCAGAAATGTACACAACATATAATACGTATTGTTCCCGAACAAACAACAATCTGACAAGTAACTGTCTGGACTTTTGCCAGTCACGATTAATCACCTAATTTGAACGAAACACAAACGATTACACGCACACAAATTAAAGAGGTTATATTCAACAAGTCAATAGTAGTGACTACCGTCGCTCATGGTAATGAGTAATTTAAGAGTATCATGTTTATTGCTGCACTTTGGAGGCAACCTCTTTTCTCCCCGAGAATTAGATTGGGCTAAGATACCACCTAAGTTATATGTTAAAAAGCAACGAAAATATACTTAACAGCGTTTTTCGGTGAGACTCTGACTAAACAAGCCGAAACATGTCTCTCTGGCGGCGGTAATACTCATTATGATTATACTATTATCACAAAATGTCAAGGGTTATCTCAAACAATATAGCCTGTCATACACATACCTACTCTAACAGTTGAATGGTTCAAAATATCAAACACTACAAGGAGTCCTTTGTTCTTAGTACAAATAACATACCATTCTATAATCTATGGGTGTGAAATTTAAGCGGCAAATTTCGCGAGTTCTTGTATGAATATATTAAATTATAATAGGGCTGCTTAAGATGATGTACTAACCGATAATAGCGACATATCGAGTTTCTTCTGCGGTACTTGTGGAGTGATAGAACCGAATTCCCAAATCCCCTAATCGAATCAACGGACTACATAACACCATATACACGTGCCAAGTTAACGACCTTGAACCTTCCAATACTGCATAAATCACGCGTAAATTTGTGACGAAAGTAGATTGAGTTAAATAGAAGTTAAATTCTACCAAAATTTAAAGTTATACTTTTTAATACTGGCCACACCTACTTAATATGTTATACTTATGTCACCAATTTGCTGTCAGTAACATTGGTTTCTTTTTTGTACCTAATGCGTAAATATCTTTATATATAATAACGAATCCCTATTTCCTTTTAAGCCATTTCTTATCATTTTTTCAGTTTAAGAACTTGCCAAAATTATTCTACTCTGTCTGATGAAAAGTATGAAGAGAATCCAAGAGTTGTGATCATCATACTCATCATGAATGCAGACAATGTAGTATAGTGACCCACACTATGGTGATCTAGCGAGATATTTTTTCACGCCTCGCATGGGGATGTAAGGGGCATGACAATCATTGTGATGGTGTAAGGCTCACATACTTACTACGATAACTGTCACCCCTGCATGAATGGGCCTCCAGTTTTGCACTAACCAACAAAACACGATAGCACAGACTGTATCACTTTAGATTGTTCTTCTGTGACTGTACTGCCTTGGTCAAACTGACCCGTTCGCGCTAAAATCAGCATGGCTCTTCTACCTGATATGGACCCTGGACCAATTTCGCTAATTGTTTTAATATTGGACAGCTCAGTTATCAAGTTATTAAACATTATACTGTAGGAACTGATCACTGTTAAAAATGTGTGTGTCAGCTCCGACGTACGACTGGAGTTTACTCCTTAAGTACGATTGTCAAAAGAGACGCAAAAAAGCTTATTTAACTGAAATTAACTGAAAAAAGATTGATAACGTATGAAAGGGTAAATTAACAAATTAATGAAAATAACATATAGATATAGTCGCTTTGCAGCATACTCTATACATGTCTTAATACACTCACAACCTGTGCAGCCGCACCAAAAACGTAACGAGGTCATTCGTTCAGTAGATTTTACTCCTCACATTTTTCTCATACCGGGCGCCTTATATCAAAAAACCGATTCTTAAGGAGTAAACTCCTAAAAATTTCAGTTTCTTTTCAGAAGAATTGACGTGGGTTGTTAGATAGTTATATAATAAAAACTCTATAGGATGCCATTTTTAACTTATTTGAAGATTATGTTTGAAAAATAAATTTTGTTAAAAGAATCGTGGTTATAGACATGTATAACTGTCTCGTTGATCTAGAGGTTAACGTATGCAACTGACGATCAAGAGGTCTCGTTTTCGATTCCCGGATCGGGTCAAAATATGTTATTATATTTTTCTGGTTACAGAAGTACTTAAAAGCACCCCGGAGATTGGAAGTTGAGATCGTAACCCCCGTGCCTCAGAGAACACGTTAAGCCGTCGCTTCTACGCTTGATCTCTCCTCGGTTGTGTCGGATAACCGTACTATCGGAATGTGAGATTGAAGGAACAGAAAGTGCACCAAATTCCCAGCTATTATTAAGTATTTTCGTAATCAGAAAAATTCCATGACATTTTTTGGCCTGATCTGGAAATAGAACCTGGGACCTCTTGACCAGCAGTCGCATACGCTAATCGCTAGAGAAACGAGGCAGTCGACTGCCATAAGTGACTACGAAACTGACTATAATTTGTTTTCAAAATGAATATTCGACAGCCGAGTCAAAACAGACTCATTAAAACACACAACAGGGTGAACCACCCTTAAATGCGCTGTTTCAAAACAGAATATTTCTTAAGACAAGCTCGATTCTTTGAAAAAGTAAAATCCATAAATTTGCAAAAGATTTCTTCTTAGAAAATATTGCACTCAAATATTTATTACATTAATTGTAATAAAATTCAAAATTGTGTTACTATTAATAAATAAAGTAAGAATGGCTGGTGTTGCTTGGAAATATGATAAAAATTATTCCATTCAATATTTTTTAGATTTATTTCATATCAAAGAATTCACCACTTCAATTTTTCGAAACAGATGTTTGATTAAAAAACGACAATTTTAATAAGCATTCACCTCTGCAGCATCTTTGCTATATAACATGTACTACCTATTAAGAATTAAGTCACCTAAATGATAAAACATTAAAGTAGTTCCAAATGGTGTAGTACAAGCCGTAACGTTACAATTTACGAGCAGTAAGCGAACATCACATCTTCGACATAAAACAGACATTGTCTGTCATGTGTGTCTTACTGGAACGTTACGCTGTGACGTCATTGCGCTCTGGGACACTTTCATTGTTGGTGTTAGCCTTCACACAATGTAATCACAATAGTTTGGATCAAGTACTCATGGTCGTAAAATATATGGGTTTATTGGTGTCACCCTTTCGTCACATCCTTTTGTGAAGAACGTGTTTGTTTTATCGTTACGTCATTTTTAAAATTAGAATTGACTTTTTATTTTAAAAGACAATCTCAAGATGGAGTCGTTCTATTTTCAGAATTTGACACTTTTGGCTCATGGATTTTAAAATTTAAGTACACATATCTTAACAGTATACGTCGTTAGTAATCTAATATCGTATTTATTATTTTTTGCTTTTAATTTGATACATTATTATTATTTTTCAATGATCATGGCAAAAAGTTTCTGTTAATGTATCAATCTCAAGATTTTGACCTTGAAGTCCAAGATTATAAGTCATACAACAATACACTACGACATTAAAAAGCTTACTAGTGAGCACAAACGTAGGTAAAATAGTAGATATCAGCTCCCTCATAAAATAATTTGCATTCTAAACCTTTTTCGATATAACATCTACATATGCTTAACCTACATCCGAATTTCAAAAGTATTCGCCACCTATACGATAAACACGACATCTAGCTCACTTCAATATGTGAACTTATGAGTCCCTTCAGAACTATTGCAGCTCACCTTGCCTGACCTTTAACACCAAATACCCACTAAACGAAAGATTTGACCTTGACTTCAAGGTCAAATCTTCCGTTATATTCTATAAACATGAAAGACATGTAACAAATTTTGTGAGGGATATAATGGAGGGAACGCAAAGAGGTTTATTCTTTGGAGAATATGATGTAATTTTTTATTCATGTATATTAAATGACTTCTTTTAAAGAAAAATATCCTTGGAGACAATTTAACTTTTGTTTTAGCAGTTGCTTATGATGTAAATTTGTAAATTAATCACACCAACACTAGGTTTTAAAAAAATAAAAGTAAAAAGCTCCTTTGAAAACTAATTTTTATGTCAACGCGCTGAGAAGAATAAAATAAACTTTGCCTGGAAAACTTTTACTATCAACTTTTAATGTCATAACAAATGCAACTGTTTCAAACTACGTAATCCAACGACGATTCTACACAAATTTTCATAGTGTTTCTCTACAGGTTTCTAAACAAATTTCCTAAAGTTCCTTACTCCATCATCAGATCAGGTTCATGTCATTATAATAATGGTGTACTTTTAGCCGAATTCAGCTACGGTGGCTAGTTTCAACGCAAATCATACGCCTATGGAAGAGATATTATAGTGGTAAGTGTGTGCAAACACAAGTGCACTCTCTGTTCCCCCAGCGAAAGGGATCTGCTATCCGACACGACCAGGGAGAGATCAGACGCTTTACGTGATATTCAAAACACGGGAATTAAGATCAACTTAAGTATTATGTTATCAGAAATACTCAAATTTATTAACCGACCCTGGAATAGAATGTAAGACCTCTTGATGGGTAGTCGCATACGCCAACCGTTAGAACAACGTAGCAGTCAAGATAATATTGCATTGTCACGCGAAATACAATTGGTCAAAGATATCTGTTTCACAATTGAGTTGCAAGTTTCCACCCGAATAAACATATGTAGTTATATACATACGAGTACGTACAAAGATTAAAGTTAAATGAAAGCTTGTAAAAAAAGAGGTTTATTTATAATTTAGTCAATAATGCAATAAGAGAATTCTATCGCCTTACTTCTAAAATGAGATTTGAAAATCATAAAAAAAGCCTACTGAGTTTCTTGAAACTTTCTCTTAAATAGTGCATGAGAATCTTTATAAAAGTATATAAATAAATAATAAATAAATATTCAGGACATTTGACACACAACGTCATCTAGTTTCAAACTAAGCAGAGCTTGTGCTATGATAACTAGACTCACTGATAGAATACTTGTATACTTTTTTTGTAAAACATACATAGAAAATATCCAAACTTCGAAATAAATATTTGCAGATCATACAAACATTTAGTCTGACCCGGGAATCGAACCCGAGACCTCAAACACAGCAACCGCATTCACTACCGCTGCGCCACCGAGGCAGTTATATAATGTGTTTGTGTGTTTTTTACCATTTGTTACATTTTTACGCCTTAGCCAATATTACACCTACATTGAGTGTAATCTAATAATAGTGACTTGCACATCTCATATGCACATTGCCGATTCATATCACATACGTAGCAATATATACAAAGTTAAGCTAAGCGCTAAGATAACTAGCTAAAATAAAAGAAATTTAATCATTAATATAGCAGTCACAGCTGAAGCTAAAATATACTCATAATTAATAAACACATCACCTAAACTTAAATGTAGACTAGACTATCATGTCTCACGTAAGCAAAAACAAAAAAGAAAAAATTTGTTATTCAAAATTAAATACTAAAATATAAAGTCTCAAAATTTTACACTTTACAAAGGATTTTACAAAGTTCTGTTAGATGATCAATCTATTCATTTCTAGCAATTACTTTTGAGCTCAGATTTCTGTACTATCCTATTATAAACCATTTTAAGTCCGCCTTTGTATTATAAATTAAGCTATTTCTAAAAATAAAACACCTACTTCGTGTGATCCAGAGAAATTGACTAATTTAAACATAGAATTTAAGCTTCAAACTCTTGAATTAAATTTTACAAATAACATTAATCAAAATAGTACTTACTGAAAATATATTTACGAAATAAATAATTATGTGATAATAATGTTTGAGACCCAAAACAGATTCAAGGTTAGTAAAAGCAATTAAGTTCAGTCTATGCTTCATATAAAGTATTCTGTCGATCACCTTTCAGATGGCTATCAATCAGCTTGACATATATTCTATATTGGTAAGCAGCTCTTTCGTTGCTTTCTGCCGAGTTAGATTGAGGGGGTTATGGGAATTTGATGCTATTATTAATTGTTTGCTCACGCATTAATATCATCACTTGGCCGCAGTTACTGAGCAAGAGGCTTCGGGCATCAGGTTACGTATGAGCCTGTCGACAGACTTTAGTTACATTAGGTGTACTGCATCAGATTTGGAATCGAAACTGTCTTGTTTAATGCATTTTCCAAGGTTGACAACTTGAATCAAGATGGGCATATCCTATCTTGGTCTGTCACTTATGCGTGTGCTGTAGTGTAAATAATATAAATAAGCCTGTTATTGCCTTTTTTTTTAACGTGTGGAAACCCCCTCGGGTCGTCACCCCACCGGGGCTTACGGCGGGGTGGTGTGTCGGAATCGGACCGACTAAAACCACACAATGTAACTCAAGTACCTCTTTCTGACGACAGATCCATGTACAGCCTGACACCTGATGTTTCAGCAGATCTCTTCAATATTTAATAAACACCGTCCCGTCAGCCTCAAAACTAGATAGACGTCCACGAATTATAAATGTGTATTATAACGTGAATTATAAATCCTAATTTAAATTATAAATGTGAATACGAGGATGCTTGTTACACTTGCACGTGATATACACACGGGCAGAGTCACAAGCAAAAGCTATTCTTTTATAAACAGCACTCATACCAGATTTCTCCAACATATTTTTGGCTCTTTAATTAGGCCACCTATTAACCATATTAATTTATTACTCTGTTCATAAAAGTAATGATTTATGTTCGCTATTAGGCGTAAGACATAAATTTAAGTGATGACCAACATGTTCAGAAAATAGAGGTATTTTTAGTAGCGTACCTTTAATAAATGACTATGGATGAACAGTGCGTTGTAGACAGGGGAATTTGACTCCTGGTTGACAAATTGGACGTATTTATCCCGTGTAGCTTAAATACTTATCTTTTCATTCTTTTATTGTAATCTAATAAGACCTTTATGGGTCTTTATTCATAAAACGATCAACTAAACCCGAAATACCATAGAGACACAGAAGGATCAAGGATACACATAAATTGCAGAGCTTTTGCCCACTGTAACTGTAATAGTTCTTCTTACGGAGTACGAAACATATTAACATCATTAAACGAACACTTTTTCGTGTTCACAGTTAAACGAATACCCCAATTTTATCTAATGAAGACACGTACCCGGTACCCCTTAGCCCTACATCATACAATGGAAGTTCTTGTGTTTGGAATAATTTGATTAAAAGGACCACTCATTTAAAAAATGATCAACAGTGTTGGTAAAAAAGATAAATTACTTTCTTTACCTGAACCAATTTAAGGAAACGTGTCTCCAATATATGTCGTAATTAGTTCGGTTTTTTTTAAAGAACGTCAGACACAACGCCATCTAGCTTCAAACTAAGCAAAGCTTGTACTATGACAGCTACAATAACTAACAGAATAACTATCGTAGTATTGTAAATACCGATATATTATACATATACATAAAACATCCAAACTCTACAACAAATATTTGCAGAACATACAAACATTTGGTCCAACCTGGGAACTGAACGTCAAACGAATTTCATCATCGAGGTAGTTTGAGGCAGGCAATTAAAAGAATCAAGGGCCGTGCAAACTAGTCCTGTAATGCACTTGTAACACTTGCGCTGCACATGTTCACAGGTAGCGATAATCACAACAATTACTAAACTAATACACAACTGTAATATCAGAGTCCTATATACAATTTCTGTATAGTCTGTACCGTCTTTGATAGCGCTGCTATACGTCTCAGGATATTATTATATTTCCTCATTAAACCTTTCGCCTCAGAAAAGTAACAGAAGCGTATCGATTTTATTAAATTGTGGGGTTACAGCTGAATGAACTTTACACTTTACGAATAAGTAGCCGTCAGGTCCTAGGAACCACTCGAATGGAGAAGCTAATTTCCTTAAGTTGAAACATTCTGGTAACTACATGGTTTGAAATGATTGGTTTTATTTCGATATAATATAACACGACTCTTCATTCTAGTGGTTCTTTTGTAGTAGTCAAACCAGTACTAGTAGTAAACAACGCAGTCGTTATCTATCAATTAACCTATCGCCGTCCACTGCTAAACGAAGGTCTCCCCCAAGGAACGCTAACAATCCCGGTCTTGAGCAATTCGCATCCATCCGCTGCCAGCCACCTTCTTCAAGTCGTCGGTCCATCGCGCCACAGGTTGCGTTTTGCCCAATCGTGGTATCCACTCTAGTACACTTCAGCTCCAGCGACCATCGGTTCATCTGGAGACATGGCCAGCCCACTCCCACTTCAGCATACTATCTATACTATCTATATCTTGACTAAATTAATAATATTTGGGCAAAAGAGGTATTGCCTAAATATTGTGTTGTTAGAACGTTCGTTTTTCTTCTATCTGGGTGTAATGGTTCTACAATATGTGTGTACTTGTGAAACTCTTTTCTAAAGAGAGCCCATTGTCCAGCAATAGACTATTAAGGGTCGTTGATGATGATGATGATTTAGACATATATAGAAAAGTTAGTATATTTAGAACGGTGGTAATAAAAACGGTTAGTATATTTAGTTATAAATAAATACTATACAATTTTAGGCTTGACAAATGGTAACACTCAAATTTATAGGCCATTCCATCACTTCCCGTGAGCATCATAAAAGACAAGGGTGTTCTAAATTAAACAAATAAAAAGGGCTCTGTGCTCTGATGAGACAGAATTATTTACTACCAAGCCTGTATATTTCACCTCCATTATAGCCGAGAAAGTCTCGTTTTACACCGGTGTGTGAAGCAGGGTTTGACTATTGCGTGATAATTCTGGTTACCACAGTTCAGGTTCTGCCTATTTTGGAATCAGACGACCTTGTGACCATAGGTTTAGTATATTTAGTTAGTATATTTACGGTCTTATTGCCGTATGGTGGTGTCTAAGAATAGTAGCTTCATTTCTTCCCGTGTGTGTCATGAAAGTCGACTAAGGAATAGGATACCAGAGGATGGGTAGCAGCATTCTATTAAGCACAGTACTATCCCACTGTGATCGCCAACCCACATGCCAAACGTGGCGATTATGACAAAACTCTCCCTGATGGCAAGCACAAGGAAAAATGGACTCTAGTCCCTGGTGGGATTACTGTTCTTGGCTACAGTAGCGGTCTTGAAAGTGGCCCCGGCATGGCGTACAAAGAATCCCCAGGTAACGTCGGGAGACAAACAAAAATGATAATGTGTGTGATTGATGGCAATAGCAATTGAGACCTCCTATATCCGTGTGGTGACGGATTAAGAATACATAGCTACCACCGCTATTCATCCCGTGGGTGCCGTAAAAGGCGACTAAGGGAACAAATTATGCAAGACAACATCATTACAAACAGAAGGAAAACTTGAATCAAACCATATTCCAACCCGTCTAGCCAGCGTGGTATCGTAGGCCAAAACCTCCTTGCTAAGGAGAGGCCAATGTCCAGCAGTGGACTGTAAAAGGTTGATGATTTTTCTTGAAGTTAAAAATAAAAATAATAGAAAATTCTTCAATTCAACTTCAAGAGTTAAATCGCAGTTATAAATAAATACTATACAATTTTAGGCTTGACAAATGGTAACACTCAAATTTATAGGCCATTCCATCACTTCCCGTGAGCATCATAAAAGACAAGGGTGTTCTAAATTAAACAAATAAAAAGGGCTCTGTGCTCTGATGAGACAGAATTATTTACTACCAAGCCTGTATATTTCACCTCCATTATAGCCGAGAAAGTCTCGTTTTACACCGGTGTGTGAAGCAGGGTTTGACTATTGCGTGATAATTCTGGTTACCACAGTTCAGGTTCTGCCTATTTTGGAATCAGACGACCTTGTGACCATAGGTTTTTTTATTATAATATATAAGATTAACAGTGTCTTCTAAATGTCTACACATGTGTAACTGATTTCAAAGTAGGCATTCTGTATTGTGATAACCAGATTACTGATAAACATAATTCAAATCAAACTATTGCCGTCTAATGCTGAACGAAGTACTCTTTCAATGAGTGCCAACTATCCAGATCTAGGGCTATTTATATCCATCCTCTGCCTAGTCACCTTCTTCAAGTCTTCGATCTATCGTCCTGCCGTAGATGCCTGCATTTGCAACTTAATGCTTGGCCAAAAGTTTTACTATAGATTGAAATTTTAAAGCTATTGAATAACTATTTTGTCATTACTAAAAGATTAATTTATATGAGCAGCAAAATTTTAAATGAAGTTATTCTGGAAACTATGAAAAGAAAAATTTTAAATGAGTTCAAATAATATAATTCCGAATTTTATATTTTGCTGAATTTTTTATAAATTTTGTTCAAATCGGAATTCTGATTTAAAGAGCACATTCTATTATCGTGAATGTTTGGATAAAAAGGGTTAAACACCAGTTAATCTATCCAGTACTTTTTGAGAAAGAATATTTTTTCTAAGACAACATTTTTGATCGAAAACATAAGATATTAACACCCCATACTGTATTTATTACCTTATGTAGTTGATACTTTGCTTGATACCTCTTTTATTGAGTAAAAATTATGACCAGTGGTATTTACAAACTAATATAACCTTCAAGTCTTACATTTACGACTTAAAATTAAGAGAGAACGATCTGTAAGTATATTAGTTAGTGATTCTAAGTGCCCAGCCCAAAGTTATTGGTTCTTTATTACCTTGAACTGAATTATGTAAAGAAAAACTCAGTTGTTTGCTATATATCTCATGCGAGTTTTGTGCGAGTATAATTTATATATAAAATATACTATATATATTTAGAAATATTTAAATGTGTTTATCATCAGCCCGGTACCGTGGCTTGTAATCAGATGACTGTTTGAGTTATCAGTTGTTATTGTTGTAAACAAGTGAAATGACTGAACAGAACGTTCAAAGCACCTTCTGTTCACTTTCACAAGTCTGTGTTCGTTCAAAGGTAAGCGGCTTACAGTGAATCGTTGTATGAATATTCCACTAGTAGACAGTTGATACGTGTGATAATCTTGCAATGTGTGTGGCAATAAAAACGACTTTCTAGTGCTTTAATACCGTAGTTTAACTAGGTTTTACCTTATTCTATTCGAGATAGTGTCTACACACATGGGAAAATGATACTTCGAGATAGATGGTCCGATTCGACTAGAGTGATTCCTTCAAATAACCAGTGCTAAACAATTCTTTACTTGCTTTTTATGGGGTTAGTTAGGTTCAATAAGGTCTCTCTTTTCTTTACCATCAATGGGATTATCATCATCACCATCAACAGTCTTTAACAGTCCACTGCTGAATATAGTCCACTCCTTAGCAAAGTGGTTTTGGTCTACTATACCACGCTGGCCAGGCGGATCGGTATAGGGTTTGTTTCAAGTTTGCTTTTTCTTTACAATGATAATATCTTGCATATTTTATACCATTGGTGCACAAAACCCATGGAAAGAAAAGGAGTGGTGACACTCTGTATTCATAATCCTTCACCACACGGAGAGTGGATATATATTACCCACTCTCCGTGTCCCAACAGGATGAGGAGTTCAAAATTGAGTAACCTCACCCACTATAGAGAGAAAAGCGATTTTCTGTGAGGCAGTGGTATTATTCCGGTTAACCCTGCCGACTTGTGTCTTCTGAAACATCTAAAAAATAGAAGTAGCTAGACCAAATAGCGTCCATTCATGATGTAACTGATGACGTAACATGTTCACACTGTAATAGCGTTTGTACTAAAGTAACTACCCCGGGGCCACTGCGATTTAATTTATTACAAAGCAATTTAATTAATGTTCCAGTTTACTATGATAATAATAAATCATGAAGGTGTGTTTACGTTTAATATTTACTTTGGTGACAGTTTTACAAAAAAAAAAATTAAAGCAGTCATGAGAAAATTTAAAATTGTATTTTCAGAAGTATACACAACAATAGCTATCTCGCTCACCACAAAGCTTTTGATCTCTCGGAGACCGTAACGTTCAACATCGTATATATTGACCCAAAGATACACGCGCTTCAAGCAAGTCTATACAGAGAGTGACATGTATAATGTGCTTTGTTTAATATACGCAGTATACATTTGTTCATGCAAAGTGTTCAGTGACGAAGAAGCGTCCATGATTTTTGTTCATCCAAAAAGTGCTCAACGCGCCCAAAAGAAGTTTTTACTTCAAAATTATATCACGTCTGGTTATCAGTTGGATGTAAATCGATCTTTACTGGATTTTGCACTATAAGGAATAACGAATACACCTTTCAACAGGAATCGATACTAAATATTTTTATTTCAATCATTTTAGTGTGTTAATTTCACCAAAATACTTTAATATTGTGGATCGTTTTATGTAAGAAACTAACTATATTTTTGAAACTTATTTATTATTATTTTGTTAAAAACTCCAAACCAGCAAAAGTGTTTTTGTAGTAAACAAGATTTCGTATTTAAAATCCAAATCGCTACGGCCTACGCCGTAGCCTTACATCTGCTACGTCGAAGTAGATGTTTTGCAGTAATATGATTTCCTAATGGAATTTGTTAAATTACCGAAAATTTTTCTAATCTTAGGTTAAAAATTGGTTACACTAGAAAAGTAGTTTAGGTAAAGGTAAATTTTGATTAATTGATGAACTTCTGGCCCGACCCAGGAATCGACCTCAAGACCTCTTGGTCGGCGGTCGCAAAGTAAGACGTACGTCACAACTAAACAGGTATTAAAGTAAAATAAAATCCAACATTAAAGTTAATATGTGACTCCGGTGGAATAATACCATGGTTCCACAGTAAACTGATTATCAATGAAGGTAGCGAAAACCAACCACTTCCTCCTCTCCCCTTCTGTTCTGATTGTATGGAGGATCTCAGAGGACGGTAACGCACATGAGTTGGAAGTCTCTATGGGAGGTGATAGTCATTTAGCATCAGGCAACCTGTCTTCTCTTTTATCGCCTCTACTTTAAAAAAAAAGAGTGCTATACTTTTCATTACATAACTTAAATAAATAACAGTCAATTTCTTTTCTTAAGTCAACTGGAAAGTAAGATAAGAAAAATAATTATTCGTGGCAGTAAATCAGAGAGCAAAATTTTATACACAAATTTTAAATAATATAATTGAATTGCCCAGTCAAGTATTTCATACTGAAATGCTTAAAATATTTGCCCATTCAAAGTCCCTCCGATACAAAGGAGGAATATTACTATCATTTGTTGGTGGCCTTAATTTCTTTTTATAGGACCATTTTAAACAAATAACCTGCACAAGTCTACTGATGGCAAATAAATACTGCCACCTGTGCCTCAAGAGACACTTTATGCCTCCCCTTTCTTCAATTCATAGAAGAGAGGGGGTGCCTCCACTTACCTAGCTTACTTAAAAAAAAGCAACGAGAAAATTGCTCAGCACCAATTGTCGACGGGTCCAATGATTATCCAGCTCAAGCCGGCCCGTTTCTGCCGAACTATGTCGCTCTCCTATAGCAAGTTATTTTTCAAAAATAATGATTTTAAAATAATACGAGTGACTGCTTTAAATAATCGCTTATGATGTGTAACTGACATTTCACATCCCATCTGACAACTGACTGACATCGCGCGTGTTCATTGAGCAAATCAAATCCCACGCTGTTCCTTGGCTTCCTGTTACACATTTATTTCACATCAAAACATGGCAGAAGAGAGAAAGAAAAGATGTTATACCTCAGAAATAAAAAATATTAAAAAAATGAAAAACTTTTCGGTAAAGTAAATCTGTAACTTTTCTAGTGACACTAAAATATACTTACATTATCTTTTGCGTCAAAACATGTGACTTACTTTGACAGCTTATAAAAGTCAATAAATAAATTAATCTGTCACTTTGATAGAAAAATATTAAATCACAAGTGACAGTAATAGAGGTGGGTCGAGCCAACGAGTTAATGCAAAATTGCAATTGAAAAAAGTGTTTGAAGATTAACTTATAATATATTAATGAAGATATAACATGGTACTTTTTCTATGTAATTAATATAAATTACTTCTAATAAGACCTAATTTACTAATGAAAATTGTACAAATGGCAATACTTTATGTGATCTATAAGTTGTTATTCTGAGTTTGGCTGTCCTTTGTATCCGTTTCATGTATATTTATCAAGTCCAACACAGAGTATATTCCCAATGTGTGAGTTGTCTTTAGAAAAAAGACAAAAAGAGATATGTGATCACTGTACTACCAAATCCTTGGTACACAAAGTATTAACTACCTATCTTTCTATATAAGCTGACACTATTACCTATGTGTGTAATTCGTCCTTTAACAGCAGGGGAAGTGTGAACACCGTAAGTAACGATTTATGGCTGGCTTTTATATTTATTGCCACACGTAAATTACAATATTATAATTACAGTTCCAAATTAGCACATTACTATCGTATACATATATTCACGTCTGTTATACCCGAGGGGATAGACAGAGGCACATTAAATTACTACATTTTGACCACTGTTATTTTAATACTACTTATAGTAACAGAGAGAGCCATTAACTGGACACATACATATGTCTAAATAAACAAAAATAACATTATAAATAACAAACTACACCGAGATACACTAGGTAATAGTCCCACGCTAATTTCAGCACGAGCGGGCCGGCTCAACCGGGGCAGTACTACCCTCCCACAGAAAACCAACCTAAAGCGCCAGCATCCGTGTTGTCGTGTTTCGTTGGTGAGTGTAAACCTGGAGGCCCATTGATGCAGGGGTGACAGTTATCGTAGTAACTGTGTAAGCTTTATACTGTCACGATGACTGTCATGCCTTTTACGTCCCCCAAGCGGGGTGTTAAGAAGCATCTCACAAGGCCGCCATAATGTGGGTCACCATACTGCATTGTCTGTATTTGCGAGGAGTATGGTGATCACAACTCTTGGATTCTATTCATGCTTTCTATCAGGCAGAGTAGAGTCACTTTGGCAGGCTCTTAACATAAAAAAAAAGATAAAATGATCTACTAATCAAACAAACAAGTATTGTTAACTTTAAGTTAAAATTAACACCTGGGTGAAAATTGAATCAATAATCTCTGGATTAGTATTAGAAGCAATGGGTTTGCCTTACGTGTGCTTCTAAAACAATTTTTTCCCGATGATTCTGTTTAATTATTTTTCTTAATGGCAACTCCTGCTCCAAGAATATTCAAGTGTCACGAGGAGCTTAAAACAAACAGTCATTATTGTGTATACAGTCATCTTTTTTTACAATTGAACAAATTTATCAACAATACACTGTTGTATTTCACATCAGGGCTTCTAATCTTTAACGTGGCTCAAAATCCTTTCGTATCACCAGCTACTATTAAAGAAGGATGAGATGGAGCCAGGAGTTTGTGCTGTTTTAACAAAAATCACCCTGATGCATCTGGTCTCAGGCACTTTACTATGGGGAGAACCAGGGCAATACAAGATAGTAGAGCCATGCTGATTTCAGCACGAATAGGCCGGCTCGAACAAGTATATCCGTGATCGGGAGCTAAAGCGACAGCAACCTTACTGCTATGCTTCGTTGGTGAGTGCGAAACCGGAAGCTCATCGATCCAGGGGTGACAATTACCGTGGTGAGTGCATGAGCCTTACATTGGCAGTGGCATTATGCCAGTGTTGATGTCTTTTACTTTCCCAAGTGGGGCGTGCAAAAGCATCTCACTAGGCCACCATAGTATGAGTCACCATACCGCATTGTCTGCATTCGCAATGTTTACCATACCTTTCGAATTCTGATCATGCTTTCCTTCAGACAGAGTAGTCACTTTGGAAGTTTAAAAAAGAAGTGATTTCAGATCCTCCCTAAACGAAGTCACGCCTTTTCAATGCTCGGGAGGAATTTGCAAACTGTATTCGAATCAAGACTAATCCTGTGTTAACTACCTCGCTGGTGTAGTGGTAGGGAATGCGACTACTGTGCTGAGGTCTCGTGTTTGGTTTCTGGGTTGGACCAAATGTTTGTATTATCTGCAAACGTTGGATCCGGAGTTTGAGTTTTTTTATGTATAATATGTACGAATTTACAAAAACAAGTACTCTATCAGTCATTCTAATTGCCTCATTACATAATTTGAATAGTTTGAAACTAGATGACGTTGTATCGGATATCATAAAAACAATCCTGAAAGTTAGACATCAAATATACAGAACTCACGGCGATCACTTATAGCGACCGGTTTTACCCCTCTTTCTTAAAACAAAAACAAACCTTTTAAAAAGAAGACTTTGCCAAGTACCCATAGGTTACTAGGCCACAAATGTTACACAGTGTACCTGTTACAATAAAAACGGACTGATCGATATATTACTACTATTATGTAACCTTGAACTGTTACTGTAGAATTGTATTTTAAAATCGTTTACTTATAAACTAAAATGTAGTGTTTCGTGGAAGAGTACGTGATAGCACACGAGTGACCTCGACCTCACACAGATCCACTGTTTAACAATTCCCCAATTCTGAGGAGAAAGGCTCAAAAGACGACAATACATTTGTGCCTCATGAGTTATAGGTGCACATAGGTGCTGAAAGTCATTGACCAATCCGTCCGTTTATTTACTCCCTTTGTTTAATCATCAACAATCATCACTGCTGAACACAGACCTCTTCTTAGAAAGGAGGTTTTGGCCTACTGTACCACGTTACTCAAACGAGTTTGTATATGGTTTGCTTCAAGTTTTCCTTTTCTTTGCAATAATATTGGCCTGTATAGTTTATTTTTTAGTGGCCTCTTACGACACCGTAGCTTGATCTCTGTGACAGATGGCTACAAAAGACGAAGTAACTTTGAACAAGTGATTTTATTTTGTATTATCTATATTTTCGTTCTTTACGTATTAGTTTTGGCACAAACGAAGCTATAAACAATAAATATAAAAATTGGCATCTAAAATATACCTAGTAAGTTCTAAAGTGACACTAGTGACAAATGTCACAGATGTCATGCTATATTTTAAAGACTCCTATTTTGCTTATTTGCCCCTATGTTTATTTTATGTATAAATATATATGTGCTCGATTTCATTTACGTAAATGGGTCTAAAATCTAAATGGATAAAAAATGAGCTTTCTATTTAACCCTTTGGGATTAATTACTTAACTGTAGGTATGTGATGTGAAAATTTTAAGATAGTACAACCAAATAATGATAAAACTTTTAAAATCAGTTTGTTGCCCAAATAATTATATATATAATTATTTGGGCAACATTTAAACAACAACAACAATTAATTAATTATATATATATATAATCATTTTATCTATGTTTTGCATAAATTTTATTTATTAATTTTATGAATAGAAATCTACTACTCAGATAGCGTAAATTTAATAAAATTTCTCCTCAGAACATTTACATTTTCATAACAGCCGTGGCAGCAATACATAAGTGGATGAGTCAGCAGCCACGAAACCATCGCTCGTTTCTACTCGAGAGTCCCAACTCAAGCCGCTACGACCGGACTTTTTATAAAACCTCTGAATTCTGCTCTGATGTCAACGTTAGCAATTTTTTTCAATGTCGGAGAGTGTATCATTTATCTTTAGATTAATTTAAAAGATATAACTGTTTTTATATTATTTGTAGAATTAATATTAAAGAGACAAAAGAATTACAATTATTTAAGAGATGTACGTAAGAGATACTTGAAGGCAAGTGTTATTATTCTCTTGAGCAACACTTGAATGCGAAGATAAATGATTGCTAATATTACTAAACATATATGACATCAATTGTTTATTAATATTTCTCTTCTAGAACATTTTTGTTATATTTTGACTTACCATTTGTATTTTTTAACTTTAAGACTTGTGGTGACAGATTAAGAATACATAGTGTTACCACCCCTATTCATCCCGTGGGTGTCGTAAGAGGCGACTAAGGTAAGAAACTATTCAGGAAAATATCATTACAAAGAGAAGGAAAACTTGAAACAAACCCTATTCCAACCAGTCTGGCCAGCGTGGTATAGTAGGTCAAAACCTCCTTGCTAAGGAGAGGCCTATGTCCAGCAGTGGGCTGTAAAAGGCTATCGATAATGATGATTGGCATTAAATTAAATAGAATGTAAAACCTAAATGTGCACACACACACTCTAGAAATTAAATAAATCACATTCTTAATAAATTAATCGTATTACAAAAAATCAACTCATATCCACAGTCACGCCATTTCAGTGTCTTTGCCTGGCAGCTATATAAGAAGAGAGACAAGTATATGACATTTATATTCTAAAGGTTCACATCCACATCACGATAACATGATTTATACATGATAACTTCGACCATTATAAGTTTGCTTAACTACACTTCAAGTTACATATATGTTCAGCAACAAGCAATCTGTTATCCCTCCTCCCCTTATAATAGAAGAATATATGAGCGTCGTCAGAATTATGTTGAGGGAAGTGCATTTACATCAACACATACTCTTTACTAATATAAAATATAGTATTATACTAGGTTTTCACTTATAAAATTGACTTTTTTTGTGAAATAATTTAAAAATATGTATTTTTCTATGTATTTTTTTCTACCAGGGGCTGCAAGTGCATCCCCTTAAACCTCCTTTCCGGCTCTCATGGGAGAATAGTGTCATATATACAAGAAAGAACTTTTTTCTATAAAATAGTGGCAAGTGAGCAGATTTAAACCCAGAAAAAGTAACTACCTACACAAGTGCGCTTCTGCACTTTCTATGCTATCTATCTTTGTATTTCTCCTCTCCCTTCTAGACTTAGGGAAGGGGCTTTGGGCTTCAAGTCACCTCACTTACACATGAATTCCTGGAACTCATTATCAACACACGCATTTCTCTCCCACTACGATTCTGAGTCCTAAAAGACTGGACTAAGCGGAAAGCTGGGACTAAGCGGGATGTGAAAAAGCGTCTCACCATCTCATAGACTGCCATAGTGTGGGTCATCACCATTCTTAGATTCTATTTGCGCTCTCTATTAGGTAGAATAGAGTCACTTTGGCAAGATTTCAATTAAAATAAAAGAAAAGCAACGAAGAGCTTAAGCTTAAGCTAAGACAGATTAATCTGTCACACTATTACAATAGAAATACACACACGGTTAAAAAAAATACTCTATTAACATCATAATATTATTATAATATAAAACGAAATAGATAGTATCACAAGCCGAGGTGCGACTTACAGTCGCAATTCTGATTAGACGATGATAACTAAGTTGTCGCTTGATAGTATTAGGAGATACTTCATTATCGATTCTGGCTGTATGACGAGACGTTAAATGAGTTTATGTTTCATATGATATCATTATTGAAGTGGATATTGTATTATATACACATTGCTTTTCAACGTTAGCTTTGGTCACGTATATTTTACTCAGCACTTAAAACAACGAAAGCACATTCCGGCATCCTAAAACAGCTTTCGCTGTGTTTTACGTTTTTTTTTGTCATTTGACAAAAACTCTACAGTTTTAGTCAAAGGTCTAGAACGAAGCGGTGTGCTGTCGTTAGACCTACTCAATCGAAAGATGATAGTAACGAAATATAGTAAATTAGCCAGCAACTTCAATGAGAGGTACACCTCATGTGAGAATATTTATACGATGCTAGCTGACCCGGCGAACTTCGTACCGCCTTAGCGTAGCGTACCTTATTGATTATAAAAATACTTTAATTGATAGTAAATATTATTTTTCTCCGTAAGAACTTTCTCCTAATAATAACAAATACAACAAAAAAAGAATTAGTGAAATCGGTCCAGCCATTCACGCGTGATGCTGTGACCAAGAAAAACGGGTTTCATTTTTATATATATAGAAAATTGTCAAAAAATTTCTTCTTCAATGTTTTAGAGAACCTCATTTATCCTCTGTTGTGGGTTCAAAATTACGAGAATATTAAAATTTTTCAAGACAAACGGGTGCAGAAACAGTGCCATTTCTTAAACAAATTTTACGTGAGCGGACATCGAAATTGTACTCGTAAAATTGTAATAGCGACTGCACACAGTCAGTAAGGGGCACTCAAGCGGGACTTCCGACCCAAGACAAGAGTTTATAAGCACAAAAGTACTATGTACATACCCGGTCAAGTGTATTTCACGATATCTCGAGACGGGTGTGTTGTTGAGCAAAAGTTGTGACTTTAATAAGGCCTTGAGACGAATATGTTACTGTGGAAAGATGAATTATTCTTCATATTTCAAATGTGGAATATAAAAAAGTTGTAAAATACGATTTGAGCCTAATCCTATTTAAGTTACATTCTGTAATAAATAAATATATATACAAATATATCTATAATGTTATACGCAAATACATACAGGAATAAAGAACCTATTCAAATAGACTTATTTTATCATAGTTCAAAGTAAACTTTTTATCAGTACTTTTTATTAGAAGCATTATGTTTTAAAAAGTAGGTTATACATATATACATATGTATAACATAAATATGTATAGGACCAGACTAAATGTTTATGATCTACAATCTTCGGTGTTTGGATGTTTTCTGTGTAAATATTAGTATAGGTTTGGCCATGAATTAGTTAACATTTAAAAAAATCATATAAAAAAGCACTTGATATATTAAAAAAATATTTATTAATAAGAAAGCTAATTAGTTGAAATTTATTTTTTTCAATTATATCGTCTAAATGACCCCCGTTTCGACGTTTGCGCTCACCTAAGCGAGCACCGAAATGTTCGAATATTGGTCGGCAAAGAGACCGCGAGATCGTCAACATCTCTTCGCTGATTTTTTCTTTTAGTTGACGTAGTGTGTTTGGTTTATTGATGTAGACACGATTCTTTAAATAACCCCATAAAAAAGTCTGCTGGGGACAGATGTGGGCTTCTGGGTGACCATGGAAAATCACCTAGTCTGGAAATCAGCTTTTCCGGAAACATGTCTTTGTCCACCGGCTGAAACTCATTGGATGTGTGAGAACTGACTCCATGTTGTTGAAACCATGTGTTACGATTGTAGCCAGCAAATTTCAATAGCATCGATCCCGAGAACTTCCGTAACATGTTGGCGCGGGATTTAGATTCAAATGTTAACGAAGTCTTGTCCTACCCTATATGAGTCATCTAGTACTCATAGTACTGACTCTGCTCAGTTTGAGACTAAATGACGTTGTGTGAATGTGATAGAGTATACTAAACGTTATATATATATACACACCATATATACATACATGTATACATATATATATACATATATATATATATACAATATATATATTGTATATATAATAATATATATATTGTCCGATGATTACTTTTTCGCCCTCTAAAATATTTCCCAGCGATTACAGAATTATGGTTAGCGCTCCTTTTGGGAAGTCTTTCGTTCAGCAGTGGATGGATATGGGTTGATTTATTTATAGAATTACACTATATCTTTTTTCATGTTGTGTATGCTAAATTTATATTGCTGATATGTGCCTGTCTTCTAATATTCCCTGTGATATATAAAAGCTTTAATCTGTGAGCGTTCCTTTCAGAAATAAATAAATTATTTACGTGTAGGCGTTACAATAGTGATAGAAGTTGAAAGTACTACGTGATATTATATATTTGACAAAAATGGGCGCTAATGCGACAAAGAGGTTAAATCTGTGTTACTATTGAATAACGATTTATGTGTAAACATTTTAAAGGTCTAAAAACATCGTGTCGGTATCGTTTGTGTATGTATACGAGTATAAATGCTTCTATAAGGATATATCACTCTTTCTTGGAGAGAATATATCAAATAACTACCGGCAGAATTAGGAAACTCATATATCTACTCAGGAAGTTGCGTTCAGATTTCGACTTCCCGACATTAAAATTATATTTTTGGCGTAAGTACAGTCAGTGGCAGGATATTGTGCAATATAAGATCCATCCGGTCTGGGGCAGAGCGGGCAAAGTAAAACTCTTTACTCTCGAAAGAGCACATAGAGATGTATTTAAAATCATGCCCTCTAAGTTTATACGGTTCGCTACAACTCAGATATTTCAATGAACTTGAGATTTTAAGTGTTAGAAAACTCTTCCTTTTAACAGCTGTACTTCAAAAACACGCAGATCACCCCTTTATCCCTCATCCAAAGAAGCGTAGGACAGATAAAGTTTGCCAAATACAATTGTGTAAAACACAACTGGCCAAATGGCACTTTAACATTTTTGCCGCCTCTTTGTACAATAAAATGAATAAAAATTTGAACATGCGAGTATATCCCACTACTATGTTAGAGTGCAAATCACAAGTTACGGAATGGCTGCTTGGCTTAACCTACGAAGACACTGAAGACTTATTTGCATCTGTTATATAATACAATATACACATTTACATCCACTCACATACACGCACACGCGCAAATGTATACACACACATACATACGTGCTCGAGCGCGCGCACACACACACACACTCACGCACACACACGCACGCATACACACACGCACGCATACACACGCACGCACACATATGCACACACACACATAAGCGTATACTCCACAGGTTTAGTTATTTAGAGTTTAGGTTTAATAAGATACTGGAGAAATGGAACATGTGCGCCTCATTCAAAGGTGTAAGTTAGTCACTGCGCCATAGTATTTCACTAATGCAGTCATTATCGAACACATATGAAATTGTAAGTTTTGTTATCAGTTCTAAATTAAGAATTTATTTATTTATTATTATATAGGTCAATTGTAAGTACTTAGGTGGTCAACCCGCCGTTTTCTATTGCATTGAGTGTAACGGATTCAAACCACACATGGGACAACACTACGTGTGATCCACGAATTGTTGTTTCGAATCTGGGTATTTTTGTGTTCGTTTTTTGTATGCTTTTTAATTGTTGTGTTGTGTGTTGAGTTGTATTTAGAAAAAAATGATGATGTAAATATGTATAATATCACGGGAGTACATGTTTTTTTGCCTTTCCCCTTTTTATTCTGGCAAAGGCCACACATAAGTAGAGACCACACTTATGACGATTCCGTTGCATCTTAAGTAACCGTGATCGACCATTCTCTTGCGCTCAGGTAACCCATCAGTTTGTTTGCCCACCTTGTCTACCATAAACAACAAAAAAAAACAAGACAACATCAAAAAAGTTTTTACTACGGGATGTTAAAAATGAGATGTTAGTTAAATAATCGTCAAGAGAATTGTAAATCTTGGTTTAGTTTGAAACAGAACAATAGACTTGAAAGTTATTGCTGATTTAGTTGAAGTATTTAACAATTCTATTCAGACTCCAGCTCTACCAAAGACCAATTGTTCCAATCAGTTGGAAATACCAAAACAATACGAATATGCTTCAATGCTTTGTGTACGCTATATACTTACCAGTAGTCATTTAGTGTAAACCCGCCATTCTCTAAGTGTGTTCCGCGGAACCCTAGGGTTCCGCGACATCCCTGTAGGGGTTCCGCAAGAATTTAGAAAAAATTCCAAACACCTCTCTCTGGTCGACCGTTCTGACGCGGCGTATCACGATTCACGAGGCGCAGCCGACCTTAGTCACCTCGTACAATTTTACTATGCCGCCACCGCGGATATCTACTTGTGAGCGCGAGTCCCTTTCATAAAAGCGCGCGAGTCCCTTTGATAAAAGCCGCCCCTGAGATTAACAATAATTGTAAACAAGCTACTTTCGGCTCTAATTTTAAAACGTAAAGTCGAAATTGTTTACACAGCATTTTTTGTATTTCTATTTTTATTTCGGCTTGTTATTTATCAAAGGCGCCGACTCGAGTATTTTTGAGAATGTTCGAGATCTGGCTAGGACTATAAAAGCGGCGATCGCGCCTCGACGCTTAGTTAGTCGACGATTAGTGTTCGGAGTGATTAGTACCTACTTGCTAGAAACAAAGTGTTTAGTGTTCTACTGCTGTATTCTGATTGTACATTTCTTCTTTGGACTAAACTCTTTTACGCAGTAACGATCGTGCGTTATTTTGACCCCACCATCCTGACATGTAACATTATTAATAAAGAAGAATGGAACGTTGGCTTACAGGCGTTAAACGTGTTGCAACAACATCTTCTAACGAAGCCGAATGTTCAAAATCAGATCGCGCGGAGTATACAGCAATTACCGATCCAGACGATTATGCAACGACGTCAAGTTCCACGGTTTCAAAGGCGAAAAAAAGGAAGTATGATGAATCATATATCAATTTCGGATTTGTTGATTCCAACGGCTCACCTCTCTGCATGTTATGTAGTAAACTGCTTCCTAATAGTTCCATGGCACCTGCCAAGTTGCGCCGGCATTTAGAAACTGTACACCCCGAGTCTAAAGACAAAAATAAAGAATTTTTTGTACGTAAAAAAGAACAGTTATTTTAAAGTCAAAAAACTATGATGCATGTAACCCAAACTATCAATGAAAAGGCCACAGAGGCATCATATTTAGTTAGCTATCGCATTGCACAAGCAGGTGAAGCGCACACTATCGCTGAGAATTTAATAAAACCATGTGTGTTAGACATAACAAAATGTATGCTCGATGAAAAATCTGCAAAGCATGTTTCTACTGTGCCGCTATCAAACGATACTGTTTCACGGCGAATTCATGATCTGGCAAGCTACGTCAAACAAGAATTAGTTACACGTCTACAAGAAACACGATTCGTCTTGCAAATAGATGAGTCTACTGATGTCGCTGGTCTGGCTATCTTGCTGGTTATCGTGAGATATCCATATGAAAGTTCTTTGGAAGAAGATATGCTTATGTGTTCACCGCTGCCCACAAAAACTACCGGAGAAGAAATTTTTAATAAAATAAATATATTTTTTGGGGAAAATAATCTCAGTTGGAACAATTGCATTGACATTTGTACAGATGGGGCCAAGGCGATGACGGGTATTACAGCAGGACTAGTGTCACGAATAAAAAATAAAGCGCCTAATTGTAGTTCCAGCCATTGTATCCTGCATAGACAAGCACTTGCGATGAAGCAAATGCCGTCAAATCTAAAATTAGTTATGGAAGAAGCGGTAAAAATAATTAATTTTATCAAAACACGACCACTACAATCCCGATTGTTCTCATTATTGTGTGAAGATTATGGCAGCAAACATAAAACACTGCTGCTCCATACAGAAGTGCGATGGCTGTCTAGGGGTAAAACTTTAACAAGGCTATTTGAACTTAGAGCCGAGTTACAAATGTTTCTTTCAGATACTGCTTTTAATTTGAAAGACCGTTTGTATGATAAAACTTGGTTGTTCCGACTGTCTTTTATGGCGGATATCTTTCAAAAACTGAACGAATTAAATGTATCATTGCAAGGTAAACAGACAACAGTGTTCCAGGCCTGTGATAAAATAACTGCCTTCAAAAGAAAATTAGATTTTTGGATTATTTGCGTTGGAAAGAGAGAAATAGAAAGCTTTACCTCACTCAATGAGTTTGTTAGCGATAACGATTCAGAAATGTTTCAAGATGATGTATTTGAGGAATTGGTCAAATATCTCACTTCGATGCGCGCATCTTTTGAGAAGTATTTTCCCGAAGAACAAAATACAAAAATGAAACTGAATTCATGGATTCATAATCCTTTTTTACCCAACTTACAAAAGCCCGAAAGTATGTCAAACGAGATATATGAATCTCTTTTAGATATGTCATCAGACACAAGTATGGAGGTACTGTTCAAAACGACGCCTCTCAACGATTTTTGGTGCAGAATTCGTGATGAATCTCCAATGCTTGCCAAAATGGCTCTGAATATTCTTCTCCCGTTCCCAACAACATATTTGTGCGAAACAGGATTCTCAACCTATGCAGCTACGAAAACAAAATACCGCAATAGACTGGACGCCGAACCTGATATGAGACTTCAACTGTCCTCTATCAAACCTGATATCAACCAATTGATGAAAAATAAAAAACAGTTTCATACCTCCCATTAGATTTTTTTTCTTTTTTAATAACTTCTATTATTATACTTGTTATGTAAGTAAGTAATAACTAACTGTTACATTGTACTTTTATTATGCTTATTAATAAAGAATACACTTTTAAAAACTATTGTTTTATTATAGGGTTCCGTCAAGTATTTCGCTTTCCAAAAGGGTTCCGTCACCAAAAAAGATTGAGAACCGCTGGTGTAAACAAAGGATGATTGGGGTCGAGCGATTGTTGGGCGTCTCGAGCGTGTTGAATTACACTTTGCGGCGCTCGTACGCCTAAACTATCAATTTCACGAAAAAGTTTTTGGGATATAAACTGTAGCAAGTTTTCTCTAGTTTAATTTTGAAGATATATATTTTATCGTAAAATCTAAGGAGCTATTTTGTCAATATTGTGGTGCGAGCGACAAAGATACGAGATGGCTATGTTGAAATTCTAAAAGAGTATCAATTTTCAAATTGCCCGAGAAACTTTTCAGGTAAAACTACCATATGTCCAGTACATTGGATACGTAGTTTAAGTTATTGTTACGAATTAGGTTTGTTTGTGCAAACATTTTATTATTTTTTTGCCATGAGATGGTAAACTAGTAGAGGGGCCTCTGATGGTAACTACCGTCACTCTTGGAGATCTATAACTCAAAAGTAACAAGTATATATCCTCCCTTTGATAATTTGATAAAAAGTTATTAAAGTATTGCAGAACACTGATCTTGTATAGAATGGTGATATCTCTCTAATTGGTTCACACAACCGAAGTATGGCTCTGCATCGATGTAAGATCAACTCGAAGAAAATGCCCAAGGTATTAATTTTACTTTAAATCCTTCGTGTATAAAGACTAAATCAATAAAATACCACTATATAGATGAAACATATCTCTACAATATCTATATTTCCACGTGGTACCCCTATATTCCAACAGAAAAGGTCCTTCGAAAAATATTAAGATTCCCGACAATTCTGAAAGGGTAAAGAAATTTGCCAAACTGTAGAGATAGTCAGTCGTGTGGAAAACATTTTACTTCAGTTCGAGTGAAGGGCTCCACATCATTCGATTAATTTATTCGATAAAAATCATCGAGTATAAACCGTTGACTCGCTTCTGTAGGATGTAGGTAGAAAATAATAAAAGAAAAAGAAATGTATTCTGTTTTTAAACTTATTTACTTTTAAATTTATAAATTCACCTCTTTATCTCGAAGGAGTATATTTAGGTTAATTGATTCTGCACAGCTATGCTTAATTTTGCTCCCACTTACGCGCCGAAAGGCAATAAGTTTACCATCACGTCTATAAGTGACTAGCCTATTGCCAATTATACACTAATAATATTCCACGTTAGAAATATATATCCCGCGTCGCGAGGACCTTTACAATCATACATGAAACACATATAAAGAATACCCAGCCTCAGAACAACAATTTCTGGTTCGCACAAAGTGTTTTTCCCTGTAGGATTAGAAGCCAGAACTCTCAGTATAGTAGGCGGTGGCGTAACGCGACGTGACTACCACTTATTGCCATCCGTGCAGTCGAATTATTATTAAGGTCACATAATTATTACATCTACTGAGATGATGTATTAAAAATGCAGAGTGTCTCCACCTCTACTCATCCCGTGGGTGTAAGAGTCGACTGAGGGAACAAGCTACGCAGGACAACAGCGCTGCAAAGTGAATGAGCACTTAACATAGGCGCTTTACCAACCCGTCTGGCCAGCGTGGTATAGCAGACCTAATCCTCCTATCTATGGAAAGGTCTTTATCTGTTGGTTGATGATGATAATTAAGGTCATCACGTCACTTTTTTTTAAATCATATCAGTTGTACTCTACCACGTTTTGCTAAAACACATTGTGATTATTATTTTTTAAATTTTTCTCGAAGCGTGTTCTATATTGTGTCAAAATTAGCGCGCAATCAATGCAGAAGTTTTTGTAACGTTCAGAAACCAACTTACACATTTTTATAAATACATGTGGCTTTTTCTCGACGTGCAAGAGTATCTGTTAAAGATTTACTTAGAAAAATAAACATCATATATCATTTACTCAAACTTCGCGCGCGATAATTTATCAATGACGTTTTAAGTGCGCTGTTACAAGACCTTTTTAAAGTGTGTGAGTTTGAGTCGCATCCCTTGTGTGAGACAGCCTTTATGTTTATCGATTATGTAAATCGACTACTCATCGTGTGTCTGATGATGCTCAGTTATTTTTGTCACCGATCTTTCACAAGGTCAATTGTTCAGTACGTAATCATTTATATACATATAGCTATGTACATATATTCTTAAAAGAAATGAATTGAAGTATATAATTTTAATGAAAATCAGGGTTGGGCGACGATATGTAGACTTCCTTCGAGTCTATCTCGTTAACTAGGTTGGAGTCGGCTTTAACTTTACGATTCGGATGAACTCTAGAAGAAAAATTCCAAACTAAACGTGATACGTAACTTTGATAACTTTTCGGAGCATGTTATATGCTAACAGTTTTCATAGTCCTACTCGTAATTTCAAGTGAAGGAATGATGAAAGAATGAAGAAGAAAGAATGAAATTATTTTCGAAATTAATAGGATTTTCTAGTGTACTAACTAAAAGCGAAGTACGAGTCAGGCATACGTACAACGTCGTTTTTTAAATATCAACCTGAAAAGTCTCATTAGCAATTAGATCTGCTAGATAGATTAGTAGTAATACCTTAAAAATAGGAAAAAAATGTTTTCTATTTTCATAATATACTCGTAAATTATTTCCATTAAGAACTCTCACAAAAAAAAATAATTCTAACAAGCCTTGAAACTGTCTCCAGAGACAAATTTATACTGCGACAGGCTGTTAACATCAAAGGTCAACAAAAAAATGAAAGCCTCGTTAACTGTGTACCCCCGTGCCTACCAAAGCCTGACATTAAGGCAAATTAAAAAAAAATACCGAACAAAACCGTTCGTCCACTAACCTTTTTACACAAATTATCGAAGTAGAAGGTAATATTTGAAATTAGAATGTTCTATTCTAATAGATTTGTTCAATTGACAGAATAAGTTTGAAATAAGAACAATTTACTTTTTACTAAAATAGCCACTAAAACTAAAATTGATTTTGCTTATTTAACTTTTTATTTTTATTTAAACGTAAGTGTCTACAGAGACACAGGTCATCATCATCTTTATCTCATATCATCAAACTATTTTCAATTTTATTCAGGACTTGTCAATGTGTACCATTGTAAAGGGTTTGTGCTGGATTCTTTTGGAGCCGGCCGCCTGTAGTAAAACATTTTGGAGTATCATGTTATCCCACAAATACAAACGTCATTTAGCACTTTCGATAAACTTGTCGTCCACCTTGGCTTGCTGACGTGTGCAACATAACCCTGCCTATATATAACTATCCCTGTAATTATATTTAAACGCCACAAAATAAACAAAATGATTACTGCCATAGCCAGTGATAATTATTTTCCATCAGGTGACACTTTAATGTCTATAGAAATATTCTTCTCCTTAGGTAGAACTAGACCACATAACAACGGGGTGCTGGGCTAGAAAACCTCCACGTGGTGCACCCTGGAAACGTTGGTGATGGTGTTGTTCATCATTACCAACGGCTAATATTCTAGCACGAAGAGGAAGCCATTTTCTTCGGCAAATCGGCCGAGATTTGGTCCAACAGAGCGGGCGTGTCTGTCGGATGCTCTGTTGGTTCTTCGCTCTTCGGAGCATTGAGGAGGAAAATCTCGGTAAAAAATCACTATGGTGGGACTCTTTAGGGTCGGAGTACCTCCGCTTAGCGGTGGAAAAGGTAGGACAGGCTCGGTGTGCACTTACACTGCCACCGAGCAGGTATCAGGAGACGTTGTCTCCCTACCACTGTCGGCATATCGTAGTCCCGAAAGGAGTATCGTGGTTATGTCTCGCGATGCCGATCGGGGGCGAGGGTCTTGGCTTAGCCGCCTGGACTGCGAGGAAGAAAACCTCTATAAAAAATTACCCCGAATCCCGTGTTCTGGTGCGTGACCAGGGGATGCATGGCTGATGGGTAGTTCAGTCGTAAGCGCACTCCCAGCCGAGGCACCTGCGGACCCCTCGGTTGGGCATAAATTTACGCTTGCTCGGGTATTGGGGGATCTCTGCCCGGGTGGACCATTAATTCTCCCCCAATCGTGGGATTAAATATGGAACAAAATTTAAACAAAAAGAATCAAACTGACGAAAAAAAGAAGGAGAAGAAGGGTAGGAAGGAGAATAGTGCAAGGGCGGACGATTACTCGTCCCACGAAGAGGGCGTATTGGTGGGAACGCCGATCTCAGTTGGGCTCCCAGAAGTCATTTTGGCTGCTGGTAGCCGAAGAACTTCGGAACGAATTCGTTCGAAATCCACTAATCCGTCGGATGGAGGTAACTCTAGTGCGACTATGGACGCACTGGAGTCAACAAAGAGAAAACGCGGACACAGGGACGAAGAGAGCGACACGTCCCAGGAGATGCTGCCCCCTAAAGTCGGTAGCAGCCGCAGAGGTCGGTCACGCACCTCGATCTCGACCCCATCAGGCTCTGTCTTCTCCAAGGCAGAAGCCTACAGAAGGGTCAGAGCAGAAGGTGAAAGCGCAGCGGAGGAGGAGATTGCTGATCTCCTGCAGAAAATACGGGAACCGGTGGGAAGGGATTCTATCTCCCAGACACCGGTGTCTTTGCAGGAGAAAGTAAATATGGGGGTGGCCATAATCCATAAAGTGGCCACCAAGTCCAGAAACCTTAAGAGTTCTTTCGTTAGGGCTCTTAAGGACTCCTCCTCTGCCATTGCTGGAGTCATGGAAAACCTCATGGGGGATGTAGCACGCCTTCAGGCGGCTAACGATCACCTGACGGGGCAAGTGGCTGAGCTCAGTGCTCAGTTCGCCCAATTTAGAGCACATCGTCCGACGGAAGATCCGGCCAAGACCTCATCTCAGCCTGCTCCCTCTCCCATCGGTATCATCCCTGATGCCCACCTGCGCCAAATTACGGACGCGGTGTGGCGTATGATGGATGGGCGTCTCGCTGGCCTGGAGGCGAGACTGCCTCCGGCTCCCATTGTCCGGCCGCCGCTGGCAGCACATAGACCGAAGGTCGCACCAGTGACGACAGCGCTTCCCGTTGTGGGCGGTCGCGTGTCTTATGCAGCGGCGGCGTCGGTGTCTGCTGTTCCTGCGGCTGCTCCAAAGGCGCGGCAGGTGGCTAAGGCAGTAGGTAGGACTGTAGCACCTAGGGAAGCACGTAACCCGGCGACCAAGCCTGGAGCGGCATTTCCACCGCTCCCCACTCCAACACCTTTATCTGATCCCTCCATATCTGCCCCTCCCAACGATGGTTGGCGGGTAGTTGGGGGGGCTAAAAAGTCCCGGAAGCGGGGTAAAAAAGCCTCTACCCAACAGGCGCCATCGGTGGCAGTGGTTACCACGAAGAAGCCACGTAAACTACAACCTCCTAAGACTGCGGCTGTGGTGGTCACCGTATCACCGGAGGCAGCTAACGGCGGACTATCCTACGCGGCCATTTTCAAGAGGGCCCGGGACAGTCTCGCCAACGATTTCGGGACTGGAGGGGTCAGATTGCGCCTCGCTCAGACAGGAGCTCGAGTACTCGAGTTCCCTGGAGCCGAAGCTATAAAGACGGCGGACACATTTGCCGAGAAGCTGCGGAGAATATTTGCAGCCACGGATGGTGTGAAGATCACCAGGCCTACAAAATGCGCTGAATTGCGCATCTCGGGCCTGGATGACTCCGTAACAGCCGAAGACGTCCGCGTTGCGATTGTAGAGAAGACGGGGTGCAACGCGGAAAACATTAGGGTCGGCACCATCCGCTCCGGTCCAGGAGGACTTGGTGCTGTGTGGGTCAGTTGTCCCGTAGCGTCGGCCAAAGCTTTGGGCGACGCAGGCCGACTACTCATCGGTTTCGTGAACGCTAGGATCACAATTCTGGCGGCGAGACCGATGAGGTGCTATAAATGCCTGGCATCGGGGCACACACGCGCCAAGTGTGGTAGTCGTCTTGATTGCAGCGGACTATGTTTCCGCTGTGGTCGACCGGGGCACAAGGCGGCAGAATGCTCTGCCGCCCCTCACTGCCCGGCGTGTGAGGCAGGTAATAAGCCCGCCAATCACCAGATCGGGCAGGCGGGCTGCAAGGCTCCCCATGAATCTCGGCAATCATCGGGGGCTAGCCAGTCGGCCCAGGCTGTCTCCGATGTTGTTCGTCTGTCAACATCATCGCCCATGGAGGAGGTTGTAGAGACAGTCCGGTAATGGACCAAGTCTCCAACCTCCTTGTCCAGACGAACCTGAACCACTGTGCCGCGGCGCAGGATCTCTTACTACAAACCATGGTACAGTAGTCGATCAGTGTGGCCGTAGCCGCGGAGCCCTACTATATTCCTCCTCGACCGAATTGGTTGGGTGACCGGGACGGCTCCGTGGCAGTCGTTGGCTCCACAGCGCCTCATTCCTCGCCCTTGTCGCTAAGAGACAAGGGCACTGGATATGTTGCTGCTGAGTGGGGGAGGATCACCGTATACGGTGTGTACTTCTCCCCCAACCGGAGTTTGAGCGACTTCGAGGTTTTCCTCAACAGCTTGGAGACCTCGATACGGCGACTAACGTCTGGGCACGTCCTTGTGCTGGGGGACTTCAACGCAAAATCCGTTGCGTGGGGTTCCCCCAGAACGGATGCTAGGGGCGAAGCCGTAGAGGAGTGGGCGGCTTCGGTGGGCCTCTGTTTATTAAACAGAGGCTCCACTAACACGTGCGTGCGACAGCAGGGGGGGTCGATAGTGGACCTTTCGTTCGCAACCCCTGCCCTCGCCGCACGAGTAAGTAACTGGCGTGTTCTGGAAGAGGTTGAGACGCTCTCGGATCACCTCTACATCCGATTTGAGCTCTCCCGGATCCAGGACTCCAGTAGGGGTCACACGGCGCGGCCTTCTTCTCGCTTTCCGCGGTGGGCTATTTCGAAGCTGAACAGGGACTTACTAGAGGAGGCAGCCGTTATTCAGTCTTGGCTGCCTCTGCAGGCCCCAACCGAGGAGGTCGACATGGGGGCTGGTCGCTTTCGTGACGCGACTACGCAGATTTGCGATGCGGCCATGCCCCGTATCCGAGGTCATCGGCCTCCACGGAAGGAGGTTTACTGGTGGTCCCAGGAGATGGCGGACCTCCGCGCGGCCTGTACTCGTGCCCGGAGGTCCTACACCCGTAGTCGGCGGCGACACCGCGTAGACGGCGAGGAGGACCAGCTTCATGAGGAGTACCGAAAGGCGTGGAAAACTCTGAAGCTGGCCATTAGCCGCGCCAAAGAAGTGAAGAGGAAGGAAATGCTGGAGGGTCTCGATCGTGACCCCTGGGGTCGCCCTTATCGTGCGGCGCGACAAAAGCTCCGCACATCGGGCCCTCCCCTTACAGAGACCCTCCAGCCCAGCTTCCTGCGGGAAGTGGTCGAGGGCCTTTTCCCGCAGCGGGCGGAGCACACACCCCCGTCGATGGCCTTCATGGTCGAAGACGACGGGGGACGGAACGAGGATAATGTTCCGCCCGTCAGGGAATCGGAGATAGGGGCGGTCGTTCTACGGATTCGCTCTAAGAACACCGCCCCTGGGCCAGATGGGATACCTGCCCGAGTGCTGGCGCGAACCCTCGACCACATGTCGGATCGCCTCGGGGAAGTCCTAAACGCCAGCTTGGCGACCGGGCGCTTTCCTGAGGGTTGGAAGAGCGGGAAGCTGGTCCTGCTACGGAAGCCGGGACGGCCGGCCGATTCGGTCGCGGCCTATAGGCCTATCGTGTTGCTGGACGAGGTGGGTAAATTGTTTGAGAGGATACTCTCTGCCCGCATCGTCCGGCACCTCTGCGAAGTTGGCCCCGATCTGTCGGACGCCCAATACGGGTTTCGAGCCGGACGTTCGACAGTCGATGCTGTGTTGCGCCTGAGGGCCGTGACCGAAGAGGCGGTGAGCTGTGGCGGCGTGCTGTTGGCGGTGTCGTTGGACATCGCCAACGCATTTAATAGTCTGCCATTTAGCTGCATCAGGGAAGCACTCCACTACCACGGGGTGCCAGAGTACCTGAGGCGGCTTGTGGCAGACTATCTTAGGGAGCATACCGTCATGTACGAGGACCGAGATGGCATTCTGAGGCAGCGGCCCATGTCGTGCGGTGTTCCGCAGGGGTCTGTCCTCGGACCACTCCTGTGGAATATGGGATACGACTGGGCCCTTCGAGGTCGTCTTCCCCCCGGGCTGGGCGTAATTTGTTACGCCGATGACACATTGGTCACGGCCCGGGGTGTGAACTTTCAAGAGGCGGCGCGCCTGGCCACCGTGGGAGTCTCTTTGGTGGTCGGGCGCATTGAGGCGCTGGGTTTACGAGTGGCCCTAGATAAGACGGAGGCCCTTTTGTTCCATGGGCCCCGTCGTGGTCCACCACCCGGCGCCTCTATCATAGTCAATTCGGTCCTCGTACCGGTTCAGGCCCAGATGAAATATCTGGGCCTGATCCTCGACGGCAGGTGGCTCTTCGACGAGCACTTCTGACAGCTTTCTCCAAAGCTGGTCAGCGCTGCTTCTGCCCTTGGGCGACTTTTGCCGAATTTGGGTGGAGCCAGCGTCGCGACGAGACGGCTATACACGGGGGTTGTCCGGTCAATGGCGCTGTATAGTGCACCGGTGTGGGCGGCGGCTCTGACCGCCCAGAATAGGGCTCGCCTCTGGCGCCCTCAGAGGATATTGGCGGTTAGAGCCATACGCGGTTACCGCACCGTATCGACGGAGGCGGCGTGCGCCTTGGCCGGAACTCCCCCGTGGGATTTGGAGGCGGAAGTGCTCGCCGAAGTTTATCGGTGGACGGCTGACTTCCGGGCGGGTAGCGGCATACGGCCCCCGCCCGAAGAGGTACGCGAGTGGCGTGAGGCCGCTCGTCGAACCACAATGGCTCGTTGGTCGTCCCGGTTGGAGACTCCACGTGCTGGCTTTGCCCTCGTGGAGGCTCTCCAGCCGGTCATCGCCGAGTGGGCAGGGCGGCAGCACGGGACCCTTTCCTTCCGACTGACGCAGGCCCTTTCCGGGCACGGTTGCTTCGGGAAGTATCTGCACTCGGTCGCCAGGAGGGAATTGAGTCCCGCCTGTCACCACTGCGACTGCAGTGAGGACTCGGCTCAGCACACGCTAGCGGTTTGTTCCGCCTGGGCGGCGCAGCGTGGGGTCCTCACTGCAGTTATTGGAGGAGACCTCTCGCTACCGGCCGTCATACGCTCCATGGCCGGTAGCGACAGTTGTTTTACCGCGGTCGCAACCTTCTGCGAAGACGTAATTTCGCAGAAGGAGGCGGCGGAGAAGGCCCGGGAGGACGATCTCCACTCGGACCCAATTCGCCGCCGGCGAGCCGCCGGAGGCGCGCATACCAGCGCCTCATGCCGCCTTGAGTGTGGCCGCGGGTGGACGGGACGGGTTTTCCCATCCATCCGCTATAATGGCCAGCCGCGAGGAGGTGACGTGCGCGTGTGCCGTACGTCGCCTAAATAGAGAGTTTATCCGCAGACGGTGCCCGCTTTAGCGGGCAGGCGCTAGGAGGGATCTGGATGTCGTAATAGCAGCGGTTCCCGGATTCCTCCTATCTCAGGCGCAGAGTGGCACACCGTGTGGTTTTAGTCGGTCCGATTCCGACACACCACCCCGCCGTAAACCCCGGTGGGGTGACGGCTCGAGGGGGTTTCCACACGTTAAAAAAAAAAAAAAAAAGACCACATAACAACAGGCTTTAACAAACCATGGTTGGACATGCTGGACGCACGCACGCACGCACGCACGTACGCACGTACGCATGCATGCATGCACGCACGTACGCAAGCACGCATGCACGTACGCACACACACACACACACACATAAATTAAGATTTATTGTGTTTCACCAAGTAATAACATTAATAGAGAAACTAAACCAGACCCAGACTCAATTATTTAAATTTGCAAAATCTTTGGGTAACAATGAATAACTGGTAAATTGGTAGCACACAGAGACATTATACTTTTTACTATAACACTTTCACACATCTTTAACATGACTGTGTGACTCCTAACTAGGCAGAGCCTATACTATGGTAACCAGACTGCTAATAAACATACGTTTACGAGCATATGTTCCTAAGTCAACTATTATGGATAAATTACACACAGACATTATACTATTACTGATTGAAAATATGAGTTCTTTCTCTGTCACAATTTCGGAAAACTTATTTGAAAGAATATTTGAAGCATTAATTGATATTTAAATTGAACTACCTTTCTCTTCAGTTTACCTCTTTGGTAAAGGTCAAAATGATCTTGCTTAAGAGACAGAAACTTGTTTCATATTGATTGATTGTTTTTGTATACCTTAACTGATGTCTATTTTCAATGATTTTTTTTTTATTTGAAAGCCTGCCAAAGTCACTCTACTCTACTTGACGGAAAGCATAAATAGAATCCAGAAGTTATAGTCACCATAGTTATTGCGAATGCTGATAATGTAGTATGGTGACCCACAGTATGGCGGCCTATTAAGATGCTTTTTTAAGCCTCACTTAGGGACGTAAAAGGCATGACAGTCGTCGTAGCATTGTATTGCACACACTTACTACGACAACTGTCACCTCTGCATTAATGGGCCTCCGGTCTCGCACTTGCCAACGAAATACGACAATGACAAATGAGTTCAAATAATTCGATATTATTAGATACATAACCAAGATAATATCTAGAACTATTAAAAGAAAACACAAATAGTCGATAGTTTACGGGTTTGCTATTGGATCATTTATTCGTATTGATATATTGATTTTTTCTCTGATTAAATTATTTCAACTGTTACAGGATAACAATATTAAATAACCTTTACAAACCTTATCAAATATGTTAACAAAAAACTTCTGATGTTTGTATACGATGTTTCGACCACACTTATATTTTGACAATGTGTCGTAGCAAGAAACAGGTCCAAACAATATTACCTTTCTTTGCTCGAGATTGGCCATAGCTATCCGAGAAAAATGTGTGATACTCCAGTCATGACACAATATATACAAATAGAAAAAAAACTGAGTCGTTTCTACCTCTAAGAACATCTTTGTGTTCGTAGCAACGATATTAAAATGAAAGTACTGAGTTGTATGGTAACCCTGAACAATAAAAACATTTTATTCTGTCACAAACTACATGATATAAATTCTATTCATTTGACACACATTATAGGGAGCTTATGCATCTTTTTATTCAATATTTTGTATATTCTGTAATACTTACATATGAAGAAAATTCTTTGTATATCTACCTTTTCAAGAAACACGGTGAACAGAAGCATGTCACATTTAAAGTAATTAATATATACAAAAGAAGTGCAAAAAATCAAAAATTTGATGTGTGAAATTGATAATATGTTACAAAATCTCTAATGTTACAAAAGTCTAAACAGTAAGAGCTCAAGTTATCCTGGTCCAAGAAATTAGATCAAGGCATTCAAAACTATTGATTTTACCTCCAATCGCTTATTAGATATGTAAAGTTTGAATCGTTAACCTTGAATTTCCTTGACTATAGTTTTATAATAATTACAAATGATTCAGACTTCTATGAAAGCTTGATTGAGTGACAGATTACTTATATACTTTTACTTTGTATATACATACATATTATACATAGATAATATGTATGTACATGACACTCAAACTCCAAAACAAATATTTGCAAATCATACAAACATTTGGTCCAACCCAACACAGCAGTCACATACGCCACCACTTGCGCCATCAAGGTCGCAAAATTTCAAATATATAGTTAGTCTTTTTTTTCTAAAATAGCTGACGAATTAAATATTCTGTTTAAAGATATTTCTTCTGTAATAAAAGCAGCCTCACTATTAAAACAGCGCTACACTTTTTAGGTTATTAAATTAGACCATAAAAAATTCTTTAGAATAACTTATGCCAATCTAAATTACTATAAAGTTTTAAAAACAGCTAAAAAGTGAAACGTTAATTATAAGCCGGCCATATTTAAAATGTTACCAACTTTAAAGTCAGTTAAATAACTAAAGACTTTCTTTTGTGATTTCATTTTTAGCCCTTCAGCGCTTTTATTCAAACTTACAAGTTTAAATAAAAAGTCCAACAGAGAAGGCACATAGACACAAGATATTTTATATCACTACCAACGTATCCCTTTTCTTGCAAAATACACTTTAGGTCACCTCTAAGTTCTATCCGTCATGTTATAAAACGTAGAGAAAATGCGGACTCTGTACTTTAAGTCCACGTCCGCATAAAAACTTCCAAAATGGCTGACACTTTTTTATAAAAGATAAGCGGCAAAAGAGATGCAATTCCTACAAGTCTGTGGGCAATAATTTATAAACTTTCACCGAGTTTTGCTAATAATCCAGATGCTTCGCCACTAACTGCCTACAACTTGCAAACTATTGAACTAATTTCAGAATAACTATGCTGAAATTTGAAACTTCGTAGATTTATGGAGGTAATATTTAAATTATTTTAGATATTAGAAGTGAAATCAGGTTCAAAATGATATTTTTCTTTTAATATTAAAGGAGTTCAAAATAAAATTCTGCTATGGAATCAAGTTAGTGAATACAGTTTTCTCTCACGACTTAAAGAAGATTTATCATCGCAGTAAGGATCTACTTTTATTACCTTATTAAACCAATTGGAATAATGTTTATTATGGGTAACTTTAGCCATGAACCAGCAATGTTTTAGTAAATTAGCTGGGTCGACTGAAGTGACGCTATGGTTTCACAGAAACCTGGCAGAAAATTAAAAAAAAATGCATTCTTTCTTACTCAGTTATCCATAAACCTACTGCATATTATTTTCGGTGTCGCACACAGAATACTATACCGAATGAGGAGTGCTGATTGTGCGCTTGCCAAACATTTGTCCTGATTTAAAAAAGAATCATAAAGTTAATGGCTGGATATAGTAATGAAAATATCATATAGACAAAATCAAAATGCGTAACACATACATATATAAATGTATTATATATGTATGTTAGGGTGTCCCTTAAATTTCAAGTTCGATATTTTTTTACGCATACCTTCTTAAAAGTTTCGTAATAACCCAATATTGTCTAGAAAAAAATATTAGTTCGATATATAAACGATAACCCGTGCCGACTTGCTATTTAAACTTGTCGATACAAGTTGCTTAAGTACTGCCCAGTGACCTGTTACGACATGTTTTATTTGCCATTTCGTACGTGATTTTTGAGACTATTAGTGCTTCATTGTTTAGTGTGTAAACATGTCTGCAGAATTACGGAGTGATAAACAAAATATTTTTCTTATCGGATTGACTAGCTACCAAATAAATGGTGCAAAATTACCATCTAATCGACAAGTTCTCTCAGTCCTATTTTACAATATTCGTGAGGTTAAATTGACTGTTAGTGAAAGTGCAAATCTTGTGATTAGGGAGTGCATCATATATTGGGAAAAAGCAAGAATTCCAACAAGGGCATTTCCTAACTGCGTGAAGAAACTTATTGATTTATATCATGTTTGGAGAGAGTTGCAAAAAAATTGTAAGAAAACTCAGATTACGTTTAAGAGTCGTGAGAACAATTTTATAATTAATCTTGATAATTTGTTTGATATTGCACATGCTGATGCTTTTGAGAGAATGAAAATAGAGGAAGATAAATTATTTTTAATGAAACAGAGAGAGCCAGGTCGACCGGGATGCTTAGGTGGTGTAGATAAAAAATTGGCGGAAAAAGAACAAAGATCTAGACAACGACGATTGGAAGAAGAGGAAAGGATTGTAAGACAAAGAGAATCACTAGCTGTTGCATCTACTTCCACCACAAATAACTTAGACAGTGTAGAAGATTCAGACGAAGAACAGATCTTGAATTCTGAACTCAGCTTGCCGGACGTTCCCTGCCATGAACAAAGTTCAAAAAGAGGTAAAAAGAATCTCATAACACCAAAAATAGTTGCAGCTTTAGATCGATGCCAGTTAAGCATTAGAGATACCGTTTACATTCTTAATGCGGTGGTAGAAGCGCTTGGTCTGAGCAGCGATGATTTCTGTATTAACAAATCCTCGATTCAGCGAATTCGTACTGAAACTAGAAAATCAAGGGCAGAAGCAATAAAATCTAACTTCCAAAACAATGTACCCGACATAGTCACAGTCCATTGGGATGGAAAACTATTACCAGGGTTGGATGTACGGAGTTCAAAAGAAGAACGCTTGCCAGTTATAGCTTCATTTGACGATAGAGAGCAGCTTCTTGCAGTGCCGAAACTAGAAAGTTCTTCTGGAAAACATCAAGCGAAGGCTGTGTCAGCAGCAGTCTTTGACTGGAACCTTTATGATAAAGTGCAAATAATGTGCTGCGACACAACAGCTTCCAATATGGGCCGTTTCAATGGAGCTTGTGCTATTTTGGAGCAAACTTTAGGAAGAGAATTGTTGCTTTTCGCCTGCCGTCATCATGTTTATGAATTGGTCCTAAAAGCTGTCTTTGAAACCAAGATTAAGCAAATTACTAGTAGCCCAGATATTCCGATGTTCAAAAAGTTCCAAGAAAATTGGAAAAACATTGATTGTACTAAAATTAAACCATCTCTTAATTTCGTAAAAGCACGGGTAGCCGAGACAGACATTCAAGCGTTGTTACTATTTTATAAGGCAGAATTAGATAAAGGTTTTGTAAGAGATGATTACCGCGAATTGGTCGAACTGTGCGTAATATTTTTAGGAGGAGACACAGAGGAAAAATTAAAACTAAGGCCCCCCGGAGCTATACATCAGGCACGCTGGATGGCGAGAGCGATCTATTCTTTAAAAATATGTTTACTTCAGTCACAATGCAGAGTAACTGCGAAGGACAAAAAGGCTCTACAAGATGTTTGCTTATTTCTCGTAATATTGTATGTTAAACCTTGGCTCGAATGTACAGTGGCGACCAAAGCACCTAATCAAGATTTGCGCTTCTTGAAGATGTTAAAAGAGTATGAAAAAGTTGACGCAACAATTTCTAAAGCTTCTATAAGCAAGTTCAGCCATCACTTGTGGTATTTATGTGAAGAGACAGTCATTCTATCACTATTTGATGATGAAGTTGACAACCAAACTAAGAAGAAGATGATTGCCAACTTCAACAGGGACAAAATCTCGGATTTTAGCAAACGCTATGACCCGTCGAAGGAAGAACTGACTCAAAAGTTGTTTGGTAAGTTAAATTGACTTTTTGTTGGATTTCAATTTCAATGTCCAATACTTATTTATTTATTTTCAAAATTGTTGTTGATTTTTATTTGTTATTTAACTTATTTTTCTTTTTTTTTACACAAAACACTCGATGATTTCGTATCGGAAAAGAGCAAACAATTTTTATCACGACTGCAGATCGACGACAGTTTTCTAAAGGAAGATGTATCTTCTTGGAATAACAATGCTGCTTTTCTGGAGGCTAAAAGAAGAATAAGTTATTTGAGAGTTGTAAATGATACTGCTGAAAGGGCTGTTAAATTAATGCAAGATTTTAACGGACTTATCACGGCTGAAGAAGAACAAAAACAGTTCTTGCTGCGCTGTGGCCAGGAACATCTAAAATTGTATCCAGACTGTAAAAAAACTACTCTAAAAAGAAGTTACCCTGAATGATTCTTATTTCTTTATGTTTTTAATTAAAGATTAATGTTCATCTAATTTATTATTTAATTTTATTCACTTAATTCATTGCATTTATAGTGAAATTATAGCAGACTGAAATTTTAGGACAAAACACGTTTTTTACTAAACTTTGAAGCTCGGTCGGCACTGGTTGCAATTATGCTAGATTGATAAAATTTTATATTTAAGTATCTTATAGCATTAGTAAAAATTATAGAGGGTATGCATTTCGAAATTCGAAAAAAAAATTTTTTTTGTCATATAAGGGACACCCTAATGTATGTGTTATATATTTATGTGTTTATGTAAGTATATTTACTTATTTATGATCTATCTGGTCTATATATACTAAATCCTCTGGCAATTACTTCTCATCCTTAAGTGCACCTATCTCATATCTTCTCTGCATCACCCAATCGGTTGACTGGCAGAAAATGCCTTAGGCATTAAGTCCGCTGATGCATGTATTTGTGCATAAAGTTATAAATAAATAAATAAATAAAATAAATATAATCGAAATCGGCTTAATAAAACTGTAAGCGTCCAGATACATCTTTTGTACAAAGGTCCAGGTACAAAAGTCTGCGATTTGACGTTTCAAATTATACTGGTGACTGAAATAGAAGACAGACACTTATAACGGTCGCTAATTGACCGTCACGCGATGTCCCTTGTTATTCCTTAATCTACTTATAGTATTACAGACGACACTGAATCGAAAGGCTCACGTGTGAATAAACTATGTACCAAAGAAATAAACCTTGTTGTAAATAAAAAATCATGTTTTTTGACGCGAACTCTCTCATTTTTTACCTGTCATTGTCACATGTTTGGGAGGATTTGACGTCATACATTTTGCAGTATAAAAACTAATATATTATTGATAAAATGAGTTGACTCCGGAAATGTTAAAGGTGAACTTCATACCAACAACTTTTAGCGCCTTGATCAATCATCTCCATATGATGGGGTGCTTTTTCCATAAATAAACTAATATATAATAAACTAATATTGAGATTGCACGGATAGCGTAAAAAAATAATTAAGTATTATAATATTATTTAAACGATTATAGCCCTAGTGGTTAAGTTAAAAAAAAAAGTAATCGGTCGTGCTGTAATTTGTGTTGATTTCAGCATGAACGGGCCGGCTCGATAATGGCAGTACTACCTTATCATAGAAGACCAACCTAAAGATTGACTGCACGGTTGGTCTAAGCAGGTTTAAGCAGTCGCGCGCTGAGTGTTGTGGCGTCAAACCCCAGACGGGACAACTCTTAATGTGATCCACAAATTATTGTTCTGAGTCTGGGTGTTCTTTGTGTCCGTTTCTTGTATGTTTGTAAAGTCTCCCGTGACACAGGATTTATTTCTAGAGCGGGTGTTGTCTTTAAAAAAAAGCGACAACATTCGAGCTGAGTCTTTCGTTGGTGAGTGTGAGACCTGTGACTTATTGCATGTGATCCTTACATTGCCACGATGTCATCCCCAAACGGGGTGTGAAGAAGCAACTCATTCGACCGCCATAATGTGGGTCGCTATAATGCATTGTCTGCGTTCCATACATGCTAATGTGTTTTTTTGGTTATTTTAGTTACTTTCTTTATGGTTTTTATTTATAACCTTATAGTATATGTGACTATAATGTAATTTCAAAAGTCTGAAAACACTTAGTATTTAGAGGTTATATACTTTTGACATGCTATGGTGGTAACTCTCGATAATTTTACAACATCGCTTTTAACCTAACTTTGTACTTACGAAGTTTATCATTTAGTTAGAATGAGCTTGTGGAGGGAGGGGTGTCATCTTCCTCCAATACAAGGAATGATCCTCCAACCAGGCGAGGTGATCAGGCCTGGCGGGCCGCGACCCCAACAGTTGATGTTCGGATTTTGTGTTTTGGAAGAATTTCTATATCATGATACAGGATTAGTAGTTGCTCCGTAGTTCCTTACTCCGAAGTTCGATGTGTCTTCGGTAGATGGTGTTGTAGTATGAATGTATTTTTGTTTTGCGCTGTATGTGGAAGTCGCCACAAGTTTAGTAATGTAGTAACAAATAACATCAAGTTTATCGCTCTGAATAGTGACTGGTGAAAGCATTTACCCTTAATACCAGTATTATAACATGAACCACTAGCTTTGCTTGGCATCGATCTTACAACGTCAATAATTTTACCTTGCCTCGCTTCAGTATGGTACATTGTGAGATCAAAGTTTTGAAGCGTATAACGTATCAAACTTTGACCTCCATCTGTAAGTAACTTTTTGAAGTTTTGAACAAACAGACCAACTTAACATTTATAAATATACTAACTTTTGGCCGCAACGTCGTCCACGTGGTGATCGATAATAGATATCGTAGCAGAGTATTTATTGTGCGTTTGAAAACGCTACTATCATTTTTTTTTTATAATTCTTTTTTAAAGACAACGCCCGCATTAAGAATAAATTCTGTGTCACGGAGGACTCTACAAACATACAAGAAACGGACACAAAAAACACACAGACTCAGAACAACAATTTTTGGACACAACGTGTTATCCTATGTGGGTTTGAACCCTCAACACTCAGCGCTGTAGAGAGCGGCATGGCGACCGTGCAATCGATAATAATGTTTTACTTAAAGCAACCCCCATTTTGCTTCCTCAAGGGTGATATTTTTTTTAAATCTTTTCTTAATGTCCACTTATGTCATTTAAGGAAGATTATTTGTGCGAAATATCATGCTTCTAGACCCAGTGGTTTCAGCTGAGCGTCGATCCATTAGTAAGTGATTCAGTCCATAAGTTTCATCATTTTACAAACTACAACTTTCAGTTACTAATTAAAACAGTAGTATTATTATGAAATTTTGTTGTTTTCATAAGTCCGGGTACTCAGACGGCCGGTCAGACGACCTTGCTTTGGGGCGTTATTGTTTGAAATAACTTCGTGTTAGTTTTAATTTTATTTGTTCGTAATTGTTGTAGCTCACTCTCTCGTATGTAAATGTATGCTTTAATTAAATACACCCCTAATTAAACTCCAATTTACTCCTAATTCAGGCTTATTTTTATAACCTAGACCCTTCGTACACAAGGGTACGCTAAATTTCGATATCTTGCCAAGCCAAAAATTTTCATAACCTTGTGAGCGAGTCTTACACTTTAGAAAGAATAGGTTGCATATATGTCCTTCCAACACAAAGTATAATGAGGATCATGTCTGGTGAGCCACGGTTCGACGGTCGATTTTAGAAAATTATATTCGAACTAATTTGTGCGAGAATTTTCATTGCGAGATACAGGATTAGTAATTACTCTATAATTCAGCCGGCCTTTTTAAATGGTACGTCACATCACTGCGTCAAAAAAAAACAGTTTACAAAAAGTAACGGTGACTCCAATGCAACTAAATGAAATTTGGTTATCATGAGCTGCCTTCTCCATTACTTGATTTTCCAACTTTAGTATTTTCATTAAAGCGAGATGTTTGTGTAAAACTTTACCGAGTTATTTTCATTAAAAATAGTTTTCTAATGGTTAAATATGACATAACAAACACAAAAGTAATTGAAATGAGAATCACCTTCTCGATGAAGTAGATTAAAATTGAAAAAAACTATAAACCATAACATGAAGAAAGTAACTAACCTATAGAGATTTTATCAATATAAGTATTTTTAGTGAAATGATAACAAACAATGATAACGTTTACAATATCTTATCTACAACATTATTAAATATTGAAAGCCTGCTAGAGATTTTTGTTGCATAATTACCACTCTATGAAGTAAAAACTAAAAAGAACATGTCTTTAATCCAATTCCTAAAGTTATTTTAATCTAATTGTATATTTTAATTAATACTAATAGTGTTCGATCATTTTATTCTAATTGAAACCCAGTATTACTAAACTTTGACATTTAATAACCCATAGATTATGATAAGTAAGTATTTATTTTGTTCTCAATTTTTTTTTACCCTGTGTTACCATTATAATAAAATAAGCATTAATTTTCAGTGAATTGTTAAGATTTTTGTGAACACGAAACTTTACTTGTGATACTGATTTACTTAGTGTAAACAAATACCTGTTTTTGTAGTGTTGTTGTTATTAGTCCCCGATGAAGTGCTGAACAGGGACGCTCCAGTGAGACGAGCTCGTCGCAGGATCCACCACATACTGCTTAGTTTCAGAAAACTTTTAACAAATGAAACTATTATATCCCACTACACACAATTCGTAAGTTACAAAATGACAAATGAGTTCGCCAAAATCTATTATATACCAACAATTTAACAGAAAAGCAACATAAACGTTGTATTGTGTGTGTTACAATGAAATATTACAGAGGGTTTCTGTCAATAAATCACGTTTGTGTTAAAAGGGACTCGTTGCCTATGTAACTCGTAATTTTAGAGTTATGCTAAGGGTTGAAACGCCCTCACCGCGCGATCGCAGGCATAGGACTGACTTGACAGTTACAAGCCGAATACAAGACATGCGCAAAGGTAGCAAACTGTCTAACAGGTGAATTTTATTACTTTTTCATTAAAAGTTTTTATACTGTGAAGATTATGAAACAATGGAATCTAACATTAGGTTCCAACTATGAAGTTTGAGAGACATTGTTTGAACCTTTTTGGAATATTTTCGAATTGTATTCGGTTTCAGTCTTTTTTGTTAGTCTATGGTTTGTTTTGTTTTTTATTTCTATTCCAATATCGAATTTAAAATATAAATATTTCTTTAGTTTGTTATGTTGTTATATATTTTTGTCATTATATCTTTCCAGTCTCTATTATAAGGATTATCTTATGCGATATTTGCCTTATCACATAAAACTAAAACGGGATCACAGGATTCTGTCGTGATTTCATTTATCGGCCATGCTAGACGAAAATCTTTGAAAGCTATGAACTAAAATTGGCTTCAAATATTTTTTAAAAACAGAATGCATTACCTCATCTTCTCATTTTATACTTATTAACTTTTACATTATTTTCTCACAAAATATTTTTAATAATTAGATTGTATACTATTTTCAAAAATCACTGTTAATGTAATATGGTTTAATATTATTATTTAAATTGGTATAGGCTTTGTCTTCTATGTCTCCTGATAAAAAGAGAGCGTGAAGACGGTACACGCTTATTGTTCTCATTCTGATAAAATTTTATTTCAGTTTTGTAGTCTAGTAACGCAACAAATTTCATACTTCGATAAGAAAGATAATGAAAGTAATCGTTACAAAAACCAGTACCTCTTTAATAGTGTTGTTAAGATCTTCAGTAGAGTTAAAATAATAAAATAGATAAAAGAAATCTACAAATTTTTGAAGTCTTAGTTTCTGACGTTGCCTTAACCTAGCCTAATGCCATCCATGCAGCATATGCTAAGACTATTTTAGACTCAAACAGACTCTCTTTTTTCTCTTTTTTAATATAGATTTATGTAATTACTAGCTTTTATCTACATGTGTATTAGTTGTCACGGTAAAAAAGTGGTCTATGTTACTCGCTGAGTCAGCTCGCTGAAGTATGTGGTGATGGATTAAGAATACAGATTGTCAGCATCCCTATTCATCCTATGGGTGTTGTAAGACGAGACTACAGGAACAAACTACGCAATACATCATCACTGCAAAAAAGAGAAAACTTGAGCGAACCCTGTACCAACGCAACTGGCCAGCGTGATATAATTTGCCAAAACTTCCTTTCGCGGAGACGTTTGTGTCCAACAGTTACTGTCGAAAGTTATTTATGATGTTACTCACTGATAATATAACTTGCCCCCGGTAAAGCAATCTTTAAAAAAGATTATAAGTATTAGAAACACTTTCTGCTTTATATAAATCTGTGTATTTTTACATAAATATTTTCCTTTCTTCTTTCCCAAATCCGTAGTAGTTACTCAAACTAAACACAGAACACAATATAAACACAGAAACGTGTACTAAATAAGTTCTTTAGCGAATACTTGTTCCAATATAACTGCAAGCGATGAGCGTACAACTCAAAACTTTAGAAATTTAACAAGACAAACATAATTCTGTTCTTTGTGATAATTTAAAAAGTAATTAGAGAACTACGAAGTTAGATACATATTTATCTATCTACAATATTTGTCGAAGAAATGTTGTCGGCAAACTTTCAGGGCAACTTTAGAGACGGTTTTGTTTTATTATATTGAAGAAAATACTGATCATTAATTGTAATCAAGAATCTAACAGCGATATTATTCGTACACCATCATTATTTTCGTGTATTTTTTACAATTTTGTTTACTTGTTTCTCAAAGGTTGGCAACACGTTTGTGACTCCTGAATTACAGGCAGGCGTTTGCTCGCTCTGTCATAAAAAAGAAATTGGGCTTGCCGCAATTTGTGACGCTACATTGCAGAGAATTTCCGCTGACTTTTTATGACTTAACAACAAATCGCCTTGGGAATAAAACAGTATTCAAACTGGATGAGTTTACTGTAAAGTTAGGGCAGGTCTTGGATGGATAAACGATTAGTTGTGTTTTATGCAATAAGTGTAAGGGTCTAAACTAAAAGATTCTTACTATATTGGATTAATAAATTATTTACCAGACCCTAATAAGATTATCACATTTTCTAAAAAATGGTCAACCAGGAAATTTTCACGAAAGAAAACAAAACTAGATCAAGCAAGTATAAAACTAGAGACTAAAATACTTCACGTGATATATTGAAGCTTAAACTTGCTAACGAATTGTCAAAAACAAATCTAAAATCACAAACTCGTAAACATATGTTCCTAATAACAGCAATATATGTCTATAGAGGTAAATAAGCTTTGGGGCTAAGATTTAGCAAAGGATATTATGTACAAATTCCAGTAAATCTCTATTGTCACATCTGAGTACATACGCAAGGAAGGGGAAACAAAGAATTTGTCTAGGGCGAATCACGTTTGGAGACAATATGTTATTGTCTGGTTACACGTGCCTCAGCGAGGAAAATTATTGTGACAAATTGATACACAATACTAGAGTAAGTATACAGAATTTATATAAATTTATTGGTTAAGTATTGGGGTATTATGTTAAGGATTGTGCGATATGTCTTATAAAAAAGTTTGTCTGCGTCTCTTATTGACCATAGTGTGATGTTGTACAGTGTAAATAAATTTGTTTACCATAAACAAGACTAAAGTGAGCTGACCTTAAGATATAGGCATAATATGCTGTCGCCGAGTTTTTTTAGAATTTTTAAAGAGGAAAATTTCTGTCGCATAATGTTTTCGTGAAACTGTAACCGTTCACATAGAACCCGCAGTGGAAATGCTTTTGCAAGATTTTCATTGATACTACTCAGCTATTAGTCGAAATAAATTTATAGTTCATAACCTTTGTCGATAAATGAGCTATATAACACTGCAAGAATGTTTTAAATCAGACCAGTAATTTCGCAGACTAGCGCGTTCAACAAAACTAATAAACTATTCAATGTTTTAATATTAAATTATAGACATTGCTTTTGAATCACATATTGTTTACTATTTCATTGGTTTTAATTTGATTTTCGTGTAACATTATTTTCTTGTTTAAAATTGAAGTAACCTAAATTACTTTTTATAAAATCGGCTGTCTACCAGTGAAATACCCGTCTAAATCTGTCCAACCGTTACAAAGATTAAACGAAACAAACAGACAGACAAAAATTCTAAAAAGTGATTTATTATATAAGTAATGCATATACTTTCATATACGATTAGTGAAAAACTCAGATTTGAAAATTTTATTTATTCATATAGATTAGGTTGCAAAAGAGCACACAAGTTTCCTGATGATAAATTGTCCCATCGCCCTGTAGGGTATCTGCAGTGTATCCGTAGTGTGTCTGTAGTGTTTCAGTGTATCTGTAGTTCAGAGATACAAATGCGTGACATCCTGAATGTGCACCAGCGCCCGCTCTTCCTCCTCTAGTGGCTAGTGACCCTGACTGCTAAGCTGATCTGCGACCAGAGTCGTCACACAAATACAATACACTGTTCAGCAGGCTAGTTACCATAGTACAGGTTCTGCTCCATCTAAATGAACTACTTCACCATATTTATTACGGAAAATGTTTAAAATGTACAAAACATGAGACACAAATATAGGTTCAAATTTAAAAAAAACACACAGATTTCGTTTACAAACAAACAGGTGAAAATAATAGTAGTGTTAAAAATAATTTCGAAGTTTGGGTGTGTATAATATGTATGTATTTACTAAAAAAAGTATATAAGTATTCTATCAGTCAGTCTAGTTATCATAGCACAAGCTCTGCTTAGTTTGAGACTAAATGACACACAACATGTGTGTCAAATGTCCGAAAATATATTTTAAAATATTTGGCAAAGTGTAATTCTTTTACACTTATAAATTATTTTATAAATTGAAAAAGCAATTTCAGAGATAAATTTTTACTGTGCAAGCAGTATGTCTATGGAACAACTTGCCCGAGACAATCCGTCAAGCTAAAACCTGCCTATATGTAAGAATCTAGCTAGTGAAGGATTATTATTTGTCATTATAAATAGTCGATATAATCGTAGTATGTATTTTAGTCTGTATATGTAAAATGTATGTGGGTGTCCCTTATATGAAAAAAAAAAAAATTTTTTTTCGAATTTCGAAATGCATACCCTCTATAATTTTTACTAATGCTATAAGATACTTAAATATAAAATTTTATCAATCTATCATAATTGCAACCAGTGCCGACCGAGCTTCAAAGTTTAGTAAAAAACGTGTTTTGTCCTAAAATTTCAGTCTGCTATAATTTCACTATAAATGCAATGAATTAAGTGAATAAAATTAAATAATAAATTAGATGAACATTAATCTTTAATTAAAAACATAAAGAAATAAGAATCATTCAGGGTAACTTCTTTTTAGAGTAGTTTTTTTACAGTCTGGATACAATTTTAGATGTTCCTGGACACAGCGCAGCAAGAACTGTTTTTGTTCTTCTTCAGCCGTGATAAGTCCGTTAAAATCTTGCATTAATTTAACAGCCCTTTCAGCAGTATCATTTACAACTCTCAAATAACTTATTCTTCTTTTAGCCTCCAGAAAAGCAGCATTGTTATTCCAGGAAGATACATCTTCCTTTAGAAAACTGTCGTCGATCTGCTCTGCAGTCGTGATAAAAATTGTTTACTCTTTTCCGATACGAAATCATCCAGTGCTTTGTCTAAAAAAAAAGAAAAATAAGTTAAATAACAAATAAAAATCAACAACAATTTTGAAAATAAATAAATAAGTATTGGACATTGAAATTGAAATCCAACAAAAAGTCAATTTAACTTACCAAACAACATTTGAGTCAGTTCTTCCTTCGACGGGTCATAGCGTTTGCTAAAATCCGAGATTTTGTCCCTGTTGAAGTTGGCAATCATCTTCTTCTTAGTTTGGTTGTCAACTTCATCATCAAATAGTGATAGAATGACTGTCTCTTCACATAAATACCACAAGTGATGGCTGAACTTGCTTATAGAAGCTTTAGAAATTGTTGCGTCAACTTTTTCATACTCTTTTAACATCTTCAAGAAGCGCAAATCTTGATTAGGTGCTTTGGTCGCCACTGTACATTCGAGCCAAGGTTTAACATACAATATTACGAGAAATAAGCAAACATCTTGTAGAGCCTTTTTGTCCTTCGCAGTTACTCTGCATTGTGACTGAAGTAAACATATTTTTAAAGAATAGATCGCTCTCGCCATCCAGCATGCCTGATGTATAGCTCCGGGGGGCCTTAGTTTTAATTTTTCCTCTGTGTCTCCTCCTAAAAATATTACGCACAGTTCGACCAATTCGCGGTAATCATTTCTTACAAAACCTTTATCTAATTCTGCCTTATAAAATAGTAACAACGCTTGAATGTCTGTCTCGGCAACCCGTGCTTTTACGAAATTAAGAGATGGTTCAATTTTAGTACAATCAATGTTTTTCCAATTTTCTTGGAACTTTTTGAACATCGGAATATCTGGGCTACTAGTAATTTGCTTAATCTTGGTTTCAAAGACAGCTTTTAGGACCGATTCATAAACATGATGACGACAGGCGAAAAGCAACAATTCTCTTCCTAAAGTTTGCTCCAAAATAGCACAAGCTCCATTGAAACGGCCCATATTGGAAGCTGTTGTGTCGCAGCACATTATTTGCACTTTATCATAAAGGTTCCAGTCAAAGAGAGCTGCTGATACAGCCTTCGCTTGATGTTTTCCAGAAGAACTTTCTAGTTTCGGCACTGCAAGAAGCTGCTGTCTATCGTCAAATGAAGCTATAACTGGCAAGCGTTCTTCTTTTGAACTCCGTACATCCAACCCCGGTAATAGTTTTCCATCCCAATGGACTGTGACTATGTCGGGTACATTGTTTTGGAAGTTAGATTTTATTGCTTCTGCCCTTGATTTTCTAGTTTCAGTACGAATTCGCTGAATCGAGGATTTGTTAATACAGAAATCATCGCTGCTCAGACCAAGCGCTTCTACCACCGCATTAAGAATGTAAACGGTATCTCTAATGCTTAACTGGCATCGATCTAAAGCTGCAACTAGTTTAGGTGTTATAAGATTCTTTCTACCTCTTTTTGAACTTTGTTCATGGCAGGGAACGTCCGGCAAGCTGAGTTCAGAATTCAAGATCTGTTCTTCGTCTGAATCTTCTACACTGTCTAAGTTATTTGTGGTGGAAGTAGATGCAACAGCTAGTGATTCTCTTTGTCTTACAATCCTTTCCTCTTCTTCCAATCGTCGTTGTGTAGATCTTTGTTCTTTTTCCGCCAATTTTTTATCTACACCACCTAAGCATCCCGGTCGACCTGGCTCTCTCTGTTTCATTAAAAATAATTTATCTTCCTCTATTTTCATTCTCTCAAAAGCATCAGCATGTGCAATATCAAACAAATTATCAAGATTAATTATAAAATTGTTCTCACGACTCTTAAACGTAATCTGAGTTTTCTTACAATTTTTTTGCAACTCTCTCCAAACATGATATAAATCAATAAGTTTCTTCACGCAGTTAGGAAATGCCCTTGTTGGAATTCTTGCTTTTTCCCAATATATGATGCACTCCCTAATCACAAGATTTGCACTTTCACTAACAGTCAATTTAACCTCACGAATATTGTAAAATAGGACTGAGAGAACTTGTCGATTAGATGGTAATTTTGCACCATTTATTTGGTAGCTAGTCAATCCGATAAGAAAAATATTTTGTTTATCACTCCGTAATTCCACCGACATGTTTACGCACTAAACAATGAAGCACTAATAGTCTCAAAAATCACGTACGAAATGGCAAATAAAACATGTCGTAACAGGTCACTGGGCAGTACTTAAGCAACTTGTATCTACAAGTTTAAATAGCAAGTCGGCACGGGTTATCGTTTATATATCGAACTAATATTTTTTTCTAGACAATATAAGGTTATTACGAAACTTTTAAGAAGGTATGCGTAAAAAAATATCGAACTTGAAATTTAAGGGACACCCTAATGTACGTATATTTTTAAATGTTTAAGATGAATAGACGTTTCTGTACGTAATTTTGTAATATGTTTGTAGTTTTAGGGTTAATATATTTCTTTTTTTTTAGATTAGATAGATAGATAGAGTAGATTTTGAGTTTGTGTACCATAGACTATCCAGATTTGTAAATGCTTGAAATCCGTACAAATGTCATCCGATGTCCGATTATTACGTTTACATAATTTGTAACTCATTTTTCTTTTGAACCTATTGATATGTCACAATGAAGATAAATAAATAAAAAAGTATAATAAACAGTACTATTTTTATCCCACTATGAATAAACAAGTTTCTTTTGGACATGGCAAACACCAAGTTAGGTACGCAGTTGACACATACGTCCGCCCTTCAAGCCAGGCTTCTGAGAGTTTATACACAAGTTGAATGAAAATGTCTGTCACAAATACGATTTCAATTATAACTTATAGAAACTGTCTGCTTGCTCTCGTTTTTTGTCGTTTCATATTTTTGTAACATTAATCAATGTTACACTCCTATAGATCAGGGGTATTTTGTGTTTGGAGTACCAGGCTATTCTTATCTGGTAGACTTGTTTGGTTTATGAAGGAACGTGTGTCATATGTCCTTCTGACACAAAGGGAGGATCCTCCGACCAGGCGAGGTGATCATGCCTGGTGGGCCACAGCCCAACCGTTGACGTTGGGATGTTGTATATATGTATGCTAATTACCACGCGAATCTCTATATCGCAATACAGGATTAGTAGTTGCATTGTAGTTCATTAAATTTAGTATTTCGGGGTTTAGTGGGGAGATTGGTTCTCTGGGCGTCCCACACACGCCCCTCGTTCCTTCGGAGGGTATGGTGCGAAAAGCATTCACCGCGTACAAAAAAGTATTGGAGCAGTGAAAATCCCAAACCTAAACACGAGAGGCCACTTTATTTACCCAATGTAGTTAGGACTGCAATATCAGCAAAAGGAATCGTTGGTCCCTACTTTTTCGAAGATTCTCGCGACCGTTCAGTTACTGTTATTTCTGCTAAATATGTGAAAATGTTACGGTAATTTTCGGGATCGGGACTAATGGGATTTGCTAGCTACAATCGTAACACATGGTTTCAACAAGATGGAGCCACTTATCATACATCGAATAAGTCCCTGTCGGTGGTCAAAGACATGTTTCCGGAAAAGCTGATTTTCAGACTAGGCGACATTCCATGACCACCCAGAATTCTAGATCTATCCCCAGCAGGTTTCTTTTTATGTGGTTCTTTGAAGAATCGTATCTACATTAATAAACTAAATACGAGTACACTACGTCAACTAAAAGAGAAAATCAGCGAAGAGATGTGTGTTCGCTTAGAAGTCGCTACGTCGTAACAGTAGTCATTTAGACAACATAATTTTTAAAAAATAAATTTCAACTAATTAGCTATCTTGTAAATAAAGAATTTTTATAATACATCAAATGGTGTTTTTTAAACGATTTTTTTAAATGTTAGCTAATTCGTGGCCCACCCTTACCACTTATTTTTATCCCTAAAGCATCAATCCTTGTCATTAAGCCTTATTGTTGTAGTAATCTACAACTTTAAATGTGAACATATAATTATGGGCAATTTCAATTGAATAGTAATCAGACAGCAATCAGGTTTGATTTGTACACACTAATGCTGATAACAGTCAAGATAAACTTACTAATAACCTTATGTAAGGAAAATAAACTCACTAAGTATTCCAGCTGTGGACTGTAATGGACTGATGGTGATGATGATGACGCAATATTCCAGATATTTTATGGCAATATATTAAAAGTAATAACTTCTCGCATACAGCAGATCCCAGAGTACATAGCTATACATGGACTGAGTGAGGAGAATGGAGGAGGAACATGTCGCCACTAAGCCAATCCAAGAGTCTTGGATTCCACTCATGCTTGCCATCGGGCAGACTAGAGTCACTTTGGCGAGACATTTGAAAAAAAAATCACCATGTACTGCAGAACTTACTTACCATCTGATAATTTCAATCCAATAAACAAAGTTGTTCAGAGAATGGAACTAAGGCATCAGTAGTATAAAGAAATATGTGTTTATGTCCACCCAGTGATTGACGGCCCCAAAGATATAAAATGGCCGCTATATATAATAAAAATAATAGAATGTCTTTAAATAATTATTTAATCCGACTGACCTATTTATAGTCGTACCCTATTCATCAAGATTATAAAAGGCTTTGATTCATTTGAATTTATATTTCTAATCAAAGTTTGTTCAATACAATTCGAAGGCAGCCTTCAAAAGCTCCCGAAATATGTCTCCGGCTCGACGATTTGAACTAATTCAATCAAATCTTCAAATTGACATAAATAGCTATAATTTTCTTGTCCCGTAAGGATATTTAACTATTCAAACTTAAGATTATTATATATTATAAATTTCTTTTATATATTTTACTAGTCCATCTTTATTTTATAATTATTTTTGGCTAGATCCATTTACCAGTTCTAGATTATAAATAATAAATAATAAATATTTCAGACATTTAACATACAACGCCATCTAGTTTTAAACTAAGCAGAGCTTGTGCTATGATAACTAGACTGACTGATAGAATACTTATATACTTTTTTTTGTAAATACATACATATGATACATAAAAACACCTAAACTTCGAAACAAATATTTGCAGATCATACAAACATTTGGTCCGACCCGGGAATCGAACCCGAGACCTCAAGCACAGCAGTCGCTTTCGCTACCGCTACGCCATCGAGACAGTCATTAATTAATTAAGTAACAAAGATCTATATACCTACATCTGTATTTACCAACTTTCATGTTCATCAAAGGACGAATGTAAAACTATTTATTAAATTATTAAGTTTACTCCTTTATCTATGAAACCACATTATTACACAAACACCGTTCCGGTTTACCGGTCTTAAGAGTATATCAAGGAAAAAGTATCAAAAAATAATCGTTTTTAAATTGTCGTAGCTTGCCAAGATATGCAATACAAATAAAGTAATGCTCAAAAATCTGCATTTTATGAACCATCTGTCCTATAAAGAAGTTCTTGTCAGTTTATTTAAAAGACAATCAGAGGATACCAATCCTAAAGCTACTCAACAGTATACCAAGATGGTTCATTTTCAAAACTCTTCTCTTTGATTTATTACAAATACTCAAATAAAGGAAGCTTTTAAAAGCTAGAAACTCTCTGGTAAAGGAAAAATATGTCAGAAACTGACGTAACTGAGTAACCTTTTGAACTGGAAGAGAAAAATCTAATGCAAAAAAATGTACTTCCTTCAGGTTTTGCAAAATTATGTTTCACATATTTTCAAATTTTCCTTGGCTCATTTCTGAGGCTTCATCTCTGGTGTGCCGTCATATAATTCACGATTAAAATTCAAAACTTTTTAATGAAATCATCATTCTTACAATTTTGTCGACAAAGCAAGTTAATTTTATGGCACTCTAATAATGAATTCTGAAATTCAAATTATCTGCAATGAGTTAATTTCATAAATATTAACTACCCATTTCAAGTCATTATTCCGAACAATTATGTATATGAATAAATTGAATACAGGCCATACAAACATTACACTTCAACCACCGAAGGATAAGCAGAGGCATACTAACACAGCCACATTTTATCGATTGTAATTTTCATCCCACTTAAACCGACTGAGCAACTCGACCGAGCACTTTAGGTGATAGACAAACAAACAGAAATTCTGTCTAATTTAGTGTTATGCTATTTAATTTTTGTTGTTTCTATTAATTTATAGTTTAATACTTTATAGTTTCTAGAATTAGGTAAATAATTAAAATTTAAGAAGTCCTCGAGCAACTTTTTTTGCAGACACAAAGTATTTGTTAAATGTTTTTTTCCTGCTACAAAAAATTAAAAGAAATTTAGGAAATACTAGCTTTTATAATGTAATTATACAGATATAATTTTACAGGGGGGGTCTGACATGTGGTCGATGATTCGGGCCAGCACTCAAGAACATTTCTGTCTGGTCCGGGGGTGGTGTTCTTGGGTCCGTAGAACAGCCGCCCCAACCTTCGATTCCCAGATGTGTGCTATCATAATTGTTCTCCTCATAGTCTCCAACCAAGGAGACTATAGACTAGCCTATAGACTAGCTCAGTACCAAATTTCAATAATTTTCGTCCAGCCGCTCTATCGTGGATTACACATCCATCAAATACATACACATTTGTGGATGTTTGTGATCACATACATACATATTTGTGGATGTGTGTGATGGATTCCTTCATCGAAACTTTCACATTTTTAACATAGCATTTATTTAGCACACATCGATAAATATTCGTGGATATTGCAAATAATCCTAATACTGTTTGACTGTATTTCTTTATGTTCAAACAGGGCCTATTCTAATAAATTTTGGTATAGAAATATCTGACAATCTGGATTAACACATATATATATTCATCCCAAAAAAAATAAAATGAGAAAGGAATTTAAATAAATTTGAAATTGCGGAAATCATCGCTGGGCGCACTTCAAGATAAACTCACATACAGTCAGAAAAAAAATGAAATTTGATCAATTTATTGTGGGTATCAAGTATCAGTGTAAAATCCATTCAACTTGCCAACAAATGGATAAAAAAATTCACAATCTGTAAGCACTAGAAATCAACAAGAAACAATATGCTGTGTCACGTCACGCCATTAATCTTTGTTGCTTGCGTTATTAATATCATGCAGGACTATACACGATGCGTCAAATGGAACCTGCGATATCATGCAATAAATTATAGTGTCGCCTTAACTGGACCAAGCTTATGTCAAAATGACCGAAGTTACAAAGTGACGCTTCTTGAAATGAAACCAAGCGACAATACGTCGCACCCTTTAGAGTTATATAAATAAGTAATCTTAGCAAGCTAACACATACATACAAAGTAACACTGTCAACAGATTTTATTTAATGATTTTGGCGGGCTAACGAACCGTCGGGTCGGTGAATACCGTCGCCCATGCGCGCCTGGAATTGCAGTCATAAATGCGTTGACACCCTTTAAATCCCCTCGATGATGAGGAAAGGGTAGTTGAGAATCTCTTCTTATGGGATTCTGGTATCTCCACACACTTAAAAGAATTATTCACCACCGGTATCACTCTGACCGCGCCACGTCTGTTGAAGAGCGCCACATTAAATTTCAGAGGTCGACAACGATCTTACGACTCGTGTGGTAAGACAAATATTCCTAGTTGGAATACTTCATTAAAATACATTTTTAAAAGGCAGAAATATCAGTAAGTGACCTTGGAAAAAAACTATTTGAAATAAAAATACACTAAATACACTAGACACTAGATAGTAGTTAGTGTCTAGTACATTAAATAAAACTAACAAAAGTTATAAGAAAATTCGTATTATTATACAAATATATTTTATTAATTCATAATTACTTAATTTATAGAAAACAAACTTTGTAGTAGTTTACAAGATTACAAATAATATTTGCAAAGGAATATTATCGCAAATGGACCATCTGGCTTCGATAAGTATTCTAATGCAATTTAAAAAAATGCAATTGTCAAAAAAATCACATAAAAAGACGTTAAAAATATTAACAATGTCAAAACAGTCGTAAGTGTGTTTGATAAGTGTGTCAAAATACATTAAGAAGATTACGTAGACGTTCCACCTTTTGCCGTTTCCTTGAGTTTGTTGTTTTCGGCCACTAGAGCTTGGACGCGTTGTTCATACTTATGTCTTAATTCCTAAAAGAAAAAGAATTTCTTGTAGTCATGAAAATGAATAAAAACTGCTTTCATTATATACTTTAAGTGATAAATTTCTTTGAATCATTCACGATATTATTGTTAATATATACAATATATACAAGGTATAATATTTTAGTTACCCAAAATTAATTGTAGTGTGTCGAAATTCGCTGTCGGTATTTCGACACACTACACTTACAGCGTGCTACACACATCACTTATAGAATGTATTGATTACTGTCAAGTGTCTGTCTGTCCAATTCAATTGGAACTGGGTAACCAAAAAGAGATACATGTATATATTATTATCGATAGTATTATGGTATCTATATTGAATAAATGAAAAAGCAAGATTATTGGTGTACAACCCCCAAGTGTATGTTTATCATTTTTAGCAGATCTCTGTAGAGAGTGTTTAAATATTTGACAAAATTATCAGCAAAATTAAAATACTTAACTATTTAAACGACAATTAAATTTTTAGGTTACTTCGAATTTCTAATTTTGCTATAAATAAAAATGACTCTTCTATTGATTTAACAAAAGTTTGTACCTTAAATATGGCGAGTTGGGTTTCATATTCCTTTTTCAGATCCTGGTTAAGAGTGGTGCTAGTATTAGCACGCTCTAACACTAGTCCATATCTGTCCTTCTCTGCTTTGAATCGAGCTTCCATCGCCTGCAGCCGGTCCTAAACCAGAATATAATAGACTTACAAATCACTCGTTATAGTAAAATTTTAAACATAATTTTTGAGAGCTAAAATGATGGTGGATACAGGAACTAGATTCTTGGTCCGAAATTTTAAAGTTTCAGTTTCTAAAGTTCTACAAGTAGAAAAAATAGCCTCTATATCGAATACGAATACACCATAGTGATTTCAAAAGAAAATTTAGTGTTATTTCTAGTTCTACTGTACATTTAAATGAATAAAAACCGGGGCAGTACTACCCCCCCACAGAAGATTAACCTAAAGTGACGCATCCGTGCTGTCGTTTAGTTGGTGAGTGTGAGACCGGAGGCCCATTGATGCAGGGGTGACAGGTGCCGTGTGCAATATAGTGCTACGATGACTTTCATGTCTTTTACGTCCCCAAGTGAGGCGTAGAAAAGCATCTTAATAGGCCGCCATAGTGTGGGTTACCATACTGCATTATCAGCATTCTCAATGAGTATGGTGACTACAACTTTTGGATTTTATTCATGCTTTCCATCAAGCACTTTCAGGTCACTTTAGCAGGCTCTTGAAATTAAAAAATTAATATTTAAAATATTAGACGTGAATCAGAAGTGATTTTAGCACCGCTGTTAGCACTTCTAGTGTTTTTCTACACTTCAATTCAGGCAAACAATCCAATCTAGTTATACTGTTGAAAGTAAAATATTTAGAAGTTCGATTCCCTTATCCAGCCATGATATTTACCTCCATAGCCTTGACTTCAGAGTTCCTAATTTCAAGCAGGTCTTTGGTGATGACGTTAATATCCTTGAGAGACTGGACCTGGGTCGTCAACGCTTCGATCTGCAACTCTTGGTTCTTCACCATTTTTGTTTTATCAAAGATCATGCCCCGCGCCTTACTGAGTAACTGCAGAGATCACGAAAGCTTCAGTGAAAATTTTATTTATATTCAAATACTATTTAAGATTGCCAAGCAAAAAACTGGCAACTTACCATTTTATTTAACTTTTGCTTTAAAACTTATTATGTTTACCTTACGATTTTTGTTTACATTTTCCTTTTACTACTAGACACATTTTTTTTATAAAAAGACAACGCCAGTATTTAGAATATATTCTACGTCGTGGAGAAGTTATACAAGAATACGTGAAACGGAAACAAAGTACATCCACTCGTTGAACAATAATTTAAGTTGAACACAAAGTATTGTCCCATGAGAGAATTTTGCCAACAACGCTCCAGACGACAAGGGACGAGACGATCGCTTGAACCAGTACACCATTCGTATAGTCATTTAAATTTAGATTTGACTAGTTAATGACTTGCAGTTATATACACTTAATTATATACAACAATTAATAGTCAGAACTACAAGCAAATACTTTACCTCTTCATGTTGCTGTTTGATGTTCTCAATCATCTCATGATTCTTTCCAGTAGGCTTAGACAGAGCCGCCTGCAGCTCTGTCTCTAGGTTTCTAACTCTCGCTTTGAGAAGATCTATTTCTTCTTCACGGATCTGAGTGATTGGAAAATTATTTAAATTACTTACTATTACTAATTTTTTTACTAACTACTTTCATCCCATGGGTGTCTTAAAGGTGACTAAAGGAGCAAACTGCAATGAGAAGAAAAACTTGAAACAGATCCTAGACCAATTCATCTGGCCAGCTTAGTATTGTAGAGTAGGCCAAAACCTCCTTTCTTAGGAAAGGCCTAGTTCCAGCAGTAGACTGGAAAGGCTGTTGATGATCAATGTTGACTACCTTTTCTATTTGTGGTATCGTATATGGGTCTCCTGACAGTCGTGACTACTTGTCAATCTACTCGTACAGCTCAAGAGAAACAAGTGTATTGCAGTTCAATGATCAATCCTCCTCTTCACTCAACCCTTCCACATCTCAAATCAGGCTTTGGGCCTTTGCTCACTCACGTAAAGTATAGCAATGAAAAAATTACAGGTCTTTCGCGAGATCATGTTATCAGTCCGATTGTTTATGAAGACAACGTCCACATTAGAAATGTATCCTGTGTCGTGGGGGACTTTACAAACATACAAGAAACGGACACAAAGAACACACAGACTCAGAATAACAATTTGCGGATCACACAAAGTGTCAGCGCAATAGAGAAAGGCATAGCAAGCGCTTAAACCACTACGGCTTCTGCGCAATTGCCACTACAATTGTCTATTATCAACACGACAGTCACTGTAGAAATAGAATAATACTACTTAAAAACATGTATTCGCAATGTTTCTAAGCTAATAATTACTGTGATAATATAGATTTACTCTCATTTGATTTAATAAAGACACAATGTGCATAACAGTTCTTTTAACAGTTCAGCATACTCTAATAGGACTAGATCATCATAACCTACCTTGAGCATATTATGCACATAGATTTAAAAATGTGTGTCGTATGCTCACATTACCAGAACACGGTTTGGTCTAACTAAAATTCCATTTAAGTAGACGTGAACGGCTTTACTTGTTCTCCAAGATACGAGGGTTAAGACCCCAACTTCTAATCTCAATAACATTTTTCTAACCCGACCCAGGAATCGAACCCGAGACCTCTTGATCGGCAGTCGTATACACTCACTGCTAGAAGTCAGAAGAGTGAACTAGAAAAGCTACATCCAGGCGTGTAAAGTAAACCGTTTTTTAAAACTTTATTTCTGTCAGGTGCGTTAAAACTCTATTAAAATTGCATGATATTTTGTTGGATCTCTGAAAATTCACCTCAGAGTGACGTTTCAGTTATGTAAGCGTCCATCAGCTGCCTACACAAATAAAATTGTAGATGTGCTTAGCAACCGTTTCAACACAAAATGAATACGAGAAAAATGCTAAATCTTTTCACATATTTTTGACATCTGGTCAGCGGATACGGACAAGTATGTATGTATTCAATATGGTAGCGTGGTATTACCTGAACTCTTACATTTACGTATATATACGTGAAAGATGTAACAAAACTATCTTAATAGCAAAAAACTATAAACTGATTTTCCTAAAGCCTCCTCTACACTACTCGCGAAGTTCGGTTTAACGATCTTTATTCCCCATTAAGACAATTGTCGCTTATCACGCTCACAGCGCTCATGGCGTACCAACGTGCGGTCCAATTCGTGCTTTTCACGCTCACCGTTAGCGTTGTGGGTGTTATGACGTCACATGTGACGTCACTACCTAATGCTCACAGTATTGACGGGTCGGATCGTTAGCACCGTGAGCATTGACGTTATTTTGCACCATTTATTTGAATCTATGAATCTATGGTTGCGGAAAATGCTTGAATTATGCGGAGCGCTGTGAGCGTGATTCGGACCACGGCCTGTGTGTTACTTACTTATTTACTACCAATTTCGCGAGTAGTGTAGAGGAGACATAAGATTTAAGGATTTGTTATTGTTGTTATGCTTTTTCAGTCTCTGCCTCGAATAGTTGACGCAACTAGAGTAGATTTTCATAAGTTACCTTCAATTCCAATTTAAGACTATCTTCTGACCTCGCGTTCTTAACCTTTTCCAACTCTTCTATTTTCTTAAGAAGCTCCTGTTCTCTTTGTTGCCAATCGCTCTGTGAAACCAAAAAGTCAATTTGAAGTATATTTCCACACAGTCAGTTCTCAATAATTATTATTATTACTTCTGACCGCTATGATGAGGCAGGCAGATTAAATAACTTACATTTTCTTTGGTCGATTCGCCAGCCCCGACAGCTTTGTCGCCATTGCTCGGTAAAGCTTCGACAGGTATATCTTTCACAGGTTCAACTGGTTTGCTTTCAAGTATTTCACCAGCTTGTGCTTCCTGTTTTGGTTCTTCTGGTTTGTCTTCAGTTTGAGCCTGTGGTGTTACCACCTTAAAAATTGATGTTATTAGGTTAGTTATGCTTGCCAGTATTAACATAAAAGTAAAACTAACGAGCATCTTCTAATAGGGAATAAATAATGACAAGACACTTCAAAATAGCTTCTAACTGTTATGATGAGGCAGGAAGATTAAATAACTTACATTTTCTTTGGTCGATTCGCCAGCCCCGACAGCTTTGTCGCCATTGCTCGGTAAAGCTTCGACAGGTATATCTTTCACAGGTTCTCCAACTGGTTTGCTTTCAAGTACTTCACCAGCTTGTGCCTCCTGTTTTGGTTCTTCTGGTTTGTCTGCAGTTTGAGCCTGTGGTGTTACCACCTTAAAAATTGATGTTATTAGGTTAGTTAGGCTTGGCAGTATTAATATAAAAGTAAAACTGACGAGCATTTTCTAATAGGGAATAAATAATGACAAGACACTTCAAAATAGCTTCGGTCATTTTCGTCTATCTTCTTTAAGAAATACTTCAAAGAACCAGAGTGCTTCAGTACAAATGGGTCAGTTCAACAAGAGTGATATCATGATTTTACAGAAGATCAGTGTTAAAAATATCTTTTTATTTCTTTTCGCCGAGTGAATATGATAACCCGAGGAGCAAATACTCCTCGTATTCCTTTGGGGCACTCCGAATGTGTGTTTTGAGTTGCCGATGTCCATGGAGGCGGTATTCTCTTACAATCATGTGATCTGGCTCCTCATTTATTCCCTACACCATGTACAAAAATCTGAGAATGATTGAAATACAGAAATCCTCACTGGTTTAACTTCTTGAGCGTCTACGGACAGTTTGTTTTCTGCTGCGGTACCTTCACTACCTTCCGTCTGGGTTTGAGGCTCAACTGGATCCACCTGCAATTAAAAACTTGAATAAGTGTTTTAGTATGGCAAAGGACATCACTGCACCTGTTGGTAATGTGCTATTATCAAACAAGAAAGTAACTATCCTAAACCTATGTTTTTAAGTTGATAACAATGTTGTTTCACCAGTTGTAATATCTTAGTTATAGTGCGTTTTGTTTTTATATTAAGTATATATAATACAAGACATAAACGTATATGATGATGTACTCTTAGCCGATGCCGGCTACGGCTACCAGTCTCAACGGAGACCAGCCAGGAGGAGGAGGAGGAGGCAGGAGATATTAAAGTGCACAAGCGTACGCGCAAACTGTTGCACTCTCTATTCCGTCACTTTTACAATTCGATGAGGTGGCTAACGGACAAGGCCAGGGAGAGATCAGGTTCAGAACCGACGGCTTTGCGTGCTCTCCGAGGCAAGGAGGTTAAGTCCTCAACTTCCAAACTCAGGACTGTTATAAGGTATTTTTGCAACTAAAAAAACTTAATAACACTTTTTGTTTCGATCCAGGAATCGCACACACTAACCTTTAGATCAATGAGGCAGTGAAAAATTAGTAAATGTGTATACATTTATCTACTGTATCAGTAGTAAAAGAAAATTAGACACATCTTACATAGTGTCGTCTCATGCCAAACTAGGCAGAGCATATACTGTATCAACCAGACTGGTGAAAAATATACTTACCGGGTAACACTAAATATACATAATAAATATTGTACATAAATAATATCCAGACTTGAACAAACGATCACACTCATCACATAATAATTTGTCCTTCTTAAAACCCACGACCTGTGACCAGAGACTTTGCACATGACGCCTGCATCTCATGCGTCAGAATTGTGTTAGGAAATTTAGGGAGGTTTAGCTAGAGCTTTCCCCCCTAAATTAAGCTTACTTATTTTTTTATAGTATACAGTACAGATACGAGTCACATGATGGCAAGTAACCATCGCCTTAATGATGTAAGTAACCTTAATGTGGTGACGGATTAAGAACACGGAGTGTCATTATCTCTATTCCTCTCGTGGGTTTCGTAAGAGGCGACTAAGGACGCAAAACTACGTAAGACAACATCACTTTAAGGACAAGGAAAACTTGAAACAAACCCTTTTTTTTTAACGTGTAGTGACCTCCTCAGGCCGCCACCCCACCGGGGTTTACGGCGGGGTGGTGTGTCGGAATGGGACTGACTAAAACCACACGGTGTGCCACTTTGCGCTTGACATAGGAGGGATCCGGGAACAGCTGCTATTACGACATCCAGATCCCTCCTAGCGCCTGCCCGCTACAGCGGGCACCGTCTGCAGGTACTTGAAACATACCCTTTTTTTTTTTTTTTTTTTTTTTTTAACGTGTGGAAACCCCCACGGGCCGTCACCCCACCGGGGTTTACGGCGGGGTGGTGTGTCGGAATCGGACCGACTAAAACCACACGGTGTGCCACTCTGCGCCTGAGATAGGAAGGATCCGGGAACCGCTGCTATTACGACATCCAGATCCCTCCTAGCGCCTGCCCGCTACCTCGGGCACCATCTGCGGATAAACTCTCTATTTTAGGCGACGTACGGCACACGCGAACGTCGCCTCCTCGCGGCTGGCCATTGTAGCGGATGGAGGGGAAAACCCGTCCCGTCCACCCGCGGCCACACTCAAGGCGGCATGAGGCGCTGGTATGCGCGCCTCCGCCGCCCGGCTCGCCGGCGGCGAATTGGGTCCGAGTGGATATCGTCCTCCCGGGCCTTCTCCGCCGCCTCCTTCCGCGAAATTACGTCTTCGCAGAAGGTTGCGACCGCGGTAAAACTACTGTCGCTACCGGCCATGGAGCGTATTACGGCCGGTAGCGAGAGATCTCCTCCAATAACTGCAGTAAGGACCCCACGCTGCGCCGCCCAGGCGGAACAAACCGCCAGCGTGTGCTGAGCCGAGTCCTCACTGCAGTCGCAGTGGTGACAGGCGGGACTCAATTCCCTCCTGGCGACCGAGTGCAGATACTTCCCGAAGCAACCGTGCCCGGAAAGGACCTGCGTCAGTCGGAAGGAAAGGGCCCCGTGCTGCCGCCCTGCCCACTCGGCGATGACCGGCTGGAGAGCCTCCACGGCGGCAAAGCCAGCACGTGGAGCCTCCAGCCGGGACGACCAACGAGCCATCGTGGCTCGACGAGCGGCCTCTCGCCACTCGCGTATCTCTTCGGGCGGGGGCCGTATGCCGCTACCCGCCCGGAAGTCAACCGTCCGCCGATAAACTTCGGCGAGCACTTCCGCCTCCAAATCCCACGGGGGAGTTCCGGCCAAGGCGCACGCCGCCTCCGTCGATACGGTGCGGTAACCGCGTATGGCTCTAACCGCCAATATCCTCTGAGGGCGCCAGAGGCGAGCCCTATTCTGGGCGGTCAGAGCCGCCGCCCACACCGGTGCACCATACAGTGCCATTGACCGGACAACCCCCGCGTATAGCCGTCTCGTCGCGACGCTAGCTCCACCCAGATTGGGCAAAAGTCGCCCAAGGGCAGAAGCAGCGCCGACCAGCTTTGGAGAAAGCTGTCGGAAGTGCTCGTCGAAGAGCCACCTGCCGTCGAGGATCAGGCCCAGATACTTCATCTGGGCCTGAACCGGTACGAGGACCGAATTGACCACGATGGAGGCGCCGGAGGGTGGACCACGACGGGGCCCATGGAACAAAAGGGCCTCCGTCTTGTCCAGGGCACTTGAAACATACCCTATACCAACCCGTCTAGCCAGCGTCATTAAATAGAGTAGGCCTAAACCTCCTTTCTCAGGAGAGGTCTATGTCCAGCATTTGATTGTTAGGGCTCGTAATAATTGGTGTTGATTATTTTTTTTATTTGTGGCGTCGTGTGCAACAAGGCACGTGAGTCTCTTGATAAAAAATGACTACATGTCAATCTAACATTAAACCGCTGAACCTAATCCAAATTTGAGCCTTTGCTAAACTCACTCACGTTATAAAGAGTAATGAAAAAATTACAAATTTTTCGTAAGATCGTGACTCCGGGCGATTACATGTGTGGTGAAGCATTCTACAGTGAATCTCTATACAGGTGTTTTTTTTTTTATATTTCAAATTGTCTATTATTAACACAAACAGGTCCGGTAACCTCATTCATACAGTGTAAAGCCACGAAAAATTACTAATTTCGGTTTTCTGTTAGGCCGTGATTAACACTTCGGTCAAACCGACTCATTCGTACCGAATAAATAAATAAATATTTCGAACATCTAATGCAACGCCATCTAGCTTCAAATTAAAAAGAGTTTGTACTATGAAAGTTAGATTGACTAATAGAATATATATACATTTTACGTAAATAACAATATTTGTAGATTATAAAAACATTTGGACAACCACTGCGCCACAGAGGCAGTCGAAAACAGGGCTCTGCTCTGGTTAATAAGGAAATGCGGCGAAAGAATTGTTTACAATTGATTTTATGTGCAGCAATAATATCACTCTGCCTCAGTGGTGCAGCGGTGGTGAGAGTAACTGCTGCGCTTGAGGTCTCGGGTTCGATGTACGGGTCGGACCAAATGTTTGTAGGATTTACAAATATTTGTTTCGGAGTTTCGATGTTTTCTTTGTATGTAATTACAAAAAAAAATAGTATGTAAGTATTCTATCAGTCAGTATAGTTATCATAGTACAAGCTCTGCTGAGTGTGAAATTAGATGACGTCCAAAATATTTATTATTTATAATTATTACTCTGGTCAGGCAAAAACATGGCTCATAGTACGGGATACCTACAAACGACGGGCTATAATGTGATGAAACGTGACAAAAGATACCAGTAGCTTCCTCCACTATCCTCCCGAGGCACCTCTGGCAATCTTTAACGCGATCTTATTAAAACACCCCGTGTCGGCAAGATGAATGCTAATCATGTTATCTTCGGAATAAAATCGGTGAAGCGTGAAGCGTAAGCGAGGTACTTTAGCGGCTGTCAATTGAGCGACAAATTGTCAATTTAAATTAAATGGACAGATTGGATTGTGTATTTCTGTTACAAATACACTTCATTCATCTCACACGTGGCCGTCAGATCCCAAAACAATTACAAATAGATTAGGTTGTTGTTAAACATACTTAAAAGTTTCGAAACACACATAGTATCGATAAATTTCATCCAGGCACAGCAAAATATTTGTGTTTATTACACAATGTACTTGTACCGAGCGGGGATCAAAACCACGACCGCTGACTAAGCAGTTAGGATCACAAACCAGTAAACCCAACATTCTACCTCTACCACATAACATAATTCCGTTCCGAAATTCAGATACAAAAAAAAACCTAAAAATAAATTATTCAAAACTGACAAAATAATTCAATATTTTAGCAATCATAATTCATTGCCTCCGTCATTAATACTACTTTATCACCAATTTTATGAAAAAGTAAAAAGTAACGGAATAAAACAAACAAAAACATCAAAATTTGCAAAAATAATTCAAATTGACCAAAATTATTATCGGCATCGCCAATATTTTCTTGTACCAAGTCTTGCTTGTCAAATATAAACAAACAAAATATTGTGGCATTTCTGAAATTTACTATACAAACATTTCCATAAAAAGTTTGTCATTTTGGTAAATTTCTCAAAATAAAAGTTAAAATAATTCAATAGCAAGTACTTAAATACTTTAGGTTTTTAGAGTTTCGTTCGTGTTAATTTTGTAGTGTTTTCAAAAGCCACCATATTGCCATCTGATGATATGTTTCTATTGCTGTCCGTTCTTTGGTGAAGATTATAATTTAGTCATATTTAACTTTAAAGGTCAACATCATACTACAACATCTTATACTAGTAAGAGATGAGTTGAAACTCATCAACTCAACCAAGAACTCAGGTTATATTTAAAATTTTCTAGATTTCAAAAGACCAACTTAAATTGTACGCCTTCGCAAATTCTCCAGATGTCGTATCGCAGAACTGGGTCATTTAAACAACAGGTAAAAACTCGACTCACTTGTCCCGTACAAAATGAATGCCTGTGACAATATTCCTCATAATCCGAAAAGTAAATTCAAAAGAGCTCTGAACACAAACTTCCAGCTGCTTTAAATAAAATCATACGTTAAATTGGGACTTTAAAAGTCAACAAGACTATATAAATGTGTAACAATGTATGCTAAGTCACGTTGACTAAGCATTGTTTGAGTTAATTTTATACCCTTCGCAGAATTTTGGGTAGTTATTTAATTTGCAAAACGGAACTGTGTAAATATTACATGTTTATTTGACTGACTGTGTATTTGACTCAGTTTCATCATCTGAGTAGCATCTGGCACGACAATAGAAAATTCGACTGCGATATTCAGATATTGTACAGATTCAAGTTTCACCGCGAAGGCGATAATGTGTCTTTTGGAAAGACCGCACTAGTTAAATTTGAGGCATAGTTCAGTTAGTACAAAACACCGAACAAATGATGAATGACCTATTTAAAAGAAAGAAATTCCAAAAATTAAAAACAAATCAGAAGGTACATTGAGTTGCCCGACCTATAATCTAAACTTTCGTCTACGATTCTAAAAGAACTATGCGAGAAAACTGAGCGGTGGTCGAGGAAAAAACAATCAAGAGTGTAGCCCTTTTAAAAAAAGGCTTAGTTATCAGCCTTTATACATATATAAACAGGCAATTAATGTGTGCGATGGATAAATGTCAAAAAATCAAACGAGCATGTGTTAAAATAATGTCTTAAGCTATATTCAGACAACAGACGATATACTATAGGAGAAGATGTAGATTAAAAAATATATACATGGATCAGTAAAAAAATGCATTTAACTGTTTGCTTTCGGCACACCATTTCATAGTTCTGCTACACATCTTACTAAACAAACCACAATTGATTTTCTGGATTCATTTTACACCCTTATAGTGCTCAGTTTCCTCGCACATCTTTAATAGAAACGCAACCTTATCACAGTTTAAAATTTTATGAATCAGATTTATGATTATATAAAAAGAGAAAAGGGATAGGGCATTTTTTTTTGTTTGTCATCATCAGCGGTTTCAGCAGCACCTAAATCACTGTTTTAATTAGTTTATGCGTAGCGTAGCGTATGTGCACATACTGTATAAGTATAACACAACAGTTATTTCTAATAAATGTTTAACTGCATTTACTGTTACAAAATTGAAAATCCACATGCACGCGGTTAAATAGTAATTAAATTGACTAATATATTCTCCAGTTGGTTTCTCCGTCTTTTAACCTAGAACTTAAACGGAGTCGAATAATTGTTATAATTAGACTAGTAAAAGTCCGAGTAACACTATTACACCACACATTAATAGAAAGAAGTGCAATAATCGTAACTGCATGATTTGTTTACTTTTATTTATTGCTATTGCTGAACTTCATAGATCTTTTACCACTTATAATGTAGGTATTACATACTTACTGAAATCGCAGCAAATAAATTCGTCATCCAATGAGACAGCAAAATTTTGTTGGAATTTCTCACACAACAAAATAACAAATAAATTACAATTACCTTTGCAATATCGTTACCATGTACATAAGAATCATAACTACAGACTCTTGTCCAAATAGATCTCATTCTGATTCCTTAGCAACGTTTAAAACTAAAGATATTTGAAGATAATGCTTCACGATATCCACGAGAAATAATTTTGTACAATAAACAAAATAAAATTGACCATAATATCGACCTGACAGAAATAATCCTTATAAATGAGTAAAGAGTTTTTACTCACCATGATTTATGATATACGTATTTTGATTTCTCTACAAATACCAATAGTTTCTTAACAGGATCACGTTCAAAAGACACGCTTACGGAACACACACTATGTTCAAAACTTGAACGTCTATTTCGGGAGTGCAGACGCGCTGTATAAAAATAGAAAATTCAGTGCGTTGTGAAATTCGTTAAACTTTCCCGCGAGTTTTAATTGCATATAATACTTACTCATGAATAATAAAATTGGTAGATGTTTGGAAAATAAAGTGAATTGCGCGTTGTGCCATCCCATTCGATTACCGCTAAAACCGTGAAAATGTATGTGATCATTGCTCCTATGTAAATTTTTCATCGTAATGAAGAAGGAAAATTGTCGGTGGCCATATTATACCAAATAACAATCCAAGCAATACTTTCTTGTTATTTTGCATTTATATTAAGATAAAGAAATAAGGAGGAATTGGTAAGTAATCATTTTTATTTGCAAATCAATAAACAGCTAATTGTTTGAGTATATTCTTAAGAAACTTCTTGATTTGATTTTTTGATTATTTCTTGATTTCTTGGTAGTATTATATCTAAATAAATAAATAAAAATGCCTCTTAAACAGCTTGAAAAACAAATCGTAATCCAGCTCCTCTCGTCTAGTAGTATAACATTCCATAGAGTTAAATTTCAATTATAATATATAATTCGTATAATATAATAAATTAAGATGATGGAAGATTCTGAATGATTAGTAACCAATTTTAGAAATATTTAATGTATAAATAATCGTAACTTCACAACACTATAAGCGACATCTTGACATTTTAATATCTCGTTCCAAAAGATAAGTTTATTTTCTATACTTATCCGTTAAAATGATCTAGAATCCATAGTTGTAATCTCTGAATGTGCAACTGGCTGCCACTAAAAACAAATATAAAAATTAATTATCTACACAATTTGGACAGTACATTGAAACTACGATTCATCTAGAATATATTTATAACTACATACAAATAATTCGTAGCACAATATACTACTGCCATCTTCAAAAAAAAAAATTTGTAAAGTTTATGCAATGATAGGATAGGATAAAAATTAAACCCTTGGTTAAAATTTTTATCTTGAATGTGAGAAATCACATTCTCATTTTAATTTTAGTGATAAATTAATTTATTGCTCTTGTTCTTAAAAATTAATCATATTTTTCTTAATCCCTTTAGTTTTAAGAGCTTATGTCATGTAATTGAGATGACGTGACTATTTTTCCTAGCGTTACAACAAAATTAGTGAACTTTTATTTTTTTTTTTTAACGTGTGGAAACCCCCACGGGCCGTCACCCCACCGGGGTTTACGGCGGGGCGGTGTGTCGGAATCGGACCGACTAAAACCACACGGTGTGCCACTCTGCGCCTGAGAGAGGAGGGATCCGGGAACAGCTGTTATTACGACATCCAGATCCCTCCTAGCGCCTGCCCGCTGACGCGAGCACTATCTGCCGATAAACTCTCCATTTAGGCGACGTACGGCACACACGAACGTCGCCTCCTCGCGGCTGGCCACTATAGCGGATGGAGGGGAAAACCCGTCCCGTCCATCCGCGGCCACACTCAAGACGGCATGAGGCGCTGGTATGCGCGCCTCCGCCGCCCGGCTCGCCGACGGCGAATTGGGTCCGAGTGGATATCGTCCTCCCGGGCCTTCTCCGCCGCCTCCTTCCGCGAAATTACGTCTTCGCAGAAGGTTGCGACCGTGGTAAAACAACTGTCGCTACCGGCCATGGAGCGTATGACGGCCGGTAGCGAGAGATCTCCTCCAATAACTGCAGTGAGGACCCCACGCTGCGCCGCCCAAGCGGAACAAATCGCTAGCGTGTGCTGAGCCGAGTCCTCACTGCAGTCGCAGTGGTGACAGGCGGGACTCAATTCCCTCCTGGCGACCGAGTGCAGATACTTCCCGAAGCAACCGTGCCCGGAAAGGACCTGCGTCAGTCGGAAGGAAAGGGTCCCGTGCTGCCGCCCTGCCCACTCGGCGATGACCGGCTGGAGAGCCTCCACGGCGGCAAAACCAGCACGTGGAGCCTCCAGCCGGGACGACCAACGAGCCATTGTGGCTCGACGAGCGGCCTCTCGCCACTCGCGTATCTCTTTGGGTGGGGGCCGTATGCCGCTACGCGCCCCGAAGTCAGCCGTCCGCCGATAAACTTCGGCGAGCACTTCCGCCTCCAAATCCCACGGGGGAGTTCCGGCCAAGGCGCACGCCGCCTCCGTCGATACGGTGCGGTAACCGCGTATGGCTCTAACCGCCAATATCCTCTGAGGGCGCCAGAGGCGAGTCCTATTCTGGGCGGTCAGAGCCGCCGCCCACACCAGTGCACCATACAGCGCCATTGACCGGACAACCCCCGTGTATAGCCGTCTCGTCGCGACGCTAGCTCCACCCAGATTGGGCAAAAGTCGCCCAAGGGCAGAAGCAGCGCCGACCAGCTTTGGAGAAAGCTGTCGGAAGTGCTCGTCGAAGAGCCACCTGCCGTCGAGGATCTTGAACCGGTACGAGCACCGAATTGACCACGATGGAGGCGCCGGAGGCTGGACCACGACGGGGCCCATGGAACAAAAGGGCCTCCGTCTTGTCCAGGGCCGCCCGCAAACCCAGCGCCTCAATTCGCCCGACCACCAGAGAGACACCCGTGGTGGCCAGGCGCGCCGCCTCTTGAAAGTTCATCCCCCGGGCCGTGATCAATGTGTCATCTGCGTAACAAAGTACGCCCAGCCCGGGGGGAAGACGACCTCGAAGGGCCCAGTCGTATCCCATGTTCCACAGGAGTGGTCCGAGGACAGACTCCTGTGGAACACCGCACGACATGAGCCACCGCCTTAGAACACCGTCTCTGTCCTCGTACATGACGGTACGCTCCTCAAGATAGTCTGCCACAAGCCGCCTCAGGTACTTTGGCACCCCGTGGTAGTGGAGTGCTTCCCTGATGCAGCTAAATGGCAGACTATTAAATGCGTTGGCGATGTCCAACGACACCGCCAACAGCACGCCGCCACAGCTCACCGCCTCTTCGGTAACGGCCCTCAGGCGCAGCACGGCATCGACCGTCGAACACCCTGCCCGAAAACCAAATTGGGCGTCCGACAGATCGGGACCCACCTCGCGGAGGTGCCGGACGATGCGGGCAGAGAGTATCCTCTCAAACAGTTTACCCGCCTCGTCCAGCAACACGATGGGCCTATAGGCCGCTACCGATTCGGCTGGCCGTCCCGGCTTCCTCAATAGGACCAGCTTCCCGCTTTTCCAGCACTCAGGGAAGCGTCCGGACGCCAAGCTACCGTCCAGGACCTTCCTGAGGCGGTCCGACATGTGCTCAAGGGCTCGGGCCAGCACTCGGGCAGGTATCCCGTCCGGCCCCGGGGCGGTGTTCTTAGAGCGGATCCGTAGAACAACCGCCCCTACCTCCGATTCCCTGACGGGTGGAACATCGTCCTCGTTCCCCCCGTCGTCTCCGACCATGAAGGCCATCGACGGAGGTGTGTGTTCCACCTGCCGCGGGAAAAGGCCCTCGACCACTTCCCGCAGGAAGCTGGGCTGGAGTGTCTCTGTAAGGGGGGGGGCCGACGTGCGGAGCTTTTGTCGCGCCGCACGATAAGGGCGGCCCCAGGGGTCACGATCGAGACCCTCCAGCATCTCCTTTCTCTTAATTTCTTTGGCGCGGCTTATGGCCAGCTTCAGAGTTTTTCGCGCCTCTCGGTACTCCTCATGAAGCTGGTCCTCCTCGCCTTCTTCGCGGTGTCGCCGTCGACTACAGGTGTAGGACCTCCGGACACGAGTACAGGCCGCACGGAGGTCCGCCAACTCCTGGGAAAATTAGTGAACCTAGGTCAGGTATTTTATATTCCTAGATCGGTCGGTTACTCGTACAATTCTACAAAATCAAAACTTGAACGCAGCTATATTATCAATCTGACATCAGTCAAAATTGACTGCGAAAAATTGTGACAGTTGGCAGTTTATTGTGACTAAAATTCAAAGTTAATAAACAGAACTGAAAATACTTAAGTATTATTCACTTGACCCGTGTAATTCGTTTCTTTCAGTGTTGCTGTTGTAAGTAATAAGTGATTCTAATTTATTATGTCTTTTCAATTCATTTGGCAACTACAAATAGATGCCAGTGCCCGTTTCCTTACCATAGATAAACTCTGAATGGGAAAAAATCTACCACATTTGTTCTATCTTGTTAACCTCTTAATCGTTTAGCGTCCACCAAGAGGCTGGTCGTAAAAAAAACATTTTTTTTCAGTAGTACACTTTTTACTATATATAAGGAAACCTCGGGTGGTCATTTTACCAGATATCGGTGGGAGGATGTGTCGGCACCGAACTGGCTAAAACTACACAGAGAAAATTAAAATAAATGTTTACGCCTGCTATTATAACGTTTTTATTTGTTTCAGACTAAACCATGACATCCGAAAAGAACGCACAGGTTGGCCAAGCTCGAGAGGCCTTCCAAATGATGTACCAAATTTCACAACTCCTCTGCACAGGTTTAGATGCAGAAACTCTTTCAATTTGCATCAGACTGTGTGAGCTCGGTGTAGACCCAGAGGTGTTAGCACATGTTATAAAGGAAATCAGGAAAATGGGAGAAAACACCGTTCAAAACAAACCAGTTAATCTGCAGCCATAACTTTAAGTTAAGAATGAAATGCATAATGCCCAATACCCCAATTAATAGCCCCAGAGCTAAGTACCTGTATGTTTGTATAATCGTACTGGAATTAGCACCTACATATGAACCTCTTAAGTCTAATGTCTCATATAAATCTTATAACTTTTTTATTCCATGATATACATCATGATTATTATTAAAAAACATAAATAAATATAACGTGGTTGAAACACCAAGTAATAAAATTTAAATTATTTTTTTATTTAAATTATATACATTTTATTAACTCTATCTTGAGAAACATAGTTGATCTATATTTTCTGAATATTTGCTTTCGTAATGTGAAAAAACGTTCAAAATAAAGAGAAATAGCTGTACTAACAGCTTAATAGAAAAATAATCACTGACTACAATTGAATGTACAACCCTAGTTTTTAGTAATTATCATTAACACTTTCGTATCTCACCTTATAATTAATTTAAGCAATATTTACCTTCAAATAATATTATACGTAAATGACCATGTACCCTTGCCCCAATCTGATCACAATATTATGTAAGTTCACATGGTTTTTTAATTATATTTACTATAGTGGCGCGCAGCAGTGAATGCGACTGCTGTGCTGGGTTCGATTCCCGGGTCGGACCAAACGTTTGTATGATCTGCAAATATTTGTTTCGAAATTTGGTTGTTTTCTATGTATAATATGTATGTATTTACAAAAAAAAAGTATATAAGTATTCTATCAGTGAGTCTAGTTATCATAGCACAAGCTCAGCTTAGTTTGAAACTAGATGACATTGTGTAAAATGTCCGAAATATTTATTATTTATTATTATTAGTCTGGTTTTTTTTATTATTGAGAACAAAATATCAATAAAGATTAGTATTATGTACACATACATAAAACTGAAAAAAAATTACAAAATGACATTTATGTCAACTCAAACATGCTGGTTCATCTTGCTCCTAAGATCCAGTCTATGAAGACTGAAATGGTAGACGGTAAGCAATGCTTTCTTCAGTTAGAGGTTACTAGAGACCAAACCCTCGTCTCCCATTTCTGTTTGCGTGATACGTGTAAGGAAGTAATCCATTGTGACATTGTGTATGTGTGTAAATATATATATATATTTAGACGGTAAGCTTCACAATGCATGTCACGTAATATATGTTTAATAGTAATTAAATGTTACTAATGTTGGAGTTATCACAACATATGCTGTAATACTAATATTACCAAAGTCATCATCATTACCCACTACAGCCGATCCAGAAAAAAAATTTTCCTAAGTGCATGAGGAACAGAAATAAAAATAAAATTTCTATAAAAGTTTTTATTTTCAAATAAACACTCTCCCAAAAGTATTTCATAGAGTATCACCTGTATAATAACATATTTGTCTATATAACAAACAACAGCGTCGGTATGGGCTACACCAATTTGAAGATGGAAAAATAATCTTCACAATCGATCAATAAACCAACTCCGTTCTGCTGCCCTCAACTATATGGGAACAAATAATTAAGAAGGGGCAACGCTACAGGCAATATTAAATGAAATACTTAAAAATAATTAAATAAGTGTCGCATTGTGCTTTTATTGAACAAAATTATGTTAACAATATAACAAATAGGTAGGAATCGATATAGTTTTTGAGTGAGCCTAAAAACTATCAGTACAAGACTGAAAATATCACAGATGCAAATAATTCACTCAATCAAAACCATGGGTGATGAACATATATGGGGAATTATAAACCAGGCCGTCATCCTGATTATTTAGGAGATATAATGCACGGTCTACTTTGAACTATTTCTACAGACTTCCAATATAAATTAGAATATGGTATTACCTGAAAAACTAAAAAGAAAAGTGACAAGTTAGGAATAGTAAGTCTTATGTAAATTTTTGGATTAGAAAGAATGGCACAGCACATTCAAAGTAGACTGTGCAAAATGAATCTATATACACTTATCAGCTAAACTATTGGAACGTTTGACTCTGTGGTGGTCCTTGGCTGCCTAATACTGACGGATCTTCAAATATTGGTTGCTGTGGTTTGAATTGCTCAGCTGTTATCCTAGAGAACATTATTCCTATGCCTTCAATTAGTGCAAGCAGGATACCACCTACGAGAGCACTGCCCGCCATTGCTGGGACACCTGGAAAATGGAGATTAACATACATATTGTTATTTTAACATTTATTATATCATATTTTCTACAAAGACTCCTATATTCAGCCAGTGAACTACTTAACACTTGATGATTTTAAAATATAATTATCACATTGAGTACTGATTGTATTGTAGCGGTTTATGAATTTTGTGCGTTTTTATTGAGTCCCTTTAATTATGCACGCCATGCAGATCTACCAGACAACCATAAGTTAGTTGTGAAATCAAAATATACATGGCGTAGTAAGATACTTGATAAGAAGCCAATATTTCTGGTAGGCAGATAGGCCTAGTTACTAGTTTGCATATGTACATGAAACTCACGACTTCACAGAAATATTTCACTCAAATAAAATATAAAAATGTTTAATATTTATTATATGACTTAAAGTTTTACAAGTTCAAACAGCTAGTCACTTGGACAAGGGGAAGTCGTAGTCAAAAGAATATTTTGGTTTTCCGTTGGACAAAAATGATGTATTAAGATTTTTAACAGCCATGAGCCTATTAAAGGTATTAACCTATTACAATCATCTAATTCAAAGAGTTGATACCCTACCTTTGATGATACCACCAATTGTAAGTTTAAAGCACTGGGATCCTTACACTAATTGAATAATTTGCATATTTTTATTATACATAGGCTTTTCATTTTAGATGAGAATGAGTGACTAAATTTGACAGTCACACCAATCTGTATGGACAACATGGTATAGTAGGTCGAAAGCTCCTTTTCTAATAGAAGCCTATGTCCAGCTGTAGACTGAGCTGGACTTAAAGGCTGTTTATGATGATGAATGCTCAAAAATCTGGCCTGTTTTTGCTCAAGACACTGGCGACTGTTTCATTTAAAGTTTTACTCATCTACCCCAGCTTTAAGAATAATTCCATTCCAGGTAGACGTGTAAGCACATGCTTGGTGATGATGACATGGTATTTAATTCTATGTCACCTCCATCAGCAAATTTCTATGACAATAAACCTTGTGAGTTTTTTAGTTGTTATTTATTGGTTGATGTGGAAGAATCATTAAACTTTTTACGAATACTTTATCAATTTTTTATGATTAACTACCCTCTAAGATTTTTGGTTTTAATATTTCCATTGGACAACCAGATATGTCTATGGGACAAATAAGCTGTCCCTTATCTGAAAAACATCATTATTGTTGTCTTTTCAAATTCAACAATTCATTATTTTTAAAAAATACAGTAACACTATAAAATGAAGTAGCTGGTTCTCACAGAATCAGCTATTTCATTTTATAATGATTAGAAATTAAAGAAAAATGTATTAACATTAAAATTTTAGTAACATGAATGCAGATTTAAGATAAATGAATATTTACCATTTCTAGCTGCTAAAATTCCGCCAGTAAGTGCGCCACTCATTATGGAGTTCCATGGGTCTTCTTTCTGTCGCATGTACACAAGTGAGCAATCAATAGTTGAGAACATTCCACCCCACACTGCGAAGTTGCCTCCAACAATGGGTGAACGCTCTTTCATTGCTGCTAAACTTCCAAGCTGAAAAAATATTGTAATTATGTCTTTAATAGTATCAACACTCGTAAATGTGGAGCTGTGGGTACAAAGCGCTAATACTAACCATTTTTCTACTAAAACCCACTGGCGCATTTCTGAACCCTTTAATTGAGTGAAATATGCCGCCACCAATGGCTCCCATGATAAACGCACCACCAGAGTCGTCAAGAATTCGCCACGGGCATGGTTCACGGGTATATTCATCCATACTTGTTTATTTATTGATTTTCGTCCTGGAAGTATTAGGTAAGAATTATAACCTTTACAGACACTCAAATTAATATGACAAAGTTCGCTTTGCACTTACAAGTTATGTTAAATACTTTATTAATTAAGTATATAAATAATATTTTAAATGGTTTTTGTCGGTTTTTAATTTATGAAAATTGTTGCACCATGATTCCCACGTTCTACGAGTGCGATTTTATTTCAAAAGGTCATTGTGGATTTCTTATGGAAATTATCGTAAAACCACAGATAATATAACAAAATCGACTAAAATATAGTGAAAGAAAATTCATACACAAAATTGTCCAGCGCTATAACTTCCGACTCGGTACACCTGTCAATATGGCAGCTGACAACTGAAAAATGTTAGGATTGTTTAGCTCATAAATTCATGTTTTTATTATAAAATAAATAGTGAAAATTTGGAAAATGACCATTCATAATTTGTATATCTTCGACCGATATGGGACACTTCTATATTACGGTGAATGGAATAGATCAAAACAATCTGGAATGTCTAGGGAGGAGGTCAGTACGAGTAACGTAGTAATAATTATGAAAGGTGGATATACCCCTAAGCGACTACACTACACTGTGATAAGGCCACCACAATACAAGCTCTTAATCCTATATGGTGTAAAATAGTTTATTATTATCCGTGTGGTGATAGATTAAGAATACAGTGTCACTAGCCCTAGTCATCCAATGGGTGTCGTAAGAGGTAACTAAGGGAACAAATTAAGCAGAACAACATTACTACAAAAAGAAGAAAAATTTGAAAGCCTTTACCGACCAACCTGGCAAGTGTGGTATAGAAGCGAGAACCCCCCTTTCGAAAGACAGGCTTAAAGCCAGTCGTGGCTTATTGAAACTCTTGATATGATATAAAATAATATCTTGAATGTTACCTCCACCCCACAACATTTTGTCTCCCCTATCTTTTCTGTTCTTTTTGCTATTTATTATTACAATAACAAATCAAACCTGAAAATGAATCAGCCATCTTATTGATACTAGAACATCAATTATACTGATGAAGTAAGCTGATACATAAGGAACCCAACTTCCGAGATGTGAACCAATAAAATGTTATGAAGTCAAGTACTTATAAATGCAACCCTACTCCTTCCCTTAATTATTGATCCATAGATTCTACTCTTAACTTATGTCCTTATTACAGGAAGGAAAATTAATGTACGGAATGTTGTTCTCCATCAAATCGTTTGTGGCAAAAATATCTCCGTTAGATCCAAAAGATGGTTTTCTTCATTACAAGACTACAAAGTACACCTTACACTGTCTTGAAACACCTTCTGGATTGAAGTTTGTCATGAATACGGACAATCAAGCTCAAGGTGTTCGGGAATTATTGAAGAAAATTTATGGAGAAATCTATGTTAAGTATGCTATAAAAAACCCAATGTGTGGAATTGGAGAGCCAATAACTAGTGAAATTTTTAAAAATAAATTAGATGCATTTATTAAACAGACACCAATCCATGTTAGAGCTTCTTGATAAATCAGGAATTAATAATTGTGTAAACTTATTGACTTGTAGACATATTAGATGTGTAAGCCAGCAGATAATAGCGAAACATTTATAAAAATATATATTTGGAGTAACGGGTGTCATATTCCTCCAACACAAAGGAAGGATACTCTGACCAAATGTTGTGATTGTGGCTGGTGGACCACTGCTCAACAATTGATCCTGGGACATTATAAATATATTTTCATTGATGCAAGAATTTGTTTATTGCAACTATTACTAGATATGAAGTTTGTTACTCTGCAGCTTGGAGTATCTTCGTTAGATGGCGCTGTATTTTTTATTTGGTTGTAGAATTGCATGTAGAAGTTGCCATATCTAAATGTGTTGTAAGTAATAAGCTGATGTACAACAACAAATATACCTATGTATCAATGTACTGGTAGCAAACAAACATTAAGACCTAAATAGTTTATAGAACTTCTAGTTCATCTTGTAAAATAATTGTGAATGATCTCCTATTTACACATCTAATTTCTAAATATCACATTGTGTATTAACGTTAAATATAATCAAACATGTAACTTGAAGTTGTCTAGAACATTATATAGCTGTAACATGTAATAAGTTATAGAAACATTGTTTTTGTGGTCTTACCAAGTAATAATGTCCTACACTTTTGTAAAGATTTTCTATTTTAAAAGTTGTTTATATTATAAATGTCACTATATAAAACTTATATTTATTAGCTTAAGCAATTTGTTAAGATTACTTGTATCAAAAACAATAAATGTTCTATGTACCAGTAGTAGAAATCTTGTGCTTTGCTGCAAAACTTGGAAATATAAATACGATTTTTTCAAATGTTAACTAATTCCTGGCCCACCCTAGCATATGTATTCCTAGCCGATTTCGTCCATGGCAGCCAGTAATCTTAACGGAGACCACCCAACTGTGTAGGAGATATTATAGCGCACAAGTGTGTGCACAAACACAGGTGCACTCTCTGTTCCCTCACAACCAACACAACTGGAGAGTGATCAGACGGAAGTCCGATAACTTAACATATGTTTTCACTTACAAAACTTTTCACTTTTCAGCAACTGTCAAAGTCCATGCTGTAATTATTTATTTTAATAATCAGAACAATTCCAAAACACTTTTGTGACTGGCCCGGTAGTCGAGCCCAATATCTTTTAATCGTCATTCGCCTATGATAACTGCTAGACAAACGAGGCAGTCAAATATATGAAACACATACATAATTGAAGTGTTTCATAAATGTTTGTATTAGAAAAAGAAAATTATTAGATAACACACTTTTCTAAAGCGAAACCTGTGAGTAGCAGTATACTATTAAAAGCCGTTGATAATCCAAAACATCATATCACGTCACACCAACAGCGTTTCATAATTCACTGCTGAACAGAGGCCACTTCTTTGAAAGGAGATGTTAACCTACTATACCACTGGCCAGACGGGTTGGTATTGCGATGGTATCAAATGTTTCTTCTCTTCACAGTGTTGTTATCCTTTATAATTTGCTTTCTTAGTCGCCTCAGCCTTGCACTTTTTGGAATATTAAAGTTTGTAAATTATATTTTAGTTCTCTAGTTTTTAGTATATAAACTTAAATAAATGCATGTAAGTTAGATTGTTAAATTATTTTATATCCAGTATCTTTTTCAGAACAAAAGTCAAATATTTTATTATGGATCATAGGTTTGGGTGGCATACGGGGAGGTGTGTCACATCTTCGAGCCACCAATCTCACAATCATTAAAGACCAAGGTATTTAACCAGTGCGTTCTACCCGTAATGACATACGGAGCCGAGATGCGGATATTTACCATTAAACTGGTCCAGAAGTTTAAAGTAGCTGAGCGTACGATGCTGGGTGCTCCTCTGTCCGATAAAATTCGTAGAGAAGAATTAGCAGAAGTTATTCGACGGAGAATCAATACACTGAAGTGGAAGTGGACCAGTCATGTGCTGAAATGTGCTAAAGTGGAGACCACGATTAGGTAAACGTAGTGTAGAGCGCCCTGCGGCACGATGAACACGACTTGAAAAAGGTTACTAACAGCGGATGAATACAGATTGCCCAAGACCGGGGTAGCTGGCGCTCCTTGCGTGGAAGTCTTTCGTTCAACAGTAGACGGCAATAGGGGTAATTGCATTTTAAAAATATTTATTTGAATAGTTAGAAAATGTTAAGGTCAGATAGGTACTGCCATTTCCGCATATGTAGAAATAGCAATAACTGAGAAAATATTAAAATTAGCATAATGAAACAAATAAATATAAAACAAGAAATTACATAATAAGTTGAAAAGAAAAAAGTAACCAAATTACAAATTAATTATGGTACATTACAATGTATAATACATTACTGCGCAGCATCAGCATTAAAGTTATACAACTAAGTTAGTATTATCCTGTAAAAAGTCCTGAATTACTATTACCTGAATACCACTTCTAAATTAGCAGGTGGCACAATTTCCTTTTAAAATGATCGAGTTTTAGTGGAATTATAGTGCTAATGGAATTTTATTGAATATGTGATTGCTTAAACCGCTCAAACTGCTTTTCGTAGGAGCGATTTTACCAAAAGACTGTGGAGGGAACGGGTGTCACGTCCCTCCTATACAAAGGGAGGATCCTCCGACCAGGCGAAGTAATCATGCCGTGCGGACCACGGCGCCACGGTTGTTGTTGGGATGTTGTACATATGCTAATCGACGCGAGAATCCGTTTCACGATACAGGATTAGTAGTTGCTTCGTAGTTAATTATACTCCGTAGTTCGATGTATCTTCGCAAGATGACGCTGTAGTATGTTTTTCTGTTTGTGCTGTATGTGGAAGTCGCCACAAGAGCATGGTTTGTTATATCCTTGAGTTAATCAAGCATCTAACAAGGCGTGATCTTTAGTTAATACTTTATATTTGTCCGTGTTCACATGGCAATTGTTCTAAATTTAACGTGATTAGAAAACTCAACATAACATCAGTAGATGACCCATTTTTTTTCCAATTTGTTTCCCCGATCGGTAACCAATTGGCATAGAGGCGGGGGATGAGTTTTCTAAAAAAAAATATACCAATGCACTTCCCCTTTTCTCTAGTTTTTACGTATAGGTAATAGTGTTATAAGTATTAAATCACTTTTCGCGAACATAAAGTTACAAAATAATTTGGACTACTCATGCTTTCCATCAGGCTGAGTAGAATTACATTGTCAGGCTCTATACATAAAAAGTAAAAAATAGCGCCTGCTCTACATGTTATTGACTAGCTGATAGAAATCCAAAACATCCCTCCACCCCTTAATCAATCTTGATATTTTGAAAAACCAAAAAGTGGGTCACGTAGTACGTAATACTACGTATCTTAACTCTGCTTTGAATAAAACTATAGGAGAGAAAGACATGTTCTACTCTAAAAGGCGGGAGGTGAAATATAATTTTGAAATATTTTAATTGTCCAATGGTGAGAACGAAATAAATTTTTAGTACATTCTTCTAACCACCTAATTAAGTTTCTAGAATACGAGAGCTCGTGTTCTAGACAGCCACTTTGATTTTACAAGACATCACCGTTCGCTGGTACCACTAAGTATCAACGTAAAATTTTTAGAGGATAATGGTTTGTAATAACTAATTAAGATATTTAGATGACAGATGTTAACTGAATAGGTAAAGATAACAGATCATCTGCTGATAAGTGACTACAAAGATCGTGAATTTGTGGGGTCCTGGGCTAATACTACCTGGGGGCATTTTTTTGTTGACGATAATAAGGGGACAAACGAGGAGATGATCCACCTGATGGTAAGTAACTACTGCTGCCTAAGGACACTTGTAACTGAACAGTCACAAGTACTTTACGTCCATTGGAACCCAACTCCATAGAATCATCAGTAGGAAGGGGTTTAGGCTCCAGTAACCTCATTCAGGCGTTGATAAGTAGGTAATGAAAGAATTGTATAATACCGGTTTTGAGAGAACCATGATAATACCACTTCGGTCGAGTTGGCCCATTTGAGCAAAAGCATTAGTCTTCCTTGCTAGTAAAACCTAACTAAATTTTCGGCGCCTTGGAGACAAGAGCTAGAAATATGTATTGTTTCCACTAAACACCGCTACAGCCGACCTCTTACTTATCTTGGGAAGGAGTGAGACCTGATTTCAGATTCTTCTTGGATTGACACCGCAGGTTTTTCCCACCTGTTGGCCCAACTAACATGTTTTGGAGCCTGACCATATTTTAATATGCGATTGCTGTTGGGGACAGTTCGCAGTCGTCGTCCAGATTCCGCGTATAGTGGAACAAGTTCCAGTCGGCTGCGACACTCTGATGCTGTGTCATTTACTCACGTCCGATGCAATTCAGGTATTTGCTAGAGCAACCGTGTCCGGTGAGTTGTAAAGTAAATCAGTAGGTGATGTGAATTCGTTAACGCATGCTCAGTGATTGGCACAGCTGCGCGCGGTTTTATCGATAAGCGTCAAGGCCGTCGCTGAGAAAAACTAACACGTTTGGAGGCAAATTAGCCCTTAAGGCCGCTGAAGTGCCATAGAAGGGATCTGAAGATCGTCACCTGGGGATACATGACAATACCATGTACATAATCTCCTCTAAACGAAAGAGATAAACCTTAACGGTATCCCGCAGGTAGGGCGTCGATACACAGGTCACTCCCTCATTGTCTACCAAAGGATAGAATTAAAGGTTTTGATTATTTCAAGACAACAAATGACCAACTCAACGAACTTTCGACGAGCGGCGAATGCCTTTGATTGCATTCAGGGTCGATCGTCACCTGGGGATACATGACAATACCATGTACATAATCTCCTCTAAACGAAAGAGATAAACCTTAACGGTATCCCGCAGGTAGGGCATCGATACACAGGTCACTCCCTCATTGTCTACCAAAGGATAGAATTAAAGGTTTTGATTATGTCAAGACAACAAATGACCAACTCAACGAACTTTCGACGAGCGGCGAATGCCTTTGATTGCATTCAGGGTCGAGCATGCCTGTCAGAAACTGAACTGGTTGCCTAATAAGTCGGAGAACGCCCGCAATATATGTATCTGGATACGGGTGGCAATAACTCTTTCAACGAATTTCACTGTCTTGTCCAACAGATATTTCGATAGGAACGCTGAGAGAGATTCTATAGTTCTTCTTTGCAGTTTTTGGATAAGTATCAATTTGCGAGTCTTCTCAGAATTAAGAGGCGTATTTAATTCTAGCGGCATACTATCGTTGTAATCCGGAGCTTATCCCTTTAAAATATTTTTTATTTATTCCTACCTACAACCTTTTATGTTTTAGTCGCGATTTATAAACTGTAAGTCATAAACAAAAAAAGTTATAGTATTGGCGCAAAATACAAATCGCCTAAAAATATTATTGACTGTCAAGTTGACAATGTTTTTTGACATAATCTATAAACAAAACAAACGGTTAGTGGCTGTAGCTCCAGTAAATCTCTTTACGTTTTAAATATTTTAAGAGAAAATATCTAAAAAAACTAACATTACATGAATTACTGTGTTTTTATATAATGGCTCGTGTTTATGTGAAGAAGGAAGTTTTCATTTGCTGTGATGAGTGAGACCGACGACACGGATGTTCTTCTGCTGATACCACCAAACTTTTTTTTAGTACAAAGTTCTGATTCTGAAGGCTCTTTACTAGAATCTTCAAGGACCGTCGTACATAAGCCCCAATCTTGTACTGCCCAAGTTCTCGGCCAACTAGTTAATCAAGTGCATACATTAGAAACCAGATTAGAAAGTTTGGAAGCCAGCAGCGATTTATCAAGTGTCAATACTTTAGTTAAATCTAAGACCTGGGATACAAGCGAAAGTATTGATAATCAAAGCTTAGACCGAAAATGTTATACTTTTCCGCGTAGACGAAAAAAAAAACTTACCAAAAAGCAAAGAAGTCGAGATTTATCGCTGAACAGCTTAGATTCTATAAGTACAGTTGTTGGAAGTATCCCACCCCTAGATTTAGACTATATTGAGACAGTTCGGCCCAAATTCATAAATGATATTCAAAGCATGGATGGTGATGTAAGCAGTATAGTTTCAACGCCAAGTAAAAAGAATGATAAATTGCTTCTTCATGAAATTGATGAGTTTCTTACTAAAGTTGAAAACTATGAAACTCCTGAAACCAAGTTCAAGGATACAGACTCAACTGTGACCTCTGAAAATGTGATCAAAGCAACAGGAGACTATATAACACAAAAACTTGACACAACAAACAATGTTGAAGATGTAAAACTGCCCAGCGGTAGGGTTGTGCCGAGCAATATACTCGATAAATATATTTATTTAGTCAAAAACAGCACTACAGGTCCAAAATCAGAAAAAACTCTTAATACTGGTTGTAAAGGCTCTGATAGTAATATCGAAAATGTGACAAAAATAACTGCTGAGACTTCTAAACAAGATACTACATCTCCAATTATTAGAAAGTTAAATTTTTGTGACAAAGACGTACCACAAACATCTACCCCTAAAAAAAACCACACAAGCTATTTAGATTCCTTCCGACCATCATCAAATAAGATCTACGACAGGGCATCAAAAATTCTAGAGCAGTATAAAGCCCAGAGCTATAGCAGAAATACCCAAACATCTGTCACAGATAGTTACTCTTCTCCTAAAAAAGAAGAGTTCAAGATGCCACAAATGAGACCTTACTGCCCAGAGATTAAAGATGGCATGAGATTAGCGTCTTTACAGAATAAATACATGGAGACTATTGATACAGATCTGCTGAGTTTAAGTGAGCTTTGGGGAGATAGGGGTGATCGGGGGGAAAGAGGGGATAGTGTTAAATTGGAAGAAGAAAAATTAAAAAGAGAAGTAAGTTGTATAATGTTTTTTATGGTAAAGGAAGGCAAATAAATGGTTTATATGATAGTCAGTTTCTACCACCTATTGCGACCCATGAGTAACAAGTGTGATGCCTTTCGAATCCCCCCCTGAATCAGAGAAACAAAGGATTTTAGGCTGCAAGAACCTTACTTAATCTATGAACAGCAACAAAAAATATTAACACTTAATTATTAAATTCAAAATAAGTATAATGACAATAGATTGTAGGCGTTTGTGAGTGGTGGTAATCACTTTTCGTCAGGTCACTAGTGGCGGGTTCATTAAAAAGAGTTAAAATGGTTTTGATATGGTTTTGATTGTGTAATCCATAAATTATTATTCTGAATCTGGGTGTTCTTTGTGTCTGTTTCTTGTACGTTTGTATAATTCCCCATGACACAGGATTTCTTCCTAGTGCGAGCATTATCTGTTAAAAATAAAAAAAAAATTTGGAATACCTAATTATCATTAGAAATAAAACATGGAGATGCAAATTTAATGTAATTTATAGCAGCTATACAGTGTAATACAGTGTTTGAAACTCTATAAACCTACTCTATTTACAGCACTGTGAGTCTATGATCCAACAACTACAAAAGAAGATTCTAGATCAACAAGAAAGATTAGCAGTGGCTGTCAAGGTTGACCGTGCCAAGGATGCGGCTATTAACAAGTTAAGAGAGGCCTGGCTGAGACTTACAGGCAACTTGGACAAAGCAGAAGAGAGGCATAGACAAGCTTTAGAGAAAATGGTCAGGGAAGTGGAGAATTTTCGAATGGTTGCCGATGATGCACAAAAGGTACTTACAAATCTATATCTATGTATGCCTATTATAAAAATGTTAAGTTAGTTTGTGTACATTTTAAAGACTCAAATAGCTCTGCACCGATTCAGTACAAACTTTATTATATTTATTTTTGCAAGCACAACATCCTACGGTGAAGCATGGTGGGTTACAGCTGGTTAATTTTTTTATTGTCATCACATACTATGGCTTCTAGTTTCAAACTAAACAGACCTTGTACTATGAAAGCTGGATTGACCGATAAAATACTTATTTACTTTTTATTTACAAAAACCATGTACATACATAGAAAAACACACAAACTTCGAAACCAATATTTGCAGATAGTACAAACATAAAACTGCATGAAAGTAAAACTTACAAAAAAAAATTGTAATTTAGGTGCATGAGTATGTCAAATTTTTATTTAATCCACCAACATAATGTTTTTGTTAACAGAAAACAAGTCACTTCGAAACCGAACTATACAAGGCCTTAGACCTGGCACATGATTATCAAGAAAAGTGCAAACACCAGACAGCAGAGAAGAAAGAACTTGAACAGAGAATGAACAAGAGTTTGTTGGAAAAAGATGAGCTCATTATAAGTAAAGACAAAGAGATTGCAGCATTAAAAGAAAACAACGAAACTGTTATGAGACTCAATAAGCAGTCCACTGATTGTGTGAAGAATCTTGAAGATGCTTTGGAAAGAGTAAGTGAGAATCTATAGGATGAGTTGCTAGTTAGTAGTTACTAGTACCACACAAATTTGTGTATCTCTCAAAATAAATTTTACTCCATTTTTTTAACATTTTCCGTAGTATGAGGATCAATTAATCCCTCACACACATACACACGCACACACACGCACACGCACGCGCATACGCACGCACACACGCACGCGCACGCACACACGCACTCGCACGCGCACGCACACGTACACACATACGGATACACACGCGCACACACACGGATACACACGCGCACACACACGCATACACACGCGCACACGCACACGTATACGCACACACACTCGACATAAATAGGCCGACTCGACCGGCTTCTACCGATAAAAGCCGGTCGCGCATGATTGTCATCTCTTTCACAGAAATGAGATAGTGGAGATCCATGTCTCCCACTCTCTATTGCAGGAGGTAAAAATAAAATATACTTATTATAAGTACATGTCTTTTAGGAAAGGTCAGACCATGAGCAAACTAGAAATGGTACGACTGACCTCACCCGTAAGATACAATCGTTGAACGACCAGATGTCCATCATAGTTCAAGAGCGCGACCTTTTAAAAGAGAAGGTGAACGAAGAGCGATCAAGAGGGAATGTGTTGGAGAAGCAATTAGCGGAGAAGCAAAACCAAAGTAGCGAACTACTGAAGAAATGTGTAAGTTATTTTATTTTTTTTGACATTTTGCAGGATAATCAGTAAGTGATAGCGAAAAATATTAAATTTAATAATTTGTACTGTACTGAAAAATTTTGCGAACTTGATTATAAATAATGACCGATTTTAATGTGAGTTGGGAGAGATTTAATATTATTTATACAAAAATTATAAATAATACTTACTCTTACTTGTAGCTATGCTTGCATTCACGTAGAATTTATCAAAATTCGTATTTCAACCAGACTCGTGCAGTCGTTCTGGCGTTACTCATCCACCATCCATTCTATTTACAAACAGCTTATATAATGTTAATGGAATATAACAACTGATTATAAATGAATAAAATAAAAAAAAAATACTCAAATGATGACTTTTTTTTTTGTTGAGCTGTTTGTCTGTTTGTTCCGGCTAATCTCTAAAACGGCTGGACCGATTTTGACGGGACTTCCACTGGCAGATACCTGATGTTATAAGAAGTAACATAGGCTGCTTTTAAAAAAAATAGCGTTACACGATAACAAAATTGAAACCAATTAAATAGTGATTAATATCCTGCTCACAAGCACCAAAAACGGCGAGTCGCAGCTAGTTATGTATGCTTTCATTTCTTCATCAGTCGTAAATTTAAACTTTGATTAACGTCATAGAGATGATGAAATCAACTCTTTACAGGACAATCTGGACAGCGAAGTAAAGAACCTGCACAAACATCTAGAACTCCAGAAGACGGAGCTGAAGTGCCACTACCAGAAGCAGCTGGAAGACGCAGTGATGACCAAGTTGCAGGAGTTCCAGCTACAGCTGGACACGGCAGAAAGGGAGATGGAGAGTGATGCTCGGAGTAAAGAGATATCGATAGTTGATACATATAATAAGCAAATTTCTAGGATAGAGGAACAGTAAGTCCAGACTTACATAATACATTTACGTATATAATACATACAGGATAAATCCGGATATTTCCTAACTGTGTCTTACGTTAGAAAACACTTAGACGGATAAGCCATAGTAGGCCATAGTAGGACACCACAGTCTCACAGATAACTAACGCTTATCAATTCTTTTATTACATTTGTTTCGCAATTCGTTGGCTACCGTAAGGTACCTGATCAATCTTGTCGTAGACTGAAGGTCGTGAAAAGGTTTGAGTGACAACGATTTAGCCAGAGTGAACTGCCGTATCGCGATTATTCGAGCAGTCCAAACCTTCCTGGTAACCACTTTACACAAAGATCACAAATACCGACGCAGTGACTTTATGCCGACAACTGAACGACGTGAGAAGAAAAACAAATTAGCTTCCGCGTGCCGAGAATATCAGAGGTACTATACTGTACCACACCCGACCGACTACAATGTCACGCGACCTAGATCCACTACACGACTCACATTCCGTAAACTACCGAGCAACATTTTTATACACATACTAATTTATGCTCACCTGCCCGCACACACTCACATATTTAGGTATTTTTGGTTTATTATTAATATGTAAAATTATAAAAAGCTGAAGGGGTACCATAAACACAAGATTTGTCTTACCTCGTCCAATAAAACTGTCAAACTGTTCCTCATTCGGGAAAGGAGAGGTGACTTGTCCAGCCCTTGTGACTTCGATAATAACTTACTATAAGGTGATCTGTCCACTCGTTTGCCCACTATACCATAAAAGGAATCCTTCTTAGATATAGACTTTGAACTGAAAACAGCCCACTTTTTTGAGACAGACTCTTTTGCCATTTTTTTATTTGTCTATTTCATTGTACTAGCATAAAGTAATTATATGTTCTTATAGTGTGTATACTGTGTTGTTTTTCAGACACAAGTTAGAAATAAATGTCTTAGAAGAGAAGCAGAAAGAAGAAATTAAATTATACAGGCTACAACTGGCGCAGGCTAGCGAGAAAATTGGATTACTTGAGGTAAGTTTAAAAAAAAACTTCACACATCTCTATGACATAAACCCACAGCCCTTTGATACTAAACCAGACAGAATCTGTACTAGTGACAATTTCCTTTAGAATTTTGACTTTGATAGTTCCAACAAAATTAAAAAAAGTGGCCAAGTGCGAGTCGGACTCGGCCGTGAAGGGTTCTGTAGCAGCGATTTATGACGTATTAAAAAAAACTACTTAGAGATCTAGATCTCGGTCGAACCAATTTTCCTTTTACGTCATATATTTTTTTTAGTTTTATCATTCCCTTAATTTAGAAGTTACAGAGGAGGGCACACATTTACCACTTTAGAAGTGTCTCTCGCGCAAACTATTCAGTTTAGAAAAATATGATATTAGAAACCTTAATATCATTTTTGAAGATCTATCTATCCCACACGTATGGGTTTGATGAAAATAAACAATCAGTTTCAGTTCTGAGCATGGGGGACCCTTAATTTTTTTTTCTATTTTTGTGAAAACCTTATGCGGTTTACAAAATATGTCTACTTACCAAGTTTCAACAGTAAAATTCTTATAGTTTCGAAAAAAAGTGGCTGTGACATGCGGACAGAGAGACAAACAGACAGACATGACGAATCTATAAGGGTTCCGTTGTTTACAAGTTGGCTACGGGACCCTAAAAATGTTTAATAATAATAATTGTTTAGCGTTTTTCAATATGCTACAGTTGTTGAAGTTTTATAGTTTTTCACAAAATACCAATGTCAAAGTCGACCCTTATATGTAAAAATACGGTTTATGAAATATGCATCTTAAGAGGGCATCTCTTTTGAGCTTACAATATTCTTATTCTACTCTTAACTTCAAGGATTTCTCAGACTTCTAAAATGTTAAGTTCAATAATCTACCTTGTTCCCCATTTGCCAGAGAAGATATATAACATACTCATATCTAAAAAAAAATATTTTATAACAAAACTCTCGACATTTCCCTAATATCCTAGCTGCTGAAGTATATCTACCAAAGCGTCAGTCAGTGCTTCAGGTAACGCTCCAATTTTTAAGGCTCATCTGTAGAGTTCTCTCTCTGCACTAACTTCTGGTGAATTACTGAGATGAGTTGCTGTTCTCCTATTGCAGGTAGAGAATCGTCTACGACCTCCTCCTCTATATCTTCTAGATTTTTAGTGCACTAGCCTTCTTCTTTCTCCCACTCCCTCTCTTTCCTGCCTGTTCTTATTTTTCCTCTAAATATTTCATAGCATTATTAACTCGTCGACTTTTCTGCTACCACTGTTTTTAGACATAGCACATAGTGTTTTTTGTACAGCGGGACTAATTCGCGATAAAGTTACTTGAAAAATTGCGATACCTTCTATCGCCTGACGTTTTGAACGGGTTACACCCTGTAACGGTATAGTGGTACCATCATGATGTTCTAGAGCAAGCTGGAGTCGTATCGTCGTCGCCGCGGTCAGATCGCGTCGCAGCTGCACAGCGTCATGGAGTCGCAGTGGCGCCAGGCGCTGCTTATCCTCACCAACGGAAACAATCACCCCCCCTCGCTCGACGCCACGAGACCTGATAGTGGTGAGGATACTTTTACGTATATTATACAAGGGACTCGCCCCGGCTTCGCACGGAAATCTTTGAAATTCCTGGTCATCTAAATCTTCTTGAACCACTCTTTCTATTCGTGAACAGTGCGTTAAAAACCGTTGCGAACTTTATATGATCTAAACGTAGAAGCACAAAAAGCGATTCCATTTTGCAGGTTTATATGATCTCCAAATATTTCTTGCCGAGTTGAGTTTTGTCCATGTACTCGTATATTATGTGTCATCATCATCTTCGACAGCCCTTAGCAGTCTATGCTGGACATAGGCTTCTCCTTAGCAACGACGCTTTTTTTTTTCTATCTTAAGAGCCTGCCAGTGACTCTACTCCGCCTGATGGAAAGCATGAATAGAATCCAAGAGTTGTGGTCACCATACTCATTGAGAATACTGACAATGCAGTATGGTGACCCTCACTGTGGCGGCCTTGTAAGATGCTTTTTCACACTCCGCTTGGGGACGTAAAAGGCATGACAGTCATTGTGACAGTGTAAGGCTTACACAGTTACCACGATAACTGTCACCCTTGCATCGATGGGTCTCCGGTCTCACACTCACCAACGAAACACGATAACACAGATGCTGGCGCTTTAGGTTGGTCTTCTGTGGGAGGGTAGTACTGTCCCGGTCGAGCCGGCCCGCTCGTGCTGAAATCAGCGTGGCTCTACTACCTAGAAAAACCTTTGAAAAACGCTTTGACCTGCTATGCCACTTTGGCCAGACGGATTGATATAAGATTTGTTTCAAGTTTGCCTTCTCGTTGCAATAATGTTCCCTTGCATATTTTGTTACCTTAGTCGCCTCTTACAACACCCATGGAAAGAGTAGGGGCGGTGACACTCTGTATTCTTAAGGGAGAGGTTAGGGTTTCAGCGTAGAAAAATACACTTTTTTTGGGCTTTTTTTCTCAAATATGGATTGAACCATTTTACTCAAACCTTTTGTACATTATTGAGCATACTTTTCACAATGTTGTAAAGATTTTTTATGCAGAAATATTGAAGCATGCGCCGGTAACAGAGCTTTTCCCAGAACGTCTTGGGGAAAAAAACAATTTGCGGTGTTCACAGTAACCTGGACGGATATTATCTGGAAATAAAAAATCAAGGAAATTTAGTCACATTATAAATAAATCTTCCCCCCAACGTTCTCTGATATTTTTTTTTTTCTTTTCAAAATTTTTAGCGGCTATCCAAAGTGTGAAACTGTTATTTTTCACGAAAAGTTCCGCCATTTTGTGGGTGGTAAACACCCTTAATATAAAAAAAAAAGTGTACAAAATTTTAAATGAATCTGTCGATTAGTTTTTAAATGTTCATAAACTTTAAACGCGTTTTAATCGACAGATTCATTTAAAATTTTGTACACATTTTCTTCATATAAAATATCTCCCCCCAACGTTTAGCAAAAATTTTTCATAGTACAAACTCCAATAAGTTTGAAACTAGAAGGCGTTGCGTGCCAGTTGTCTGAAATATTTATTTATTATTTGTGTTACATGAATTGTCCTACTATTATTTCAGTGTCGACGTTAGTGGGTCCAGAGTACCCCAAAGTGCCCCCACTGTCTCTACCGGACCGCGGTCTGGTCCGACCGGAGCGTGCTGATCGACCGGACCGCGTTGATCGACCGGACTGCGCCGACCGAGGCGACATGCAGGACAAGTTGCTGGACGGTCTCACCGATAATGAACTACAACAGTACGTTAAACTGGTAATAACATTTGTTTTTTTTTTTTATTTTACGATCTAAGATAGGATGGAATTTGAATTAATTTGTTTTCTTATAACAATAATAATATTATCACACATTTCACACACAGCTGTGTGATCCCAAACTAGGAAAAGCCTTAGCTTTAGTCAACAGTCTGGTTACCCTAGTACATGGTAACCAAACTGCTGCCTTAACCTTGTGTTAAATGCCGTACTAGCACTTAACGTGTAACTAGGGGGTTACTTGTTATCCAAAACAAAACCACTGTGAACTGATCTGCTGATCTGGCAAGCTATTTATTTTATTGATTTTTCATACACTCGTGGTAACCTTTATATTGTGCCCAGTAAATAACGATATCGTGTTCAGAGAACCAATACAGCGCCATCTAGTTAGGCAAAGACAACATAGCTTGTATTGTGTTCTGCGTAATTATAGGTTTGTTTTCGTCTTAGACACCTTGAAATACATACATATTATAGATAAATTACACACAAACACAGAACAAATGATCCGGTTCAGCAAATAAAGGTTTGGTCTCTGGCCTAGCAGTCTGGATCACTAACCACCAGACAAACTTGTCCGTCAATACTAAAAATTATATCGATTAGTAGGTCAGCTTACATCGATGTGACTTTGAAAAGGTATGCATTGGTGTCTAAAAGTACCCATCTTTAGTGAGTTTCAATAGTTATTAGGTAATTCCCCTACCTGTAAAGTGGGACTTTTTTTTTGTTTACTTTAGAATATAGGCTAGAGTTTTTTTTTAAATTTAGTACAAAATTAGATAATGTATGATAGTAGTAATATTACAGTACTTATTTTTGTTTGCAGTTTATTTTCCTTTAGTTCCTCTGCAAGCTAAACTTACTTTTAGCTTGAAAAAAAATGGAAAGTTTTCGTGGTAGTATATACAATGAATTTAGAAGGAAAATTGCCATGGCTGTTTAGTTTGATAATTTAAGAGCTATAATTGCCTAAACAGAAATTACGATACTCTATACTGTACTGGGCCCGATACACACTTGACTAGTTTGATGTCTAATACCTACTATTGTTTTTGTTTTATTGTTATTGGAGCATTTGAATAGAGTTAGCAATATGCTCTTACTATTCCGTGATAATGAGATTATTGCTTATGCACTCTGTGGTAGTGATTTCCTGAAAATGTATGGTGTTTTGTATGGGGCATCTGTTAGAATCATCCTTCAGATGGTAGGTGAGCTGTCGGAATACGTCACATGCGACACTTTACACAACTGTCACAATTTTCGCTGAAGACAATTTCTTTACGATTTTCTTCTCCAATTCTACAGTCTTTCTAAATCTCATTCTTCTTTCTTATGGAGGGTGGGCCACGAATTAGTCAACATTTGAAAAATCTTATAAAATAAATAATTTGATATATTATAAAAATTATTTATTTACAAGAAAGCTGATTAGTTGGAATTGATTTTTTAAAAACTTAACGTCTAAATGACTACCGATTCGACGTTTGCACTCTTCTAAGCGAGCACCGAAATTTTCGAATACTCGTCGGCGGGGAGACCACGAGATCGCTGCCATCTCTCTTCGCCGATTTTTTCTTCTAGTTGACGTAGTGTATTCGATTTATCGATGTCGACACGATTCTACAAATAACCCCATATAAGAAGTCCGCTGGGGATAGATCTGGACTTCTCGGTGGTTATAAAACGTCGTCTCGTCTGGAAATTAGCTTTTCCGGAACTCGTCTTTGACCACCGGCAGGAACTCATCGGATGCGCAACAAGCGGTTCCGTCTCGTCGGAACCGTGCGTTACGTTTGTATTTCGCAAATTCCAGTAGCATCGGTCCCAAGAACTCGCGTAACACGTTCGCGTGGGACGTTAGATTCAAACGTTAACGAATTCTTGGCCCACCGTATGCGACAGCGACGATGACGTACAGATGTGTTTTCAGCTGCTGACCCGTCCGGCGGCGCTGGACGGCAGCGGGGACGGCGCCGAGCCGCAGCGCGACACCGACGAGCCCTCCGCGCGCCGCGCCGAGCGCCCGCGCCGCGCCCTCCACGCCAAACCTCCCTGGAAGGCCTAGCGCGAGCCGCCCCGCGCGCCCTCACACCGAACCTCCCTGGAAGGCCTAGCGCGAGCCGCCCCGCGCGCCCTCACACCGAACCTCCCTGGAAGGCCTAGCGCGAGCCGCCCCGCGCGCCCTCACACCGAACCTCCCTGGAAGGCCTAGCGCGAGCCGCCCCGCGCGCCCTCACACCGAACCTCCCTGGAAGGCCTAGCGCGAGCCGCCCCGCGCGCCCTCACACCGAACCTCCCTGGAAGGCCTAGCGCGAGCCGCCCCGCGCGCCCTCACACCGAACCTCCCTGGAAGGCCTAGCGCGAGCCGCCCCGCGCGCCCTCACACCGAACCTCCCTGGAAGGCCTAGCGCGAGCCGCCCCGCGCGCCCTCACACCGAACCTCCCTGGAAGGCCTAGCGCGAGCCGCCCCGCGCGCCCTCACACCGAACCTCCCTGGAAGGCCTAGCGCGAGCCGCCCCGCGCGCCCTCACACCGAACCTCCCTGGAAGGCCTAGCGCGAGCCGCCCCGCGCGCCCTCACACCGAACCTCCCTGGAAGGCCTAGCGCGAGCCGCCCCGCGCGCCCTCACACCGAACCTCCCTGGAAGGCCTAGCGCGAGCCGCCCCGCGCGCCCTCACACCGAACCTCCCTGGAAGGCCTAGCGCGAGCCGCCCCGCGCGCCCTCACACCGAACCTCCCTGGAAGGCCTAGCGCGAGCCGCCCCGCGCGCCCTCACACCGAACCTCCCTGGAAGGCCTAGCGCGAGCCGCCCCGCGCGCCCTCACACCGAACCTCCCTGGAAGGCCTAGCGCGAGCCGCCCCGCGCGCCCTCACACCGAACCTCCCTGGAAGGCCTAGCGCGAGCCGCCCCGCGCGCCCTCACACCGAACCTCCCTGGAAGGCCTAGCGCGAGCCGCCCCGCGCGCCCTCACACCGAACCTCCCTGGAAGGCCTAGCGCGAGCCGCCCCGCGCGCCCTCACACCGAACCTCCCTGGAAGGCCTAGCGCGAGCCGCCCCGCGCGCCCTCACACCGAACCTCCCTGGAAGGCCTAGCGCGAGCCGCCCCGCGCGCCCTCACACCGAACCTCCCTGGAAGGCCTAGCGCGAGACGGTTCCACAGGCCCGTCGGTCACTCGTACACGCAGAGAACGACGACACTATAGAGAGAAGAAAACTTGAAACAAACATTATACCGACCCATCTAACCGGTGTGGATAGTGAGATCGAACCCATGTCCGGCGGTGTACTGTTACAGGCGGTTAATAATAATAATAATATTCACAGTAAACCTAGTCTATATCTGTAAGAAAGAAAAGAAACAACCAGGACTCTCCTTAAAAATGAATAGCATTTGAAATCTGCAATAGGTTAGTATAGGATTTGTTTCAAGTTGTCCTTCTCTTTGCAATACTGTTATCCTATGTTTTCTGCTCAATCAATCGACTCTTACGATACCCACGAAATAAATAAGGATGGTAACACTATATTCTTAATCCAGAAAACCAGAAAAACAATACTCTGTTTAGTAACCTAATTCTAAGATATAACCCGAGCTAACATAGTCATTTAATTGTTAGAGTTTCTAAAAACTCCATGATCGCAACAGTACCGAAATATCGATAACCAATTCTCAAATATATTCACGGAAAATAACTCGTTTATAATAACTTATCAAATATTATAAAAACTTAAATCGAAAGCAGAGTTAGTACTATCTATCAAAGAGTTACTACACTACTATTTACAGAATTCAGGAATAGAACCCGTGACCTTCTAAATATACATATCGTTATGTTAGAATAAAATTATAATATATGAAGGGTCCACTGCAATAATAATGAATGTCCAAAAATGTTTAAATTGTAACGAGTAATGCCATTCGGTCACTTGAAATTATATTTACAAAACTAGCTTTCAATCTTAGCAATATCACATGCGGTCTTGTGATAAATATGTATTTAATATATTGACTACACGGCTAGAACGCTCAACGTCACAGGTGTTCACGGCAATAATGATAAATGTCCATCGCCTCGCACTGACCGCCATCTTGCTGTGAAATCAGTGTCGATCCCGCCAATTATTTTGTCAGTCTTTGTTAGTCTGTCGTTCTGTAAGGTTATGTTATACGGATTTTAGTCTTTTATTTCTTAAAATTATGGCTGAGAACAACGAAATGAACAGAAATACAAAAAAAAGAAAACAGACAGGAAGAATGAGTGATGTTTTAAAGAAACTTCGACTCCAAGGACATGAAATTGGCGATGACTGCAAGTGTAATCGTTTTAAATGTTTTAAAATGATAAATGAAGACCAAAGAACAAGAATAATACGGCAATTTAATAGTTTTGCAAACAGGTATGATCAGGATAATTATTTAAGCGGGCTTATAACTATTTCTAATGTACAACGTCGTCGTCCACGAGTAGGTGAAGAAAATGCGAATTTACATAATAAGTCATACTCTTACAAGATTCGTATGATTGGGGATGATACTTACGAGTTACCGGTGTGTAGAAAAGCTTTTATATCCTTACATGGTATCACTGGAAGCAGACTTCAATTTCTTCAGAAATCACTCACTGAGCATGGCGTTGTCCAACAAGATAAACGGGGGATACATGTTAAAACAAAGCTTTCAAAACTAACTACTGATTTGATGTACAAGCAAATTGACACTCTGAAAACAATTAATGGTAAAAAAGGCCACTATAATTTACGTGAGAGTCAAAAAATATATCTGTCGGATGAGTTGAACTTGTCGAAGATTCACAAAATGTATAATGAAAACAATCCAAATAACAAAGTATCGTACGAAACATATCGCAACTTTTTCAATAAGAACTTTAATATATCATTCGGTTATCCTAGGATGGATACATGTTCGACTTGCGATGAATTTCAAGCTGAGAAAATTTGAAATTAAGATTGCTTCTCTTCCTGATGGCCACGAAAAATCTCAGATTTTGACTCAACTTCGAACACTCGAAATTGAAAACTTAGCACACAAGAAGAGAGCTGAAGTGTTTTATGATAAAAAAAGAAAAGCTCGTTTGAGATCAAGGCAAGATGTCACAACAATAGCGATGACAATGGATTTCTCAAAAAATCTTCCTGTACCGAACATAACTACAAACGATGTGTATTATAAAAGACAGCTGAGTTATTTTATGTTTAATATTCATGTGCTTGCTGATTCCTCATCTTATTTTTTCGCTTACGATGAGAGTATTGGAAAAAAAGGATCAGACGATGTGGCCTCTCATCTATTCCATTTCATATTTAATGTAATGGAGGTACAGGTCAAGAGTCTTATAATTTTCTGTGACTCGTGTAGTGGTCAAAATAAAAATTATACCATCTTCAGAATGTTACACTACATAGTTCACTGCTGCAATCGCTTAGAATCTGTCACAGTTATATTCCCGGTAAGAGGGCACTCATACATGGAATGCGATCGTAACATGGCCTACTTAAATCAAAAGGCTAGGATTGAACTTCCTGAAGAATGGGCCGAACATGTGCGTGGAGCTCGACAGAGACCGAAACCTTTCAATGTCATCGAATGCTCCCAAGATGCATTCAAGGGCTGGACTGCATTTTTGAAACCGTTTTACAAGAAAACTTGTCCTTTTCCCATAAGACCTGTGCGTGAATTTAGAGTCCAGAAAAAACACCCACGGCTCATGTTTCACAGAAATTTTAATAATAGTCCATGGGAATCAAGTGTGGTGAACACACCAGTTTCTTTTCGATCTATGAAGGCAGTTAATGAGGGCGAATTCAAATTACCTGGTTTGGCTTATAAAGAGAAGCTACCTATATAAACAGCGAAATATAACGACCTACAGTTTTTGAAAAAGTTCTGTAGGCCTGAAACAAGACGTTATTACGATGAACTTCCACATGCTGCAAATATTAAGGATTCAGAAGTTAATTAAAACAGTCATTTGGACACCAATCATTATTGACTATGAACGCAGTGTGGACAGTAATCATTATAGTCCTGATTTTTAAAGACCTACTTAAGATTCGAATATTTTTAATTAGTTTATAATACCCTAAGAATGATTATTTTCTAAAAATTAATACCATAATGCCTATACTTTAACTTTAATAAACAACATTTTATAATCTTCATGTCTGAGTTTTTTTACACCGTTTGTAAATTTAAAATCCAATTATCTTAAAACAAAAAACAAAGGACATTCATCATTATTGCAGTGGACCCTTCATATGTAATTAAACTTAATTTTAAAAACTTCGAAAAACAGTGTCTAACTGTTGGCCTCTAAATTCCTTTCTGCTGTCACTATATGTCAGTTATATTGTAGCCATCACTGTAGACACCCAATTTGAAAACACATCAGTGTAATATACCAGTGTCTTTTATTATAATTATTTATATCGCAGGGTACGTTGAGAGTTCACCATTTTGTTAAACACGGTGTACAACATAATTAATAGTTCAATGTTCTATCTTAGGGGCTTAATTTCTCCTTTGCCGTGAAACTGCCTGCTTAAAAACTAGAAATCAAACGTACGATAATACACCTCATCAATGCCACGTCATTTGACATTACCAAATGTGACAAGTCTCAAAAATGTTGTATTTTTGTATTACAATTGGCAAATTGCATTTTAGTTTGTGAGGCATCTCATCACATATAATCTTATTATTATTATCGTTTAAGATATATTAATAATATTATATGAATATTCTCTTTATTTCATTTATATACATATTGGTTACATTTTGAAATACATAAAAAACAAATAAAATACCCCGACAACGGGTACAGGGAGCAAGACACCGGTGGTTAGGGCTCCAAAGACAGGAATGTCTTCACTATACTAGATATTATAAATCTATATATTATAAATGGTTATGGACATAAAATTATTTTAGATTATTAATGTCTAATAGCTTCAGTTACTTCAACATCTTTAAGGTATTAAAATAAACATCGATAGAAGTAAGTGCAAGATTTGTGTTAGGGATACACATATGTATATCTATAATCATCACTAACAACATATCATCATATACACCGATTTTAAAAAATCTTACACCAATCGAATGCTACATTATCAGCGAAAAACACAGGCTACCGTCCACCATTATAGTCGAGATACACGCTGGCGGAGCCACGGGCAAATGCTACGTACACGTACATAATATATAAATGAAGACATATTTCGTTTCATGTGAATATAGCTAATACTCATTTTACTCAAAACATAATTAAATTAATATATAAATATTTCAGACAGTTAACAAACAACGCCATCTAGTTTCAAACTAAGTACAACTTTTACTATAATAACTAGACTGACTGATGGAATGCTTATGTACTTTTTTTTGTTGTATTAATCTAACAAATGTTAAATTATCTAATAATTTCTAGCTGTGATTATTGATATTAGTCCCCACCTGTATCGTATACATTCCCACCGTTTAATAAATAAATTGCCAATAATAGTCAGTATATATAAAATTACCGATTGATTCATCAACAAAGACCTAAATAACTGAGGCTACGAACTTGAAATTATGGCAGCTGAACTTGAAATTGTATGTTGCAAGCACTCGTGAGCCCAAGCCAGGGCAAAAGTAAGTCTGAAGAAGTTGTTACGTACGAATTTTTTAATTTTTTTTAATATTTCTGACATTTAACACACAACGTCATCTAGTTTCAAACTAAGCAGAGCTTGTGCTATGATAACTAGACTGACTGACAAAATACTTATATACTTTTTTTTTGTAAATACATACATATTATACATAGAAAACACCTAAACTTCGAAACAAATATTTGCAGATCATACAAACATTTGGTTCGACCCGGATCGAACCCGAGACCTCCAGCACAGCAGTCGCATTCACTACCGCTGCGCCACCGAGGCAGTTAAATTGATGAATCTAATATTGTCAATCGTTGATTTTATTTTGTATTGATGATCTGGATGTTTTGAGGTCAAATTTATGTGGTAAGCACAATTAGTTCTAGAAACATACAGAAGAACAGAGAATTCAACTTGCTATACTTTTAATGAGCCAAGCTTCGTTATTGGATAGGATTTTTTTAACGTAACAATTTTTCACAACGATTACTAATATGCAACATCTTTTCTCTCTTTCCTGCTCTCTGTGAGAGTGATTTTGTGAAAAGGGACGAAAGTATGTAACGGGAAGCGAAAAAAGAGTGGACTTTATAATTTGATTAATGAGTCACGGTGTTAGGTGTGTAACAGGAAGCTAAATAGAGCGTATGAGCGAAATGAGTCGCGGTGTTAGTGTTAGCCGTCAGATGGCAGATTATATTACACATATGCTGTTACTGTAAAGCTAGCAAGTATTTTTGTATTAAGTTATTGTGTAGTTTTTTAAGGTGATTATTTTAATTTGTGTATTTATTGTATTTTTGTATGAGGTTTAAAATAAGATGTATAATAAATTTTTGTATTTAACAATGTTATAAACCTAGAACATTCCCGAATAACACTCCATATTTTGTTGTTTAATAAATTATATTTTTATATGAGTGAGTTTTGTTGTTACCGCCGAAATTTTGTTTTTATGTTTTTATAATATGCTTTTTTATGGTATAAGGGGGTAAGAACTTAACAGGTCGTAACCTTCACGTAAGAGGGTAAACACGTGAATTTTTGAAGTGAAAACTTCTTTAGGCGCGTTGAGCATTTTGGTAGAGGGTACAATCCTCGGTTCGCGTCACTGACATGCTAATGATAATAGTATATCTATAGCTATGGAGAATATGATATTATATATTATATATGAAATTTATTATTATTATATATTATATATGATATTATATATTATATATAGCTATGTATGAAACATAAAAAATTTCATATAATTTTTGCATATAGTTTTAATTACTCTCAACTTAATAGTTCCGTTTTCACTTCTATCGGCAGTCCCACGACTACTACTGTTTTTTTTTAGTTTGATACTAAATAAAAATGTTTGTAATCACTGCGATAAGATGTGTAGGAATGCGCAGCGTCGAAATATCCTCAAATCTGTATTTGTTCAGGTGTATGTTTGTGTATTAGTATATGTGTAACATGAATGTATGTGTATTTGTGTATTAATCTCTATCAATATTTTTAAATATTCTCGTTAGAATGTGTTATTGGTGTGTAAATTATCCTTTTTTTTCTGTTTGGGAATCCCCACGGATACCACCGAAAGGTGGTTATGTCGAACTCGACTCGAAAAACTGCACGCTGTCTCAGGTATCAGTAGCCGGAGAACCAGGTGCACCCTAGTAAGGAAATCCCTGGAACTGTGTGTAAATTACCCTAAGATTTTTAAATACCTGATTTCATGAACATCAGGTTTCTAGAAGTCATCGAAAAAAGGTAGTCTGGAAGAAATCAACGTGAACGATAAGACCGCCGATTGTTACCTTTACATAGTTCTCACCAAGAAGTTAGGACCTCAAGCCAACCTCATCCGCAAGTGGTGCAAGGCTCTGACAAACAAAATATCCCCATTAGCGGCAATAGACTCGCCATCTATTACGTAGGCCCAAAACACTGGCAGACGCATTAAATGCCTACTTTAAGGCATTTAATGCGTCTGCCTACCCCTCTGGGGAAACATGCATGACTTTATATATGAGTTATAACCTTAAATGAGTTCTCACTGTTTCTTAGAAGATGACGTAGCGGTGATTTGTGCATGGAATTGCGTACGGTAACGCATTAGCTAAGTGGTACTATATGTAACCTCAAATTCTAGTAGATATAGTCTACCATAGTGTCAACCACGTGTTTATTTGTCTATTGTCAAATGTCTACTTTTGTGCTAAACAAAGTGTTTTTGCGGAGGTTTATTACACTACTTTATTCAAAATAAATCTGAAGTTGAAGCACACAGAATTCCTGTTGAAATATATGGTGACAATGCTCTGTGTCTTTTTTATCATGTATGAATTACTGTTTTAACAATAGAAGAAAAAATATTTTTGGCAACGAATTGTCTCTGAAGACGAAAAGTGGATTCACTATGACAAACCACGACACTATGAAAAAAATCGAGGTGCTTAAACTTAATGAAACTATCACGGGAGCTCACTATTGACTTCGGTTGATGTGTTTGAGTCGAACTCTAAAAGAAATTTGGCCACTACACGAGCAAAGACACGAAAGAGGTATTCCGTTATATAACAATGCTCGGCCACATATGGCAAAACCAGTTAAAACATGGCAACACTTCAATGACAAGTTCTATCCCACCCACCGTGTTCACCATTGGCTCTTGTTTCGGCTGATGGCGCATGGTTTGAGCAAGCAGCACTTCCATTCATTCAAAGAAACCGAAAAATGGGTCGATTCCTGGACTGCGTCAAAAGGTGATCTTTTTCTTGCCAGAAAGATGGAAGAAAGTTCTCTAATGCTGGATAATACTTTGAGTAAAGTGATTGTAAGCCTTATATATATTTTTTTAACAAAAAAAATCATCGTCACCTTATTCCAGTTCTATTATATATGTATGTATTTTGTAACACATATTTTCTTTTTATATAATATAGAAAAATAAATAAAGTGGTCACCGCCATATTACCGTCTCAAAACTTAAACCATTAAAGGTTATATAATTTTACCTAAAAAAAAAAACGAAAAATATTAACGAATTATTTATTAATGAAGGTAAATGCGATTTAAAAATATATTCCAATATAATTATAATGGCATCATGATCTTTATACAACATTAAATGTACACCTATTATATACTCGTAACAATATTTATAAACAGGCAAGAACTTTAAAATATAATAGTACTTGATCTATTACGACCAAAGATGTAAATAAAACACAGCCTAATACATATATAATATGAATACATACGTATATACATGTTAATAAACTTATGTAATTTATCGGTAGAAAAGGTATAACTTTGAGAAGATTATACAATAACGTGGTCTAAAAAGTTTTACCGGGATTTATGCCTTTTTGATCGGCTGTCTATAGTTCTGTAATTCTTTTCAAGATGTTAACTAGTTCTACTTTAAACAGTTTTACTAATTAGTAAGTATCACATGTTCTAGGCAACAGTTGCTTATCTAACACAACGGTAACCTGACAGTATTTTGAACGTATCTAGCAGTAACTGCAGATTTGAGAGATCATAGACAAATATGTCAGATTACCATAGACTGTTATCCTCACACATTTGACACACGGCTGTCTGATCCCAAACTAGACAAAATCTGTACTATGGTAACCATACTACTGATAAACATATATAATTATAAATACATACCTATTATAGATAAATTACACCCACACAGAACAAATGATCTTGTTCATAGCACAAGGATTTGCACTGGGTGAGAATCGAACTCACGAACTCTGGTTTAGCAGTTAGGAATGCTACCCACTAGACCAACAGGTCTGTCAATCAATATAACAGCAATCTTTATATGTTTAATAGTGTTATATGGGTGATAATTCTCAACCTTTACCAGGACTGGTGAAACTCACCCTAAGAGTCTATTATATTGTAAAATATGCAATATATAATGTTTATAATTATCAATATTGATAATACACACGGCTGTCTGATCACATATTAGGTAAAATCTGTAACCCTGACAACGAACGCTTCAGGAAAATGAAACTACAACGAAAGAATAACTCGACACCCGTTCTCTGTGATGAAGAGGTATCACAAAGATGGAACCCTTTTGTGATGAGCTATGGCTTTTCCATGGATAAAAACTGAATTAAGACCTTTATAGTATTAAAAAAATTACGAATATTTAGTAAAAGATTTTAGTAACACAGTATTTAAAAAAAATAATAGAAAATGAACTACTAGCTGTTTATCGACACTAGAAACATTTCACAGGTCCTTAAAGGTTTATTCTTAACATAAAACCTATTTTCATATGTTAGACCATTCAGAAATTCTTTAGAGAACATTGTATTGCAGACTCTTCTACCGATAAATGAGATTATTTATCAAAAATATTGTGTATATGAGATGAACGTTTAACAATAGTGCTTTATATACAATTAAACTACTAAAACCTGATTGCAACTGTACACATTTACTGAACTCTTTGATAGCCATAATGTTTAATCTGTTTTAACTATTTTTTTTAAGACTCACTTCGTAAAAAAATAAATATGAATTCCCAAAGAGATTTCAACTACTTTTAGCTTATTGCATCATCCACTGAGCCTTTCTATATTTTTTCGATTTCTTGAATTGATGGGGAATGATTTTAAATTCATTTCTCAGCTTCAATAGTAATAGATTCTGTCACTAAACAAGCCTTAAAATATACTTCACATAACACAGATTCATTCTTTAGGGTTTTTCGATATTTATGAAATAAATTGGCTATTATATAAAACCAATTTGATGAAGATATTAAAAAATGTCAAATAGGCGTATATTTTGAAGAACAACATGGCGGCCATTCCCGCGTAAACGGCATAATCCGAAAATGGAACGCTGTTGACATTTATGTAATTCGACTGTATTCAGACAAAAAGTATACACAGCTTGGAATTCACATTTTATGTAAAGTGCTATATGAAACGATGAATACAGAATAAAATTAGTATTGCACTAATATCACCATAATATTCCGCTGCTGGAAGAGGAGCTTCTCGTTAGAAAGCTTTTGGCTTATTCTACCACGCTGGCAAGACGGATTTGTATAGGGTTTGTTTCAATTTTTCCTTCTATTTGCAGAGATGTTGCTCTGTATGGTTGCCCCCCTTAGTCGCCTTAGGGGGGGGGGGGGGGTAATGTCACGTAATTGTGAGGGGGTAGGGGTAATGTCACGTAATAGTGAAGGGGGGTAATGTCACGTAATAGTGAGGGGGGTGGTAATGTCACGTAATAGTGAGGGGGGGGGGGGGATATTATGTATTCTTAATACGTCACCACACGGAATACAGTATAACAAGTGCACTAAAATAGTAAAAGGTTATTAGTTACAATATTATATGCAGTTGCAATCAGATCACTTAAATCTAAAGTGACTAACGCAAAATATTACAATTCAGCATGTGTACAAATACAACAAAACTTGATATACATTTTATGATTAACAAATATTTCCAATTCTTTTAATATTATCGTGTTTTTTTAATACAAAATATAATTTTCAAATCTATGGTTATTCGTTTATGGATAGACTTTTATATACTATATTCTAGACATCTATTTTGGCGGCCTATTTCGCTAGAGTGCACCCGACCGAGTTACTTTAAGCATAAAAATGAGGGGTAACTTTGGCCTATAATATAGCTGCATGCATTTTTATTATCCTTATGAAGAGATAGTTTTACTACAGCCTTTTTTATTTTCAGCAACAATCATACTGATCGGTATTAGTCTGAAATTCTTCTACTAAAGACAATGGCGGGTAACTTTGCTCTCCATATATTTATTAATGTCATTATCTGATGAGTAAGCAACTACCGGTGCCCACGGCCATGTGTATCTCTTAGAGTTATAAGACCCAGCCTTTAAGTCACTCCTACCTCTAGAATTAGGAGGTGAGAGGTGTAGGATAAGGTAACTGTACCCGGTGTAAAACAACCGAAAAATTGTTAACACCGGTTTTTTGTGATTCTAATATGTATGGAGTGAACATAGCCACGTGACGTATTAACCCTTGAACCAGTGAATGTATAGACATATATACTCACTGGTACACGCTCAGAAAGTACACAAATGTTAATTTAAGATCAAACAGTTAATTGAGTATCCAAAAATAACAATTGTTTTTTATAGTTCTAAGTTTTCACTTCTGTCGGCAGGTCTCATGAATACTTTGTGTTTTTTCATAGATACTCTCGGAGTGATAGTACTGTGGAGGGACGTGTGTCATATCCCTCCGACACAAAGGGAGGATCCTCCGACCAGGCGAGGTGATCATGCCGGGCGGGCCACGGCCCAACTGTTGATGTTGGGATGTTGTATATATGCTAATTGCCACGCGAATCTCTATATCGCGATACAGGATTGGTAGTTGCATCGTAGTTCATTACATTCATACGTTTCGTTCATACTTCGTAGTTTCATGTATCTTCACTAGATGTCGCTGTGATATATTTTTGATTGTGCTATAATGTAGAATCGCCACAGTACTTTTCAATATTCTCTTCTCCTATTCAGAATGATATTTGAGATAAGAGTGCCTTGACAGTTGCCTGCCATCAGGAGTTCTTACCAAAGTTTTCTTATGTGCGCTTGTAAGTGTGCGCTTTCATGAATATTTGCGTGTTAGTAGTGACGATTCTGTATCCTTGTCTATGACAAAACGGATTTTAGGCAGTCTAGTGCGAGTTTAATTCACATTAACTCGATTGTTACTGTGACCGCGTTCGGTCTTACGATTGGTGAGTTCAGTGCGGGCCAACTAAACTCACACTAGGTCCTTTACGTGACAACTTTTTTAGTAAGATTAATAACCGCTAGAGGAATCTGGTGTAGACATAGATCTGTAAGTTACTGTTATTAGAATTTCTGCACATAATACCTAAGTTCTTGTAATAATACCTAGTATTTACGCAAATAGGTAAGTAATACTTGTTCATGCAAGCGCAGAAGCTGGCAGCGAGCTGTGTTTAGGCTTAGCTTTGTGTACAAACACTTTGATACAACCATTGAAGTCTGCACTGACGAGCACGTGGCCCGTCTGGGAGGAAGACACCATCCCCCCCTCAGCACCCTTCTGTAATAAAAAATGAAAATTCTTCAATAAATTAACATCAAATTTTCTATAACGAAGAAACTATTACAGTGATGTCAATAAATAATTCGGATCAAACGCACAACGCCATCTAGTTTCAAACTAAAATTAGCAAAAAAAATAAGCGAAAAATATCATGGGCAAAGTCCAGTAAATCATAAAAATTGCTGTGAAATTTTCTATCTATAATAGAAGTTTGCCCACTCCAGGACCTAAATCCCGCACATGGCATTATCAGCTCAAATATTCTGATATTATAATCAAAATAAGAAAAACCATTTTAATTATAATACTTATTGTATAAATCCATCTATTAAACTATTGAGCTGTGTAGTGATGGATTTAGAATACAGAATGAACCGCCCATCCCGTGGGTGTCTTAAGAGCCGATTAAGGAAGTAAATGACCCAGGACAACATCACTGTTAAGAGAGGGAAAACTTGAAACAAACCCTACACCATTCCGTCTGACCCTGTGGTATAGTAGCCCTCTTTTCTAGTAAGAGGTATACCACTTGAACTGCCTCGGTGGCGCACCGATAGTGAATGCGACTGCTGTGCTTGAGGTCTTAGGTTCGATGCCCGGGTGGGACCAAACGTTTGTATGATCTGTAAATATTTGTTTCGATGTTTGGGTGTTTTCTATGTATAATATGTAAGTATTTACCAAAAAAAAGTATATAAGTATTCTATCAGTCAGTTTAGTTATCACAGCACAAGCTCTGCTTAGTTTGAAACTAGATATTGTGTCAAATGTGCGAAATATTTATTAAATTTTCTGTGAATTAAAATATTAAGAGCTCATCTACTAAACTCAATTAGCCAAACAAAAGTGGCCATGTTACTTTCTTAAAGACAACAACCGCACTAGGAATAAATCCTGTGTCGCGGGGGCCTTTACAAATATACAAGAAACGGACACAAAGTACACCCATACTCAGAACAACAATTTATGGATCACACAAAGTGTTGTCCCATGTGGGACCAACCTACAACATCGGGCCTAAACCACCACGCCAACCGTGCAGTCAACACAATACTTTACACAATACTGATAATTAAAACAATTATAAAAATTGATTTATTAACCCATTACTGCCCACTTTCATATTTGTAGGACACCAGATTACTATATTTTGTCAAAAACTGGCTGTAATTTTTAATCCTTTTTTGTAAATAGAAAAACATTTTTAACTATTTTTCCACTAAAAAAAAATATGTTGATAAAAAAATATAGGAACATTACTTAGTCTGGCCATAAATACTGTTACACTTAATTATAAAAAAATATTACATTTGAATTTCGAATCTGTCATTTTTATACGATTGTTCATTGTGTTTTCTCATTTTGGCGCCAATACATTGTAAAATATTTTGCGATATTAAAATGGTGTGGGGTGATAAAGAGAACCGAATCGGTGTGATAGCATTACACAAAGTAGGTATGGAGCCAAATGCAATTTTTAAAACTCTCCATACACTTGGTATTAGTAAAATGTTTGTGTACCGGGCTATTAATAGGTACAATGAGACCTCCTCTGTTTGTGACAGAAAAAGATCTGGCCGTCCACGTAGTGTTCGTACGAAAAAGGTGGTCAAAGCAGTAAGGGAAAGAATTCGAAGAAATCCTGTCCGAAAGCAAAAGATTTTATCTCGGGAAATGAAGATAGCACCTAGAACCATGTCGCGTATTTTAAAAGATGACTTAGGACTTGCAGCCTATAAGAGACGCACTGGCCATTTCTTAACTGATAATTTAAAGAAGAATAGGGTGGTAAAATCGAAACAACTACTGAAGCGGTACGCAAAGGGAGGTCACAGAAAAATTTTGTTTACGGATGAGAAAATTTTTACAATTGAGCAACATTTTAACAAACAAAATGACCGTATTTATGCTCAAAGCTCTAAGGAAGCTTCCCAATTAGTCGACAGAGTGCAACGTGGACATTATCCGACTTCAGTGATGGTTTGGTGGGGTGTTAGCTATGAAGGAGTGACTGAGCCATATTTTTGTGAAAAAGGTATCAAAACATCGGCACAAGTGTATCAAGATACCATTCTTGAGAAGGTAGTTAAGCCCCTTAACATCACCATGTTCAATAACCAAGTATGGTCCTTCCAGCAAGACTCGGCGCCGGGTCATAAAGCTCGGTCCACGCAGTCTTGGTTGGAATCGAACGTTTCGGACTTCATCAGAGCTGAAGACTGGCCGTCGTCTAGTCCCGATCTTAATCCGCTGGATTATGATTTGTGGTCAGTTTTAGAGAGTACAGCTTGCTCTAAACGCCATGATAATTTGGAGTCCCTAAAACAATCTATACGATTGGCAGTGAAGAATTTTCCCATGGAAAGAGTGCGTGCTTCTATTGATAACTGGCCTCATCGTTTAAAGGACTGTATTGCAGCCAATGGAGACCACTTCGAATAAGCTTTTTATATTTTTAATTGTTTTATATTTATGTATTAAACTGACACACTGTAAAAGTAATAAATGTTATTTGCAGTTAACAATTTTCTTTTTTCTTTATTACAATATTTATGGCAAGACTAGGTATTTAGATATATAATTTCCAAGTTTATAAACTCATCGGCACGGAATCTTGGCCAAACTCATAACATGCGATAATATTTTTTGAAGGGTGTCTAACTTTGTTCTTATCGTGCAAGTGAGTAGAAAAAATGTTTATGTTCATCTCAAGAGGGTAATTCACTAATTTGAAATGCATTTTGGTCTGCGTTTTAAAGTTTAGTTAAATCGTGTCATTTATCCGACGAAGTCGAAGTTTTTAATTGTGCTCTAAAAATTTTAAGTTTTAATTTGACAAATACTTTTGTTGTTATTGTGGTTAATAAACACCTAAAGGCCCCTTAGGATCTATAAAAATGCCTTTGTCATCAAGTCAGATAGCACAGGCAGTGGCATTAGTCGAACAAGGTTTGACCCATCGTGCAGTGGCTATTGTCCTAAACGTGCTGCGTTCTTCGATGCAATATGCACTAAAGCGGTATCAAGAGACTGGCCGCTATACCCGAAGACCAGGTAGTGGCGGTGTAAGATGCACATCAGCTCGTGACGACCGTTTTATTGTGTTAGAAATTTTAAGAAATCGCTTCCTGACCGCTGTTGAGATCCGTCAGCGGCTTCAAATCTCCAGAGGTGTGAATGTTAGCGAGCGTACGGTGAGAAGACGTATGGAGGAAGTTAATTTGAGAGCAAGAAGACCAGCCCGTAGTGCACAGCTCCTCCCACAGCACAGAGTAGCTCGACTTCACTTCGCCCGCGAACACGCTAACTGGACTTTTGAGCAATGGGCAAGGGTTTTGTTTACAGACGAGTGCAGGATCGCTTTAAATGCACCTGATGGTCGACAACGTGTCTGGAGAAGGAAAGGGGAACGCTATTTGGCGATGACAACCACACCGACGGTCAGTTTTGGCGGAGGCTCTATAATGGTATGGGGTGGCGTGAGTTCTGATGCTCGTACGGAATTAGTCATCGTCAATAACGCCTTAAATGCAACTCGATACGTCGAAGAAATTCTTCAAGATCATGTTGTGCCCTTCGGAGGGTTTATTGGTTATGACCAATTCATTTTAATGCATGATAATGCCCGTCCACATGTCGCTCACATCGTGAATTATTACCTTCAAGAGGTTGGTGTTCAAAAATTGCAGTGGCCAGCTCGCAGCTCGGACTTAAATCCGATAGAACACGTATGGGACAAACTGAAACGAGCAATAAAGTTATCATCGAACCCACCACAAACCCTTAACCAGCTTCGAGATGCTGCACTTACTGCCTGGCGCGACTTATCACAAGTCAACATCAAGAACGTCATCCAAAGCATGCCAGATAGAATGCAGGCGGTCATTAGGGCTAGAGGAGGCAACACATGCTATTAAAAAGGACAGAAAGCGACAAAAAATCAAACAATTTTAAATTCGTAGTGCTTTTAACTCTAGTGTAAAATTTTGTGAAAACGTGATTTTTTGCATAAACTTCATTATGAACCCGAAAAACCTTTTAATGTGAAAAGAAGTGATCAGGAACGTTAACTGGATAGACTCCGATCACAATTAGCCAAAATTTGTAGAGCTAAGTGAAAAAAAAAGGAAGTTGTCATACGTTTTGTACTTGGCCAAGTTTCCGTGCCGGTGAGACGTAGCCGTTAAGAGTGCATTGTTGTTTGTTTTATATAACTAATTATAGCTGTATAAATAAAAGTAATTATACATTTCAAATTACCTAAAATTGTTGGGAAACCTTTACTAAACGCGAAATAGCCAATAAAGTCGTTATATATATTTTTTTCTTAACATATGATCCCAACGTCATACATATAGCACAGGCTGATTCAGACCCTAAAATAAATAAATGTTTGTTTTTTGTTTCACAGTATTTTTTATTACTGTATTAACAAATATATTTTGTGATTTGAACAGAAAATTCTAAATTTTTCGATGGGAAGTAATGGGTTAAAGATAAAGTTATCCGCGAACACACATAAATAAATACAAATATATACGGACGAATTGAAAAACCGCCTTTTTTAAAACCGGTTAAAAAATTAAAATAACTCACCACTTCCTCTTTCTCCTCCGCATCTCTATTCGCCAACTTCGCCTCTTCCTCCCTCTCGTTGATCATCCGAATCATGTGGTCGGGGTTCGGCGCGAACACCGCACACGTCACCAACGCATTGTGAGCCTTGATACCCTCCCAGAAGTCATTCCTGTCCCTCCTCACCGACGTGAACTTCGAGTAGTCGTGGTAAGTCTTCCATATATAAATACACTGGTTCTCCGACCCGCTGACTATATATTTCCCGTCGTGGGAGAAAGATGCCTTAATCTGACTGGACACGTTCACATACCCTTTATATTTACACGACAAGTTTAAGTCCCTCAAGTCGTATAACCTTATTCTACTATCGTTGGAGGTTACAAGGATCTTGTCGTCGTTGGGCATGGGTTCGATTCCGCTGATCTTCCGCCCGGTGGAGTTCTTCCCCCTGGTGGACCGGACGTCGATCTGGGTGTGGTACTTCAGCTGGTCGGTGGTGTAGAATATACAGCGGCCGTCGTAAGTGCCAACGACTGCAAATTTGCCGTTTTGGCAGAAATTGGCTGCTGTAATTAGTTTTGTTTTGCCGTCCACTTCGTTCCATACTGCCACCTGTAATATGAAAAAGAAATGATAGGCATTTTATCAATAATAATATTAATTGTCAGTGGAATGTTATGTCGCCAATGTCAACAGTCTTTAACAGTCCACTGCTGGACATAAACCTCTCCTTAGCAAGGAGGTTTTGGCCTACTATACCACGCTGGCCAGACGTGTTGGTACACTATTTGTTTTAAATTTTCCTTCTCTTTGCACTGCTGTTGCTGCTGTAATTTGCTCTCTTAGTCGACTCTTACGACACCCACGGGATGAAAATGGGTGGTGACACTCTATTTTCTTAACCCATCACCACACGGAGAAGTTGTATTTAAGTGGTATTAAGTTAAATCCTTAAAATACAGCTTGATTTCTGTGACAGATGGAAACCGACGAAGTAACTTTGAACCATTTTTTTTTATACATTATGCACTTTATGTACATAGGTGGACTTAATGCCTAAGGCATTCTCTACCAGTCAACCTTTGGGTGATGCAGAGAAAATAGGAAGTAGGTGCGTTTCAGGTGTTGAATAGAAGAAGTAGACATATACAAACTTTCATATACTAAAATTAATACAAATACATAAATACATACATATACATACTTAAGTTGATGTACGAGGGGGCGTTTTTAAGTTCGCGGAATGGAGGGTATTGAGTAATAATAAAAACACAAAATTATTTTTCTTTTTCTATATATTCCCCTGCAACACGAATACATTTTTCAGATCTTTCAATTAGTTTTTTTATTCCCTCGTAAAAAAAAGTTTTATCTTTGTCTGAAAAATACGCCGAAACCGCCTCCTTAACCTCCTCATCAGTTGAAAATTTCTTACCACGTAATTCTTTTTTCATTTTTGGAAAGAGATAATAATCACTCGGAGCCAAATCTGGACTGTAGGGTGGGTGATTCAAAATATCGAAGCCCACCTTATGCAGGGCAGCCAGTGCGACTCGGCTCTTGTGAACGGGAGCATTGTCATGCAATAGCAGGACACCTTTCGTTAATTTCCCCCGTCTTTTTTCTTTGATGGCTTCTTTTAACTGTTCTAAGATTGAAGCGTAGTATTCCCCCGTTATAGAAATGCCTTTATCTTTATAATCTATCAATAATATTCCTTCTGAGTCCCAAAAAATCGTTGCCATGAGTTTCCCAGCCGACTGTGAAACCTTAAATTTCTTGGGTGGTGCTGTGCCCTTTTTGTGCCACTGCATGGAGTCTTGTTTGGACTCGGGTTCATAATGATGAACCCAAGTTTCATCCCCAGTAACAATTTGATTCAATACGCCATCCTTGTCTTCATTGCAGAGGTCCAAAAACGCACGTGAACATTCCACGCGCTGTTGTTTTTGCAATGGCGTGAGCATTCTCGGCACCCACCGTGCGCTAACCTTAGTCATGCCAAGATGATCGTGTAAAATTTTAAAAATTGTTGTATCCGATACTCCAACCATTTCTGCGAGTTGTTTCTTTTTTAGTCGAGCATCTTCCAATACAATTTTTTCTACTTTTGCAATAACTTCTGGCGTAGTCACCTCAACGGAGCGCCCCGGCCTCGGGTCGTCTTCAAGTGATTCCCTGCCTTGTTTAAATAAACTATGCCACTTGTAGACCATTGTTTTTCCTGGGCAAGAATCCCCGTAAACCGATGACATCTCATTGAGTATGGTTTGAACAGTCTTTCCTTGCTTAGTAAGGAACTTTATCACCGCATGGAATTCAATTTTCTCCATTTTTTTCACTTCGTTCCCGATTAAAATACTTGGTCAACGATAGTTTAATAACTAATGATCCAATCACAACAAATTTTACTATGCAGACTAATTATGAGTCACTGAATACGGTAGGCATCAAAAGAGCGCGTTTACCCGCCTTTTTCACTGTCATTCCGCGAACTTAAAAACTTACCCTCGTAAGTCTATATACATACATACACAAATAAATATCATAACAAGTATAAGACGATAATCATGTATTGGTTGATTCTGCCAGCTGTTTTCAGTTTTATTTTGTATCACCCATGTTTTCAGTCTTTACGTACCAGTTTTATCATAAATACATAAGTTTTATCGTAAATATGTACGCTGTATCTGTATGTATGTTTATGTATGTATTCATATTTATATACCTATGTAAGTGTATGAATGAGTATTCGTATACACAGTAGCGCTCAAAAGTATTTTGACAAGACTACTTTTGCAGTTATCTTTTTACTGAGTACTTCAAAATAATTTTAGTATTTTTTATATTATTATTTATGATGTATTTCATCCTCTGTGAGTTACAAGTTGGAACTTGTTTGTTTTCTTTCTTTGTTAAAAACAAAACACGTCTATACATGCGCTCAAAAGTATTTTGACAACCATTCAGTTCCTTGCTGGCAGCGGTTCTACTCACACTGCATATATTTTTGTCTATAAGGTATAATTACTCCGCATTTATCAACATGCCTAAGACTAAAGAATATTCAAATGATATTAAAAATGCCGTGATAACTGCCCTACAAAGTGGAATGACGCAAGCAGAGGTTGCTCGAAGTTTTAAAGTGTCACGACAACTTGTTAGTTCGTGGAACAAAGCTTATAATCATCGTAAAACTATTGAAAATAAGCCTCGAAGTGGTCGTCCGAAAAAAACATCCGCTAAGGAAGACCATTTGATAAAAAGGTTATCGACAAGTGATGTCCGAAAAACGGCTGTGCAAATAAAAAACGAGTTACAGGAAAATTACGACGTGAATTTACACGTTTCAACTGTAAAACGCAGACTAAAGGACTTCGGATTACATGGACGACGTCCAACTAAGAAACTGCTAATTCTTCTAATTTCTGCAAGGAAGCTATAGGAAGCTACCCCTTGCGTTTGCGAAACGGTTCAGATTATGGACGAGTTCAGAATGGTCCAAGGTGTTGTGGAGTGACGAAAGCAAATTTAATTTAGTGTCATCTGATGGTATACGGTACGTGCGACGTCCTGTAAACAAAAGATATGATGTTCGAAACCAAATACCCACAGTAAAGCTTGGAGGTGGCAATATTATGGCCTGGGGATGCTTTTCTCGCCGCGGAGTCGGACCTTTAGTTAGGATAGCAGGTACCATGGATCGTTTTATGTACGCAGATATATTAAAACAACAAATGCTACCCTATGCTAAAGCAAATATGGCACCTGGTTGGTATTTTCAACAAGACAATGACCCAAAGCACAAATCGAATCATGTCAACGACTTCATGAAACTCGCTAAAATCAAAATTCTCGACTGGCCAAGTCAAAGTGCCGATTTAAACCCGATAGAGTATCTTTGGGAAGAACTGAATCGCCGCGTAAGATGTCGAAACTATTCAAATAAACATGGTTTATATGAAGCACTAACTAACGAATGGAGCCGAATACCCATTGTTCGTTTGCAGAAACTAGTTGACTCGATGCCGGCGCGTTGTGAAGCGGTCTTGAAGGCTAATGGATATGCAACAAAATACTAAAAGTTAATATCAAAAATAATATTTTTTTATTTTATAAAATAAAAAACTTTCCTTGTCAAAATACTTTTGAGCCGTGTCGTAAATAAATTTTCTTTATGTTTTCTTTTTGTGTAGAAATACATTACATTTAAGTGTCTTAATTTGTGAAACGTATCATTATTTCAAATATAATCTTTGATTGGAAACAATTTTGTTATCATTTTTTGTGATATGGAATAAAATTGAGTTGTCAAAATACTTTTGAGCGTTACTGTATGTATGTGTAATGGTAGCTAAAATATGTAAATTGCAATGTACACCACAGACTACATAATACTATACAGTATAGGCCGAGTAACGGTTGCCTGGAAGAGATCGCAGACTCCAATAAGGCCGCATTGTACCACTGTTTTTTTTTGTTTGTATCCTACATTGTATGTTTCCTACTTATGGTGTACAATGAAGAGTACCTATCTATCTATGTGTAACTGCATACATACCAGATGTTATCTTGTGGAAATATTGTTTAAGAGTGTGTTGGTATGTGTTGTTGTAAAAGCTAGAACTAACGTAACATTACTAAAACTTATAAATGTCATATGACACATGTGGGCCATTCATCTAATATGTGCTCTAAAACTAGAGGAGTAAGGTTCAAACATCAAAAAATACTCACTTTCTTATCCGGTATATTCCACAAGCGCAACTTGCCATCCAAACTTCCAGATAAGAAGTAACGATCGTCCCTGGGATGAAACACTATTGCCGTCACAAAATCTATGTGCTGGAAACAGCAGAGACATTCCCCTCTCGAGATATGCCATAACCTGACTGTTTTGTCCATCGAACTTGATAATATGAAGTAGTTCTTCGACCAGGAGACGTCCAGAAGATCGGAAGTATGACCTGAATATACGCAGAAAGGTTTCGGGCAGAAGGGGGCAGAAGGTCCCAGAGGTGGTTGGTCTTCTGGACTCGGAGGAGGTGCGGAAAGAGATGCTAAAGATTCTTGTGATGGGGTCGGTGACGATTTCTGTTCGGCGTTGTATTTCGTTCGCATGTCCTGTAAATATATCTTGAGAGTTTAGTTTATTGGTGATGATACTGTGTTTTATTTTATAGATCAAATATGTTACAATGAACCCACAATCTTAATAACGACAAACTCATTGATCTCACACTCAACAATTTTGTAGTCCCTAAATTGAACTCAAATCATACATAAAATCACGTTTTTTTTTAATTTAGATATGAATAATGTACTCTTAGCCGATTACGGTCTCGGCTGCCAGTTTCAATGGCGACTACACAAGAGATATTGACAGAGTGCACAAGTGTGTGTGCAAACTAAGGTGCACTTTCTGTTCCCTCACTCCCACAATTTGATGGGATGGCTCTCCCTCTTAAGTGTACTGTTAAAAAGTTTTGTAAAATTACAATTGTTTTACAAAACAAATATGAGAAAAATTCCAAATCAACCTATAGTAATACAAAACATAATACAATTCGAATAAAATTACAAGACATGTAAAGGAACTTACTTTAATGAGTTGTAATTTTGGAACCTTTATGTAATAACCCTACACGTATTGTAATTATTCCTAACCGTTGGTGAATTTCCAATGAAATTTTGTAAATTTACCAGAATTGTTCGTCATTCGATTTACAATACTTTTTTATGATATAACGAAAAAATGTTGAAACTCAAATTATTATGAAGTCATTAAGGCAGTAGTCTGCTTTAGGAGCCGAAAAAAATCGATTTTTCGTTTTTGTCTTAAATCTATTCCAAAACTATCCAAGAATATGTGTTCAAAATTTTAGAGGCCAATTCAACATATTTTCAAAGATAGATCAGTTTTAGTGGTCGAGCGTCGAGCAGGTGCGAATGCTCGGGCAGACCCGAGCGCGCGCGCTCCCCCCCTTCGTGTATTCTATTGTTTGACTATACTCGTATATACCTGAAAAGATTGAACGGTCCTTTGTAACGAGTTTTTTGAAGAAGAGGAAGGATTATTGTATGGCCCGGGGATAGCCGATTAACATCTAATTGGTGTAAGTATCCAAAAACTTACATTTTTTTGGACCGAAAACTTTACAGCCCGTTTTCTCGAGTTTTCATTTTCACAAGTTTTGGAAAACGGTGCCGGCGATAGTGAAAACAATATATGTCCGATCGAAAAAAACCAAAGTGATCTAGCTTCAGTATTGAATTATCTTCTATTTGAACTAAAAAAGTTGGACAAAAGTACTATTTAAATTACTTGTTTTGCAACTTAAAGTGAATTTTTTTTTTCAAAAAAGTGAATTTTTTTTTCAAACTTCGAAAAAATTTGGAATTTCGTCATTTCTTCGGTATTTTTTTAGTTCATATAGAAAAGGAACTTATAAAAACTAAAAAAAAATTTGGTTCCACTGTTTCAGATGCATCGCACGACCTCCATCACCGGCACCGATTTACGAGTGCACACTCCAGGCGCCCCAGAAAAATCGTTACAACTTTGGCAAATTTCAATAATTTGTAATAATAAAAATTGTTTTTTAAAACTTGAATATAATATACTATCGTCTCAAAATTTCGTTTACCGCAATCATTTCCTTCCCTTTCAAAAAAATTGTTGAAAAAACGCTTTTTTTTCGGCTCCTAAAGCAGACTACTGCCTTAATAATTTACAAATAATTTTATCATTTTTGTAACACAAATTTTAAAATTGCATTACGTATTGTAATTCAACCAAAAATTTTTATTTTTCAAACACGGATTGTAGTTTTCTATAATTGTTGATTAATTTCAAACAAAATGATTTGAAATTTACAAAAATTGTTTGTAAGTTAGACTTACAATACTTTTTTTATAAAATTTTGAAAAAATGTAGAAGATGAAATTATTAAAAATTTATCAATAGTTTTATTATTTTTATAACGCAAACGAATCATAAGGTTCTAATATTCACTAAATCTGTTTGCAATTTGATCTAAAATATTTTTTTTTTTGTAAAATTACAAAAAAATAGTATTGATATTACCATGAAGAACTTATAAATATTCCTGTATTAAAAAATCTATAAATTGAATTTTCAACTCTCATAAACTCGTGTGCGCGTGTGCAAGTCCGCTGGAGTGAGTGGTTTAAAGCGCGTCGTCTCTGTCTTATTAGTTGACTTGTGGGTCGGCGTCAAAGAAATGAAAATTTTAAAACCTTTTTATTTTCAATAAACTATTTTTTTTTAATTTTCGGTGTACCTAATGCATTGATGAATATAGTACCACCTGAATAAAAGAAAGTTCATTTTATTAATATTAACGATTTTTAACGGCAAAAAATTAAAATCCTGTTTTTTAAAAATAGCAGTTAACAAAAATTTTTTTAAGCTTAGCTGAATATTTTCATAATAGAACTCAATAAGAGCTATATTAAAAAAAAGATTTAATTCCCTCCGTGATACAGTTATTTGTTTATGAACGCGCGCGGAACTACAGAGTTTTTTTATTAAAAAATTAATATTTCGTAAACTATTAGTCGTAGAGGAATGCAGTTTTTTTTAGTTAGTTTATTATTCTTTTGTCTAAATTTAATTCCCAAGATGTCTCGACTACTTTTCAATAGTTTACGAGATATTTTAATCCAAAGCTAGTTACAAAATGGCTATTTTTAACAATCAATTTTCCCTGCAATTTTTTTTCTTGCATTCGATCAGTATATTTTTCTGAATATTTAAAAATATATTTTTTTTTAATTTGAACCATTTACTTTTAAATTTTGTAATTTTTCTGAACGAAGTTAGAATGAATTGTATAGTAAATTTACAATATATCATTTTGAAATTACAAACCATTTTCAACAGCATTTGTTTGGTAAAATTATATTATTCGTCTTGTAATTTTGTTCAGCAAATTTTCGATAGCAAATTGGTATATTTTTAAAAATGTTTTGTAATTTTTATAAACTAAGTTGAAATTGATTGTGTAGTAAATTTACAATACATCATTTTGAAATGACAAACCATTTTCAACAGAATTTGTTTGGTAAAATTACGATATTTGTATTGTAATTTTGCTAAACCAATTTTCGATAATGGTTTGGTAAATTTCTACAAATGTTTTGTAATTTTTCGAAGTTGAGTTGAAATAAATTGCATAGTAAATTTACAAAACGAAATTATAGTATTACTTTCTTGTTGTGCGTAAAAACTTCCAAAATTTTTTTTGTAAAATAACTACAAAAATTTTTAACAGTGTGGGGTGTGAAAAAGCATCTGACTAGGCCATAGTGTGGGTCACCATACGGTATTGTGTGCATTCGCCACGAGTATGATGACCACCGCTCTTGAGTTCATGTTTTCCATCAGGCAGAGTAGAGCCACTTTAGCAGGGCTTTAAAAAAAAGTAACCTGGAACATGTGATAAGCGTCCCTGGTGACCCAAACCCTGAGCAGCTTGTCCTGCCCCGCGGTGGCGAGCAGGCGCCCGCACACGCTGAACTTGCAGCACCACACCGCGCCGCAGTGGCCGGAACCCATCTCCTACGACACAAATCAATATGTTATCATAATTACCACTTATTTCATTAACTAAGCAGTGGGATTTCGTTACTGATGCTGTTATAATTATATTCTATGCCATGATTATTATATTTTCATCATCATCATCAACTCCCGTCTACTGCTTGATGGTGACCTTTCTCAAGGAGCACCGACTATACTATAGTCCGTAAAACATAACTTGATCTCTGTGACACTTGAGACTGATGTTATTTTAGAACTTACGAAGTACATTTTAGGTATGAATTTCTATATTTATAATGTACTAGCTTTTGCTCGCAGCTCCGCCCGCGTGTATGTCTGTTATCGCGGTAAATAGTAGCTTATGTGTCATTCTGGTGTATATGCTATATTACTGTAAAGTTTCATCTAAATCCGTACAGTAGTTTTTGCGGGCAAATCCATACACCCTTACAAACTTGTTCATACATAATATTTATAATTAAAAAGACTTCGAACTACAATTTGTGGATTACACAAAGTATTATTCCACGTGGGGTTTGAACCCACAACACCCAGCGCAGTATAAAGCGGTGTGGCGTCCGCTTAAACCACGACACCATTCGTATTGTTTAACTCAAATAGCACTTATTGAACTCAAATTTACAACGCCTACAGTAAACCATGTCAGGGGTACACCTTAAACTCACCTGAACATGTCTAACACAACCATCAAAATCATAAGGTCCTTTATGGGAGTTAGAAGCTTTCAGCTTGATATTGTGTTCGCCCCTGACGTCGTCCGCGATGTCGGCCACGTCCTCCTTGTGCCTCGCGTGGGACACCTCCTGGGCTAAAGACTTGGCCGCGTCGACTGTTTTCTTCACCGTACTTCCGAAGAAACGCTTCAACCTGTCGATTATGATGAAACATGAGACCGAAGGCCTATTGGTGCAGGAGTGACAGTTGTCGTGGTTAGTGTGTCCAATACAATGCTACGATGACTGTCATGTATTTTACGTCCCCAAGTGAGGCGTAAAAAAGCATCGTAATAGGCCGCCATAGTGTGTGGCTACAACTTTTGGATTCTATCCATGCTTTCCATCAAGGAGAGTAGAGTCACTTTGATAGGCTATTAGAATAGAAAAAAAAGAGATCAAAAGACTTGCATTAGAAGGTACGAACTGCACGGATGCTGCACTGCACTAATTGTTTTGGGTTCAAATCTCAAATTCCCCCTCCAGCCCCCCCCCTTTAATGGAATGGAAAAATTGTTATTCTGAGTCTGGGTGTGGTTTGTATTTGTAAAAACACATGAAGTGTATTGTAAAGTTCCCCGCGATACAGGAATATTTCCAAGAGTTAACTATAGGAATATTTCCAGGAGTTATTAGGTGTTTTCTATGTATGTATTTGCATAAAAAAGTATACATATATACCAGTTATCTAGTACAGGCTTTGTTTAGTATGGGACTAGAGGACATTGTGTCGGATGTCAGATTTTTTTATGAAATAATTATAAATAAATAAAAATCTATTCAAAAGACCGAAATAAAATGTCTGGCATTTACTTTGCAACCTTCAATAGTAGAGAGAGTAGATATTTCTTTGATAATCATATATCATCTTAGTCACTGTCAAATAGATTATTTAAAAGACAAACACCTTTTCTATTATTCAAGAACTGCCTCGGTGGTGCGTGAAGGCGACAACCGTGCTTAAGGTCTCGGGTTCGATTCCCGGGACGGACCAAATGTTTGTATAATCTGTAAATATTTGTTTCTAAGTTTGTGTATTTTCTATGTATAATATGTACATATTTAAAAAAAAAAGTATATACGTAAGTATTCTCTCAGTCAGTCTAGTTATCATAGCACAAGCTCTGCTTAGTTTGAAACTAGATGACGTTGTATCAAATGTCCGAAATATTTATTATTACACAAAATAAAAGAGTACTCAATCTCTTCTGAACTCACCTATCAGTCTTTCTCCTAATACCAGTAGTCTGTCTATCTGTGGCCTCTCTCTTCATCTCTTTAGTTTCATCTTCGGCGCCGCCTGCGCAGACACTCTCGCTTTCTTCATCCGTTTCCCTACAACAGATAAAATACATAAACATTGTAAGGCAAGCATTATTTTAACTTTCAATATACCCATCAAACGCCAAAACTAGTAAATAATTGTAATATATAGCGCAATTGTACACAGAATTAAGCAAAAACAAACATTATTGTTATATACCATAGGCCTGAAAATATATATGTATTAAAAGCACATCTACATAATACATTATAAAGCTGAAGAAGTTTTCTTTGATTAATATCTAAAAATAATTTCCACTGAACCGATACTAAATTGCGTACAGAATCTATACCACCAAGTCACTTGACAGCGTGCATTTTCCGTGAGCCGTGATCGTAGTCAGAATTTAGAAAACATACGCCTCTTTCTCCGAAAGGGTAGGCAGAGGCATATTATAAGTCCACTTTTCGACAGTTTTGATTCCACATAATAGCGAGCCAGTTGCCGCTAATCGGGGTGTTTTTGTTTTGACCAAAGTGACTTAACTCTGCCTGATGGAAAGCATGAATAGAATCCAAGAGTGGTGGTCGCCATACTCATTGCAAATGAAGGTAATTCGGCTATTATAATCGGGGGCCTGGCGGCGGCTTATTTTTGCCAGAGCCTCGTCCGTCGATTGGCAGGTGCATCAATTGCAGGTGAGGTTGGTTTGGGACCCTAAATTTCTGGATTCGTAATAACAGCTGTTCCCGGATCCCTCCTATGTCAGGCGTAGAGTTGCACACCGTGTGGTTGTAGTCGGGGATCCTAAGTTTTTGGTGGGAATCCTATGCACCTTAATTTGGTAATAAAGACTCTAAATACTGTGTACACGATTTAATATCATTTAAAGATTGGAAAACCGTTTCGGCGGAAATAATTCTTTAAACGACACGTTGAATTCTGTGTTTTTTCTGTATTGCATCGAGTAGTTATTGATGAGAGTTAGCCTATTTAACATCACGCTGCGACCTTTATGTGCGGAGCAGTAATCGTACAAGTACGTGTATAGATTTAACTTTATCCCACCATCAGAATGGTCAAGAACAATTGCACACAATTGTGTTTCTGGATATTCAGCAGATAGACATCCAGGTAACCTACTCATATATACCTTCTATCGTGGACATCGGATTAGTTTCGAACGCAACAGTGGTCCTATTTCAAGGAGCGAAACGTTCTGACTTAATATTTTTGTTTGAACTGTCTGTCTGTCTGCTTCTGTCTTTACATTCCTTTATTATGCTCAGCTTACTAATAAGACCAACCTAAACCGACAGCATCCGTACTACCGTGTTTCGTTGGTGAGTGCGAGACCAGAGGCCCACGGATGCAGAGGTGACTTTTACTATGGTAAGTGTGTGAGCCTTACAATGTCACGCTAACTGTCATGCCTTTTACGTCCCCAAGCCTCTATATTGTGGGTCACCATACTGCATTGTCTGCATTAGCAGAGTATGGTGACCACAACTCTTTGATTCTGTTCAAGCTTTCCATCAAGCAAAGTAGAGTCACATCGGCAGGCGCTTCAAATTAAAAAAATACTATCAAAATAACTTTAAAACTCGATAAGAATAGAGTTTAACTGGAATACAGTGGTTTTATTTATTTACAATGCGTTTAGTTTGTATTTCTTTTACTACGAATCACTACGAAAATTCAATGCATAAGATCGTTCTGTGTTAGGTGTTAATGTTGTTGTGTTATAATCGATAGAAACAAATTTAAAGCCAAATGAATAGTTATAAAAACTAAAATCATTCATCTAATCATCGATAAAATACTCGTAAGCAGCATTATGCTACGATAGTCGGTTAGTCGCTTTGTAAAGTGGCAAGCTGTATTTGATCCTAAGCATAGCTCTCTAATTCAAGCTTAACTGTTTGCCATCATCATTTAATAGTCCACTGCAGGACATGGACCTCTCCTGAGGAAAGGGATTTGGGTTTACACTGGCTAGACAGTTTGTTGGTACTGTTTGTGTCAAGTTGTTATTCTCTTTGCAGCAGGCAGCCGCTGAGCAGGACAACAATCCTCCCTCTTGCTCCCTTAGTCGACTCATACGACAACCATGGGATGTATCGGGCCGGTGACACTCCGTATTAATAATAGGAATATTTTGTAGATCGAATCATTTCTTGCTACCACGTTTTGATTAAGAACTTTGTAAATAACACAATAGATATAAAATTTGGTACCAATAACATGGACTTTATTAATGAAGACGGAACTCCATTCCTCAAACAAATGATTAATTGCATTATTCGCGTTACTCATATGCTAAAGAAAGCGACAATGTATTCAAATGTTTTTAAAAGACAGAGACAGAAGCATTCACAACTCACGTGGCAGAACGAGACGAAGAAGTCTTATAGTCTTTCAGCCTGTCAACAAGTGATCACCCATTTGTAATGCAATTTCTCATTTCAATAATTAAAAACCTATTTTTTTTTTAAATATTAAAATGTACATAGATAATAAATGCGTAGCCATGTTTTTTTTATCTCATTACATTTGTACATCATGAAGATTGTCATGTCTTCAAAAACCACGTCAAATATTACGTGAAAGCAATACTAACTACACCAATATACATAAAATCACGCCTGTTACCCCGGAGGGGTAGGCAGAGGCATATTAAACACCCAATTTTCGCCAGTGTTTTGGTTTTACGCAATAGGTGGGGAGTCTATTGCCGCTAATCGGGATGTTTCATTTGGCAAAGCCTCGTTCGTCGACCAGCAGGTCCACCACTTGGCCAGAACCCGGGTCCTATGCTCTTGACGGGAACCCTATGCACCCATATATATATCCATAGCAATATAGTTAATTTAATTTAATAATGAACATATAGACAAATGCTGTACACTACCCTTGCGAAGCCGGGGTGGGTCGAAAGCTTTTGAATTTTTTTGTATAGTTAAATATTTGTAGTTGTAAGCAAGAAAAAAACTTTCAACTTAAAATGGTCATTTTAACTTGTCCAGTTATTAAAAACGCAATTATCATCGCGTACTTACTATTCCGAAACATACGAAACTAATTCTGGAAAATAAACATAACCAAACTATTTCATAGCGCGATTCAGACAAGAGAAACAACGCCATCTATGGTGGACACAGGTAATAATTTTTTGTTTTGAACATATATTTTTAAATAAATTGTAATTTTACTGCTATGGTTATTGAGCTAACATATCGTGAATCTATGAAAGGTATCATCAGTACTATTATCTGTCTTCGTTTTCGGTAGCTATTTCTTAACACCTAGTACTTTGATTAGAAAAATATAAAGTACCAAAAACAAAAATTATATAAAAGGCACTGATTATATATATTAGATAGACACTAATTAACCGCCCACACCATCAAGCTCTTCGATCGAAACGCAATTGTTTATAATAAAAGCAATAAAACAAATGTAAAAAATGAACAGCGGGTCTGGTGACAGTGTGAGTTTATTTCACATCAACTTACTCTCGATGGCGAGCGGCTACGGCTTCACGATTGGTGAACGATCATTCTAAAAAAAGCGTGTCGTAATTTTAAACGTAAACACATTACGTAATTCAGTATATTTTAACGCCAAACGCCGTCACCGTGACGATCGAGTAAACACGAAATAAACTCGCACTAGGCCCTCCGAAATGAATATGTTCTGGCGCATCGTTAAACAGCGGTACGAGAGCGTGGGATGAGCGAAGCTGCAAACGCGGAGAACGAGAGAGAACCTAGCGTCTAGGCTGAGGCGGTCGGGCGAGCGCTTGAAGGCGAGGCTGAGCGCGGACGCGTGCACGCGCGCGCGCCACGACGCCGAGCGCCGCGAGCCGCGCCTGCAACACGCCCCACGCACATACTCTTGAAGTCTCGCCTACTGCGCGAACCGAACGTCACCATACAACCTCGTCTTTCATTCGAAACTCTAATCTTTTTACTATAAAATGTACTACAAAATGAAAACCAGTAGAGTATTTATTGATTAAATCGAATTTGAATAAAAATGAAACTACATCTTGAGTCGTTTTTCAGGTGTACTGTCCGTTACAAATCCGTCCAATCCGTACAATAAAAATGAATGAAATTTACGGATATTTGTATCGGTCTAATTCTGATGATTGGCGAAAGAGAAATATGGGGATTTAATATTTCAACTTGTGGGTACCCTTTTATAAGAAAGGGTTGTATTCCAAAAAAAATATTAGGTTTTACAAACAGAAAAAAGTTTTATGGATCGAACAAGCCGTTTTCCTAAAATCACTTTGCTACGGTTCGAATAAATCCAACTGCATGCGTGTATAATCAAACCGACGTAACTTGGCCCTCCTGATGGTTTGCGGGGCACGGGGCGGGGTTGCATCCGGCTATACACGATACGATGTATATTACTAACAAAATATCTGTAGATTTGTTTGAATCTACAAACGATGGAATGTAGTGACACCCGCCCCTCGTCCCGCATAACATCAGAAGGGCCAAGTATGCAGCGGTTTGACTACCAACTGTGTCATATAATTTGTTCGTACGTAGTTTAGGGTTTCTACTTACTCACACGGTGTTGCCTAGTAAGGTGTTTTCAGATAATGTATGAATACCCTATTTTCTCTATTTAACAGTAAGCCTAGTATTTTTTTTACCTACCATACCTGCAAAATAATTACTAATACTGTTACTGAGAACTAATAGTTTTTTATGACGTAATCTACCTTGGCATTGTTCTAAATATGTAATCGAGCTTATCAGTAAGAACATAAAATTTCAAAATAATAATAAAAAAATATTAGGTTATATGCTCTAAAATTTTTTTCTGTGTATTTTTACACATGCACGAATATAAAAAAAAATTATTTGACTTTTATGAACTCAAAGTTTTAAAAATACACTTGCCATAATAATAGAAAATAAACATAAATAAAAAGACAAAGTAACCCGTTACGACATTAACATTACTAAATGCGTAAGTAGTCTAAACGTCTTGTATTAGCACATGACAGATGTCAATGTCACAAATGTCAAAAAGCAAAGCTGATGCGGATATTACCTGGCGTTGTCGTCGTCGTTAGGCCGTCCGATGTATTCGGAGGTGAGTCTCATGATGTGCAGACTGAGGGGGTTGATGCACTGGGGTAGTTTATGTTCGGCCACGCTGAGCGGGACCCGTTCGCCTACAAAATATTCATGTATAACACTAGTTGACGTCCGTGACATTGACTCAAATGAGTCGATTCGATCGAAACAGTAGTTAGCAATATTTTTGTAGTTTCATTTAGTTCATCCCATGGATGTCATAAGAGGTGGCTTAAAGAGACAAACTACACAAGACAACATCATTGCAAAGAGAAGGGAACTAGAAACAAACTCTATTGCAACTCGTCGGCCAGCTCTTTTCTAAAAAGAAATGTATGTCCAGCAGTGGATTGTTAAAGGCTGTTGATAACGATGATGTCCAGTTTCCTTGTTTACCATCTCTACTATAAAAAACATAGAACTATGAATTCACTTTGTGTGTCGATCTATATCTTTATATGTATGAAACAAAACTATTGAATTGATCATTATCATTATCATTACATTATCACCATCATTATTAGATCGGTATTTACGAAATTTTTTTTTTTTTTTTTAACGTGTGGAAACCCCCTCGGGCCGTCACCCCACCGGGGTTTACGGCGGGGTGGTGTGTCGGAATCGGACCGACTAAAACCACACGGTGTGCCACTGTGCGCCTGACATAGGAGGGATCCGGGAACAGCTGCTATTACGACATCCAGATCATTACGACATCCAGATCGGTATTTACGAACTACACCAACCTGTGTCGAGGTTGAGCACAGTGACTTGTTCCAGTATCTCGATGTCGGTGAGTTGGTTCCCGGAGGTGGTGCGGGTTCGAAGCGAGATGCCGAGTTGCTGCTCGTCGCCCGCCGACCGACGACGGGACCCGCCCATACCGTCTGAGTTACTTCGTCTAAAATAATATATAGACTCGGTAAGAAAGTGTTTATGTGGATAAGAGCCATCTAGTGATTATAAGCTGTACTACTTTCGTCGTATCGATTCTGAAACGCGCTATAAGTTTTCTAACGTTATAATAATCCACACTCTAATTGTTTTTAAATGTATTTTGATGTGACTGATTTAATATGGTGTTTGTATATAAGAATATTATTATAATTAATGTGCTATCAAACAACCATACAAAGTTAATTAGAGTTCTAACAATCAGAATAAAATGAAGTGTTTATTTTTTCTCATATTTTTTAAAGTAAAAAGCATTATTTGTCATATTAGTTTTTCATGTTTATAATATTTTAAAGGCTTTTGAGTATTACTAGTATAGTTTCAATGGAATTAGCTCGTTTTTCTTACCTTCTTGGCGTGTAATAGATAATTGCTTATTGAAGAAATAAATGGATTACTTTAAAGTTAGTAATGCGATCAAAATATTCTTTGAGGGTAAAAAAAAACTGTTTAATAATGGCAAGAACACAAGAGAGGCTAGTGATACGTGTTGAACTAGTGAGACGAACGGTGGCAGTGGAGATAGTAGTGTGAGTGGGGCGAGTGAGCGTTGTGTGCGCGTACCTGGCGCTGTGCGTGCGCGCGGCGGGCGCGGCGCGGCCCTCGCTGTGCGTGCGCACGCCGCGCTCCTCGTCCACGCGCCCCACGTACTCACCTGCACGTTCATCCAAACACTATTATTACAGTTACATAAATATTATACATATTTAGTTACGCATCCATAACTCTGCGATTAAAATTCTACTCCGTGTAGTGCCGGATTAACAGAGTCACTACTCCTATTTATCTTGTGCGTATCGTAATAGACGACCGAGGGAGCGAACTACGCATCACTGTAAAGAAAAAGAAAACCTATAAAAAACTCTATACCTTCCCCCCCTAGTCGGCATGTTATAGTAAGCCAAAGCCACTATTCTAAAGAGAAACCTACGTCCAGTAGTGGACTGTTAAACGCTGTGGATGTGACATACGATTTAACACAAACATAGCCAACACCGCGTGATACTAGCCGTATTGCTTCGCTGAATTGTAACGGTCATCTTTTGCACCAAAAATGAACGAACGATTCTTAACTTCCGATCCCACACTCCCCTAAAATCACCACCGTAATGGACACAAAGCAACAATGCGTCTCTATTGCGGCGTACTTCAATCGCTACTGGCGGTATCTATCAAACAAACAAAACAGAAGACAAAGTAACAAGATAGAGGGTATACTGCACGGGTAGCGTAGTGGTTCTAATGCGTTAAGGGTCTGTAAACACTGTGTGATTAATAAATTGTTTTGCCTGAGTCTGTGTGTTTTTTGACCCGTTTCCGGTCCTCTACGACATTTTTTTTTATAGAAACATAGTAAAGTGACTCTATTCTGCATGAATAGAATTCAAGAACGGTGGTCGCCGTACTCACTGCGAATGAAGACATAGCAGTATGGCGACCCACGCTATGGCGGCCTAGTGAGATGCTTTTTCACACCCCGCTTAAAGGACCCGGGATCGTAGTGGGGGGAAAACACGTGCTCTGGTAATACATTCCAGGCTTTAACCGATTTGCACAAGAAGGAAGAGCCGAACCGTTTAGCTCGGGACATAGGAGTATTCAGAAATGAATAGTATGAGTACTCACTTTTGACGTCGAGCGAGTCCGGGGCGGGGCGGGGCCGGGGCGGGGCGGGCGCGCCCGAGTGGGCCGTGCTGCTGCGGGACGACTCGCTCGCTCGCTCCGAAGAGCGGGACTCGTGGATGCTCAGGGACGACCGGTCGCTCGCTGTACACATTGTTGTACACATCACTGCACTGTACTTTGACTAAGGTAAATAATTTTATGATAAGAATGATCACTTGTTCTCGTGCCTGGGAATCGAACTCACGATCTCTAGCTCAGTCGCCAAGGTCTCTAACCATTAGACCAATAGACGACCTTGAGGGTTCACGATACATATATTTCATATACAAACAATTCTTACCATATTTCGATTGTGATAACTCTAGTGAGTCCTGGAATTCTCTGGTGAGAGACTCTATGGTGCTAGCGGGGCTCGGTAGCGCCATAGACTGGTTTATGGTGCTCGAGGAGTTTGGCTGTAATAATACAAATAAAATTGATTATCAATATAATTGCAGTTTGTTAACCAGATCAGAACCTATCTGCGTGCACAAATTTCATCCAGATCTGTTCAGACATTCTTATATGATTGTGTACCAAATGTAAGGCAAATTTATATTAAATTGAAAAGTACTTGTTTGGTTCAACATACTGATCTCAGAAACTATTGAATCGAACTGAAAAAACCCTTTAAAGTTGGACACTACCGTGGAAAGCTATTCAGCCTCACGCTACAACCAATAGAAGCTGAGCATCAATGAAAACTTGATAAAAATACGCCTCTTGAAAGACACAGATCAAGTTGTGAGGGTCAGTTAGAAATAAATTACTATAGTACTAACCTCTATGACGTCATTATCGAGGTGCGAGTGAAGCGGTCTGGGTACGTATCTGTACTCATCCGTGTCCGTAGTACACACGCTTATATTGTCACCGTCCACCGTGGAAAGAGACGTCGAACTGTGCAACTTGTCTGCAATATAATAACCTACTTCAGTTTTTGATGTGTAACACTCTTCTTCAAGCTTCAATTGAAAAGGGACGGAAGGGGGTTATTTGATTGGACCAATGAGCGAGCATATGTCAAGTGTTACACATGTTACCCTCGCTTTTTTTTATTTCGTCATTACCGGTAGCCAGAAACAATAAATATTAGTGTAAATTAAAAAGAAACGCAGGTGTGTGCAGGTGGATCTTTCTATTTTTTTTTATTTTCGTTACCCTATGTTTATAGAGAAAGTGACACTAATAATAGAGAAAAAAGTATTTAATTGAAAGAAAATTTTATTATAACGCATTATCTAGTTACATAAATTTCGGGCCAAAAAAAGTAAAACTTCAAAACTAAAATGTTGACTAGTTCATTCCATGGTGTCGGATTTTCGTGACAGTGTACGCGTGCACCGTAAAAAGAAATTAGTAAAGTGAAAATGACTTAAAATTATTTGATTACAAATGTTAGTATACACATAGCTGTTATATTTAGTCGAGTTATATACAATTGGGTAGATGACTGTATCGTAAATAAATACCAATGTCCACTTCATTAAATATAACATCGCGAAACATCTCGGAAAATGCAATTAACACAGTTTTTTATTATTACGGATTTCAATCAAATATACAGTGAAATATATTGTTCAATTAAGTAGTCTACAACAGTGACGTCACAGTTTGGTATTTAGTACATTTTTCAAACAAAATTGTCGTTAGTAACAAAGTAACTAATTTGACTAAAGTGTCATCTAGCCTATTATAGTTATAATATTAAATTATTCCATGCAAATTATTAAAGCATATGATTTAAATTTGAAGTACGTAAAGATGAAAAAAATATTTGAATGTTCATATCAATATCTCAGTTTGGTAGGGGGTGATAACAAGGTAGTAGAGCCATGCTGATTTCAGCATGAACAGACCAGTTCGACCAGTACTACCCTCTCACAGAAGATCAACCTAAAGCATCCGCGCTGTCGTGTTTCGTTGGTGACTGCGAGACAAGAGATCCATTGATGTTGGGGAACAGTTATCGTGGTGTGTGAACCTTACACTGCCACAATGACTATCCCCAAGCGGGGAGTGAAAAGCATCTCACTAGGCCGTCAAAGTGCGCGTCACCCATACTGCGTTATCTGGATTCGCAATGAGTATGGTGACCACAACTCTTGGATTCTATTCATGGTTTCTTCAATCACCTTGTGTTTAAAGGACTCAGGGTTTATAGTTATCGCCATTTATATATTTCTAAAAATATTTGTACTGAAATATATTATTTTATTCCTACGAATATCACAGATACAGCGTACTGTAGATACGTGTGTTACATATATGTGTACAGATATATTTAATAGTAATGAGTAATAATATTTTAATAATTGTTATGAAAGGAAAAAGATGAAAAAAAACTAATTTAGTTAGAAGGTATAACAAAGTGGAAGATTTATGCTGTTTTTCAGGTTTCTAGTTCACAAAATTGATTATGCTAAACCCTACTGACGTGAATCCATCCACTAATAATCCAGGACAGAGGAAAGACAGGCATACTATTTATTTCGTAACAAAAAGAAAGTAGTAAAAAATCAAAGATTCCAGTTTTCAAAATTTGGAATCACATAAAAAGAATACACATAAATATTTTATGGTATATTAATATGGCCCTAGAACTAAGCCCTGTGGGAGTCCAAATTGATAGTAACTGTATTTTGAAAACATAAAATAGATATCAAGACTAGAATATATAAGATTATAAAGAATGTAATATAATAATTCTATAGAATATTCCAAATATATGCTAATCCGTGTGGTGACGGAATAAGAATACTGAGTGTCATCAACCCTGTTCATCAAGTGGGTGTTATAAGTGTCGACTAATGGAACACACTACGGAGGACAACAGCACTGCAAAGAGAAGAAAAACTCGATATAAACCCTATACTAACCTACCTGGCCAGTGTGATATTGTAAGCCAAGACCTCCTTTCTGAGGACAGACCATGTCCAGCAGTGGACTGTTAAACGTTACTGATGATGATGAAACATACAATGTACAAGAAATAACAATACATTATGATCAACACAGTCGAAAGCTTTGGACGGTTCAAACTTTTGTAATGGATCGGGTCCTTATATACTAAAAACCTTACTCGATATTGAGAAAGCAGTACTATATCCGAAATCAGTGAAGTCGGGTATTGAGTCTTCATACTTACTTCTTTTCTTCCTGCGAGGAGGCGCGACGGGCTGTGGGTGTGGTGTGGGGTCAGGGCGAGGTTCTGCACACAACGCTACGATGGCACCTCCGCGCTGGACTTTCAGGCTGTTGGCCTTGGTGCTGGCGATCACGTCCGGCTCCATGCTGCCCAGCACTGCCAAACACGTACACTCTACTAGCGTCTCTAATGACCTTAACTTGACGTGTGAACACCACCATTAGTGTGATGCCTTGCCATTTACAGAAACTAGCAAAATCCAGGAAATTGCTGTTTCGTGGTTTTTACTGTAGATATTAACAGCATTTCTAATATGTTTATCAGCAGAGTTACACCGCTGTCGGTGAATGTGGGTAATCTTTAAATTTTAAACGCTAAAGTCCTTTTTTCTATCTATTATGAATAAAAAAAAATTTTGCTTTTTAAAACTTACTAAACTTTACTTATTTAGAGTCACCTAACAAACAATGAATAACCTTATTTCATTTTATCCCCACTTTGAATTTCCCTTAGCGGAATAATAAAAAATACTAGTCATAAACCTCGTATTAGGGACTGGGTTCACGTCTGTAGAGTGATTGTAGGAGTTACGTAACTTAAGACAAATGCTTTCACGCAATGAGTGTCAGAAAAAGACGGTTATAGGGAGACCATAGGGCTCGTCATATGCCAAAAAAAGTCTGTACAAGGTAGACATTGTCGTCATAGAATGATAATAAAATGTTGCCAACAACGAATTTGCATTTTACTAAAATGGTAATATTTAGTATACAAACGTATGCAATAGTGTACAGAGATAGGTTAAGATGATGTTTAAAACCGAAATGAATTTTTTATACAGGTTTTACGCGCTGCTTCGCTCGTGTTCACGACGATTTTTTTTTTGTAAAGGGATGCGAACGAATAGGTGGGTCATCTGAAGATAAGAGGCTACCGCTGCCTATGGACTCCTGACCAACAACTGTACTTAGCTTCCCCCCCCCCCCCCCCAGATGTAGAAAGAAAGGGTAAAGAGAGGCAGATACAGTACTTTGGTTTTAGGTAGCAAGAAATCCATGATAGTGTGTTTGAAGTATTACATCATGATCGGTTGAGCAATTAATGCGTGAATGCGTAACAAACAAACAAACATCCACCTTGAATACAATGAAGATGTTCTGCATCGGTTAGTTAGTGAGTTAGTTATTCATGATGACTATTAAATTGTGTAAGCAAACCTAAAGAACTTAACATAATCAAGTAATATTTTGAAATGACATTTGACATTTCCAGATGAGTGACAATAAGACTTGAGATTAAGGCGTACAGACAAACAAATATATAATTTGAATAGATAATTACCAGTTTGATTCCTGTTGTTTGCACTCAATTGTTCGTCAGATATGTTGGAGGGCTCTCTCGAAGACACGGAAGGTACTGGGGCGGTATCACGAATGTTCGCTGGAAAGAAAAAACCCTTAATTTTTTTTTAAACTGGTCGTAATCAACGTTAAGGTGTAGTCTGACTAAAATATCATTTATTTTTAAATAGAAAAATAGTAGATTTTAAATTTATAGGGACAAAGATAGAAAATTAAAACCAGCAATTTACGGGTACTAAATATATCGGCATCGAATCCACTACAACGCAGACATTGTACTGTCATTTGTGAATCTATAGCAATGGGCTCGGATATTCCCTAGGAAGGAAACTCTCAAATATCAATCAGACATTGGCTGCCCTCTACTAGAAGGAGGAAAGCGCCATGACCTACTTCTGGTAAAGAGTAACGCGTAGAAAATCTAGCCAAAACTCCAAATCAACTCGATCTCGACGGCGAGCAGGTTTCGCGTTGCGATTAATGAAGATTTCAGTACGGACCATGTTGATGAGAGACTCACACTAGGTCCCTGAAATTCATTTTATCATAGGTATCGATCAAAAATCTTAACATTTTTAATGACACTATTATGTAAGTATGTGAAGAAAGCTTTTAGAAAGACAAATTACTTGGTCACACTGAGAAAGAACGGCACAATTGTTGTTATGGTCGCTGCCGGCATCCGGTGTAAGATCACTACCGTTGAGGAGCTGTCGGACCTGATTTCAAAGCACCCAAAAGCTCTTCATGCAGTGGGGCACCATGGTAGAAGTGGCAAAGAGAATAAGTCGTCTGGCCCGCACAAGAAAAGTCCAGTCAAAATATAATACATCGGACTTATTCACATTGACGTACGTTTTTCTGAACGTAGCTCGTCGGCTAACTGGCAGGTAAACAATATAGTCTTACTTTATTTGTGTCTACTTGGCCTTGTCTAATTGTTTATTTAACATCAACAACATATTTAACTTATCATATTTGACATCCGTAAAGTGACATATGCATGACGGGTTGCGTTCGGAAATGCGTTAATGGACAACGTAACCTGTTAATGTTTCTGTTTACACTATCACTATTTGATACGTTTTATTTCACTTGTATTTTTATTTTTCTTTTTAGTTGTTATTATCAAATTTTGTGTTGTGTTGGCTGGTGGGTGGTGCAGAGGAGTAATTTCGTGCCAACATAGTAAGGTATTGCATATTTTGAGATATCGTATAAATAATTCCAATTTTTTTTTTTTTATTTTTTTACATTTATATTTATTTACTATTTTGTAGTATATTTTTATTGCTTATATTTAATACGTATGATAACTGATGATTATGATTCTGACAATACTGCTCACGAGTCTACTTTATCCTCTGTAGATGTTAGTTCTGCCTCTATAACTGAGACATTAGGTGAACGCTTACAATTTACATTCAACCGTCAGTCAGAGCACCTGCTTAATGTATGTCACCTTAATGCACAGAGCATACCCAGTCATTATAGTGATTTGACTGAGGCTTTTAGTAGCACCAACGTTCATGCCATCCTGATATCGGAGAGTTGGCTCAAACCTAATCTTCTTTCTGCTTTCTATCCTCTCACTGGCTATATCCTTGTTCGAAATGATCGAGTCACCAGGAGGGGCGGTGGAGTTGCCATTTACATACACAGTTCTCTTCCTTTTAAAATTCTGGCTTCTTCTCCCTCTTCTTCTTCTTCGGCTGCCGTAGAATATTTATTTCTTGAGGTCCTTGTGAGAGGAATTAAGGTGGTCCTGGGGGCAGTGTATTCTCCTCCCTCGATAGATTACTTCTCCAGTCTGGAAACAGTGCTGGAATCCTTGGGGTCTGTATACACTCATCACATCATCATGGGAGATTTCAATACAGACCTAACCCGCCCTACCTCACGTGCCTGCAAACTCCTTCAGATTGTTGAGTCGACCGGTATGCATGTTTTACCTCTACAGCCAACTCATCATAACAGCCTGGGGGTGGACACTTGGTTAGATTTAATACTGGTGTCGGCCCCTACGCTTGTCCGTAACCATGGTCAACTTGATGCGCCGGCATTCTCCAATCACGATCTAATCTTCCTCTCCTATGCCCTTAAACCACCTAAACCCCAACCAAGAGTTTTGCGCATGCGTTGTTTTGCTCGTATGGATCTGGACAAGCTACTTAGGGATGCTGCCTGTCTGAATTGGGATGCAGTAACGTCAGTTATAAGCATAGATGAGAAGCTTCATAACTTTAATCACATACTTCTCGCTCTATATGATAACCACGCACCCATCAAAAGTATTAAAGTAAAGAGGCAACCTGCTCCCTGGATGACGAAAGAGGTACTTTTGGCTATGCGACGAAGAGATAGAGCTTTTATCAAATTCAGAAGGGACCGTACCGAGGCAAAGCGCACTTTATACAAAATCGCGAGGAATCGCTGCAACCAGATGATACGCAACGCCAAACGCCGACACATTTTTGACAACATCTCCCATTCTTCTCCCGCCAATATTTGGAGGTTCCTTGGAACTCTGGGTATTGGTAAGCAGCGGTCGGGTGGTCTGCAGGGGACGGTTGGTTTGGAGGATTTGAACCACCATTTTTCTCTATCTGCTCATTTGGATTCCCAAACCGAGTATCGCACTCTTGACTACCTGACAAGCTTAAATAGCCCTAACATAAATCCCTTCCGATTTTCTCCGGTTGCGTCGGGTGAGATCAAAAAGATCATATTCTCTATCAAATCCAACGCTGTTGGTTGTGATAAAATCAGCCGACGTATGATCGTAACAATTATTGACCACATTTTACCTATAATCGCCCATATCATAAACTACTCATTATATTCTGGAATTTTCCCATCACTGTGGCGCAAAGCTTGTGTCATCCCTTTACCTAAAAATCCAAATCCCACACACCCCAACCATTTCAGACCAATATCCGTCCTCCCTTTCCTCTCAAAGGTCCTAGAATCCTGTGTGCACAAACAGTTTTCTGAATTTGTCTACAAAAACAACCTATTGAGCCCGTTTCAATCGGGTTTCAGGCCTGGTCATAGCACTACTTCTGCTCTTCTTAAAGTGGTTGGTGATATCAAGGCAGGTATGCAAGACACTGAAGTTACTGTTTTGGTACTAATTGACTTCTCTAATGCCTTCAACACAGTTAATCACAATATACTCCTGTCTATCCTTTCCTATCTTGTGGTCTCACCTGAAGCACTGGATTGGTTCTCATCATATCTTCGGGGCCGCCAGCAATCTGTTCATGTCGATGGATCTTCCTCGAGCTGGTGTGATCTTGATTCTGGTGTTCCTCAAGGCGGCATTCTTTCTCCTATATTATTTTCTGTGTATATTAACCTCCTGTCCCTGGAACTTCGTTGTGCGTATCATCTGTATGCCGACGACCTACAGCTCTATTCACAGAGTAAAGTGGAAGATATCTCGAGTGCAATACAAATGATCAACCACGATCTGGAAACAATCAACACGTGGTCTCAAAGGTTTGGTTTATCTGTGAACCCCACAAAATGTCAAGCTATCGTAGTGGGAAGTCACCGGTCGATGAACAGAGTAGACACTAAAACTCTCCCGGCTATTACTTTTAATGGGACTATCATACCTGTGAGTGGACCGGTGAAAGATTTAGGTTTACACCTCGATTGCACACTAACCTGGCGTGAACAAGTTGCAAAACAGTGCCGGAGGGTTACTGGGACACTTCGGGCTCTAAATCGTCTGAGAAATTTCCTGCCCGTAAAAACCAAGACTATGCTTGTGCAAACTCTTATCTTCCCCTTAATCGACTATGGTGATGTGTGCTGCTACGACCTGAATGCAGATCTTCTCGATAAATTAGACCGTCTTCTTAATAACTGCATTCGATTTGTTTATAATCTCCGTAAATATGACCATGTATCCTCTTTCCGTTTGCAGCTCAATTGGCTACCAATTCGTCTACGCCGAAAATTACGCGCGCTCACTGTTCTATTCTCTTTACTTAATAACCCATCTTCGCCAACATATTTAAACTCTTATTTCCAACTCTTATGTAGCAATCACGACAGAAAGCTTCGGTCTTCTAAGAATCTTCTCCTTCGTTGCCCCTCCCATACATCTGAGTTTGTTGGCTCATCTTTCTTTGTGCAGTCCGTTCTTCTCTGGAATGAGCTTCCCCTCGAAGTCAGGATGGCTAGCAACGCTTTTACTTTTAAGAAAAAAGTGAAGCAGTATTTACTGAAACAGCTGGTAGAATCAACCAATACATGATTATCATCTTATACTTGTTATGATATTTATTTGTGTATGTATGTATATAAACTTACATCAACTTAAGTATGTATATGTATGTATTTATGTATTTGTATTAATTTTAGTATATGAAAGTTTGTTATGTCTACTTCTTCTTTTCAACACCTGAAACGCACCTACTTCCTATTTTCTCTGCATCACCCAAAGGTTGACTGGTAGAGAATGCCTTAGGCATTAAGTCCGCCTATGTACATAAAGTGCATGATGTATAAATAAATAAATAAAGCGCAAACACACAACCACAATGTGAAAAGAACTCACACTGGGCCCTCTAAACTTCATGTGACCGTCGCATGGCTACTTCGGCTATAAATAGTAAATAAATATTTCGGACATTTGACACACAACGTCATCTAGTGTCAAACTAAGCAGAGCTTGTGCTATGATAACTAGACTGACTGATAGAATACTTATATACTTTTTTTTTTGTAAACACATACATATTATACATAGAAAACACTCAAACTTCGAAACAAATATTTGTAGATCATACAAACATTTGGTCCGACCCGGGAATCGAACCCGAGACCTCAACCACAGCAGTCGCATTCACTACCACTGTGTCACCGAGGCAGTTAAATAGGCTATAAAATCGTTAACTTGAACGTATCTAATTTGACTCCAGAGAGATCGTTTTGGGTTCCATGGTACCTATAGCCACTTACTCTTTCCTGAACCCTCAACCCCTGAGCAAACATCACATCAACAGCGGTTAACAGTCCACTGCTGGACATAGGCCTCTCCTTAGAAAGGCTTTAGCCTACTATACCACGCTAACAAGTTAAAGTTAAATACATACGATGAGACTCCGACGCCCCACTGAGGATCCTTCCGATCCTCCCCAGTGACGTCATACTCTGCAAACTCATTGTATCGTGTGCTATTATCCTGAAACAAACAGTATTGTTACAGCCGTTTAGTGTACAATTGGGACATAAGAACATAAACCGTACTCAACATGCTAGCTTAGTTTATGTAACTTGCTTGCTTTGATGTACCTTGGTAAAAGTAAAAAGCCCATCTTATGGAGTATTGAGTAGTGTGTGTGTTGAAGTTTGTTTTATTTTTAATCTATTTAATTAATTTTCTTATAAAAAAGAGAATTTTATATATATTTGTTACTTTACAGCAGCCAAGGTGGTAGACCTTGACTGTCTTACGAACGAACGAAATAATCAGGCAAGCAAAACCAAAGGCAGTAGTTAGTCTCCTGTATAGCTAGTTTTGCAAAAGCTGTGAGAGATATAGAAAACGTCATACTGATAGTTTGTAGCCTCAAAATCATGACTTCTAGATAACATTCTCACAGGAACTTACTTGAAAGGATGTTCGAGTGTGAACGTCTGCTGGTCAGCTGTACCAGCAGCATCTATCACCCCTTCATCATCCTCCTCAGTCTGCATACAGCGGCGAAGTTCCTGGAATCTTCGCCGACCTTGCACCACCTGGATAGAGACAACTTATTTTTTTAGCAGCATTATCAACGGTATTTAACAGTCTACTGCTGGACATAGGCCACTCTTTAAAAAGCTGGTTTTTCGCCTACTATACCATACTGGCTAGTTGAGTTAGTATACTCGTAAATGAATAAGTAAAATAAATATGTCGGACATTTGACACAACATCATCTAGTTTCAAACTAAGCAGAGCAAAGAAAGCGAGAGTGTCTGCGCAGGCGGCGCCGAAGATGAAACTAAAGAGATGAAGAGAGAGGCCACAGATAGACAGACTACTGGTATTAGGAGAAAGACTGATAAGTGAGTTTAGAAGAGATTGAGTGCTCTTTTATTTTATAAAATAATAAAAATTTCGGACATTTGACACAACATCATCTAGTTTCAAACTAAGCAGAGCTTGTGCTATGATAACTAGACTGACTGATAGAATACTTATATACTTTTTTTTGTAAATACATATATATTATACATAGAAAACACAAACTTCGAAAAAAAATATTGGCAGATCATACAAACATTTGATACGATCCGGGAATCTAACCCGAGACCTCAAGCATAGCAGTCACATTCACTACTGCTACGCTACCGAGGCAGTTAAATACAAGTATATAGGGTTGGTTTCAAGTTGTCTTTCTGTTAACCGTGTTGTTGTTCTACATAATTTGCTCCTTTAGTCGGCTTTTACGACGTTTCGAACAGGTAACATTACTAGTGGTATAACCCGTTCGAAACATCGGGAAACAGAACGTAACATGACCTTCTAAATAAATTTATTCTGTAAAGTCTAATAATACAACAAAAACTACGTACATGTGTAAATGTCTAAATATATTTACTTTGAGACAAAAAACAAACCACATGACATAGTTCAAACAAAAAATAATCGAAAGTTTGTTTAACACATAAACTGCATATGTATTTGTCTACAAGTATACATTGGATTATATAAAATAGGAGCGAGGTACGGACTATATCTCTCAATTCAAAAGTGACAATTAATATAAAAATGTTGCATTGAAAGCATTATTTTCGAATCATTTTTTTTATGATATAGGTTGGCAAACGTTAGAAGAGTATCCTGGTATGAAACTACCGCTGCCAGGGACACCTACTCCCCTAGCCAAGTTGACATTCTACAAACGTAAACTATTAGAAACTATTAGAAAAATAATCAAACTAATGAAACGACGTCTCTCAACGTGTCACGTGGTCAAAACAAATATTAGCCAATAATACAAGAGTATAGAGGCGTTACCGATTGTAGAAAAAGAACCGACGCGTAACACTTGCACCTTGGCTAAGGGGTTGAAACTCAAAACTTACAAATACGTTGCCACTATTTCAGTAACCTCGCTCAATTAGTGAAAAGTAACGAAATAATTGTTCCTTTACTTGCTTTTATGAGGCTGTGGTGTAAGTTCAATCAAGCCAGTCTATTCCTGTATGGCTCTGTCAGAGCTGGCAATCATTATCATAATCAAAAGGAACCTTAAAATCGTTTATATGAAGATTGAGTGGCGTTTGCCTTGAAACAATTGTTCTACAGTTTGCAGTACAAAATAAACAAGGCGTGAAAAAGCAAAAAGGTGAGACTGAGAGTCTGTAGATGTTGATTCCAACACGTATTTTGTAATCGGTCATTCTGTATTCTAACAGACATGAGACGACACTCTGCCCAATCAGAAAGAGAATTGACTGAAGAAACAACACTCTCGCTATTATTTAGTAAATTAATTAAAATAACCATTATATGATAATACCATTGATGCAGGGGTGACAGTTATCGTGATAACTATGTTAGGCTTACACTGCCACGATGACTGTCATGCCTTTTACGTCCTCAAGCGTGGTGTGAAAAAGCATCTCACAAGGCCGCCGTACTGTGGGTCACCACGCTGCATTGTCTGCATTTGCAATGAGCATGGTGACCACAACTCTTTGGAGTCTATTCATGCTTTCCATCAGGCAGAGTAGAGTCACTTTGGCAGGCTCTTCATAAAAAAAAATAGCCAATTTGATTGTATCTATATACAAGTCAATTTAAGAAATAATTTAAAAAATACTGCTAAAATTTGGATATAATTTGAGCATCTTGACTTACAAGCAATAATATTTCTGATTCCAGAGTTGTAGGCATTCGTGATTGGTGGTAATTACTTTCCATTAGGTGGCTTGTTTATGCATTTTCCATTTCTATCATAAAAAAGATACTTACACTTTTGACTGTTGTCCTATCATCTTCAACGGATGGAACATCAGTAGCCGGAGTGCTCGCAGCCCCAGTGCCTGGGGCAACAGACTCCACTTTTTGAGACTTTTCCTTCTCTGTTACTCCACTGTTTGCCGTCACATTGATGTTCTTGCATAGTGATGACCTTCTGAGATTAACAAAAAATGATTATAAATATATTTTCTTTCTCCAAGGCTTTTTACAATCTAGGTTGGGGTCGACTTTAAATCTGCAACGGTACAGTTAAACTTACTGCTAGCTACGTTACTTCGCAGTCGAGTAATCGAACTGGAAAAATCTAATTTGAAACGTACATGGACAAAATTGAATCTTCTATTGTCAGAAAACCCTAAATGATTTTGGTCCTATAATAAAAGTAAACAACAAAGCAATACATGCTCTGACATAACGCATTTTAAGGACATTACAGCTTCTAAAGGTGAAGATATCAGCAATTTATTCGCCAAATATTTTTATTCGACTTTTCAACGAGACAATACGCGTAATACAACCAGTGAACATTGAATTAGTAATGGCTTAGCGAGATTTAGTACGGTTGCAATATTTGAGTTCCATGTTAACGTTGCTGAAAAATCTAGACCTGTCTAAATCTAGAGGGCTTAATCTTGTGCCTCCAACTTTTATAGCAAGTTGCTCTGCTAGTTTCACGGTATCTCTTTGTATTCTTTTTAAAGCAGTCTCTCTCAGGAGGTATTTTCAAAAAAGGAAAGAAATCTGATATAGAGAACTTTCATTCTATTGCTAAGATATGTCTTTAATAGATATGAGATTCAGGATCTATATAGGCGGTTCTCGTTTTATACTGAAAATAGATCTCAAGTTGATGTGCTGCAGAGACATACTTTAAGTTGGGAGTTACAAAAGCTTCGGGAGTTCCCCAGGGATCAGTTTTGGGACTTTTCGTTCACATTTTTCGTTGTCAGTATTAAACACTACTTTAAACATTCATACATTCTTATATACACTGATAATATGAAGATTCATAAAGTTGTGCGAAACTTACACGACACATACGAACTACAAGATGATCGGAAGAGATTTGAGACATTGTAGTCATAAGTAACTTCATCTAAACGTATTCAACTGTTTTGAAGTAACCTTCACCCATCAGAAGTCTATAAGAGCGAGGTGCACAATTAGCAACCAGTTAATCAGCAAAGTACATAATATAAACGATTTATGAGTTATACAAGTTAGTGTGGCGACTTCCACATTACAGCACAAATAAAAATATACAACAGCGCCATCTAGCGAAGATACATCGAACTACGAAGTATGAACGAAATGTATGAAAGTAACGAACTACGAAGCAACTACTAATCCTGTATCGCGAAATAGAGATTCGCGTGGCAATTAGCATATATACAACATCCCAACATCAACCACGGGCCGTGGCCCGCCAGGAATAATCACTTCGCCTCGTCGGAGGATCCTCCCTTTGTGTCGGAGGGATATGACACCCGTTCCCTCCACATTAGCAAATTTCTGAACGACCAACACGTAGGTGATAATGTATAAACGTCCTCAAAGTACTTGGATTTACAATTAGGATAACAACTTCCTTCAAACCCCTTAAGCCGATTAAAATTCTATATTGTTTATTCGTACGCAGCCTCTTGGAATATGCGTCTCAAGTCTGGAATCCTCAGTGTGACATTTATAAGTCACGAATTGAGGGTGTCCAGGAGAATTTTCTGCGATATCTGAGTTTCAAAGCGCAGCAATGATCTGATTATGCTCACAGTTATTGAAGGTTCAATTTTTACCACTTGAGAAAAGACATTGTATCAATGACATCTGTTATTTAATGAGCGTTGCGCAATACTCCATTGACTGCCCTGAACTAGTTGGTAAGGTGGAAGTGAGTGTTAATAGAGTTGGTTTTCGATAACGACCCCTTTTAAATATACCTTTTGCAATAACAAAGTATTTGTTAGTGTTTGTATGTATGTGTTAAATATGTACTTACACTCTTATCCAATTTAAGTCGACAGAGTACCTATGAATGGAAGCAGGGAGGCAGGTTCAAACGGGTGCACTTGCACACCCTTGACAGAAATGAAAATACATAGAAAACACATATTTTAAACTTATTTCATAAAAAGAGTCCATTTCATAGCCGTAACCGACTTTTTTGGCGACCTGGTATAATAGGCTAATTTGACTATCCATTAGGGTGTCCCTTATATGACAAAAAAAAATTTTTTTTCGAATTTCGAAATGCATACCCTCTATAATTTTTACTAATGCTATAAAATACTTAAATATAAAATTTTATCAATCTAGCATAATTGCAACCAGTGCCGACCGAGCTTCAAAGTTTAGTAAAAAACGTGTTTTGTCCTAAAATTTCAGTCTGCTATAATTTCACTATAAATGCAATGAATTAAGTGAATAAAATTAAATAATAAATTAGATGAACATTAATCTTTAATTAAAAACATAAAGAAATAAGAATCATTCAGGGTAACTTCTTTTTAGAGTAGTTTTTTTACAGTCTGGATACAATTTTAGATGTTCCTGGACACAGCGCAGCAAGAACTGTTTTTGTTCTTCTTCAGCCGTGATAAGTCCGTTAAAATCTTGCATTAATTTAACAGCCCTTTCAGCAGTATCATTTACAACTCTCAAATAACTTATTCTTCTTTTAGCCTCCAGAAAAGCAGCATTGTTATTCCAAGAAGATACATCTTCCTTTAGAAAACTGTCGTCGATCTGCAGTCGTGATAAAAATTGTTTGCTCTTTGCCGATGCAAAGAGCAAACAATTTTTATCACGACTGCAGATGCGAAAGCGCTGGATGATTTCGTATCGACGAAATCATCCAGCGCTTTGTCTAAAAAAAAAGAAAAATAAGTTAAATAACAAATAAAAATCATCAACAATTTTGAAAATAAATAAATAAGTATTGGACATTGAAATTGAAATCCAACAAAAAGTCAATTTAACTTACCAAACAACTTTTGAGTCAGTTCTTCCTTCGACGGGTCATAGCGTTTGCTAAAATCCGAGATTTTGTCCCTGTTGAAGTTGGCAATCATCTTCTTCTTAGTTTGGTTGTCAACTTCATCATCAAATAGAGATAGAATGACTGTCTCTTCACATAAATACCACAAGTGATGGCTGAACTTGCTTATAGAACCTTTAGAAATTGTTGCGTCAACTTTTTCATACTCTTTTAACATCTTCAAGAAGCGCAAATCTTGATTAGGTGCTTTGGTCGCCACTGTACATTCGAGCCAAGGTTTAACATACAATATTACGAGAAATAAGCAAACATCTTGTAGAGCCTTTTTGTCCTTCGCAGTTACTCTGCATTGTGACTGAAGTAAACATATTTTTAAAGAATAGATCGCTCTCGCCATCCAGCGTGCCTGATAGCTCCGGGGGCCTTAGTTTTAATTTTTCCTCTGTGTCTCCTCCTAAAAATATTACGCACAGTTCGACCAATTCGCGGTAATCATCTCTTACAAAACCTTTATCTAATTCTGCCTCATAAAATAGTAACAACGCTTGAATGCCTGTCTCGGCAACCCGTGCTTTTACGAAATTAAGAGATGGTTCAATTTTAGTACAATCAATGTTTTTCCAATTTTCTTGGAACTTTTTGAACATCGGAATATCTGGGCTACTAGTAATTTGCTTAATCTTGGTTTCAAAGACAGTTTTTAGGACCAATTCATAAACATGATGACGACAGGCGAAAAGCAACAATTCTCTTCCTAAAGTTTGCTCCAAAATAGCACAAGCTCCATTGAAACGGCCCATATTGGAAGCTGTTGTGTCGCAGCACATTATTTGAACTTTATCATAAAGGTTCCAGTCAAAGAGAGCTGCTGATACAGCCTTCGCTTGATGTTTTCCAGAAAAACTTTCTAGTTTCGGCACTGCAAGAAGCTGCTCTCTATCGTCAAATGAAGCTATAACTGGCAAGCGTTCTTCTTTTGAACTCCGTACATCCAACCCCGGTAATAGTTTTCCATCCCAATGGACTGTGACTATGTCGGGTACATTGTTTTAGAAGTTAGATTTTATTGCTTCTGCCCTTGATTTTCTAGTTTCAGTACGAATTCGCTGAATCGAGGATTTGTTAATACAGAAATCATCGCTGCTCAGACCAAGCGCTTCTACCACCGCATTAAGAATGTAAACGGTATCTCTAATGCTTAACTGGCATCGATCTAAAGCTGCAACTAGTTTAGGTGTTATAAGATTCTTTCTACCTCTTTTTGAACTTTGTTCATGGCAGCGAACGCCCGGCAAGCTGAGTTCAGAATTCAAGATCTGTTCTTCGTCTGAATCTTCTACACTGTCTAAGTTATTTGTGGTGGAAGTAGATGCAACAGCTAGTGATTCTCTTTGTCTTACAATCCTTTCCTCTTCTTCCAATCGTCGTTGTCTAGATCTTTGTTCTTTTTCCGCCAATTTTTTATCTACACTACCTAAGCATCCCGGTCGACCTGGCTCTCTCTGTTTCATTAAAAATAATTTATCTTCCTCTATTTTCATTCTCTCAAAAGCATCAGCATGTGCAATATCAAACAAATTATCAAGATTAATTATAAAATTGTTCTCACGACTCTTAAACGTAATCTGAGTTTTCTTACAATTTTTTTGCAACCCTCTCCAAACATGATATAAATCAATAAGTTTCTTCACGCAGTTAAGAAATGCCCTTGTTGGAATTCTTGCTTTTTCCCAATATATGATGCTCCCTAATCACAAGATTTGCACTTTCACTAACAGTCAATTTAACCTCACGAATATTGTAAAATAGGACTGAGAGAACTTGTCGATTAGATGGTAATTTTGCACCATTTATTTGGTAGCTAGTCAATCCGATAAGAAAAATATTTTGTTTATCACTCCGTAATTCCACCGACATGTTTACGCACTAAACAATGAAGCACTAATAGTCTCAAAAATCACGTACGAAATGGCAAATAAAACATGTCGTAACAGGTCACTGGGCAGTACTTAAGCAACTTGTATCGACAAGTTTAAATAGCAAGTCGGCACGGGTTATCGTTTATATATCGAACTAATATTTTTTTCTAGACAATATAGGGTTATTACGAAACTTTTAAGAAGGTATGCGTAAAAAAATATCGAACTTGAAATTTAAGGGACACCCTACTATCCATACATTAAAATTAACTAATTTGACTAAGATAGTCAAATTAGTTAGTTTTTATCATCTGTCAAAACGTCAATTTTGTATGAAAAATGTACTAAATACAAAACTGTGACGTCACTAAGCAATGTTAATTGATATTAGTTTTAATGAAGTGAACATTGGTATTTATTTACGATACAGTCATCTACCCAATTCTACATTTTATATTAGTTAATAGTGTATGTGGGTTTGTCCTGCGCCTGATTGCTCCCTGGTCATGTTGGACAGCCATCCCATAGGATTGTGAGAGTGAAGGAACAGAGAGTGCACTATAATATCTTCTGTGTAGTTGATTAATTTCCGTTGAGACTGGTCGCCATGGCCGAAATTGGACAAGAGTACATCATCATTGTGTGATGAGCACAATCATTTTTTCTGTATCTAGGTTTAACTTAAATATAAGTTAACTTGGAAAATGTTTTCTATCCTACAAAAATTGTAAAGAAAAAACTAGGTTGGTGAAAAATACTTTAAAACCAATTCTTATATCTTTTTTTTTTCATAACGTGTAGAAACCCCCTCGAACCGTCACCTCATTGGGGTTTACGGCGGGATGGTGAGTCGGAATCGGGCCGACTAAAACCACACGGTGTGCCACTCTGCACCTGACATAGGAGGGATCCGGGAACAGCTGTTATTACGACATCCAGATCCCTCCTAGCGCCTGCCTGTTACCGCGGGCACCATCTGCGAGTAAACTTTCTATTTTAGGCGACGTACGGTACACACGGACGTCACCTCCTCGCAGCTGGCCATTGTAGCGGATGGAGGGGAAAACCCGTCCCGTCCACCCGTGGCCACACTCAATGCACCAATTCTCATACCTACCAATTATACATCAAAATCAAATAAAATCGGTAGAGCCCTTTCTAAGTAATGCAACAACAAACATAGTCACACAAGATATTTATATTTAGAAATGTATAAGTAATAAGGTTGTATATAAATTAAAATTAGAAAGATTTCTCTCAACATTATAACTGTTTCAGTGGAATTTAAACAATCACACTCAGTTTAAACACATTCCACATACATATTCATTATGTAACATATGATCTGTATTCTTGTATTGTTCCATTTCTCTCATCACAGATTTCATTGTTCACACTATACTGGTATAAAACAATAAAACTGAGTACAGTCAGCCACAAAACTATTATTTTAATTGTTTATCTAAACAAACAGACACATTGTTAGAAATTCTACAAGAATTCCCACCTGTAGAAAATACTTAATTAAGTAAAAATTAACAATTAAATGACGAATCCTTATATTTAGACTATTTTTACTTTTATGAGTTTTGTGTAGTACAAACATACATACACAACTTATTGCTGGGTACCCTCACGATTGAACAATTATATAAAAAATTCCACCCTAGGAGTCATAGGGCAAATAAAACAACTATTATTTTAGTTCCTTTTATGTTACGCCTATTGCCGTAGGAATCTTTAGGGATTAATTAAACCGAAAATATTATAGACATAAAATAGACTCCTGGGTCCTACATCACTGCGATTGCTTCCAAGGGAAGCCAGTCATACACAGTATTTGCTATAGTACAGATACGGTAGTGGTTCTTCAGGAAGTACTAGTACCACGAGACTCTATTAACATTCTAACAAGAAAACCACAAAAACCTAATAAGAAAAAATGGATATGGAACACCATATGTCTCATTAGGTAACAGGACTGCCATAGCGGCTGTATTCTGCCTGATAGAAAGCATGAGAAGAATCCCATACTCATTGTGAATGCAGACAATGCAGCATGGTGACACACTATAGCCACCTAGTGAGATGCTCTTTCGCACTCTGCATAGAGGACCCGGCACCATTTTTTAGTATAGAGACAAAAATAAGGTAGTTCACCTGATGGTAAGTGAAATCCCCAATTCAAAAGTGCATTTCCACAATTCAAACTCGTCCCCTCTTTAAATGTGGGGGAAGAGGAAGTTTGTGCTTTCGTAACCTCACTTACTACACGAAAAATAATAACAGAGTTCCTATCTATTTATTCTTAAGACTTGTTTATAGATGAACACACAAATATTTATAAGAAACTAGTAAAAACAAGTTTCCTATAAATATTTGTGTTGAGTCATTCATTCTCTCCCACGTTTCATTGGTAGCTTTATTCACATTAATGTTGTTTTCCGTCATCATCTCTAACAGTCCTCTACTGGGCACAGGCCGGTTCTTAAAAAGGAGGTTTTGGCCTACTATACCATGCTGCCCAGACGGGTTAGCATAGAGTTTGTGTCAAGTTTTCTTTCTCTTTTGATGTTGTCTTGCAAAACTTGCTACTGCAGTGATGTTGTTTTTAACAATATTTTTTGTGGTGTCCTTAATATTTCAGACTATGAACCGCTGGGTCAAACTATATCTAAATGTGTTTAGCTATTCCGATGAAATCAGTCACATACATATCTATGCAAACTTTCACATTTACAATGGTACTTAGAAGTAATATAGCAGTACCTACTATTAAAATAACAAGAACTTAAACCAACATTACATTGAGTCATAACTCTCGAAAAGGTATGGCAAACAATATTCAAAGTAATTATCAATGCCATAAACATGAAGTAGCATATTAATTGCAATTAATATGTAAACCAGTGCCTCAACAGCTCATCATTATCATATTAAGGTCTACAACATCATCGCCATGATAATACAACCAAGTATTACATGGGTAGAATGTTGTTTCCTTTAAAACTTGTCGCTGGATACAAGGACGTTATAAAACTGTACCTTATAACATCTGTTTCTTTATAAACATTAACAGTTGAAAATACACAGTTATTGAGCTAATAATAGCAAAATATGCTTTTTTTTAAATTCAGAAACGCTCTTGTCATAATTATCGAGTATTTTATCTTAAAAAAGTAGAAAAACATTTTGTTTTTCCTTATTTTAAAAACTTACTTTGAACCTTTGATGGGTGTGAACTCCTCAGCATCATAAAACTCTTCAGAATCACTGCTGTCCCCCATTTTGTAGAGTTAACATTTACTGCTACACAAAAGCCACAATGTTTTACAAAAATATTTACATTATCACAAAAGGGAAAATTGATTTGCTAGAAAATAAGAAAGTTGAACCAGAATTCATTCAATTATTTGACACTTGAGAGTTATGACAGTCAGTCAATGACAACCAACAATAGGCTGTGTGGCTATATAGTTTATTATAATTACTACTACAATTACTAAACTTCGAAATTTCAAGATCTAGGTACAGTTTTACATTTATTTTTATTCATATATCGTCATTGCACACCACTTGTTTCAGAGATTGCTACAATTGTTTTTCAAGAAAATGTTCTTTATCGTCGTCTTGCGAAAATTATCAACACTACATACATGGACATAGGCAGAATTAATTTCACACACACATACATTCAAATATAATATTACTCAATAGAAAATATAGAATTATTTTAGGCTTTTACTGATAGCATTGACTATTTTATGTAAGTATAAATTAAAAAGATGTGTTTTCAATGTATTTGTTTTTCTGCCAAGTGTGTGCAATTGCATTCTATGTATGATTTTTAACTATGCAGCTAACTAAAACTAAATAAATAACTTCACATATTTCATATACGGCTGCCTGATTCCAAATTAGGCAGAACCTGTGCTATAGTAACCTGCTGATAAATATACTTAAATATTTCTAAATACAGTCTTATTATACATAAATTACACCCCAATATAGAATAAATAATCTTGTTCATCACAAAAATATTAGTCCTTGGTGGAAATCGAACCCTCGACCTCCGGTTTAGCATTCAGAGCCGCTAACTACTAGATGAACAGGCCTGTCAATTATTGCTCTCCTGTTCTTATAATATATTATAACACTTATTATTTTCTATTTTAAGTTAATGAATGAAATAAAGAAATGAAGTAAATACTTAACAAAATGAAATCAAACTAAATGAGCACGGAGGTTTTAGTCGAAAAGGAATTCGTAAATTTTAATTGATATTGTACTATTTTACTATTTTTGTCAGACATTTACTACACGGGTAACACTGCCGCAATCGGTGACCTTCATTGTTTTTTCCCGTAATATGATTGTGTTGCAGGGTTTTAAAATCAAACTGTAGTTGAATGTAAAAATACAAAACAATTTAATACATAGGTACCGGAAAAGGTAAACAAAACAGACAATACATCTTTAATTTTTCTTTTTACAGCACTTACATTATATTCTATGCTGCCAGCAGTGGTCAATTATTTTTAATTTTAATGTAGGTAACCAATTCAATTGCTTAACTAAAGTTTATAATATACATTATTCATATACATGATGTTAGTTGTGTAGTTTAATTAAATAACCGTATTACAGACGATAGGCACAGCAGATATTTATTTGAACTAAACTCACTCTACTAGTCAATCGCCTACGACACCGATTAGTGGATCATCATTATCTGCAGCTTTTAATAGTCCAATACACACTAGACATAGGTCCCTCTATAGAAAGCCACCACCACCACCAACAGCCTTTAACACACCATAGTGAAACCTGAGACCTCTCCTTAGAAAGGAGGGATTGGTCTACTATACCACACTGGCCTGTCGAGTTGGTATAGAATTTCATTCAAGTTTTCCTTCACTTTTTGCAGTTTTGTTGGCTTGCGTAGTTTTTTTCGTTATTCAACTCTTACAACATCCACGGGATGAAAAGGAGTAGTAAGATTCTATATTCTTAACTCGTCACCACACAGGGTCAGCTATAGAAAGGCAGTTTTGTAAACGTGTGAATTGATTAATGTTTTTTTATCAATAGAAAAGTATTGCCACATCATACATACAATACTTACACATTTTTTAATAATATGGTATTTGTGCATTTTTTTTTTATTTTTTGAATCTATTTTGAATTAGTGAATAGAACAGATAAATAATTTAGTTTCCATATCTACAATACGAGATTTTAAGTTTTAAATATGTTATGTAATTGGATATCGAATGATGAGCCTACTATAATATAATTTAATGTTTATTAACTCTTGCCTATATACTCTAGACTCTAGACTCTAGAGCACTGTTTCCCATTTAGTGGTACGCGTACCCCTAGGACTACGTGAGATTGCATGAAGGGGTACGCGAGCAATCTCTTAATTAAAATATTAAATCCTTAAAATCAATACCTAATGATTATTTAATCCTTCTCTCCCGACTCCTTAAAGTTATTTGTGGTCGAGTCATTTCCTTAATGTTAAATTAAATGTCACTTTTTACATAAGTGTTCTTAGAAACCTATTTTCAATAAACGTATTTTACTTTGACTTTGACTGAGGGGTACGCAAGTTCGAGGTCTTTCTTGAAGTGGTACGTAGAAAAAACTAATCGGGGTCCAGTGCCCTAGAGGACAAAGCAGTCCAAATGTGTTAAGTGAGTGTTAATTGTCCACATTTTGCCATTGTTTCATAATTTTACGAATTTGTTTCCGTACTGAGTAGCTACTGATCCTATATCGCAGTATAAGCATTTTCACACTGATTAGTACATTTAAAACTTCCCAACATCAAGCGTTAGGCCCGGAGTTAAGTCGGAGGATCCTGTCTTTGTGTCGGAGGGACACGACACCCGTTCTCCACGAAGCGTCAGAAGTAATTTTTTTATTCCTTAACAAAAGTATAACGAAATAAGTAATCAATGATCCTATCAGCGTACTTGGATGTATAAAGTTGGGTTTACTTTTTCTTAGCTTAGACGTACATAATTGCCAAGAAGCTAACTGTTTACTTTTGCAAAAGATAATTAAAGTATCTAGTTGTGTACTTTAATTATTTAATTAGTTACGGCCTTCTGACCAACGATTACGCTTTTATGTAAATAATTTAAAGTGTCTTAAATCCGAAAATGTTAAATGAGAATTATGTAAAGTTTGCTTTTAACATTTTCACACTTTTTTTTCTGCCTCTTGGTGGTTATGTCGGACTCAAACCCACCAAAAAACCGTACGCCGTCTCAGGTACTAGTAGCCGGGGAACCAGGTGTACCTAGAAAAGAAATCCCTGGATCCCTGACTTGCAGATGACCCCCTCCTGAGTGAAAATCCTCATGTTCTCATTTCTGTCTCTAAAAGGGCGCGTCGTGGTGCCATCCCGGTCTGCTACTGTTAGTGTGACAGAAAGCCCCAGGCTTGCACTGACGGAGGATGGAGATCGTTCTACGATATCCGGTGCCCAAGTGGTCTGCGGTGCCGGGCCCGTTACCGCTCGTCGGCTACCGAATGAGAGAATACCCACACGTATGGAGCGCCGTGTCCACGGTTCGGACATCGCAGCGTTGGCTCTTTTTGGATCAGGCATAGGTTATCTCCGAAGCATCTTTTCCAAGTGATCACCTGCGTCAGCCGGTATAAGAGGGTCTCGTGATTCCTCTTGAACCAGTCCTCCGTAACGGGTCTTACCGTCGCAATAATGGCATGTCCGAACATTTTTGCTGAGTTTTATCAGTAGACAGAAAAGGACCAAGAAGCTACCTTTTATTCAAAACAAAATATGTTTTCCGAGGAAAGAATAGAATAGTACAGAATAATCTTTACTTGTTCTGTACTGTATCTATTCTTGTTATGATATTTATTTGTGTATGTATGTATATATATAGATTTATATCAACTTAAGTATGTATATATATTTATGTATTTGTATAAATTTTAGTATATGATAAGTTTGTATATGTCTACTTCTTCTATTCAACAACACCTGAAACGCACTACTTCCTATTTTCTCTGCATCACCCAAAGGTTGACTGGTAGAGAAAGTCTTAGGCATTAAGTCCACCTATGTACATAAAGTGCATGATGTATAAATAAATAAATAAATAAAATCTTTATTGTTGAAAAAATTATAGGTAAGTGTACACAATATACAAACCTGAAATTTGTGAGTTGATGCTTTTTGATGTTGCAAGCATATACTAAAGAAGAAAATTTCACTCTTAAACTTAAGGAAACTTAAGGAATAAACGATTGCATTCTGAAAGTTGGTCATTTTTAAAGTAATAAACACGACAGTAAAAGAAATGATCACGCGAGCGAAGCTACGGGCAATAGCTAAATTGTACGTCTTATTTTGATAATATACGTTTATTCCTCGTGGTCCATAACTATATTTTGGTGAAAGTATTTACTAAAGTCATGTTACTCACGTTATAATACGCTTTCCGCGTAAACTGCTCTTATTAATAAGACAGATACTATATAAAACAAAACAAAAATATCGTCATCAGCACATATACAAATTAAAAAAATACTTTTTTTAGAATAAAGGCACTTGTAAACAATTGTTTGATGTACAACAAACGTTTTTACGGTTGACATCTTTACTGTTGGAACTTAAGCGCCTTTATGCATTCTAAATTTAAAAGTATAGACAAAGTCACACCTTTTTTGAAATAATTTTCTTTTTTAGTCGTGCTTTGTTTCCGTTACGGTCAACGCAGACGCTACCAACCTAAACACAATTGGCAGACGACCTGTCATCCTTGTTGTAAAGGTCAACTGACACTCGAGATCCTGAAGGCATTGGCCTACTGGAAAGGCCATCTATCGTAGATATGCGTAGGAACCGCAACATATAGTTTTTCTTACCTTTATATTATTTTTAAAAAAGAGATAAAAAGTAAGTATTTAGTAAACCCGTCCGTCAGCCTCGTGATTTCTTCATTTAATAAAAAAAGTCTGTATAACTATGTCTGACCAACATTATTAAAAAAAAAGTAGAACTATTTAGCCTCCTTGTTTTCACACTGGTTTATTGCTAGGCTGTGGTATCGCTAACTGCTTGACAATGGTAGTATTATTTTCAGTGAGGTTTGATTTATTTAGCTTTTCCTTATGTCTAGTATTAAAGGCTGCCCACGATGATGAGATAGTATTTGTACAGAGAACTTATGTACTATGTAAAACACTCACAAATAATATATTGAGAATTAAGTTTTAAGCCGTTGAAGAGCATATCTCGCCAACGTACTGTGCTTCGTGAGGTACATATCTCTTCAAGGATGTCTCTCCTATTAATTATAATAAGAAAGATGAATTAATAAACCATAAATTAGAGTCTCAGTTTTTTTTATATGATACATTATACAAAAATCATTATCAACTTACCTAATAGTAACATAATCTGCCAAATAAAGTAATCGTCACATCCTTGACTCGAACCCAAACACTTTATCTCGTAGACATGACTTAGCGATTATAGTTTTAAATATTACGTACTACCTATAAATAAGTATAGATTACTCAATATATTGATTAGTAAAATCATGATGCAAGATAATAAAATCATTTGATAATATTACTGTCATTGTTTGCTTTTAAAAAGGTACCTACAACTAAACAGTCGCTATGACAAAATTCATCTATACTTAGTGACGTCTACGTCATCATTATCATCATCATCTCAGCTAAAAGACGTCCACTGCTGGACATAGGCCTCTCAAGATTTGACTGCCGCGGTAGCGCAGTGGACGTCTTTTAGCTGAGATGATGATGATAATGATGACATAGACGTGACTGCTTCACTGAGATCCCGAGTTTCATTCACGGGTCGGATTAAATGTTTGTATGATTTGTAAATGTTATTTAATTTTTATTTGTTTCGGAGTTTGGAAGTTTTCTGTGTATAATGTGTATGTATTTACAAAAAAGTATATAAGTATTATTCCTATCCGTCAATCTAGCTGTCATAGTACAAGTTCTGCTTAGTTTGAGACCAGATGGTGATGTGTCCGGTGCCCAAAATAATTACTAAAAAAACTGTTCTTCACAACAGCCAGTCCCGTGTCATCATTCTACATCATGCGCGTGGAAAATGAATTAAAAAAGGTTTTGACCGGCTGCCTAATCAAGAAAAATAAAATAGTAATAAATATTTCGGACATTTGACAAACAACGTCATCTAGTTTCAAACTAACCAGAGCTTGTGTTATGATAACTAGAGTGACTGATAGAATACTTATATACTTTTTTTTTTAAATACATACATATTATACATAGAAAACACCGAAACTTCGAAACAAATATTTTGTAGATCATATAAACATTTGGTTCGACCCGGGAATCGATCCCGAGATCGCCAGCACAGCAGTCGCATTCACTACCTCTGCATCACCCAAGCAGTTTGACCAGAAAAGAAAGTCCATATTTGACCTAAATTTTTTTCTTTAGGAAAGAGCTGACATGCCATCACGTGATAGTAAGAGTCTACTATTCCATCAGTGAATTCCTTCAAAAAAACACGTGTCCGTCTTATTATTTTAGAAATGCATTGTAAGTGTGTATAACATTGTAAAGTACATAGTACATACATATATTGTTTCAGTTGATTTAGTTTATTAGCTATTATTTAATCTAGCAATTCAGGTAGTTTTCATTAATTATTGAACGAGAAATTATAAGCTTATATTTGCATACCTGTTACAGGCAACATGTCTATCGTGTATATTTTTACTTTCTTATCATCCCTTAACCACATTTAAGCAAATCAAAGTATATTATTTTTATACTACCCATGTATCCTTGCACCTCAAATTGTGTTTCCGTTCCTTTGATCTCCAGAGTCTAGGTGACGTCTCTAATGATATCATGAAGAGGGCTCTGAGAACTTTGGGCTCCAATACTTTACTTGTTCAGTAAATAAAAACGAAAGAATGATGTCACTTCAGTCGAGCGACAGCATGGCACCGAGATATCGAACTGGGAGACAACGTGATACACCGAAATACGTGATCTATCACTTTCCTATAAATAGATGTTCTTATGAATACTAATTAATCAGTTCTTGACAATATAAGCACCTATAAGTTACGTGACTTGCGTTTTTAGAGATTTATCATTATTTGGCTTTTGGCTGGGCTCGCCGTTATATCAGTTATCGCGGTAAAAATAACCTATATTCTTCATCTGTAACTTCATACATAAGTTACTTTTTTTGATAACACTAATAAGGATTATTTCAGCTATTATATTCATACATGCATACATGGCTACAAATACTACGATTTCAGCACGAGCGGGCCGGCTCGACCGGGGCAGTACTACTCTCCCACAGAAGACCAACCTAAAACGCCAGCATCCGTGTTGTCGTGTTTCGTTGGTGAGTGTGAGACCGGAGGCCCATTGATGCAGGGGTGACAGTTATCGTGGTAACTGTGTAAGCCTAACACTGTCACGATGACTGTCATGCCTTTTACGTCCCCAAGCGGGGTGTGAAAAAGCATCTCACAAGGCCGCCATAGTGTGGGTCACCATACTGCATTGTCTGCATTTGCAATGAGTATGGTGACCACAACTCTTGGATCCTATTCATGCTTTCCATCAGGCAGAGTAGAGTCACTTTGGCAGGCTCTTCATATATAAAAAAAAAAGTGTAAATAGGTAGGCAGAGGCATAAACGCCCATTTTCCGCCAGAGTTTTGATCTCACGTAATAAGGTGGCGAGCCTATCGCCGCTAATCGGGATGTTTTGTTTTTTGCCAGAGTCTCGTCCGCCAATCAGTAGGTGCACTTGATGGTGAGGTTGACTTGGTACTCTAACTTCTTGGTGGACCTTATGGAACCTTATGCACTTTTAAGGGAATATTCTTCGAATGACTTTCCAACCTTCTTGCGCTTCGAGAGATGCGCGAGAAGGTTGGAGATTGTGTAGCAATTACTTTTCAAAGGGCATAAATACATTTATAAGTCAGTATTATGCACTGGCTATTGACAACGGCTTATCTTATGATCATTTCTTATTTACCGTTTCTAAGTTTAAAGGACGAATTATCATACAATTGTTCATATCTTATTCTATCTCCTTAAGGGTAAGTCAGACAGGTCACGTAACTCCATATGTATATATAAGAAGTGATTCTTAGACTCTTAATAGATGGCAGCACAAGAACAAAGTTACTATATATAAAGTAAAATAAATAATAATTTAAGTACTGGCTTCATTATCACTAAAAATATTTATTTATTGAGCCCGCTATTTATGGTAAGTTATGGAAAATTACATAATGCATTTAGTATTATTAGGGTTTGTTATCAAAGGAAATGTTATCTACTAACTTACTTGCGCAACTTCGCCTGTGTCGCTCAAAAGAAATATTTTTTCTTGTTTTCGCAACACTTTATGTAACCCGTTGCTTTCCTCGATGAATGAGCTATCGAACAAAAGTAGAATTAGCGAAATTGGTCTTGCCGTTCACACGTGATACCGTGACCAAGGACAATAGGAATTCATTTTATATTGCTATTTTGCTCGCGGCCCTGCCTGCGCGTATGTCGGTTATCGCGGTAAAATATAACCTATGTCCTTTCTCAAAAATCAAAGTAACTTTGCACCAAATTTTATTGAAATCGGTGCAGCGGTTTAGCCATGAAAGCATAACAAACAGACAGAGTAACTTTTTATTTTGCAATATTAATATGGACATATATAGCCCAATAATTGAACTGATAGTGAGTAATATCTGGTTTCATTGCTAAGCTGATGACTAAAATCATGAATCTGTAAAAAATTGATATCTGACGATTATTATGCGAAATCATTGACACTGATGAGTATTTTTAAGATATAGGAGAATAAACAAACAGACAGCTTACCTGATGCCTGACTGAAGAGTTGCAAGTGATTGTCCGAATTAAAGAGGGCTAAATGGACCTCCAATAACATTTTTTTACCTTTTTACGTTTAGAGTGTCGACAGAAGTAAACTTAAAACTATAAGCAATCATTTTATTTTTTGATATGGCAATTGTTTGATCTCAAATTAAAATTTGTCGACCTGTGTTATGTGTACCTTTTTCTTTCTGTACGGTAATCCCCCGGATATCACCTACTGGTAGTTACGACCAAAAACGACACGCCGTCTCAGGCACCAGTATCCGGGGAACCAGGTGTACCGTAGAAAGGAAATCCCTGGAACCTCAATGTGTTATGTGTACTAGTTGCACGCGCATCAGTGGCTTTATGTATATTTATATACTAACTGTACCCTGCGTGTGTTGCTATGTCACCAATGGACTAATGCCCAACAACTTTGCCAAAGATAATCACATGATCAAATGTTAAAAAATTATAGTTTACGATTTTATAAAGGATATACAAACAGACAGACAAGTAGACAAACATTTATTTTTATATATAGATTCACAAATGGCTCAAGTGTTACACACACGTCATGTGACCATGTCGATGATGACTTCACCAATTTACTCCCCGTCTCCCAGTCTTTAGAAATTTTCGCTTCAATAAATATTTCAGACTTCTGAGACACAACGCCATCTAGCTTCAAACTTAGAAAAGCTTGTACTTGACTGACAGAATACTTGTTTACTTTTTTTTATAAAAACATACATACTTAGTCTGGCCATAAATACTGTTACACTTAATTATAAAAAAATATTACATTTGAATTTCGAATCTGTCATTTTTATACGATTGTTCATTGTGTTTTCTCATTTTGGCGCCAATACATTGTAAAATATTTTGCGATATTAAAATGGTGTGGGGTGATAAAGAGAACCGAATCGCTGTGATAGCATTACACAAAGTAGGTATGGAGCCAAATGCAATTTTTAAAACTCTCCATACACTTGGTATTAGTAAAATGTTTGTGTACCGGGCTATTAATAGGTACAATGAGACCTCCTCTGTTTGTGACAGAAAAAGATCTGGCCGTCCACGTAGTGTTCGTACGAAAAAGGTGGTCAAAGCAGTAAGGGAAAGAATTCGAAGAAATCCTGTCCGAAAGCAAAAGATTTTATCTCGGGAAATGAAGATAGCACCTAGAACCATGTCGCGTATTTTAAAAGATGACTTAGGACTTGCAGCCTATAAGAGACGCACTGGCCATTTCTTAACTGATAATTTAAAGAAGAATAGGGTGGTAAAATCGAAACAACTACTGAAGCGGTACGCAAAGGGAGGTCACAGAAAAATTTTGTTTACGGATGAGAAAATTTTTACAATTGAGCAACATTTTAACAAACAAAATGACCGTATTTATGCTCAAAGCTCTAAGGAAGCTTCCCAATTAGTCGACAGAGTGCAACGTGGACATTATCCGACTTCAGTGATGGTTTGGTGGGGTGTTAGCTATGAAGGAGTGACTGAGCCATATTTTTGTGAAAAAGGTATCAAAACATCGGCACAAGTGTATCAAGATACCATTCTTGAGAAGGTAGTTAAGCCCCTTAACATCACCATGTTCAATAACCAAGTATGGTCCTTCCAGCAAGACTCGGCGCCGGGTCATAAAGCTCGGTCCACGCAGTCTTGGTTGGAATCGAACGTTTCGGACTTCATCAGAGCTGAAGACTGGCCGTCGTCTAGTCCCGATCTTAATCCGCTGGATTATGATTTGTGGTCAGTTTTAGAGAGTACAGCTTGCTCTAAACGCCATGATAATTTGGAGTCCCTAAAACAATCTATACGATTGGCAGTGAAGAATTTTCCCATGGAAAGAGTGCGTGCTTCTATTGATAACTGGCCTCATCGTTTAAAGGACTGTATTGCAGCCAATGGAGACCACTTCGAATAAGCTTTTTATATTTTTAATTGTTTTATATTTATGTATTAAACTGACACACTGTAAAAGTAATAAATGTTATTTGCAGTTAACAATTTTCTTTTTTCTTTATTACAATATTTATGGCAAGACTAGGTATATACGTGGAAAACTCCCAAATATTAAAACACATTTTTGCAGATCATATAAACATTTAGTCTGACCCAGGTGTCGGACCCAAGACCTCAAATCACAGATTACCCCCTAATAAAAAAATATCAGGAGGTAAAGAGGTCAAAATCAGGAGGTAATCTGTGCCTCAAATACAGCAATACGCATGCGCTACAACTGCGCTACCGAGGCTCAACTCAAAACAGAAAAAAATAATTGCTATACACGAGTTATCTGTGAAATTATTTGATTTGTTTACACAGTGTAAAAAATAAGATGAGAGGAAGTTTAGTCAATTTGCAAAATACCAAGATTTTTGTCACAATACCAGCAGAAACATTGACTTTCCCGTGGAATTAGTTACTAATAGTGATAAAATGTGTAACTGTGTATTTTATAAATCTTTAATTAATGACGTGTATAAAAATATAAGAAGTACAATGATTGAGGAGGCCGAGACTGACTTACCATGACTACATAGACGCTGCAGTAGTCGAAGCGGTCGCAAAGCCGTTTTCTACTACGTGTGTGTGTTTCAAACACTTTGTGTGATCCACAAGTTGTTGTTCTGAGTCTGGGATGTTGTTTCTGTCCGTTACTTGTGTGTTTGTAAAGTCCCCCGCGACACAGGATTTATTTCTAACCTGAAAGTTGTCTTTCTAAAGAAAAAAGACGGCCACTGCTATTTGAAGGCTTTCCTCAATAAGTGCTAACTATTCAAGTCGTAAAAAGTATAATCATGGTAGACTAAAACTACCTTGTTGAGAAGAGGCCTATGTCTAGCAGCTTACACTGATTTCAGCGCGAACGGACCCGCTTGACCTGGACAGTATTACCCTCTCACAGAGGACTAACCTAAAGCGGCAACATCCGTACTGTCGTCGACAGTTATCGTGATAACTGTGTAAACTGCTGTGATGATTGTCATGCCTTTTCACATCCCCAAGCGGTGTGTGAGACCGCATCTCACTAGGCCGCCATAGTATTGGTCACCATACTGCATTGTATGCGTTCGCAATGAATATGATGACCACAACTCTTGGATTCTATTCATGCTTTCCATCAAGCAGAATAAAGTCACTTTGACAGGCTCTTAAAATGATTAAAAAAAGTAATAGATTATTAAATGCCGATAATAATGATGATGATGATCCAAGTCGTCGATTGATCACGCCACAAGGCACCCTTTACTACGTTTGCACACGGATTATCTGCTAATAATAAACATCCACGACTCCTGAGCACCTACAACGTGGCTTTCACACCATTTTTGATTATTATCTTCTATCACTTAAGTATAAATAAATATTACATCATGTCAATATCACAACACATTACGTAAATAGTACACGTTCTGCTTTCTTATCTATGTTTAACATCATTACTCAGTAAGACTCAAATATCGCTAGATCTGGAATTATCTTCTACGTAAATACTTTTTATTTTTGGAACGAAGTTCCTTACGGCAGGCTTGGAGGGGATAGGGATTTCGCTGCGGGACCGAACTGAAAAAAATGTGATAGTAAAACCGTAAGTGGAAAAAGTGCGTGGAATAAATCTGTGGAAAAAAGTGCGTGGAATAAAACCGTTAAATGAGACGTGCGCAGGCGCGAAAGCGCGTCATGTGTGCTATTTTATTATTTTAAGGAATTTATTATTTTATTTCCTAAAATACTGAATTTCCTAAATACTTTCTTGTACCTAAATAAAAACTAATCAGCAAAATTTAAGAGAAAAATCAAGAAAACCTACATAAAATTGAGCACGATTTTTTTTGCAAATTGTGTCGATTCCACATTATCCGAAGGAACTTCGTTCCTACCTGGTGTCCCACGACACCATTCATTTTTTTTTAATATGGTTTTATTTCTATATTAAGAGCCTGCCAAAGTGACTCTAATCCGCCTGATGGAAAGCACGAATAAAATCCAATAGTTGTGGTCACCATACTAATTGGTCACCATAGCCAAGCATCTGTCGTATGAGAACGTTGAGAGATGGTTACGTGAACTGCGTGACCACGCTGACCAAAACATACTGATCATGCTAGTCGGTAACAAGAGTGATCTTAGGCACCTCAGGTTTGTACCCTTATATTTGTGAGTTATAGAAAATGTTTAAAACGCTTTGTCTATATTAAGAGCCTGCCAAAGTAACTCTACTCTGCCTGATGGAAAGCATGAATAGAATCCAAGAGTTGTGGTCACTATAGTCTTTGCAAATGCAGACAATGCAGTATGGTGACCCACACTGTGGTGGCCTTGTGAGATACTTTTTCACACCACGCTTGGGGACGTAAAAAGCATGACAGTCATCGTGACAGTGTAAGGCTTATACAGTTACCACGATAACTGTCACCCCTGCATCAATGGGCCTCCGATCTCACACTCACCAACGAAACACGACAACACGGATGCTGGCGCTTTAGGTTGGTCTTCTATGGCAGGGTAGTACTGCTCCGGTCGAGCCGGCCCACTCGTGCTGAAATCAGCATGGCTCTACTACCTAGAAAGGGAAATTCAGGCAAGAGTTCAACTCTTAGGTTTAAATCAAGAGTTTAATGCCCTTTCTATCCAGAATTAAAGAGAGAGGGTTGTGTCTAAGGTAACTTCATTCACTCGGTGAAATGCAACGATACAATTAGTTAACACGCTTTTCTTATGAGGTCGACTCGTGTCAAGCCACCTCACATAATAAGTCAAACTTAGCAGCATCAGACCAATGGTTTGGTTTGCTCTAAAGTTTTAAAGCTTTTTTCTTCTTTTTTTTAACGTGTGGAAACCCCCAAAGGCCGTTACCCCACCGGGGTTTACGGCGGAGTAGTGTGTCGAAATCGGACCGACTAAAACCACACGGTGTGCCACTCTGCGCCTGACATAGGAGGGATCCGGGAACAGCTGTTATTACGACATCCAGATAAAGTTTGGTTCTCCTACGCCAAAGTTCACGCAAAGAATTTTTTTTTTCCCTCGGTTTGTTTTGTTAAGGTTCGTTTACGTCGGCAACCATCTTTAATTGTAAAAAAAAACTATTAACTTGATTTTTTTATTTCTGCCTTTATTAATAAAAGAGTTTTTACATTATGTGTCTATGGTTTCTCAATTAATAATAACACGTTGTTATTTCAGTATGATACTTGTTCACCTTGTGTTTTTTTTGTTTTAAATATTTTTAGCGTTTACTACAGATGACCTTGAGTTAAAACTTAATGCAATGATTTTGAACGTCATATTTTATTTTATTGAGCAGTATTAATAGAACTGTCATTATAGAATCAGTGTGTCAGTCAATACGGATGTGCAGGGCGTGCACTGCACAAGTGTTGCATTTTCAAGAGGGCGGCAAAAACAGATATTGGAATGAAAGTTTAATATTCTCGTTGTTTTACGCTCGAGGATTCACAGAGCGGCTAAATATTCCAGCGATTTAGACTCTGTTTTTACATATTTCATTCATACATAGGATGTATAAGGTTCACACCAAGAACTTAGGGCCCCAAATCAACCTCACATACGAGTGGTGCGCCTGCTGATTGACGGACGAAGCTCTGGCGAACAACACATCCCGATTAGCAGCAATAGGCTTACCACTTATTAGAGAGGCCTAACACTGACGAAAAGTGGACATTTATTTTGTATGTGTATTTGTTTTACGCTCGAGCATTCACAGAGCGGCTAAATGTTCCAGAGATTTAGGCTGTGTTGACTTAGACAGAGCAAATAATTATATATGTATAGATTTTCTAAAATGTAGTTTTAAAGAAAGTCAAGTCAAAAGGGATTCGTGGCTCAGTAGAAACCGCTTAGGCAACTGAGTTACCAAAAACATGAATTGGAACACATTGCAAACTAAGCAATCGTAGCCAGGTCCGTCTATGATGGGTAAACATTCTTAATATACTGAGATCCCTTCGTGCCTCGTAGAGTGCATGGAGCCGTCGGTCCGCTTGCTATATGAACATCTTTTGACTGCACGATTGGCCTAGTGGTTTAAACGGTCGCCACGCCGCTCTCTACTGCGCTGAGTATTGTGGATTCAAACCCCCTAGTTGAGTCGGAATGTTCTTTGTGTCATGTTTGTAAGTCTCCCACGACATAGGATTTATTCTAAGAGCGGGCGTTGTCTTTTTAAAAAAAAAAGAATTTTCGAAGAAAAGTTCGAAAAAGTATTTTTCCGGAATTTCGATGTCACCTCGTACCTTGGGTTGTAGAGATCTGAAGGCAATCGCTCCGAGTAATATCTAATTTCAGCCAGCTAGAGTCGACTTAAAGCTGATTCAAAGTTTAGAAAAAAAAAGCTCGGCGAAAGAGAAAGAAAGGTTTAGACGTTTTAGAAAAATACACTTAGAACCATGACCTAGGCAAACAGTGTTCCGAACAAAACGTGTTACAGTGACGTTTTGTTGACATATCATGTGATGTAATGACTTAGGTGACGAAAATAAGTGCCGAATAGAGTGACTTGCGATTTATTATTTCAATTGGTCACTCGCTGACTTAACGTCTGAATCATTTTGTAATATTACAGTTAACGTAACGTGAAGAATTCTACACGTAACCACTGTTTATTGGCTGGAGATATACCTACCAAGAAAGTACTAGAAAAAGAACTACCTACTTTTGGCAACTTTAACACGATCTGACATAAAGTCGTTGTCTATGCCTGTAGAACAAATTGAATGTGGTACTTGAGTCCGGTATAACCTTCAGATCTGTAAGAAGGTGCTTACTCCCACCTCAAAGGCCGCCAACACACTCGTGACTGTTTTTAGGCAAGCAAATTTACCATCAGGTGATGCGCTAGGTAGTAAAAAATAAAATTCAAAGTAAATCTTATATTTAGTTTATTTTCTTTTTTATGTGTACAAACCTTCTTGCTTAGGAGAGGCCTATGTCCAGCAGTGGACTGTTAAAGGTTGTTGTTGATGATGAAAGGAATATTGACGTTGGAGAGTGATGTTTCGGTAGATACAAGCAGGCTCAATCGGAGTAAAAATAATTGTTACACTTTTTTTCATTACTCTTCATCGAGCGTGTTGGCTCCGTCACTTCCCTAAAACTGTGAGGAGAGTACTCTTCACTCGAGAGGTAGTAATGTATTTGTGTCTATTGAGTTGCACGGGACGCTTAAGCGTAGCGCGAATAAGTTTGCATTCGCAATGAGTATGGTGATCACTACTCTTGGACTCTACTCATACTTTAAATCAGGCCGAATAGAGTCACTAAGGTAGGCTCTATATTAAAAAAAAAGTGTCTATGAGCGGGTGTAATCTCTTAATACTACGTGAGTCGTTTGCTCCTTTGCACTCCATACCATGAAAAAATGATATCATACCTGTCCAAAATATGGTATGTAAAAAAAAATATATTTTAACTAGGATGACTGACAAGTGACAAGACAAGACAAGTTGCCTTTGCCTCCAGACTTCAAGTAAGTAAATATTTGAGTAATCTGAATTTAAAATCAGTGTCAATTATAAGGAGATGATTGTGTGTAGGTATGTGCGCGTGAGCGTGTGTGTGTGCGCGTGCGTCCCACATTTATGTGTGATTGTTTGTAAGGAAGGAAGGAGTGAAAAACTTACCTGAAGAACTATCCTTTGAACAGGTGGCTTTAGACATTGCCATACCCCGGACGGGTAGATCATTGTGATATCCTTATCTTTGTGGAATTCATTTTAACGGTGGGACTTGAAACAAAGACGCAACGTAAAACATACTCCTTCTTGAATATTAAATCATAAACCAATGACAGTCGACACTGAAACCCTGTCAAAATGGCCGCCGTAATTAAACACGAGAAATCCTCGACTATATACCATAAACACTATGACAACTACCACTCATGAAATGTCGAGTTTCATGACGTGAGTTTTATAATGCGCAGCCTAATAAACTTGGGTTATTGAGCTAGCACGCGAGGCACCTGCATGGGCGAGGCGACGGGCGGTTGTCCTGCTCGCCACCCCTAAAAGCCGCGCGGCCTTTAAGCTCTTTCTACCTATATCAGACTAATTTAGCGAGCGCCCCCCGATACTGGAACAAAGATAACATGGGTTGTAACCTCAAATCAATAAGCCGTAATATTCAAGCCTTTTTTATAACATTGCTATCAGTTATTTTGTTCCTAATAGCGACGTATTTATAAATACGACATTCTTATTTGTCCTTGGGAATCTAATTAGTGATTGAAAGCAAAATAAGCTAATTACTGTAATTTTATGTACTTAAACTTATTTTTTTTATGGTAAGAGTGTAAGGATTCAAAAGGTAACTTGTGACCTTATTATTGAAGGTATCCAAACAACAGTAGCTACTATCCGGTTTTCTAGATAGTAGAGCCACGCTGATTTCAGCACGAGCGGGCCGGCTCGACCGGGGCAGTGCTACCCTCCCACACAAGACCAACCTAAAGCGTCAGCATCCGTGTTGTCGTGTTTCGTTGGTGAGTATAAGACCGGAAGCCCATTGATGCAAGGGTGACAGTTATCGTGGTAACTGTGTAAGCCTTACACTGTCACGATGACTGTCATGCCTTTAACGTCTCCAAGCGGGGTGTGAAAAGTATCTCACAAGGCCGCCATAGTGCGGGTCACCATACTGCATTGTCTGCATTTGCTAATTTAAATTATAAAATCGTCCGTGATCTGACGGATCAAGAATACGGCATGTTACCACTCCTGTTCATCCAATGAGTGTTGTGAGAGGCCACTAAGGAAGGAGACTGCACAGGACAACAACACCGTAAAAAGATGAAAAATTTGAAACAAACTCTGTACCAACAAGCCTGGCCTGCGTGGAATATCAGCCGAAACCTCCTTTCTAAGGGGAAGCCTTGAGGATTGTTAAAGGTTGTTGTTGTTGATGATGATAATAACACCATAAAAAATATTTACACCTGGACAATACCAAGTAACTTTGACAAATATAATATTATAATTATAAATACTGCTCTTCATAAAAATTTATAATCTGTGGAGACTACCTGTGGTTTTTTGTTTCTTTAAAGACGACGTAAACGCTAGGAATATATCCTGTGTCGCGGGTGACTTCACAAACATACTAGAAACGGACACAAAAAACACTCATTCACAGAACAACAATTTATGGATCACACAAAGTGCTGTCCCATGTGGGGTTTGAACCCTCAACACTCAAGACAGTAGAGAGCGGCATGGCGACCACTTAAGCCACTTTTTTATTTTAACATGTGGAAACCTCCTCGGGCCGTCACCCCACCGGGGTTTACGGCGGGGTGGTGTGTCGGAATCGGACTGACTAAAACCACACGATGTGCCACTCTGTGCCTGACATAAGAGCGATCCGGGAACAGCTGTTATTACGACATTCAGATCTACCGCTTAAACCAATAGGCTGTTGGCCTGCAGTCAAATGTAATATAATATAAATTATGTAGTAATGTAAATGTCGGCAAATGTAAGGTAACATATAAAATACTATTATCGCAAATAAGTCCCGCTGCACAACAAAACAATAGTGAATTTAAGAATCTATTTCTTGCCTGGGGTTTTATCTTTTGCATGTAGAGTTGCAGACATCTTTGCATTTAATTATTATTTAATCTATTTAAATGCGGTTTCCACCATCATTAAGTTTATATTTCGAGGAAGGTTTTATACCAATAGAACATATGAAAAGTCAAGTGTTTTGTGAAAACACAGAATTTAGAAACGTTTCATTGTTTATACTGACTAAACGTTACTAGATATATCATTTTTTTTTTTATAAAAAGACATCGCCCGCACTAGAAATAAACTCTGAGTCGCGGAGGACTTTGCAAACATACAAGAAATGGATAGAAAAAACACCCAAACTCAGAACAATAATTTGCGGGTTATCCCATCCCAGTTATCCTATGTGGGTTTGAACCCTCAGCGTTCACCGCAGTAGAGAGCAGCGTGGCGACCGCTTAAACCACTTTTTTTTTTGTTTAACGTGTTGAAACCCCCTCGGGCCGTCACCCCACCGGGATTTACGGCGGGGTGGTGTGTCGGAATCGGACCGACTAAAACCACTCGGTGTGCCGCTCTGCGCCTGACATAGGAGGGATCCGGGAACAGCTGTTATTACGACATCCAGATCCCTCCTCGCAGATGGTGCTCGCGTCAGCGGGGGCGTTACCGGATAAACTCTCCTTTTAGGTGACGTACGGCACACGTGGACGTCGCCTCCTCGCGGTTGGTCACTATAGCGGATAGAGGGGAAAACTCGTCCCGTCCACGCGCGCCCACACTCAAGGCGGCATGAGGCGGTGGTACGTGCGCCTCCGCCGCCCGGTTCGCCGCCGGCGAATTGGGTCCGAGTGGAGGTCGTCCTCCCGGGCCTTCTGTGCCGCCTCCTTCCGCGAAATTACGTCTTCGCAGAAGGTTGCGACCGCGGTAAAACAACTGTCACTACCGACCATGGAGCGTATGACGGCCAGTAGCGAGAGATCTCCTCCAATAACTGCAGTGAGGAGCCCACGCTGCGCCGCCCAGGCGGAACAAACCGCCAGCGTGTGCTGAGCCGAGTCCTCACTGCAGTCGCTGTGGTGACAGGCGGGACTCAATTCCCTCCTGGGGACCGAGTGCAGATACTTCCCGAAGCAACCGTGCCCGGAAAGAATCTGCGTTAGTCGTAAGGAAAGGGTCCCGTGCTGCCGCCCTGCCCACTCGGCGATGAACGGCTGGAGAGCCTCCACGGCGGCAAAGCCAGCACGTGGAGCCTCTAGCCAGGACGACTAACGAGCCATCGTGGCTCGACGAGCGGCCTCTCGCCACTCGCATATCTCTTCGGGTGGGGGCCGAATGCCGCTACCCACCCGGAAGTCTGCCGTTCGCCGATAAACTTCGGCGAGCACTTCCGCCTCCAAATCCCACGGCGGAGTTATTATACCTCCTCTACTCACTACTCGTGAAGTTTGACGATGTTAGACGAATACACAATAGTGTAGAAGGCACTTTGGCTTGCCTCGTCAAACTTTACCTCGCCTCGGGCGACTTCTTAGAGCACTTCGCCAAGGAACTTTGTCCAACTTTGCGAGTAGTGTAAAGGAGGCTTTTAAATGCACTTTATGCCTTATCAAAAATAAGTTTTTAAAATTTTAGTTTATTTATGTAAAAATTGATTCCAACTTTTCCGTATTTTATTTTTGCTATTATATTATATTCCAAATGATCTTAACTCTATAATCACTACATTTTTAGACCACTAAATTGAAATATATGTGACTATTTTGCTGTCCGTGTGTTAACGGATTAAGAATACATAGTGTTACCACCCCTATTCATCCCGTGGATGTGGTAAAAGGCGACTAAGCAAACAAAGTATGCAAGACAACATCATTACAAAGAGAAGGAAAACTTGAAACAAACCCTATTCCAACCCGTCTGGACAGCGTGATATAGTAGACCAAAACCTCCTTGATAAGGAGAGGTCTATGTCTGGACATAGACCTCAGCAGTGGACTGTAAAAGTAATGTACTCTTTTCTTTGTACGACTCAGAAAGTCTCTATTGTATTCTTTGGTTAATAAATTATTAGTCTCAGTCTTCAATAAAACGTTTAATGACATTTTTAAGTTTTGTACAAAACAGATAGGTAATCACATTTATATCCCCAAACTTCAACATCGTCTGACATTAGAAGTGTTGCCACTATTGACCTCATAAACACTAGACGGACCAAAAACATTGACACTGCAAACAAGAACACTGGCTTAATGAAAGCAAACGCCAGTTTAGTGTTCAATGTGATGCCAACCGAGGTCAACGTAGTGACAGATGACAACTACAATCATTATAATGGGTCAATATGTAGGTAAACTTTTTACTTGTAAATATATTGTTTATGTATGGTTATTAAGGCACATAACACCATAATTCATTTAAAAAAAACATTGCAACTTCCACAGATTCATTAACATTCCATAGATTTGTAATTAATGAAATAACCTACTCTGTTCTTTGCTTTAAAATCTTATGGCAATAAAATTAGCAACATATACTTTGTATATGACTCCGTGTGGTGACGGATTAAGAATACATAGTGTTACCACCCTTATTCATCTCGTGGGTGACGTAAGGGTTACTAAGGGTACAAACTATTCAGGAAAATATCATTACAAAGAGAAGAAGAACTTGAAACAAACCCTATCCCAACCCGTTTTACCAGCGTGGTATATTAGGCCAAAACCTCCTTGCTAAGGAGAGGCCTATGTCCAGCAGTGAACTGTAAAAGGCAGTTGATGAGTCATCATCAACATCATATCATATCCAATGATGATGATGCTACTTTGTACATATTTATTCGACAGCTCTCCTAATGGTAGAGATGCTATGATGACTCCTAATCAATTGTGACCACAAGTCTCAACGGAGATCAGCCACCTACGCTCAAGATACGATAGTGTACAAGTGTGTATGCAAATACAAGTGCACTCTCTGTTCCTTCACTCCCATAATCCCATGGGACTACTATCCGACAGGATTGGGGAGAGATGAGGGGCAAAACCGAGGTCTTTACGTGTTCTTCGAGGCACGTGACAAACTTTTGGCTATTATCAAGCATTTCTATAATCAGAAAAAATGATTCGTACGTCAAATTGCGATTACATTAGCGACAGTACAGTTTTTGTGACGCATATAAATGAGACACGCGTATGTTTACTTTCAAACAAGGGCGCAGCCAGACTTATTAATATATTAATTACTACATTAATTAATACATAAAATATAGAATTATACTAGGTCTTTACCTATGAAATTGGCGTTTCTATGAATTAAGTTATGGACAGAGGGGCGCAAGTTTGCATTCCCTACCGGCGCCCATACTTTCAAATGTCTAATTATTTCAAAGTTTCGTCGTCAAAAGCTGGGTCAGGGCTGGGCAGGTCAATACTTTTTACCATGAGTGGTAATGAAATTTGCTCCTCTAAACGATTAACTCATTTTTTAAGGCAACTCCTGCATTTGAAATAAAACCTGTGTCACGGGGTACTTTACAAATATACATGAAACGGACACAAAAAATATCCAGACTCAGAACAACAATTTGCGGATTACACAGTTTTGTCCCATGTGGGATGTGAATCCACAACACTCAGTGCTGTAGAAAATGGCGTGACGACCGCTTTAGCCACTACGCCGTCCTTACAGTCAACGATTGCCAGTCTCTTTTTATTCTTGTGTAAGCTTCATTTTCTAAATCTTGATTTGTATTAGGCTTTAGTTACAATGTTTATGATAAAGTTTAAGCAATATTCCGAATAAAAATTAAAATTAAGTAAGAAAATACCAGTTTATGTTCAAAATAAATGCAACATTTTCGCTTAAGGCTACAACATTACACATTGCCATTTTCGTTCCTTTTACAAAAAAAAAAAACTAAGGGGGTGACCATACTGGTCAGTCTTTCTTTTTTTTATTACAAAACCTAAGTATAGTTATCTAGACTATGATAACGCGGAGGCTTCAAATGTGTTTCAAATTAAATGACTGTAACAGCGTATGAAAAGACGCTAAGTACCATAAACGATATATTTTTTGAATATAACTGCTTCAAATTAAACAATGCCTACTTAAAAATACGAAAGAAAAAAAGATTTTATTTCTTAATGACTAATAATGTCATTATGTTTATTACAAAATGTATTTATTGTTAAACGGAACTTAGAAACATACAACTCACTGGGTGACCAAGCTAAATGTCCTCGATACGCGTCATGCCCGCTGCGCTACTATAAAACTGTTCCCTCCCTCTTCAACCAGTTATTCAGTCTCACTTAATCGTGCTGGCAGAACGCCTGGTGTTTATTTAATAAACAGAACATAAATTAAAAAAGAATGTAAGTTTTTTAAATTGTTTTTGGTGCAGATTAGATAACCTGTTGTGGTGCCAAATATTGATTACATTTGAAAACATAATGTTGAATCACTACCGTTTGGTCTGATATAAGCTTTGCCTGAGGTTTTTTTTTGTTTCCTGTGCCTATAAGCTCTATTAAATACATTTGTAAAAATATTACATGTTGTCTATAATATCATAATTATATTTGTCAAACGTGTTTTTTATGTAATTTTAAGTAATTATTTTTTTGGTAGTTAAATTTCTGGCCCGCGGTCGTTGCATACAGTGAAGTGAAAGGTATTACGAAACTGGAACCATTATACAAGACCACAAAAAGAAATTTCGACCCTTTACATTCTCACGCATAAGCGTCTTAGAAAAGATTTGAATGTGTAAAAATTTCTCATATATATAGTATACATATGTCGTTGTTGGCTGAGAAATTTTAACTAGAGCTAAAATCATTGATTATCTCCAACTATAAGAACTGGATATTACCAATATAAAATATTAATAATCTTTTTTATCTATATTTAATAAAGCCGAAGTGTTTTTTGTTTGTTTTTTTAAACGCGATAATCTTTCAAACTGTCAAACAGATTAGAATAACTCTTTTTGAATAGAACATTAAAAAATATCACATTGCTAGTTCTATTCTGAGAGTTCGCTCGCTACTCACTAAAAACAGAGTGCGTGATCAAGAAACACTTAGTCGTCCCAAATCAGTGTTGTACCTAGTGGTGTTTCTATATTCGTAACGTCGTTCCTAATACGGTATAGCAAAATAACCACAAGTTACCTTTTTAAATAGGCACATCCTATTACACCTGTATTCTAGCTAGACATTATTTTTTTTTTTGAGTAGCGATTAAGAGTCAAGGTCGCAACAACCGCTCGCGTGGAAGCCGGCCGGCGTTTTTATTACTAAATAAATAAGAAAAGCCACACTATGTACATATTGTAAGCGGTTCTTTTTAAATAATGTTTAACTTGCCTACGTCATCAAAAGTGTTTTGAACGCTCACATTTTGACAGTTATGTTAATGTCATCTGGGCACTTTAGACGTCCACCGAGTTAAATGTATCGATGTAGGTATCGAATAATTAGAAGTATATTTAAAAAATAGATATTAGGAACTGGATATTACTCATACGGATGAATTAAGGAGTGTAAAAAATTAAAATAGCTTTACTCGGGGATTTCCTTCACTTCCTGAGTTTAACCGAGTCTCTACCAATAGGCTCAAATGTGACAGAACATCGTATAGACTTGGCCTATTCGAATCTTATATATCTAACACTAGATCGTATGTCCCAGTAAGGTCTACTTGCGCCCTGTAGGTTTACACACGAACAAAATCAAATCCAAAAAATTTAAACTCATAAACTTCTAACTAAGACCGGAGGCCCATTGATGCAGGGATGACAGTTATCGTGGTAACTGTGTAAGCCTTACACTGTCACAATGACTGTCATGCCTTTTACGTTCCGTAGAGGGGTGTGAAAAAGCATCTCACAAGGCCGCTATAATGCGTTGTCAGCATTTGCAATAAGTATGGTGACCACAACTCTTGGATTCTATTCATACTTTCCATCATACAGAGTGGAGTCACTTTGACAGGTTCTTAAGATAGAAAAAAAAAAGGCTCTAATGAGTACCTTAAAAATATATATACAAACCGTTAAAACACCATATAACTTAAAGACAAACAGCAGTGTCTACAACAGGTGGTTCGAAATTCAAAATTAAAAATAAAATAAATCATACCATAAATTGCCCGACGCCGCGTCGTTGACAAATAAAGAGATGAATTTAATCTTATCATATATCAATAAATGATTCTAGATAACACTACAGTAATAGTCAAAGTTTTATTGCTCCAGGCTACAGGTGTGGCAAATTGGATGGCACGTTCCGTACAGTCGGCAAATAGAGTAATTATTTCAATTTTTATCATTCGGAAAATGCTTTTATTAATGGCAATTTGTTTCGTTCGGAAAATGCTTTTACTAATGATATAGGGAGTAAACTACCAGACGCGTCACCCGAGGCAAGTGATAATCATGTAAACTCATGAGTTACAAAAGCGATTCCTTTGAATTTCGGTTGTCGTTACAAAAAGTTTGTCAAAATGAACCAATACATTCATTATTACAGTCCACTACTGGATGTTTACCTCTCTTTGCAATGATGTTGTCTTAAACCACCCATCACCACGACACCCACGGGATGATTAGCGATGGTGACACTCCGAAATCTTAATCCACTCGAATAACAAATACTTTCACATCACTAAACTCCATTTAAAACACCAGATTAAAATTAAATCATTGGAGATAAAGTCCGCCATATCTAAGCCCGATGTGACCAGAGTGACGCAGAAAACCACTGTTCAGTAATTTCTTTCTTGCTTTCCCGAATGAGTAAGGTAACTGAGGCCCAGGTCTCCATCTTTCGGAGGGTTTTCCCTATTGGCGGCAACTCGCTTAGGTAGAAGGTGTTCATAGTCACTAGGTCTATAAAAAATATTCAACTTTGTACCATGTGGGCTATGTATATACAAAATAAAACAAAAAACTTTACCAAGCTGTTTTAAAAATACTCACCACTGTATTATGAATATTCTTCACAATCAATTTGTCAAGCGCACTGTTCAAGTTGTGACCGTAAAAAAAAAAAAAATTAAATGTATTATAAATTATATTGTGTGCTTATTACATCAGTTAAATACATTACATTACAAACTACATTTAAATTATATTCATACCAAAATTATTAAATTGTATGTCTCAGTTCTAAATATCAGTCCAATACTATATTCATTTGTAAACAGTCCAATTCTGGACGTTTATTGGAGCTTTGATAATATATTCATGTGTAAACAACCCAATTCCGTACAATCACATGTAATCAACAACAGGTAGCCGGCACATTTATCAATCGTTATGTCCAATTCCAATATGTAAATATAATATAGTTTGAACCGAAACATATGTCATTATTTAACTTTAGTAAACACAGACTATTAATGAAATTAGTGATGACAGTTATAATTTTGAACTGAATTTATCAACACCACGCCTAAAATATGTTATATTAATAGGCACTGTTTGTTTTTTGTTTGTTTTGGCAGCGTACTCGTATACCTATGCTCCTATAATTCACTGTCATAGAAGAAAATGTGTTGTGTTTTATTTACATATAATTTGAAGTTAGGTGCAAATCTTATGAAAATCGTTTTATACTTTTCTAGTTTATTGCGATTAAAGCAACAGACAGAAATACATACACATAACAGACAGATAAAATAGGTGGTGATTACCAGAATTATGGTCTTTTTAAATTTGCATTATAATATGTTAAGATTAGGACAAAAGAGTTTTTATTATTACTTATTTTTTCGATGTGGTAACTTCTTTTTTTTAATTTGTTTGATGAACTTCAATGTCATGAAAGAAATATATTTTTATTATCTACTTCAAATAGTCTTGTTTTCGATAATTAAAGGAATTATATTTAATTTATGAACTCTAGATAATCATTAGTCTTCATAGTAAGTTATGGATACCGTCTTCTGAAAGCTTTTTGTATACAGTAATAAAACCACCCGCAAGGCCAGCACAGCTTACATGGGAATTATTATATCAATTATTATCTGTGTTTGTATAGAATTACCAGTTTAAAACTGGTTAATTTTCTGCTTGGTCATTATGACTCAACGTACTGAACGTACAAAATATAAAAATACTAGTATTATGACATCTAGAGCGTGGATGAACACATTATTTATGAATAGATACCTATTTCAGAAACATTCAGACAATTAGATGTAAATATATTCATGTATACAAAAATAACGACGCGAATGAGCGCGGGAATCGTCTGGTGTTGTATCTGTGTGCGTCAAGATACCCATAGATAGAAGAGGTAGTTATTTCAACATTTGACTTGTCAAGATTCCGATATCTTTGTCATTATTTAAGATTTTACTAAAGTCACATTACATAAATGTCTAAATAGTAAAATAAGAAATAGGTGTGTACAGCGTCAATTTTATCAAGTATGTAACAAACCTATAAAAACTTCTAATTTCAACATTTAGAATTCGAATTGTTAATTTGTACATGGTAACAAAAGATATAAAGTGTTGCAATAAAATTAATTTTAATGTATTCGATCACGCATGTGTGAAATATATTTTATGCCACTTTTACAGTTTATGGATTCTAGTTATAGTTTCTCTATGGTTCATTTTTTATGACAAAGAAAGCAATTTTTTTAAATGAAATGTTTAGAAAGAGATAGTGTCTTGTTTTTGTAATTTACACATGTAGCATAATTAAATATATAACGATCGCAATAGACATTGTAGTGTTCGAACATAAGGTTTCAATTTGTCTCAAGTAGAAATTAAACATAGTTTAGTACAAAATTGAAATTAAACCTTAGGATTCTGTTACAGCACCTACTAGGACCAACAAGAAATCTAATCCCAAACACCCATAAAAAGACAACCAATTTGATTTTTCGATTTAGAAAAGGTTTACAACACTCGCATATAGACTAATTATATTTATATTTACAGATACTATTACTCCAAACAGCCAAGACGCATTAACCAGAATCAGCTTTACGGAAATCTATCAATTTACTGCGTGACCGCGTTCTTATTTTCTTTTTGTTGTTCAACAAGTTCCGGCTCTATGACCTACCCTTACATTTTCTAATTACTTCCGGTAAACGTTACAAGTCCTTGGTAAACTACGTGAGCATTTCAGCGTAAAGAAAATGGCTACCTGTTATTAGCGTCATGTCTGCGTGTCTCTATTAAGTTGATGTCAACAAGGCTTTCAAATTGATTACGTAATTATTATGAGTAACTGAAACCTCTTTTAAACCATTAAGGTTTTATTATAAAAATATAATATAATACAAATCTTAGAATTCGTATGTAGTTTCACCTACTTTGTCAATTTGTCACTGTAAGTGATCGAAGAATCACTCGAACGTGCATAAAACCATCTTTCTTTATTGTGGAAGGCCAAAAGGCTCGTACTAGAAACAGCATTATCATATTTGCTGCTTCTGGAAACCTATTTACCGCATGACCGATATATGTTATTATTTTAGTTGCTTAGTCCTTTCCTGTCAAATGACCGTTTTCTTTTTTTTTATAACCTTTTTTTACTTTTTTTATTGAGTGTGAAAAATCCCTTCAGATCTCCTGTTACTTGGGATTCAGGAGTCAAATCACCCTGACTGCCGTGTGATACGGCTTATCCTTGCATTTTGTAATTATTTTTATGAATGTTACAAATTCGATTGTACTTAATAAACTACCTACGTGTCTGAACGACAAAGGAAATTGCTCGTACAACTGACATTAATGTCAATTCACGTGACACTATTAAATTAAGCACAATATGTCAATTACAATATTAATATATGTGCAGGCAAAAAGTTGTTTCTTTACACTACTTGAAGTGGAGAATAACTATCTTGGGCATGGGAATTAGTCAACTTAAGCGGTCGGAGTTACTGTTAACTCTTTTAGACTTGAAACATCGATATTTATATATTTAGATGGAGAGTCGAACTATAAAACAATCAAACTTTACAAGCTGTCTTTAGTCACTTTTTCATGATAGAAACAAGATGCAAATGAAATACACGTAATAAACAGTCACTTCTCTTTTGCAAATGTCTCATAAAATTGTTGGACTAGAATAAATCTAACAAATAGCCATAAAGTATAACACAGTACGAGTGAAAAAATTTGGTTTACGTTACATAAACAATTTGAGTAATCGATTACTGAAGAAAATATTCGTTCCTACCTTTGATTCATGTTAAAAGAAGCGTATAAAACTAGATTTTATATACTTGCTTTGCTTATAGTACCTTCCGATTTATCATTGCAAAAGTCTACACAATTATAGTTCAACGTATACATATATGTGTATTGTAACTAATTATGTAGTAAATAGTACAGTTAAATGTAGTAATTCATTGCTGGACATAGAGCTCTCCTTAGAAGGAGGTTTTGGCCTACTATACCACGCAGGCCAGACGGGCTAGTATAGGATTTGTTTCAAGTTTTTTTTCTTCTTGTAGTAATGTCCTACGTAGCTTGCTTCCTTTGTCGACATTTATGACTCTTACGGGTTGAATAGGCGTATTGACCCTCTTTAATCTTAATCCGTCATCACATGAACAAGATTAAATAAGTAAAGATATTAATAAATACCATTTCTTCTCCAGCACAATGACCCTAGACCTGTACTACGTTCCGGGCTCCGCCCCCTGCCGCGCCGTGCTGCTCGCTGCCAAGGCCCTCAACTTAAACCTTAACCTGAAGCTAGTAGACCTTCAACACGCTGAACACCTCAAGCCTGAATTCCTCAAGGTATGGTATACATTGTCAATGGTTCAGCTATTTTTATAACAGGTGCAGAATTATTGGCGTAGAGTATAATGAAACGCGTCTTAATCTGCGCTGTATAATACTTGGATTTATTATTGTATAACTTATTTTAAAGAACTCTTTATTAGTTGCATTTCACACAACACTCAATTGTCTAGTGGTGTAATAGCCTGCCATTTTCCATTTTCTTACTAGAGGCCCAAAATAGCTTTATGTGATTGTAGTCGATTCTATTCGAAACATCGCCCTCCGCAGTTTGCAAAAAAATCGTGTACAATTTAAAGTATATAACCCAATTTATTCCATTTTTGAACTTTATAAACATATAGATAACTAGTTACATAAATGCAATTCGGAAAAACAGCAAGTAGGTCATAAGCAAAAATTATGACTAAATAGGTTGCATACCTATTAAAAAAAAATCTATCTGAAATTATCAATTCTAAATTGTTTTAAAGCACTTTTTAAAAAAGTAACACAATATTTTTTCAAAAAAAAAACATTATAACTTTTAAAAGTAAAATCCTGTCGAATTGCCAAATTGTTTTATTATTGACAGAGTTCTATATTTAAAAACAAAAACTATCTAAAAACTCCTAGACTAAAAATATTTATCAACAATGAATTAATACAACCCAAAATAAATTGAATATTGATTGAAAGATCACAGATTTCTTTTACATTCCCAACAAGCTTAAGTAGTTATCACAATCACGTCTGATTCTGTGAACGATGGAATATTTAAGGCGGAAAAGCAAAGTACAATAACAAGTGTTTATTATTTATTGTTGTTTGTTTCCTGTATGTATTGATTAAGTTTATTGAAGTCACTCTTATTAATTACTTGTTTGTTAGTAAGTTTGATTGGGTACTACCCATCTTTGGTGTTCTTGGGTATAACAAAAATTAAAATTTAACCTTAAAACGAAAAGTCAATCAAACTATAGTACAAAGTCAAACGCGAACTTACCATTTTTTACATTGTTCTCTATTCAAAACGGGGCTACTGTTACGCACAAGAAATCAATAGTTCGGCCTAGCTAGATATTTATACCGTATTGGCAAATTGTAGGTCGCAGATTTTAATGCACTACAATTTGTCGTAATAGAAGAAAAATGTCCTGTTCTTTATATTTCCTTTCATTTAACTTAATTATATAAGTTCATGAGAATAACTGCAACTGGGTGGGCATTTGCGACGTTTGAATGGCATTAAATAATATATCATACTTCCATAACAATTGTATTACATTGTTCTATTGTAATTTCCCTTACCAATTAGTTACCATAGATACTAGATTGGGCATTATAAACAAATTAATCCTATACATATATAGACCAAGATAGTTGGCGCTCCTTGAAGGAGACCTTCGTTCCGCAGAGGATGATATTAGATTGATTTGATACGCATGAGATAATTTTACTTAGAGGATTGATTCTTATTTAAGAAGTAAAATGACACTAAACATATTGTTTCTGTGAAGCAGACGTTTTGTCAAAACTTATCGATTTATTCTTTACTTGTCGTAAATAAATTTACGGTAATTAATTATATGAATAATAAAGCAATGGCAGATGGTATTGCGACTTAAGCAGTCACGCGGTGAGACAACACTTTGTATGATACAAAAATTGTTGTTCTGGGTCTGGGTACTGTTTGTGTCCGTTTCTGTTATAATTGGAAAGTTCTTCGCGACACAGGAATATTCCTAGCTCAATGATGTCTTTAGAAACAAAAAGTAGCAGTTATACGGTAACAGCCATCTAATCCCGAACTCTGTCTAGTTTCACCATTAGACGACCGTACACATATCAGGTTGTGGTTACTAAATACTTGATAAACATACCTATGAATATCATTAAACAAATACATTTTATAGATTAGTTACAACCAGATACAGAACAAATGGGTGTCCTCGCTATGCAACACAATTTATTGGTAACAAATAACACACACAATTTGTACGAGTAGCATCTCTAACCACTAGATAAACACTTCAGTCAATGCCATTGAATGCTCACTAGAAATGAAACGAATCATTAGCTTCACCTCTTATTCCGTACTGACGAATGAATGATGAATGGATAAGGTTTACTCCATCACCTTCCCCTTGTGGTGGACCTCACTAGTAGTGGACTAGTGACCAATCTCCACCTCGCAACATCCTGGCAATTGGCCAGCATTTCCTATCACACTTTAAAACTTTACTAACAAACCGATTCCCACTTTAAGTATAGACGAAGAAGACTGAAAGTCATTTAACAATAGTTACGAAGGCCATGTGGCTGCTCATGATGTAATGCCGCTATCGCAATTTAAGGGTATTGAACCTTTTTGAGGACAAGCATGGTTATAACGTGCCGGCGTAGATTGTTTGGTATCTAAAATGTAAATACATTATAACTCGGTCATTGAAAGACCTGTTGGTTTGATGGTTGGTGATCTCGACTTCTAAGCTGAAGGTCTTGAGTTCAATCAGTGGCCTAGTTGTTAGTGACACCGACGGTTAAGACCTAGGTCATAGGTTCGATTCCCACCCAGGACAAATGACTATTGTTCCATTGTGTGATACGCATGGTCACTTGTGTAATGACCTTAAATAGTGTACCTAACTTGACGCATATACTGTCTAATTCCAAATTAAATAAACGCAATGGTATAATTTATTTACGACTTTATCTATTAGGTTTACGCTTTTAGAAATACTTTTCTATAAATATAGAGAAGTATATGTATACTTACTATTTAAAGTAAGATAGTATTTCTAAGTACACATATATTATAGATAACACACCCAGGTACAGAAAATAAAAAAAACAGTGTTAAATTAAAAAATATTACCTAAGACCATGCATACTTCTTGTTGAATTTGTTGTTATATCAAAGTAGTTTTAATTGCAACACTAAACGTAGCTTAGCAACACTGATAATGCTTGGTATTCGTGGTTGACTGACCGTTGAAATAAACCGGTTCCAGTGGAAGTTACTTTGAATGTATCTTAGCCCAAATTGTTTTGAGGAAAAATATTGAAATTTTGCCTAACCTGTCGGTCTAGTCGTTTCTGACACTGACTGTTTAGCTTCGTCTTCCGAAGGTCGTAGATTTTATGTTATTTTTGAATGATTACTTGTTATTCTTTTATCTGCGTGTAATATAAATGTATTTAGAAACATAGAAGTATGTTTAAAAGATCTTGGGTAGCGACTACATACTGAAAGATAGAGCGTGGGTATGCCCCCTACAAGGTGATCTTGGTCACGGAAAACTGTTGGATGCGGGCACCACAGGACCGGTTGTCGGTAACCTTAGAGGAGGCCTATGTCCTGCAGTGGATATCTTGCGGTTGATGATATATAGTATAGGCTGCATTGGTTTACTCTTACTTTATAAGCAAAGTGCCGTGTGTAAAAGGCGTGAAGCATAAAAAATTAAATCTCAACACCTAGGTATAGCAATTAAAATGTTTTTTTTTATTCTATATGGCTGAAATGAAAAGAGTTAATAAACCTCCTTATATATATGAATATTTATATATAATATTATATTAATTACGCTAATACCGCACACATTTCTTAAATAAAAACAAATTATGATTATGATACATTAGAAAAATTATAAAGATAAAAGCAACTGAAACTTTTATATTTACTCTATGCCTTAGACAGATAAACATAAAGAATCCAATTCCTAATTAACTTTTTTTTTCAATAGATTAACCCACAACATACAGTCCCCACGCTGGTGGATGATGGGTTTGCCCTCTGGGAATCTCGTGCCATCATCACATACCTTGCCAACAAATACGGCAAGGGCAAGGGACTCTACCCAGAAGACCCCAAAGCCCGAGCTGTGGTTGATCAACGCTTATACTTCGATATTGGCACACTTTACTCTAGATTCGCTGACTACTTCGTGAGTATAACCACCTTTTTTAACTTCTGCTCTTTAATCGCTTTTTTGAGCGTAGAATAATAAAAACAATGTATTCGAAAATCGAATACCACAGTTAACGTGTTTTTTAAACTTTAAATTTTAAGAATTAGGTTGAGGCAATGCATAAATACATATACTATAGTATAATAGTGGGACACGCCGTATTGTTTTAGTCGATTCTATTCAAACATACTTCTCTCAAGCTAGCAGCAATAACGGCGTTAGCCCCAATTAGGCCCCATAACGTAGGTCTGTACCATACTGCATTGTCGATATTTACAATGAAATTCTCTTGGATTCTATTCGTGCTTTCTATCAGACGGAATAGAGCGATTTTGGTAGTTTTCTATAAAAAAACCATACACACTCAAAGAGGCAGTGAGAGCAGTCTTCATTAAGCAGTTTTTCTTTACTTAATTCGTAACCAAATTGTCTGGTAAGATACTACGTCTAGAATCTCCAAAACTAACTTGATTAACAATTCTAGTACCCACAAGTGTTCGGCAACGCACCAGCTGACAGTGATAAGAAGGCCAAAATAGAGGATGCTCTCCAGAACCTCAACACTTTCCTCGAGGGTCAGAAGTATGTTGCTGGTCCTAACCTGACCGTCGCTGACCTCTCCCTCGTCGCTAGTGTGTCGAGCCTCGAAGTCACTGATGTTGACTTCCTCAAATTCGCTAATATTAAGAGGTAAGGCTTTCTAAATTCGGCTTAGTGATTTTAGAAGTTGTGGCGTCGTTCTTGATCCTTGTTCAAATCAGTACATAGTTCTAGATTAAACAAAAATATGACCACCATTTTCTTTTGATAACAAAGTGATCATTGAGTCGAAAAATAAATTTTGATGAGTTAGTGTTTCCTCTGTCAGCTAAATCATTTCGTAGCCTCTACACAAACATTCTCTAACAAGCCTTTACTGTGCTATTACTGTAGAATTGGCCGAAATATTATGTACTTATCTATAAAGCCTTTGATCCAAAAAAATGTTACCACAAAAAAAAATTGAGCCCGATTTCCTGTATTACGATTTCATTTTAGTCTTAAGATCAAACACGTTATATATTGTATTTATAATATTTCTAGATGGTACGAAACAGTGAAATCCACCGCACCCGGCTACCAAGAAGCTAACGAGAAAGGTCTGGACATGTTCAAGGCTCTCGTCCAAAGTATGAAGAAGAAGTAACTTTGTAACAAATGAATTATCGATCAACATTGTCAACTCCATTTATTTGATGTGTTAGTTAATTCTAAAATCGACTAAAAATATATCTATATTTGTTTTGCGTGATGTGGCAATTTTATTTCATTCGCACTTTAATCTTACTATACAAGAACACGACTACATTCTCAGTTTGAAGTCAGTAAAAGGCATAGATATTTTTTATGTTTTTTCCATTCATTGAGACTAAAATCTATTGCCACCTAGATGATTTTAAGTAAAATACTTAAATATTAGTCGAGTAGCAGATAATTGCATAGTGCAGGAGATAGTTTTTTTTTTTGTACGAACGCGATTTTAAACACTTCTATATAGGTTTTGCTGCTGTTGTTTAATTACTACACGTCGTAAATAAATGGAGTTGTTTTAATATTTATAAAGCAGAATATTATGTTGTGCTGTCACGTTCACAGACTATTGTTTTTTTTTTCGAATTACACTGTTTTACATTCTGAATTCTAACATTGTTAAGATTTACTTTATAAGGCACCTATCAATAAATGTGAAAAACTATTTTCTTTTCTTTTATTTGTTTGTTGACTTGTTTTACAAGTTACATACATTTCTATCATTACGGATTTTTTTTCTATATGCCTGCCAAAGTGACTCTACTCTGCTTAATGGAAAGCATGAACAGAATCCAAGAGTGGTGGTCACTATACTCATTGCAAGAAAAAGAAGAAGTTGAAGAAAAAAGTTTTCTGATAAAATATAGTGAAATTATCATTTTTATTATTTACAGATTATCAAAGTCTTTGTCTTGTATATGTGTATCTATCGAACTTGCATAATTAGTCTTTTTTCCCACTTCCCTCTCTTTGAACCCTACCTCTTGAAGACTCCGGCAAGCTGCCTTACATACTCGATATAAATCAACAAAAGAATTGCCCAACACCGACTTCAAATTGCGTCCCTAAGGTGCATTAACGTTAGGCAGCTTGATATAAAAGAAACCTGACTAACCCTTTACAAAATAACATTATTTAATATAATGAAATATAATGAATTAATAAATGAAAACTGAATTCAACAAACGGAAGAGTTTCTCCATTTGATTGCATTTTTTAGTGTCTGACCGAAACTGGTTTTTCAGCCGAAACTGAAACTGACCTTACAGACTTGCTCTCAGTAACGGTCAAAACCGAAACTGAACTTACTCAAACATATTGAATATTTATGTCGTATACTGAAATCTAGTGTATTTTTTACACATTTGTTTGCATATACAGAAAGGCGGTTAAATAGGATTAAACAAAATAAAAAGACAATCATTATAGTACGGAACAAACATAATGAAAAGAAGTAAAGGCGCAAGTTGTAAGAAGTGTCGCTTGGATTTAATTATACTGGTATATGAAAGTGGTTATTACAACAACCACAAGAAGGATAAACAACAAGTATACCAGTTAAAAAAAATCTAGACAAATATCTCACGACCAACATTAATATTGTTGTTATAACAATTCATCATAAGCACATTCAGTACACGGTGGTTAAGGGTCTAGGGCTAACTGACTGGAAGAACTACGTCTTTTATTCTGATGATGTAACAATCAATCGATTTCATTCGATACAAGTCTAGTAAAAGCAACAACAACCAACATGCGATGTTACTACACCGTTTGTACATTACAAATTATAAAAACATAAAAGTTGGCCTGGTTTTAAACCGCTGAATATTTTTCGTTCCTATTTTGCTTCTGAGAATAACAAGCCCTATACATATTAGGATATTCTAGCAAACCGTAGAATCCTATCTGTATGTTAATCGGTTATACATATATAAAACATAACCTTAAGTTAATGCACTTAACACTGGATAGTGGCGAGTAGGACGCAATGTTCACCAAACCATCGCACGATAATTTACGAATACTCGAATTTCAGAGCAGCCGATAGTTTTAGCAGTTTTTGACCGAAACCGAAACTAATGCAGCAACTAGCCGAAACTGAAAACTTTGGTCACTCATTACTTTATTTAAATGTTTGACACGTCAAAACTCCGTCATTTGTGAATAAATTTGACAGTTGTCTTTTTTTTTTTAGATGGCTATGCTTTCTATTTGGTTCAATTTAAATTTGAAGTTAAAATAAACAACTCGTAAGAGTGCATGAACGAATGAAACGAATGAACGGAATGAAGGATATAGATCATCGAGGTCAAGTCAATTATATTATTTATATGTATCCATGACATAATAAAATATATATTACATTCAATTCAAACGTGACTACTTTAATGTAATGATATAACGAAGAGAAAATTATCTTCTTCAGTGAACAGAAACAGCGTGTTCATTGTTTTCGTTTCACTATCTTCAATAAATATTGACTGACTATTCAATTGTTCAGTTATCTTAGTATTTATTTACAACAAGGTGATCCCACAGCTTAAGTTTTATACAATACCTACTAGAAAGTTCACAAGATGACTCTCGTTATAAATATAGAATTTAAATGAACCTACCATTTAAATTCTACATCAAACAGGAAATTCTTACGTAAACTGTACCTAAAACACGTAAATTAAAGAAGGTATATGACAGCGGGAAAGGGGACTTAGTTGTATTTTTCAAACCGGCCATTTTAATTTATGTAACTGTCATATCCTAGTGTAAATTTCATAATTAAGACGAACCTAGCGACAAATACCACGTCAAAGTCACGGTCACCCCTCCAGAACTGGTACGGATATGGATATTTGACGAGATCTCCTACTGTAACAAAGACAAGCTACAGTAGGATATAGGTAGGTTGATAGCGTCACTCGCGGAAGCTGGGTATACTGAATATTCACAATGAATATGGAGTAAATACTCTTGAATTCTATATATATTTTCCATCAGGCACAATAGAGTCACTTTCACATCTTGTCTGCAATCTATTTCGCAATTCTACGGTTAATCTCAATGACTTTTTGTTTTCTTTTAAAAGACAACGCCCGCTATAGAAATAAGAAGTGTCCTGTGTCGCAGAGGACTTTACAAACATACAAGAAACGACCACAAAGAACACCCAGACTCAGAACAACAATTTATGGATCACACAAAATGTTGTTCCATATGGGATTTGAACCCGCAACGCAGTATAGAGCGGCGTGGCGACCGCTTAAACCACTAGGCCAACCGTGCAGTCACATAATGTAAAATAGCAGCTGACATCTCATCTAAATACTATTCGACGGTCAACTCTAGCACATTTGATCAAATCAAACATGCGCTCCCTGTTACATACTTCCGTCCCTTTTCACGGAATTACTCCCACAGATTGCAGAAAATAAAGAGGAAAAACATAATAAAACCACAGAAATAAGTTTTTACAGTTTTTATTGCTTATATATCGTCTATCCATTCTCGACAAGACTTCATGAAATATACTCGTACATTGGCCGTATAGCGTGGGCCTGGTTCTACACCTGTTTAAAAAACGACCTTACAACTCGGTCTTCGCTTTCATCTCAAGTAACGATTGTTTAAATTCTTCAATGCCTTTTTCATTGGTCTCTTTGTAACCTGGAGCGGTAGATTTGACCAGCTCGTACCACCTGTGAAAGTTTTTTTTCAATTTTAAAATGAGTTGTAAGGCTTGGGAGTCCCAGCAACAGCCGGTTTGGTTTAAAGATATGCGATTTAAACTTGCTCGAACTATTTTTTATTGAGGGTTCGATCTATAACACCACAGTAAACAGTTCTTAAATAATTATTTCGTTAGTTTCCAGATCATTCCAGAATCAGGAGGGAGCTCCAAAAGCGGTAACTCACTTGTTGAGTTGCAAGTGACCATGAGAGACGGTAGTCACTTACCATCAGGGGAACTGTCTACACGTTTTTTTTATATCATAAAGACAAATATGAAGTCTTTAATAACTTATCATAACAGACGTCTAATCCTTAACTAAGCAGAACCTGTGCCATGGTAACCAGAGTACAGAAATGTACTTATTACGTACTACCCAGAAACAACATGAAGTATCGTAGACATTATACAACTATTTTACCAGGATGGGAATCGAATCCAACCTTAATTCAGCAATCAGGATCAACCACAACCATATTCCACTAGATCAACACAGGCAGTCAAATAGCAATGAGTGGGCATCGACACAACCCTCCTATAATAGTCAAATGTAGGTACTACCTAAGTACCACCACTAATACATATGTTGTTCCCTAAATACTACTTACTTCACAATGTTAGGGTATTTTTCTAATTTAACTTCAGTAAGTTCTATAGTAGACACTGTGGCGACAAGGCTCAAATCTGCCAAGGTGAGCTGGTCACCGGCAGAATACTTGTGACCTTCAAGGAACGTGTTGAAGAATCCCAGAGCTTCTTCTAAGACTTTGAACGCAGCTGGGTCTTGTTGTGCGCCGGCAAAGAGAGGTGGGTACTGGAATAAAATTGGCTATATATAAACTCTTCTTTATGATTGGTAGTAGAGTCTTGTTAGGTAGTAGAGCCACGCTGATTTCAGCACGACGGGCCGGCTCGACCAGGGCAGTACTACCCTCCCACAGAAGACCAACCTAAAGCGCCAGCATCCGTACTGTCGTGTTTCGTTGGTAAGTGCGAGACCGGAGGCCCATTGATGCAGGAATGACAGTTATCGTGATAACGGTGTGAGCCTTACACTGCCACTATGACTGTCATGCCTTTTATGTCCCCAAGCGTAGCGTGAAAAAAGCATCTCTAGGCCGCCATAGTGTGGGTCACCACACTGCATTGTCTGCATTTGCAATGAGTGTGGTGATTACAACTCTTTGGATTCTATTCATGCTTTCCATCTGGCAGAGTAGAGTCACTTTGGCAGGCTCTTAATACAGAACAAAAAAAAATGATACAACATGGCCCCATGGAAGTAGTGATTTAGAGTTTTTTTAAATGTGTTAAGACTCCCTAGGGTCTTCGCCATACCAAGATTTACGGTGAGGTGTTGTGTCGGGATAGGACTGATTAAAACCACACGGTGTGCCACTCTGCGCCTGAGGTCGGAGGAGTTCAGGAAAAGCTGTTATTACGACATCCAGTGGTGATTTAGGCGAGGGTAAACTCATACGGTGTCGGACGTAAGCGACGAGCATGAGGCGACGCAGCGCTACGAACGCGACGAACGCGATCAACACAATAGTATACGCGCTTGCGTCCTATTTTGTTATTATTAATGAAAATTAAAAATACGAAGTAGTCGAATGTAGATGTTTTTGTACATTTTAGAGTCGTTTCGTAATTTTGGATATTAATGATGGAACTCGCCAAATATTTTTCTTAGTAAAAATATTATATTTGTTTTCTTTCTGTGTTTTTTACTATATTTTTCAATTATTAAATATGATCTCACAGTTAAAATTATACTATACTTCCCTATAATTTGAGATATAAAGAGTAAAATCACGTAGGACATTTGTCGCGTGTAGCATCGCGTCATATTGCATCGTATAATAACACGTCGCGTCGCGTTCGTTGTTCACGTAGAACACTTGTCGAGTGTAGCATCGCGTCACATTGCATCGTATAATGTCGCGTCGCATTTCACGCTCACATAGGACATCTCGTGTTCTAGGACACTCCGTAACCCACTTACTGTGTTAAACGTCATACAGGCTCTAAACCAAGTAAGTGATGCTATTGAAGCCCAGAATCCTCACCCCCAGTCCCCAGGCAGCGCTACTTACTTACCACAGATCTGCTTACATCTATGGCCTTAACTATTAGTGCATGTTGTATCAGTAGTGTTGTGTGGTGGTTTACAACTCTTAAAAAAAATTCCTCTTTACTTAAATATTATATGACACATCAAAAATACTTACGTAATATTTAGCAAATCTTGGATAGAGTGTTCCCAAGTCGAAGTCGAGTCTTTGATCCACGATAGCTCTTTGTTTCAAGTCGCTGGGGTAGAGAGACTCTCCTCCGTACTTGTTGACGAGATACCGGCTGATTGCTCGCGACTCCCACAGGGCAAAGCCATCGTCATCTATTGTCGGGACGGTGTGTTGAGGGTTTAACTATAGATAAATTGAAAGATAATAAGAAATATATTGCAATTAAGTTCATGAGTTGCTTATATTATTTTTAAATGCAACTCCCGCACTGGTAATACATATTGTGTAGTTGGAAACTGTAGATCACTAGAAGTTTTGTCGCATGTGGGAATGGGCAGTAGGAAGTGCGAGGTATAGCACTACGCCTGCACCACATCTGCATGTTATTTTGCTATTTAACTATACTGTTATTAATCGGCTATGATAAATAGTGCAAAATAAGAAGGGACTGAAAATGTTAGGTGCTTAATGTTTATAAGCAAGCAAATTTAATTTTCATTAATTTAATGCTGCACGGTTGGAACAGTAGTTTAAGCGATTGCCATGCCGCTCTCTACTGCGCCGAGTTTTGTGGATTCAAATCCCACATGAGACAACACTTTGTGGGAGCCACAAATTGTTGTTCTGAGTCTGGGTCTTCTTTGTCTATTTTTTTGTATCTTTGTAAAGTCCACCGCGACACATGATATATCCCTAATGCGGGCGTTGTCTATGTAAAGAAAAACAATTCAATATAATTCGATAGAATTTGTAACGAAACAATACGGCGGAGAGCTGAAGTAAGAAGTGGGCCGGTCATGTCTCCAGGTTGACAAATGGTCGATGGAGCCGACACGTATTAGAGTGGAGACCTCAATTATATAAACATTGTGTAGAGCGCCGTGCGGAACGATGGACCGACAACTTGAAGAAAATGGTTTGCAGCGGTCAGATGACAACGGAATGTCGAAGACCGGCATGATTAGAACTCTTTGGGGAAACCTTCGTTGAGCAGTGGACGGTGACTAAAGAATTTTTATATTCAGTTTCACTTTGTACTTAAAGACGAATTTGTACACTTCCTCAGCCAAAATTCAACAAAACGCTTGGATATAGAGAGTGCCAATAATAAGAATATGCGCTTTCCTACATACTCTCGAGAATTGTGACCCTCCTTTTGAGTAATCGAGTAAAACTGAAAATTCACGCGATCTCAATGATTGGTTTGTACAAGAAAAAGGTTATCCGGGTCTTTGAAAGACATAATTCCATGTCCTTATCACACAGACTAGAGAATTAATCTCATAAAGATAGTGAAGTATCAACTTACTAAAATTAGTGATAGCAACGACATTAGATTACTAACAATAATAATTTATAGCTTAAATGGTGAAAAAGTCGCGCGAAATTTTTTTTTTTTTCTCAACGCTTGGCCAGTATTTTCATCTTTAACCAAGTCTTTAATCGATGATGACGAGTAGGGAATGCTCCCTTGTAAGTGATAGTTTAATATTTCATTTTAGAAAAATGTAGTGCATCATCAACAACAAATAGCAATAGACCGATCAGTCTGCTTAAAGGATTAGGCAAGCTATACGAGCGTCTAATCTACAATAGGCTGAAAGCGTATGCCGATGCTAATCTTCTCGTCCCCCACGAGCAATTCGGTTTCCGAACCGAACACTCGTGCGTCCACCAAGTCCACCGCATCGTTGAATACACCAGCGATCGGCTTCAACGCAACCTGTTCACAGGAATCCTCTTCTTTGACGTAGCGAAAGCTTTCGACAAAGTGTGGCACAACGGCTTATTATTTAAGCTGTCCACCATGGAAGTGCCAACCGGACTCGTGCTCATCATACGAGACTACTTGTCGAATCGAAGCTTCCGCTACCGAGTAGAAGGGTCACTGTCCTCCAGTCACCCCATTCGAGCCGGTGTCCCACAAGGGTCCGTGCTCTCCCCCCTACTCTTCACGCTGTATACTAGCGACATTCCGAAGCATCGGTATGTGCAGACGGCACTATTCGCAGACGACACGGCTATCTACTGCTCGGGGGTGAACCCCTCGACAGTAGCCAAAAAACTCCAGACCGCAGCCAACGCACTGGGCGTTTGGTTCCGGAAATGGAGGATAGAGGTCAACCCCGAGAAAAGCCAGGCGGTGCTGTTTCACAGAAGACAGCTAAGCTTGTATCCTTTGGAGAAGACCCCTCAGATTAGGATGTTCGGCAAGTCTATCCCTTGGGCTAGGCAGGCCAAATACCTAGGCATAACCCTTGACGACCGTCTATCCTTCGGCCCCCATATCAAGGCAGTCCGCAGCCGGGCTGCCTTCGTGCTAGGACGTCTACACTGTTTAATTAACGCGCGTTCAAAGTTAAATTTAAAAAACAAAGTTCGATTATACACGGCATGCATACGTCCTATAATGACGTACGGTAGCGTAGTATTCGCACACGTTAGGCCACACAGGATCCATAGGCTTCAAACACTACAGAATTGCCTTCTGGCAACTATCCCGCTCGCTTAAGAGAGACACCATCACCTGTATGCCTCCTCTAAGCAGACCTAACCTTCCACCGGCCTTCGACGATATCGAAAAGGCAGAGTGCCTGGCCGAGAGTCTAGAGAATCAGTGCACGCCCAACGTAATACACTGCGACTCGGACCAAATAGCCGAAGTTGATTCGGAAGTAGAGCGCATAATAACCTCACTTCCTACATCAACACTAGCCTCAACATCAACGCCGACGGGGACGACAGACGAACAAGACCTAGCCACGGTCACCCCCGAAGAAGTCGAAACGATCGTCAAGGGCCTATACGCTCGCAAGGCGCCCGGTTCGGACGGTATCACAAACAGGGTAATAAAACTCTTTCCGGAGAGGCTACTGGTCCTGCTGACGTTCATTTTCAACGCAGCGCTCAAAAACAACATCTTTCCACAACAATGGAAAGAAGCCGTTGTTATTGGGATACCCAAACCTGGCAAACCAAAATCCGAACCGACCAGTTATAGACCGATCAGTCTGCTTAAAGGATTAGGCAAGCTATACGAGCGTCTAATCTACAATAGGCTGAAAGCGTATGCCGATGCTAATCTTCTCGTCCCCCACGAGCAATTCGGTTTCCGAACCGAACACTCGTGCGTCCACCAAGTCCACCGCATCGTTGAATACACCAGCGATCGGCTTCAACGCAACCTGTTCACAGGAATCCTCTTCTTTGACGTAGCGAAAGCTTTCGACAAAGTGTGGCACAACGGCTTATTATTTAAGCTATCCACCATGGGAGTGCCACACGGACTCGTGCTCATCATACGAGACTACTTGTCGAATCGAAGCTTCCGCTACCGAGTAGAAGGGTCACTGTCCTCCACTCACCCCATACGAGCCGGTGTCCCACAAGGGTCCGTGCTCTCTCCCCTACTCTTCACGCTGTATACTAGCGACATTCCGAAGCATCAGTATGTGCAGACGGCACTATTCGCAGACGACACGGCTATCTACTGCTCAGGACTGAACCCCTCGACAGTAGCCAAAAAACTCCAGACCGCAGCCAACGCACTGGGCGTTTGGTTCCGGAAATGGAGGATAGAGGTCAACCCCGAGAAAAGCCAGGCGGTGCTGTTTCACAGAAGACAGCTAAGCTTGTATCCTTTGGAGAAGACCCCTCAGATAAGATGTTCGGCAAGTCTATCCCTTGGGCTAGGCAGGCCAAATACCTAGGCATAACCCTTGACGACCGTCTATCCTTCGGCCCCCACATCAAGGCAGTCCGCAGCCGGGCTGCCTTCGTGCTAGGACGTCTACACTGTCTAATTAACTCGCGTTCGAAGTTAAATTTAAAAAACAAAGTTCGATTATACACGGCATGCATACGTCCTATAATGACGTACGGTAGCGTAGTATTCGCACACGTTAGGCCACACAGGATCCATAGGCTTCAAACACTACAAAATAATTTCATGCGCAAAGCTACGGGAGCACCGTGGTATGTACGCAACGTCGATCTTCACATCGACCTCAGATTGCCGACCATCAAGCAATTCATAAAACAGTGCTCCCTTAGCTACTTTGACTCTGCTCCGACTCACCCCAACCCGCTAGTGGTTGCGGCCGTAAACTACACACCAAGTAAAATCTCAAAAATACGTCGACCCAAACACGCGTTAGGGGAGCTAGACGACGACATTACACGCGCTCAACGCAGAGCGAACACACTTAGTACGAACCGTCCGCGTTTTCGTCCCCGACGGCGGGGGCGGAACACGCGCCGCGTAAACCGTCCACAAAACATGGGAGTAGGCCGCCCCAGCGTTTCAGCAACACCCCAAGCCGAGGTTCGTACCCCGCAGGGGGTGCCCTTGGGCAATGTTGCTTAACAAATGGCCGGTTGAGAGCCCTCAGCGCTCACCGTAACTAAACCGGGTAAAGTTGTAGAGGCCGTCTGAGGCCAACAGCTAAAAATCATTCATAAAAAAAAAAAAACAAATAGCATTTATTGTCTGTAGCTGGGCACAGGATTCCTTAGAAAGGAGGATTCGGCCTACTATGTCACGTTAAAAAAATTTAGAATTCTTATAAGATTAATAAGATCCGTTAAAATATACAGTTTGTGGCGTGTGGTAACGGATTAAGGATACAGAGTGTCACCACCCATATTCATACTGTGGGTGTTGTAAGAGGTGACTAAGGAAGCACACAGGACAACAGCACTGCAAGGAGAAGGAAAACTTAATGTATTTTTTTTTTTCTTTTTTTTTTTTCATTCTCATTTTTCTCATTTTTTTTCTTTTGTTTTTAACGTATGGAAACCACACGGTGTGTCACTCTGCGCCTGACATAGGAGGGTAATGTAACCCCTATACTGATTCGTCTGGCCAGTGTGGTATAGTAGGCCAAAGCCTTCTTGGTAACGAGAGGTTTGTGTCTTGATCTTGTGGATATCCGTGCAAAACGCTCAATAATAAATTAAAATTATTTTAAAGTTATAAACGTACGGCGACGAAGTTTTTAACACAAAAATGCTAATATAAATAACTTATAAAATATGTAAAGTTTCTCCGTGAAGAGTTAGAACCAAAGATAAATTAATTCGATTAGTTAGTTTATTTATAAATTCTATTGTTTTAGTTCAAATAGCATTTCCAGACGACGTTTCATGAGAAACTCTCACGAGTTCTCATAAGGTAGCAATTTATTTTTCAAATATTTGAGTATTTTTACATGCCATTATTCTCTCACTCTTTACATAGCGGATTGAAACACCTTAGAGCATTGAATTTATGAAACACTGCCGTAATTATTGATATTTCTTTTTTACTCTCACTTACTGAATGGGGACAAGCCTTTGCCCGTCAACCGGACACATATCGCATAGACATTATAGCTGAAAACTTGACACAAATTCTATGTCGACTGGTCTGGCCAATATATAGTAGGTAGTAGGTATAGTAGGCCACCTTTCAAAAGGGTCCAAGTCCAGCAGTGGACAACTAAAGGCTGTTGAAGATGATGCTTATTTATTTACCTTTAAAAAATCAGGTTTTAACTGATCACCGTGTCTTAAATCCAAAGATTTTAAGTTGAGTTGAATGTCCAGAGCGGCTGCCACGAGAAGAACCAGACGACAGGGTGCGGAGCCCGCTGTATAATACAAATCTATTGACATGATGTACCTGGAAAGAGTATGAATTACACTGAAAACTATTACTTAACAAGTCAGAAATACTGCTGCCAGTTAAGACATGTTAATATTTGACGTGTAGTGTTTTAAGCGGTAGTCACGCTGCTTTCTACTGCGCTAAGCGTTTTGTTGTTCTGAGTCTGGATGTTCTTTGTGTCCATTTCATGTATGTATGTTTGTGCGACACAGGATAAATTTCCAATCTGAATGTTGTTTAAAAAAAAAGATATCATGATAGACAAGAATGGCTCGACAAGATTCTCAAAAAAAGTATTTTTTACTCATTAAGCATCAAGCTGATCTGTCAGATATACTTTTAGCTGGTTAAGAGATTTTACTGTAACGTTTATTTTAAGCTGTATTTCGCGGTTATTAAAACAATTGTCTTGGTTGCTAATCAAGAAGTTTAATAATTTTTTTTTTTTCGGGTATCTCCCACCGCGCACAGGGAACTTCATTTCCTCGAATATCATGATCGTTGCATGGTAGTTCCTGAATTTGAGAATGCCAAATAATAACCGAAAATTCTGTATAATTTATTTTTGATCAAATTCAGTAGACAAAAATTTATCAAAAGAATTTTCGTTACATCACCTTTGCCCGTAGGATGATTGGCAGAAAATACCTAGCTAGTACGCCTCAGTACTGTGATTACCTAGGTACGTAAATTTAAAAAACAATTTAAAACATACCATTTGTCCCTACAGTAGATTACAAAAGGCAATTGTACTCATTTGCGACATGATATTAGTGATTTCTGACAAATGTATTGCTCAATATCTCTGTTAATGTCATCAAATTTATTTACCCTAACTTTATTATTGCAAAGTAAATTATATCTAGAACAAATCTACATAAAATCTTTTCGCTGTTATAAAAACTACTACCTAACTATACTAAATAAAATTAAAAACTTACCGTTTCAATGGACTACCCAATACAAACAGTTAAAATCAACTAAACACAGAGCCCGGCCGGTCTGTAGAACAGACGCTTGATAACCTTGAATTTGTGTTATTGACCCACATTGCTACCCGGCTGAATTAAGTTGTAGATAGATAACCATGACCAAATGAATAAAGTAAAGGCTGTCAAGCGTATCAAACACAAACTGTTTTTAGTCGTGTTTATCAATAAATGTCTGTATTATCTATGAAATATTTTATGATTTTATTTAAGTTAGAAGAGGCCTATGTCCAGCAGTGCACTGTTAAAGGGTTTGGATGTAAAACTAATGTGTAGGTCACAGTTTATGGCAATATTTTGTGTAACCGTTTCATTTTTAATAATATAAGGTTTAGTTTAGGATTACACACAGCTAGTAGCTGCCTGTAAGTTGTGTTGATACTGTTAAAAATATTTCATAGGCATACCTACTACTAAAATTCTGAATTGTCTAGTGTTATTATATTTAGACAGACCTAAGTTGCTGTCGACTTGCTGTTTACTGCCACCAAGACCAGGATACTTAGATAACAATTTACTAATTTAGACTATAACAGCTAACACGTATTTATTGTTTACTTTTTAGAAGTGTTATATTGTGTCGAGGGTTTTTTTAAATTTTTAATTTAATTTTTGGAGTTTACTCCTTAAGAATCGGTTTTTTGATATAAGGCGCCCGGTATGAGAAAAATGTGAGAAGTAAAATCTACTGAAAGAATGACCTCGTTACGTTTTTGGTACGGCTGCACTGGTTTTGGTGCGGCTGCACTGGTTATGAGTGTATTAAGACGTGTATAGAGTATGCTGCAAAGTGAATATATCCATATGTTATTGTCATTAATTTGTTAATTTACCCTTTCATACGGTATCAATCTTTTTTCAGTTAATTTTAGTTAAATAGGCTTTTTTTGCGTCTGTTTTGACTATCGTACTTAAGAAGTAAACTCCAGCCGTGCGTCGGAGCTGACACACCCAATTTTTTATTTCGCTCTTTTTAGACTGTATTACTACTTAGTAACACGTTCGACTTACGATGTTTTGCAATTGAAATTAATGCTATTATTGACGACATTTGCTTTGATATAAAAGACTATGGTAAATATTAAAAGCGATTTGGAGTTGAATATGTTTAAGCGATTGCATAGCTTTTCGGGCTTCGAGTGCGGCGACCGAATCAAGAAATTCCATAACAAAAATAAACCTAACACCCCTCACTCCGACCGGCACAGTGGTACGGTGTTGAAAACCGTGCATCGTCTTACGTCGTTTCAGTTCGGCAGACTTCGGCACGGTGTTTGTTTGCGTGAGACTAGACGTAAGCGTGTAGACTGTACGAAGCTCGCATGGATCGAGACGAGCTGCTCCGAAATATAATAATTGCAAAATTTGATAAAAAATGCTATGCAATAGCTTTACCGCGGCAGTCCCCGAGTGCCATACGTATTTTGTTAGTTTAATTACCAACTCACGATAGGCAATTATAAACTAATGTAAATATATAGGTTAGTTATAAATAAAATCAGGAACATTTTGTATCTATACAAAAAATTTTAAAGTAAGACGAAAGAGCTAGAAAGTGATTTAATAATTCTCATGACAGATCGGTTCTTGCAGAAGTGCAAAGACTGAGAAGCAGTTCTTTAATACTGTGAAAGGTAATTGTTACTGGATCGTTACTTACAACAGAATTAAATGTCTACAAAACATATTAAAATTTTCAATAACATGGGACAAAATCCATAGATTGTTGAAACATCATTGAATGTTAAAATTTTATAGACATTTAATTTGTTTATATATAAATATTCCCGTTATAATTTGTTACTTGTGTGTAAATTATCCTTTTTTTTTCTGTGCGAAGATCCCCACGAATACCACCGAAACGAGGTTATGTCCGACACGAACCGCTCAAAAACCGCACACCGTCTCAGGTACCAGTAGTCGGGGAATCAGGTGTACTCTAGTAAGGAAATACCTGGAACTCCGACGTACCTCGGGCCACCTAAGACTTGTAGATGTCCCCACTGCCCCCGCGTGGGCACCCCGATGATGCCTTTTCTTCCTGGCTCTAAAAGCGCGAGCGTAGTCCGTAGCACTCGCATCGCCACCTCACCCTGCTTCTGCTAGAGTGACAGATGGCCTCACCTGCCACCTCTAGGCCTACGCTTATAGAGGATACAGATCGTTTAATGATCTCTGGCGCCTGAGTCTTCTGTGGTACCTGGCCCGCTTCCGGGCCTGGCGGACCGAGAAAGTTCTAAAGCTCTCCCAGTCCCGCTTCTTTATAAGCATGACCTGCTAGCAGAAAGAGACAGGAATTCCACGCGCTCTCGTTCCGTATGATGGTCGCAATCACGTTACTGAGCGAGAGAATCCCGACTCCGATGGCCGCCACGAGGTTGCGCCTCTTTTCCAACTATGCCAGACATTCTACCAGCGTGTGAACGCTGAGTCCACGGCTCCACCGTCGCAATGGTGACCTCTCAAGCCATTCCTCTATAACGAGTCTTATCACTGAAACAATGGCGTGCCCAGCGCTTGGTTACCCAAGTCGTTCCTGCCACTCCTCCACGAGGACCTGACGGAGTTGAGATTTCTGATTTCTGATTTTTCGAGTCTCAGGACTCCGATCCAACTCCTGCGCCTCATTGTGCCACTGATAAAGAGCCGCAAGAGCTCTCACCTCCAGGTCTCATGGTGGAGTTCCGGCTAAGAGACTCGCCGCCTCAAAGGAGATCGTACGGCACCCCTTTATGATCCTGATGGCCAGCACTTGCTGCGGTTGTCACACTAATGTGACATTGCTGGCCTTCAGGATCTCCGCTCATACTGGGGCCACATAAAAGGCCATTAACCGCACAACCTCAGCGTAGAATCTCCTGCAGGAGTCATCGGGTCCCCTCATGTTCGGCAGCAAACGCGCTGTGCGAACTAACTTTAGGACCAGACTTCGGAAGGGATGTCCGAAGTCCCATCGGCCGTCGAGTATGAGCCCCAGATACCTCATAGATGGCTCGATGCCAATGCAAGTTGTGTAAGGTACCCTAAAATATTCAAACACCTGATTTCCATGTTAAGGTTGTCTGGACAAAATCGCTGTGAGCGATAAGACCGTCGATTGCTACGTTTACATATTTTGTAACTCATTTCTGCTTTTGTTTTGTTTATGTATACAATAAAGAGAAATAAATAAATGTGTTTTATAACCACATTGTAAAATGTTATCTATGTATACACACATACGTCAAACTTATAACACCCCTCTTTCTACGTCGGGGTTTAAAAATAGAACAACGGCGTCAATGTTGCCACGCATGTATTTAGGCTGCAATAGTGTGGATCGCCATACTGAATTGTCTGCTTTCGCAATACGAGTAAGTATGGCAACTACTGCTCTTGCATTTTATTCATGCTTTGGGTCAGGCAGAGTAGAGTCACTTTAAAATACAACACAAAAAATATGTTTATCAGCAGTTTGAAGACTGTCTTGTGTAAGATGTGTAAAGGTGTTATTATTATGTTAGCGAAGATTATTCTAATCCTATAATCAAATAATGTATCTGCATGTTTATAATTGATAGGCCTATTGATGCCATACATACCAAGTTTGACTACTAGGCTAGAGATTGTGAATTTAATTCCCACTCATAACATCACATGAGTTACATTTTTTTACTTCTAATTTTCTTTTTTAAGTTAGTTTTATTTTAATGTTGGTTATTTAACACCAGTTGGTTATTTTTCTTATTCCAATCTCAAAGATTCTTTGCCTATTTTGCTAAATAGTGATGGGTATTTTATCTTAGCTGTAATAAAGGTGCTGTGCAGCATATGGCTCGATGCGCCTCTGGTAACAAAGGTGCACCGATAGCTTATGTAGTGCTAAAGTAAATTCATGAATTAAATTCATCTGGTAGGTCTTTGAGATTGCAATAGATGCCTTCTCATATTGGTCTCCAGGGAAACGAGCTGGCTGATTCATTACGTAAGCTTGCATGTAGAAGGAATGAAGTATGCGATGAAAACGTCTCATTCTGAATACTTAAGCAAGATCAAAAAGTTATGTTATAAAGAGTAATTGAGGAAAGAAGCAAGGAAAAGGGCATTTGGTATAAGACGATTCAACATCAGCTTGATAGTATTTTTTTATTATAAAAACCTACCAAAGTGACTCTACTCTACCCCATGGGTATCCCATTGGTGGTGGAGTGGTATATATAAAATTTTACCCATTTCTGGAAGATTAACAAAATAATATTTTTTTTGATATATTATTTATAATATATTTTTTATATTATAATATATTTCTTTGTTTATCTCCAGAAATTACAGTAGTCTTATTATATAAGTTGACAAAAAGATTTTGTTTAATTAGTAATTTGTGGGAGATCTGGAGTTCAAACTAAGTCTTGGCCTGTATTTTAGACCTCCAGGCTCTCAATGTTAAATTTACACTGATGCTGGCAACACTACGCTTAAGTGTGGATATTTAGTATGCATGCGTATGTACTTCTGTGTGTATGTGAGTGTGTGTCATGTGTCCACATATAGTTATTGTCTATTATATTAAAGTTTATGGTAGTACCTCTAGCTGCTACACTGAGGTGTGAGCTCGATTCCCTTTTTAGCACTTAGGTTTTACTTCTTCTCTCTACTCTTCTTCTTAAATATCATTAACTGGTCCACGCGTCTGCGGGAAAGAATCCCGTAGCGTGATGTTATACAATGTAAAGTAATTTATTTAGCATAAAATAGGTTATAGTAAAATAACCTTAAAGGAGAACATGGCATTTTTTTAGAACTTTTAAAGGGAAATATTTCTTTCGTACATTATTTTGCGAGGGTTTAATATTCGGGAAGGTTTAACCGTTTACGCAGAGCACGCAATAGAAGCTTTCAAAAAGAAAAATGTATATAAGAATAGATGGTTATTTTCATAGCATTTGAGTAATTTTATCTCAAAAGTTTGCTGTCAGTTCTTCAAACACATATTACATAAATATATTCTTAATATTCCACCTAACATTGTACATTAGTATTTTTAATTAATCTTGCTTTAAGCACTGATAGACTAAAAAACAGATAAACCATTGTATTGTATCGCAGCATTTATGACATTAAAATTTAAGTGCAAACATTTGAACAAGATGGCGTTAGGGATATTCACTTAACATCGATATATCGAATTTATTCGATGTTTTCCATACGACATATCGGATTGATTCGATATTTTGATAAATATTGTGCGTATTCGATATATCGATATATTTATTTTTAGAAGCATCGAATATTTGCTTGTTTTGTGGAGTCTATAAAAATCTAAACAACTTTAAACTGATAATGTTAATTTTAAATAAGGTTCATTAAGGCAGTGACAAATTGAAAATAGTGACATCTGTGAGTGACCAGCTTAATTACATAATCTATCCTGACAGATCGATCGACCATTCAATCATCAAATTCACAGTTTCATTCAATGAAATGAAAGGTTAAAGATTAAGTAAATAAGTTTGTCTAAAGAGCACTGGTCTTAAATGGGTAAATTGAAGGTAATTTTTTACAGGTACATTAAGGCTAGTACTAAATAATTATGTCTTTTTTCTATTACTGTTTTGAAGTTTTGTGATAAGTCATAAAATATTACTATTAATTTGTCGTTTTTATTTCACTTACAAAATGTAGGTGTAACTCATCTCAGTCATCTCACCCCTAGGTGTACTTAATACATAGAATAGCTCTTAGTAGTACAATTCTATTCAAATTACAGTCATAGAAAATCACTACTTAGTTTAGGTATGTTACAATATATAATATTAAACTTTTGTAGAAAGTATTCGATATTTAAAAAATATCGATATTTTCCAGCGATACATCGAAAAACATCGATGCTGGGAATCGATGTTATACATCGAGTATAAATATCGATATATTTTTAAGTGGACACCCCTAGATGGCGTTAGTAGAAAAATAAGAAATCCCTATGGTTTGTTACAGTGTTACATGCTTCGATATAATAACACATAAGGAGAAATACAGAACGAATGTTGAATGATTACGAGAATGAACATATGTGATGAATGATTACGAGATTTATATCGTTTATAAAGTGAATTATCTCTTCCATGTAATTGTAATATTTTTAAAACTGTGCTAAAAGTAGGTACAACGGTAAAAACAAAGCGCATTCCTACGTTTTCTTATCTTACCATATTTAACATCTGCTTAAATGAAAACTAGATCATATTGTGTATCAGATGACCGAAATTATTTTTATATTACATAAAAAACGATAAAATATTTAATTCGATGTGTTTATGAGTGAGCTTACTAGTGTATTTAGCAGGAGAGCAACATTTTATTGACGTTTCAAGAACATCGTAAACATGAAATTTTGTTTTAATAATGTTTTTGTATGAGCCATGACAGTCAGCTGTCATGTCTGTCGACTTATACAGCCTACGTTTTACATTGCAAACTACAAACTGAAATAACCTTTTAACACAAAGTTGTAAAAATCTTGTAATTTCAATGTTACTATCGATGCGTTTGTCAGCCAAATAAATAAATAAATAGTCCCTACCATAAGATACGCTAGGCCGTGCAAAAGTCCCATACATACCCGCAATTGTTCTTTCAATAATTAAGCCTCTCCCACATAGTCGCGTTATTATCGGACGATAATACCGGATGCGTTATTGCGATATCTGTTTTTAGTACATTTTGTGTTAGGACGACTGAAAACTAAACTACACACTAATGCGATAATAACGGCGAAATAGAAAGCTTACGTTCCTTCGTTCTCCGATGTTCTGATGTAATTTCTTAGATTATTTGCATGCAATGCCTCACACAACTGTGTTAATCGTTACACCCGAAACTGATAAATGGTTAGTACTAGTAGTATGTCAAGGACGAAATTTGGTTTCACCGGCAGTTACAGTGTTCTAAAAATCTATAAGATGGATGGATCAGTCAAAGAATATTTTTCACTAACAATAGCTATGTAAGATACCGGAGGATGGCTATGAGAGATACTAGTTACCGTTACAAAAATGGCGAATCTGTCCAACATCAGGAAAAAAATTGTCAAAAAGAATCATCGGACAACAAAAAGGTGTGCAAAGAATCGGGACGCAATTTCATCCAATATTGTCGACTGATAATAACGTGCCTGTGTGGAAAAGGCTTTATTCGAGATCGGTTTTTATTGAGATCATTATCATGAGTTTTAGATCAAATAATCGTCAAGATAAAAAAATAAGCGCTTTGCCGGTATTTGAAGGAGTTCGTACTTTATCTTCAAGGTGACGCACTAATTTAAGCATAGTTTTCATATGTAAAGTGTGGGAATCGTAACCGCAAATTCTTATGCTACAATCGTCAAGCTCTAACGCAGTTAGGTCGATAACAGTGAACTGTTTCACTAAATTAAATAATTTTCACTTGTGTCATATATTAGCGGTCAAATTCAATATATTAACTGATCAGTGGGTTAAATACAAAATCAAAAGGCCAAGAAATTTACATTATATTTTATTATCTTTGTCTTTAATAAAGTAATTACAGGTAGGCACTAAAAAAATAATCATGCATATTGAAGACCATAATACAATAACATATTTCTTAGATACAACAAACACTGCATCCTCTCTTGAGAAATAAAACGACCAAAGGCCTTAGTGCCGATATGGAAGGTTTAAAAAACCGAACCGACCATAAACAAAATGGCACCGCGCCTCGAACACATTTGAACAACCTTGAGTATTGTGTCCGAATAGCGAAGATGTTACAACAATTGATTAATTCCCAATGAGTAGTAGCATATACCAAGCGTATTTCCAAACTAGTGCCGGCCCATAAAATCTCCTAACAATTAGACCGTCACTAGGCTGAAAGGAAACTTCAACACGAGGCAAAAATAAACAATAAAAGCTTCAATAAAAAATGTACATGTCACGCCGTTTCCGTAAAAGGCACGTATTCGTAAAACAAAATGTTTTCCTTTTTAAAAAAGCTATCTTGTTACTTAGTAAGAACTACCAGCTAGTGTATTACAAAACAATTAGACATACTTTAATTATGAAGCTATGATTTGTGTGCTATTAAACAGTGAACGTTTCGCGAACTCCATTACCAGCCTGACAGCCCGATTATTGCTCATATATTTAAGGAATTTAACCCTACAACTATGGGGAGAAGAATATAAATTATAAAGTTTTTAGCAACATTTCATCATTATTTATTTCACTAAATAAATAGCATATAACATGAATTATCTACTAACGAAAAATATTGTTTACCCCTAAATAAAAAAATGATAAATTCAGGTATAAATTACACGGGTACAGTGTGTCTAGCGCCAAAATTAGTAAACTCGAGTGCTTACTATAACCGAAGCATGGTACTTTCTAGTAAAGATTGTGTTATATTGGATCGTCTCTTTATGTTACGATAATTATTATATTTTTAACTTTATTCGTTCGGACACTAAATATCAATAATTACACAAAGCTATCTACATGAGCCACTCTTAACCGTTTTTGAGTTAGTATTGCCAGATTTAAATTATCTGCCGCAGCCGTGGACAGCGACCGGCCTTCGTGGATTTATGGTTTAATCTAGTGTGACAGTATAGTATCCATCTGGCATCTATTTATTATGTTGGTAAACACCATTGTCTGGGAATGATTCGTAATGATTGCATTTATATCTCCAGCCGAAACTCTCTCGCACTCTCTCTTCGGCTCCGACGTAAACTGGACTTTCTGAAAGCACAATTGTTTACTATTAATAAAATGTTCCATGACATATGGTACACTTTTCATCCTAGGATAAGATGATAGAGCGCCACTTCCTATGACTCAGACTTGCGCTTGCGCAGACAACAACTAATTCCTAGCGTCCGGTTGAGGGAAATAGGCTTGCCTCCCTTTACATAGCTGTGGGTGTTTAATACGCCTCTGCTTGCTCCTTATGAGACAAAAGCGGGAGTATAGCAATAAAAATAAATAATTTAACAGATCGTTCATAATCTTTCGCCGGTTACGGTTGATTTTATCTTAGCCTTGGTCTGGTAAGTATATGAAATAGCAGAATCGACTCACTCACTCATATTAAAAAAACTAGACAAATTAAAACTAACTTTTGAGTTTAATCTGCATACTAACATTGATCAAATCATCATCATCAACAGCCTTTTACAATCCACTGCTGGACATAGGCCTCTCCTTAGCAAGGAGGTTTGGGCCTACTATACCACGCTGGCCAGACGGGTTGGAATAGTTTGTTTCAAGTTTTCCTTCTCTTTAGAATGATGTTGTCTTGCATACTTTATTTCCTTAGTCGCCTTTTACGACACCCACGGGATGAATAGGGGTGGTAACACTATGTATTCTTAATCCGTCACCACACGGACATTGATCACATTATCTAACACTTTTTTACGAAAATAACTACATAAGCCAGCCATTATTATAGCTTCGTGACTGTTACTGGTATTGTTATGCAACTGCTGTGTGCAATCAAATATTCTGACGAAACTATTTTGGATAATATCACATTTTGTGCACCACAATTTTGCCAACCTCGTAATGAAGTGCCAAATGATGGTGTAGCATCAAATACCTTCAAAAATCGAAATGGTTCTGTACACATAAGCGGGCAGGGCATAAGGGCAGAAACCGTTCGGCTACTGCACCATAATTATGGTGCAGTAGCGTGTGTAATTACACAGCTTGGCAACTACGGACTGATGCCGGACGTCTTTAAACAATAATTTTTACTTCAGTAGTGCTAAAAATGTAAGTTCGAAACTAGAATGAACTAAGGTGTCGACTAAAAATCGATTGGCACCGAATAAGTGTAGCAACCCTAGAAGCTTGTCCATTTCATCTAGCATTTGTTACTCCCAATATTATTTGGGGTCAGCGTCAAGTTCAACCGTTTTTACCTGAATATCAGTTTTCCATGGAACGTAGGGATCTGGCTTGGCTGGATGAGCATGATAATGGTTATCACGCTCACCTAGCCTAGGTGGCTCCATAGACTAAGTTGAAGTAAACCAATCTAAAGCGCGAACATCCGTGTTGTCGTATTTCGTTGGTGAGTGTAAGACCGGAGGCCCATTGATGCAGGGGTGAGAGTTATCGTGGTAACTGTGTAAGCCTTACACTGTCACGACGACTGTCATGCCTTGTACGTCCCCAAGCGGGGTGTGAAAAAAGCATCTCACAAGGCCGCCATAGTGTGGGTCACCATACTGCATTGTCTGCATTTGCAATGAGTATGGTGACCACAACTCTTGGATTCTTTTCATGCTTTCCATCAGGCAGAGTAGTCACTTTGGCAGGCTCTTAACATAGAATATATAGAACGACTGGCATCGACCCTCCGCGACCTTGAGGTTGAACTGAATTTGAAGGTTGAACCAGTTGTCAGTTTGAGGGCACTGACTTCCCAATAACGATTGCCATAGCTGTTCACGGTGCTCTCCTAAGAGCTTGTATATAAAGTGTGAAATACTAACTATATATAAGTGTCTACTGGCAGCACTGCTTGCGAACGTTGTCGGAGTGCGAGGGCCGCACGTCGGTGGGCTCGTCGGGCCGGATCACGTCGCCCTCCGGCGGGTCACGCATCTGCTTCTGCGATACGATCCTGTAGATTTCTGCACACAAAACGTGTAAGTTAAAATTAGAAAACTCGGTCGTTATTCCCACGGCTATAAATACGGATTGATGTTGATAAGCTCCGAGTGCTGGATTTAAACTCAAGAACGGTTCTACAAGCGTCCAGGTAAGGTAGGTAAGGTTAATAGGTGAGTCAACTAAGCTCTATCCAGAAAAAAAGCCTCCCGAAGTGTTCAAAAGCTTGTAGGACTTTTTTAATAACTACTGACGTTTCATTTCACACTGATTCTCACTCTGGCACTAAAACCAAACATGAAATCGATATTTAGGACTGAATCTGCAACGAGTACATAATTTTCCTATATGGTGATACTGGTCAGCCATTTTTATAGTTTCTAAAGTGACAAAATTACGACAATATGTCGTGTCTCTGGATAACAAGAGCTTGACCCACGGATTGCGTTTATAAATAAATCGATTGATTTTAGAAGGAAGACTACAATTATAACATAGACACTTCAACTTCACTTCAACACAAGCATAGTCCGCATCAACAGCCTCTCATACTTCACTGCTGGACACAGGCCTCTCGTTAGAAATTAGGTTTTTTTTTATTTACAACCTACCAAAGTGACTCTATTCTGCCTGATGGAAAGCATGAATAGAATCCAAGAACGGTGGTCGCCATACTCATGCGAATGACGACAGTGTAATATGGTGACCCACGCTATGGCGGCCTAATGAGATGCTTTTAACCTACTATACCACGCTGGCCAGACGATTTGGAATATGGTTTGTATCAAGTTTTCCTTCTCTTCAATGTGGTGCTGTCTTGCACAATTTGCTTCCTTAGCCACCTCTTGCGACACTTTGTATTCTTAATCCCTCACCACACAAAAATAGTATATGGTTATAGTTTACCTATAACATCATATATTCATCCCGTGGGTGTCGTAAAAGGCGACAAAGGGACATGAACACTCAGGACAACATCACTGCAAGGAAAACTTAAACAATCGATACACCAATCCGTCTGGCCAGCATGGTATAGTAGGACAAAACCTCTTTTCTAAGGTCTATATCTAGCGTTATGAGCTGTTGATGATGACGTATAATATGTATTTACAAAAAAAAAGTATATAAGTATTTTATCAGTCAATCTAGCTGTCATAGTACAAGCTCTGCTTAGTTTGAAGCTAGATGACGTTGAGTCAGTTGACCGAAATATATATTTGGTAAATATTTATATTTATTTATTTATCTCCGTAATCCGTTCGTGTTAAGACAATTTCCCAAGTTCCAAGAAATGATGGTTTTGTTTTTTTTTGACTGGTGTGGTTATGGGGTTTTGTCGTTGCCTCATTATTGTCTTAACGCCCATGAACTGTAGATATCAAATTTTTTCGGTCGTCTATGAGAAAAGGAACGATAAATTTTAATAAAATAAACGATAAATGGTGAGTATTTTGTATCTTTACTTACTTGGAATTAACTAATCTTGGAAGTCAATTTAAATTTAATTGTAATTAGGCCTTAAACATCATTTTATAGGTATATGCTGCCTAGATGAGAATATTATAATATTAAAACTTGGAATTGATCTCATGATAGAACTTGTGAATAATAAAACATTCGGCCTCTTTCGGCCACCATAGAGTTAGGATTTGGGCCCATTTTTGCTTGAGAGGGTCCACTTTACGTTTGATCCTATACAAAATTTAAGGGAAAATACCATTCCTTCTGGTGAAAAATTATAGAACGAAGAACACACGCATTGAATTGGTGATACTTTTAACTAAAACTAAACTATTTTGTACAAATGTAACCAGCTCGGCAAGCACAACGTACATTACATCTGGTTAGCTCGTTCGTGTAATAATTGAGTCAATAATTACCAGTTAAAATGTTCTGGAATGCAGGCTCGACATTGGTAGAGTCGAGAGCGGATGTTTCAATAAAACTAAGACCGTTTCTTTCCGCGAATGCCTTCGCTTCTTCTGTCGGGATGGATCTGTGAAATACATATACACATATCAATAACATATTCTAGTTATTCAACAGTGTTAAATTAGTTATATCAATTGTATAATCAAATTCAAATTTAGAGTCTAATTACGTTATTTTAGTAACTACAGCAGGACCTCTTTAATCCGAACGCCGATAATTTACCCTCCGTTCGGATTCGTAGAGGGTTCGGATTACAGTATGTTAGGAACTATAAATAGGTATATGTATATGGTACATACTTTCCCGAAGTAAAACAAATAGTATTGCAAAATATTAATTTGTATATACTTATTCAAAAACATATAAACAGTAACATTTATTAAACTTTTTTAAAGAAATCCTTTATTTTAGTTTGTCGGGAGGTATTTAATGAGCAACTGGCGAGAAAAGCGAACGGGTATGGGCCGTTCGGATTATAGAGGGGTTCGGATTAGACGTGGTTCGGATTAAAGAGGTCCTGCTGTATTTGAAAAGTAGACAAAATAGGGGTCATGCGTAATCAGTCAATGGGTTGCCATCTAGTACTCTGCTCTTAAGATTCACTTTACTTTTTTACAATTATAGATATTTGTTTTCACGTTTTTAGGAAAATGTTAACTGAATTTGAGTACAAAAAGCGTTGTTGCCCCTTCATATATGGAACTCCTACCATTCCCTGGAACCCGGTAGAGGACCGGTTACCTTAACACCCGAATAGTTTCCCTGTAAAGTCACGGTATCAGCCCATTTGTGTGAAAGCAAGCCAAAGCTACTAGGTAGTAGAGCCACCCTGATTTCAGCACGAGCGGGCCGGCTCGACCGGGGCAGTACTACCCTCCCACAGAAGATCAAACTAAAGCGCCAGCATCCGTGTTGTCGTGTTTCGTTGGTGAGTGTAAGACCGGAGGCCCATTGATGCAGGGGTGACAGCTATCGTAGTAACTGTGTAAGCCTTACACTGTCACGATGACTGTCATGCCTTTTACGTCCCCAAGCGGTGTGTGAAAAAGCATCTCACAAGGTCGTCATAGTGGGAGTTACCATACTGCATTGTCTGCATTTGCAACGAGTATGGTGACCACAACTCTTGGATTCTATTCATGCTTTCCATCAGGCAGAGTAGTCACTTTGGCAGGCTCTTAATATAGACAAAGCATTTTGAACATTTTCTATAACTCACAAATATAAGGGTACAAACCTGAGGTGCCTAAGATCACTCTTGTTACCGACTAGCATGATCAGTATGTTCTGGTCAGCGTGGTCGCGCAATTCACGCAACCATCTCTCAACGTTCTCATACGACAGATGCTTGGCTATGTCGTACACGAGTAAAGCGCCCACCGCGCCGCGGTAGTACGCCGATGTGATGGCGCGATACCGCTCCTGGCCGGCCGTGTCCCATATTTGGGCTTTTATGGTTTTGCCGTCCACCTATTGAATAAAAAAAGTTGTTTAGAATATATCATTGTGTTTAAATAAAAGCACATAGCCGAATGAGGCAGTAAATAAATATAAATTAGAAATACATTTTTATAAATGGCCGATAATAGTTGATTATTTTCGGTACAAAATTACTTTGTGACTTTTGGTCATAAGTTTTCTTTTCACAGAGAAGGTACGATAAGACAGATCACCTGATAGAAAGTGACGACCGTTGCCCATAAATGTTTGTAACTCAGGAGTCATAAGCGCGATAATGTAGAAATAAAAATCTTCAAGTTAATCCAAGAGCACCCACATATAGACACAAGTGAGTTTGCGTGTGTGTGTGCGCGTTACCAATTTGTATATGTATACCATGAGAACGCTATTTTATCGGGACGAAAGGTGCCTATCTTCTCTGTGCCCTTGACTACATCATCACATTAACAAATGTTAACATCCGTGTTGGATATAGGCCTTTCCTTAGCAAGGAGGTTTTGACCTACTATACCATGATGGCCAAACGGATTGACTGTTGACTGCACGTATGCATAATTTTATGATGACCGCTTTAATAGCTTAGGAGTTAATACGCGTTAAATCAAACTCAATTTGGCATTTGCAAGATTAATAAGAAATTCTTATATCAGAGCTTATAATTTATCAGTAAACATAAAAATATCGATAAATGCTAAGCTATTCATGAATTTTCTTAAATACGCCTACCATCGATACGACCAGTTGCTAACTCCTTCAAGTAGTATTCCATTTCGACATCAATATTTGTGACGTCACTGCTCAGTTCAATTCGCCAGTTCAAGGCGACCGTTTCGATCAATAAAGCGTTAGGACGGTCAATAACGGACCTACACACATATGTATGGTTAGGTGATGTGTCTGTCTCTACTAAATGAAAGTTACACGTACGATGATGTGACGTCATACATCCGCACATTTCAGTGCTACACACACGTGAGTGGAAGAACTAAAAAGATTAAGGCGACGTATGAGGTTTTGTATGAAACTGTTATATTGTCATACAATTTGAAGGTATGATAATTAATGGCATACTTAATACTTTGCGGTGGTAAGACCCCTTATGGCCGATTGGCTCGAGAGGAATTACGGGAGCCTCTTATACCGGATGATGCAGTTGAACACTGAGAAAGGATGCTTCGGAGATCACCTGTCTGATCTGAAAGAAGCCAACGCTTGAATGCCACCATTGTGATGGCCAGACGGTGGACACGGCGCTTCATACGCTGGTAGAATGCCCAGTGTGGGCGAAGCAGAGGTAGCGGCCATCGGAATGGGAATCCTTACATTTGATAACATTGAGCGAGTATGTGGAACTCCGCTGTCACCTTCTGCGAGCAAATGATGCTTGCAAAGGAGATAGCGGTGCGGGACCGTCAGAAACTTAGAACTCTCTCGGTCCATCAGGCCCGGCAATGGGTCTGGTACCGAAGACGACTCAGGTTCGGGGTTCCAGAGACTTCCTTTCAAGGATACTACTACATTTGGTTCCCTGGCTAATAATACCTAAGATGGTGTGCGAATTTCGATCTGTTCAAGTCCGACAAAACTATCAGTAGGTTGTATCCGGGTGAATTTCCGTACATCAAATAAAGGGTTAAAAAGAGAGGTTTGAACTCTAGTAACTTGGTTAGGGCAAGTATATTTTTATGGATTGCTTAGTTATTGGTCCATTTCTGAAAATGTTCATGTTAATTGGACATCTTGGTTTGTGAAAGCGCCGTTAAAACATTCCGTTACATAGATATGTAGATAGTTACAACTCCAGCTCCGGTCTATTAACCGCATTTTCTTCCTCTTAGCCTTTTTGCTAGACTACAGTGAGGCAAAAAAAAATTTTGGTAGTCTATGTACGTATGTTCCACTGTAGCGCCAACAACTGAATTGATTTTATTGGATGTCCATTAATAGATTCATTATAATGGCTCTGGGTAACTTGGGTTATTTTAAATTTTACCTCGAAAAAATTAAATTAAGATAGCACCGGCACACAAAAAAAAATAAGTAGAATGTGCATTTGACCGGACCTACCTACGGGTACGTATTTTGGTCCGCTGAATCGGAATTCGAGGTCAGTTTGACCCCTACACCCTCGAAATTTCGAGAAAACTTCGAAAAACCGTAAAAATAATGAAAATCGACAGTTTTAACGATAAAAAAATTTTTAAACTAAAGTAAGCGTGATTTTCATGTATTTCGATCTGCTGAATATGAATCGAAACTTTATTGAGACCACGAGCCATTTTAAATGTGAAAAAATCACACAAAACTCGAAAATTAAATGTAGGTACTCTCGAAAATTAAATGGTCCGGTCAAATGCACATTCTTCTTAATTTTTTTTTGTGTGCCGGTGTAATCGTCAGGCGTTAAGTACCAAAAGAAAGGTCTTGGCGAATACATTACAAATATGTATGCATATCCTATTGTTTAAGTTAAAATATGTTACAATTATTCGCGCGGTCCAGTCGTTTCAATTATTCCTAAATTAATTTACTCGGCACACAACTAGTTTATACAGCTGAACTCCGTTTTTTACATGGAGTTAACGACTCTATAGTGTGAACATTTTTTACATTCCATATTCTGCTGCTATAGGCTAGATGACACCTTCGTCAAATTAGTTACTTTTTATCATGTGTCAAAACGACAATTTTGTATGAAAAATGTACTAAATACCAAATTGTGACGTCACTGTTTTAGACTACTCAGTTGAACAATATATTTCACTGTATATTTGATTAAAATTCGTAATAATAATAAAAAGCTATGTTAATTGTATTTTCCGAGATGTTTCGCGATATTAGTTTTAATGAAGTGGACATTGGTATTTATTTACGATACAGTCATCTACCCAATTTCAAAGCAGCAACAACCACTGTTTACCCAGACACATGTATTTCAAACGTTTTTATCAAGTGTTTATTTATAGTCCATGGATGTTTAGCCAGATTTGGCAATAACTATAGTGTAAATAAAAGTAAACCTGTTGGAAACCACTGTAGCGTTATTTAAGTATTACATAATTAAATGTTAATGTTGTATTTATTTGATAACATTAAAAAGTTTTTGAACGAACGAAGCGTGACGGGCAGACTGCAACGATTCTCCGACCAGACTGGGGAATCTACATATTTCCCCAGTTATTTTGTTAAATAAGCTAATTAATTGTGTAAATAATAGACACATTGAGTACGTTATAGAATAGATTGGACGAAAGGGAAAGGGTTAATTTCACTGACAACTTTCGGCCCGATTTTAACCAGTTTTATTTGCTTCAGGTTTTCTTCCGTAGTTCATGTGTACATAAATTTATTTAAATTACTATTGTTATTTTATTTTCAATACGTTTGACGTAACAGTACTTAAAAGATAGCAAGAAAATATGAAACAAACATAACGCGGTTCGATAAAGTCAAATAGTCTCTTGAACTTTGCGACTGGATGGCATTTATATACCGTGACGTTACATAGATAAGATTGGACATCAGTCGCAAGAACTTCAATGGTTCAGAGTCAATTTTTTAATATAAAGTATCTTCCAAAATGTTAAGTTGATGAATTGAGGAGCGTGTCTCAAAGACCTAATAAAGACTTGGTTAGGTAAAAAAAAATCAACCTTACAAAGCAAGGCTACTTGTATAACTGCCGGTATTCTTGTAATAACAAAAAAAGGTTACAATAATACTAAATAAACACATTAATTGATAGTTTAAATTCGTAATATCAAATATTTGTGCGTACCTGGTAACCTTGAAAGCAATATTAACGTATTATTTGATTCGCGGATTAATGAATTAGTAAGTGTTTTTATGCGTCGATATAATTAATCTTTTTTTTTTATTTTTACTTTTGCAACTCGTTTGACGTTGCATAGGATAGGAGAGCTGCTAAATATTGAAAAAAAGGAGACAAAAAAAGACAGGAGATTTGACAAAATAACTGAATTCTATTTCCTTAAATAATAAACATTTAAACATTTCATACATTTGACACAAGACGTCATCTAGTTTCAAACTAAGCAGAGCTTGTGCTATGATAACTAGACTATAACTGATAGAATACTTATATACTTTTTTTTTTGTAAATGCATACATATTATACATAGAAGACACCCAAACTTCAAATCAAACATCTGCATATCATACAAATATTTGGTCCGACCCGGGAATCGAACCCGAGACCTCAAGCACAGCAGTCGCATTCACTACCGCTACGCCACCGAGGCAGTTAAAATAAATCAGAAACTAGATATAAACTCTCAAAAGTTAACAAAACTATAGGCAAAGTAGTTTCTATAAAATGTGTGGGTTTGAATTAGAATACAAAAACGATTAACACAGTTAAAACTACGTATATCTATGTACGATTAGAGCCGTTTCGTACCAATCAGTGTCTTTACACAATTTAAAAACAGCACAAGTCATTGTAGAGATTCTCTTGTGAAATCTTTGAACAATAACTATAATAAGACAAATGAGAATGATTATTTAGATATTTACGATGACCATAGTTTCTTTCAGTCTTCAAATCAATTCGTAAAGAGGCAGACCCTATTAAACTACGTAAAACACTACATCCGGTCATGTGCAGTCGCTGAATTATCTCGATTGCTTGTGGTCATAAATAGGCGAGACGAAATATTATGCCGTGTGGTCAAATTTTTTAACATTTTTACTTCCGGTGGCTACTATAACTTGAACTGCTCTTGGAGAATTTTTATATGAATATTATTATACACATCTCACTAAACATCATTAACCTCTAACTGTCATCTGCTGGACATAGGCCTCTTTTTTTTTATAAAGGACAACACCTGCATTAGGAATAAATCCTGTGTCGCGGGGGACTTTACAAACATACAAGAAACGGACACAAAGAACACCCAGACTCAGAATTACAATTTTTGGATCACACAAAGTGTTGTCCAATGTCGGATTTGAGCCCACAACACTCAGCGACGTGGAGAGCGGCGCGGCGACTGCTTAAACCACTAGGCCAATCGTGCAGTCAGGCAATCTTCAAAAAGGAGGTTTTGGTATACTGTACCACGCCGGGCAGACGGATTAGTACAGGGTTTGTGTTTCCTTCTCTTTGCAGGGATGTCGTCTTGCTTAGTATGTTTCCATAGCCACCTCTTACAACACCCACAGTAAGAATAGGCGTAGCGATACTGTATTCTTAAACCATCACTACATTGGAAACTAAATAACCAGTGCAACTTCGTTCGCGTCTCAAAAGTAATAGCTTCTGTTTTTTGGAACATTTTTCATTGATGCTCAAGCCGTAGCGTAATTATACAGAGCCTAAGGCCTCCGTTCTCGACAAATGACCTTTACAACGGTAAAATAATTTTTCAAATCGAACAAGCAGTTCCTTAATTCCGCGTGTTCAAACAAACAAACTTAGTTTGATAAATTTTCTTAGAAATACGTTCAAAATGTTCTCTTAACGTATTTACAAGCACACAGATCTGTTTTTCTAGGTTAAGTTTATTTCGATACTAACTACACTTCAAATAATGTAATTACAAGTATTTGAACATGTTCTTATCATTTGATAAGAGATTGTAATTTAATTGTTACATCATTTAGTTATTGTGATTGCAAGCAAGATATGCTCTGCAACTTAATGATAATAGAACAAATTATATTTTTATTTTGACACCTTGACCAGGCCTAGTGGTTAGTGAACCTGCCTGCTAAGCTGTGAGCCATGAGTTCGATCCCACCCGGGACAAAGAATTCTGTAATGAACGAGATCGTATGTTCAGTGGCTGGGTGTATCTATATTTAGAAATATTTAGGTGTGTTTATCAGCAGTATCACAGGTGCTGCCTAATCTGGAATCAATTGGTGGGTGTTTGGGAATTCATCTCCTGTTTTACTAAGTAACTCATGTTTCAATCATTATCATCACCATCAGCCTATCGCAGTCCATTGCTGGACACAAACTTCTCCTGTTGCACGCCACTTTGATCGATTTTGGGCTTCTCGCATGCAACTACTGCCAGCCATCTTAAGCAAACCGTCACTCCACCTAGCCTGTGGGCTCTCTACACTACGTTTGTCGAGACTCGGTCTCCACTCTAGAACTCGATTACTGCAATGGTTGTCGGTTCTGAGGGTAATACGGCCAGCCCAGTGCCATCTCTAATATCTTGTATCATGAAATAGCCTCAAAATCATTGGTTTATTAATAAAAAAGAATCTAATCGTATCGTAACCCGTAGTAACAAAACGTAGCGTGATTTTATTAATAGAAAATCTCTTTATAAATGCACAATAGATACCTACATACATATTATAAGGAAATCAACTATGCGATCCTTGAACTTGGAACGTGATTGTAATTTAATAGTCAATTGATGCAATAAATGATTGATTAAAAACGTACAAAGCGCCCGTACATATACCAATTATCTTAATATATATTTCTCTGTACAAGTGTTTGTTACCCTTGTCCTTCTAAACAGCTGGACTAATTAGGGTGAAATATTTTGTGGACATTTCAATGGGTTCTGGATGGTTTGAAAAAAAAATGGGACCCGCAGGTGGCGCTGCTGTCGGTTTATCACCATCAGCTAATAACTAAACACAACATTTACTAATTCTAAAGTGGTAAGAAGTTCGTCGGATCAATTAGTTTTCCTACAGTAATTTAGAGTGTTCTATTCAATTTGTGCTATTAAATTTTCTGCCAAAATTATAAGATTATTACGTCCTTAATATTATTATTTTACAGGTGGTAGTGACAGTTGTCGTGGTGTGTGCAATACATACCACGATGACTGTCATGCCTTTTACGTCCCCAAGCGAGACGTGAAAAAGCATTTTGTAAGGCCGTCATAGTGTGGGTCACCGTACTGCATTATCTGTATTCGCAATGAGTATGGTGACCACAACTCTTGGATTCTGTTCATGCTTCCCATTAGGCAGATTAGAATCACTTTGGCAGGCTCCTAAGAATACAAAATAAAAAAAACCATTTGCCTAAGTTGCTTCTTAAAACTAATTGCTAGGGAGAGTATCTACTATGGAAATCGGTCCACTCCTGCAGAGGTTAAAAACAAACGGCAGATATTTTTTTTTGTATACACAAGTATCTAGTTTGTGATTTAAATTAATGGAGAAAATGGAACTAAAAATACAGTTTGAAACAATCGATGTGAAGAAACAAGTTACTCTTCACACACATTACATTAGTACCAACAGAAGTATTAAGTTGCACACCATTCATTTATGAATTTATTTTTCACTGACTGCTGACCCGGCAAACGTTGTTTTGCCATTTTTACTAAAATGGCTATTAAAAAATAAGGGTTGATCGTAGAAGGGTGAAAATTGAGGATTGTATGTATTTTTGTATGTTGTATCATAAAAAAATAGAAATTAAAAATTTTATCTAAAAAATAAAAAAAAAAATTTAGGGTTGTACTACCCCTAACATTTAGGGGGATGTAAAATAGATGTTGGCCGATTCTCATATATACCGGATAAGCACAAAAAATTTCATCAAAATCGGTCAAGCCGTTTCGGAGGAGTATGGCAGCGAAAACTGTGACACGGGAATTTTATATATTAGATATCAAAAAGACGCAACGGATCTATGTAACTTTGCAATATATTAGATACTAGATGACCTACGCAACTTAATCTGCACTTCTTTCGTATTATTTCCATACTTTCTCATAATATACTTTCCCTGGACTGCCATAAATATTCCAAAACCATTGTTAGCCAAATACAATAACCAATAGCTAATCCAAAATTCTCCCTGTGTTAGTAAGACTAACGAATATCAATTTAGTTTTATATATACGAAGATTATCTCCTACATAATATCTGATACAACTAACATGAATCTGAAACTTTGCGTAATAAATACCTACATTACCACCAAAGTCAGTTTTATTGACCCATTTGTGAATTAGTGGGAAAGCAAGGCGAGTAGCTCACTGAATAATAAATTTAAAGTACTGTAAAATGTAACCTATAAAATAAGGGTTTTTTGTATTATGTGGTAAGAGTAAGTACGCTTAGATATTTACTGCAAAATATGTGGAATCTAAGGGCCTAGTATGAGTTTATTTCTCTTGTTATTTTATGGAGGTTGTTCTGTGTGTGGTGAAAGATTAAAAATCGTCGTGGGAGTCGTGTCCCCACGCCTATTCATCAAATTCAACCAAAACATGCATGGCAACATCACTACAAGAGAAGGAAAACTTAAAACAACCCTCGCTATGGAACTCCGCCCGGCCAGCGTGGAATAATAGATCATTATCTCCTTTCTAAAGAGAGCCTATGCCCAGAAGCAGACTAACAAAAGCTGCTGATGTGATGATGGTGTTTTTGCATGATCTGTGAAAAGCAGTGGCCAATCGCATCACCGAACGCTGTCGTCGTGATGATCGGGTTGATGTGAAATAAACTCACACTAGGCCCACAGATAATTCCTTTCCGATGGCATGTGATAAACGTTTTTGTATCGAATAGTATCAATATTAATGCAACTTTCAAAATCGAACAAGTAATTTAATCGATGTGACAAATTGGCATACAACGTATCATATTCCGTATATCTGATTTTTTTGCTCGTAACATACAATTTTGTCTAACGCATTTTACCTTAATTTAAGTTTGAAATTACATTTTTATTTTATCAGAAAGAAAAAAGGTAAATCAAGATACTGCTGAACATAAGAAAAGCCACTTTTTTTGTTCATCTCGTCTCATCTTTATGCTGTTCTAGGTTCACGTTGCCCAGCTCTGCGCTAGTGCAAACGCACCCTAAATATACTGCCAAAGAGGTCTGTAACCTAGTTAAAAAGAAAATACCTGTATCTACAAGTACTGTCTTTCTTCTCCTCATAACTTGGTAATAAACGAATTCGTCGAGTTAGAAAGTCAAACAGAGAATGATTGTATCTTTTGTTATCAGACTCGCTGGTGGGCGAACAATGGATGAGATATATTTTTTTCGGGGCGTGTATGTGAACTTTGATACAGAATGGCCTGCAACATGTACCAACACTTTAAAGTAATACAGCTTATCTATTTGTTTTGTGTGTGCAGTTTGAATGTAGACATGTGTTACGATCTTATTTTCTTTCGAAAGTAGTTATCTGTATTTTATATATAAATATGGTATGTTAGTAATAATAGACTCAACCCGATGTTTAACTTTAAATGTGAGATGTCCATTGCGAGTATCTTCTTTTCCGATTTTAGTTTCATAATTTGTAAACAAAAATGTTTATAATGATCAAATAATACGGAAATGTCGGACGAGTCTGTGGCAAACAAAACACCTCGAACTATCCGTTCAGGGAAACAGGCGTGATTTTATGTATGTTTTATGTTCGTAAATAATTTAAAAACGAAAACAAAAGATATAATAACGCTATTCCTATAGGTAAATACTTCAAATTCTGCCTAGTTTGGTGTAAGCCCTAAAAGTTAAACACTAGAATTATATTATATGCCATGATTTGAATGACACGCTTTGGTAAGCGCCCATAACCAGAGGAAACACTATAATATTTGTACTTTTGTTAATAGAACAAATGTAATCTAAGTGAAAGGGCTGTCAGACTTGAAAAATGAATAATCTCTTTTAATTTAGCTTTTCCAATAAAATCCATCATAAATGTAATAGTAGAGCCACGTTGATTTTGAGCACGAACGGGTCGGCGAGCGGGGCAATATTACCCTCTCACAGAAGATCGACCTAAAGCGACAGCATTCGTTGGTGAATGCGAGACCGGCGGCCTATTAATGTAGGGGTGACAGTTATCGTGCTAAGTGTGTGAACCTTAAAAAGCCACGACGACTGTCATGCCTTTTACGTCCCCGCCACGATGTAAGTTATCATACTGTATTATCTACATGAGCAATGAGTGTGGTGAGCACAACTCTTGGATTCTATTCATGCTTTCGCTCAGGTAGAGTAGTCACTTTGGCATTCTTAAAAAAGAAAAAAAAAAGTCTTATCAGAGAGAGGGTCATTTGAAATTATAGCTAAGCTTTTTACCCGACTGTGCGATAAAGAGGTTTATGTTTTTCGAGTGTATTTACATTTTCTTGGCACCTGAAACCAAAGTCAATACTTTGGTTTGAAGGGTATGGTTAGATTCTCATTGTGCAGCCTGTAGTTGCAATGCTAACTCGCATCTCTTGGTATATAAAGCGCATATTACAGATGCATGACTCAATGGTAATAATAATAAAAGTAATGACTAATTAATTAATGATAACGAACACAGCTGTAACGATTACATTACAATTGCTTGTATTTCACCTATTGTATATGTAATTCTTTTATTGCGGCTAGACCTGATTTTAAAGCAGTCTATTGTTGAAGAAACTAGACTGATGTTGAAATATTTTTGAAATGAATATACAGGCTTAGTGGTTAAGTCAACCTAGATAATTAAGGGGCTAGTCACGTTCAGTCTTTATAGATCTCCCTGTGAAGTACCATATCCTAAACTGAACCATTTTCGAAATTTTATACTTTTTTAAAAAAAAAAAAGGACAACGCCCGCATTAAGAACAAATACTGTGTCGCGGGGGATTTTACAAACATAAAAAACGGACACAAAGAACATCCAGACTCAGAACAACAATTTGTGGATCACACAGTGTTGTCCCATGTGGGATTTGAACCCACAACACTCAGCGACGTGGAAAGTGGCGTGGCGACCGCTTAAACCATAAGGCCAATCGTGCAGTCGATCTACTTTTTATTATAAATACATACATATTATACATAGAAAACACCCAAATTTCAAAACAAATATTTACAGGTTATTTGGTTCGACCCAGGAATCGAACCCGAGACTTCAAACACAGCAGTCGCATTCGCTTCCGCATCTCATGAAGGCAAATGAGTAGTGTATAGTGTTCCTGCATCCTCCCGCAGATGACACTTATTTACACACTTACACTGCATATTAACAATAATAATTAATTATCATATACGTTTGTATCTTGATATTAATCTAAACCATAGACCAAAACATTTGATAGTTTCTTATCCGACAAGCTATTTAATTATGTATACCCTAAATAGGGCAAAAATATCTATAATTAACGTAATTATCTGTGAATGAGTCACGTTGTAGTCAATAAGGTAGTTCAAATGAGTAACGTTTGGATATGTTAAAGTCATTACGATTTCTTAATCCTTGCTTAGAAACACGAGCACCTATTCTCTGCCCAATTAAAACGAAAGTCACAAGTTTAATTAAAACTGACTGTGCCCCCCGATTTTTATTGCTTTTAATTAGAATATTGTTTATTGTTTGATTTTCTTTCGCGACTTCGTCCGCGTGGAATTTTTTTATAATAGCAAAATTCTAAGATAAAAGTAGCTTAAGTTTTCTCCTGTAACATCAGCTATGGGATAGTGAAAATCCAGTCAAAATTGGTGCAGCCAAATTCAAGAGATTTGCCGGAACAAGCACAGACAGAAATAAATTGTAAAAAATATTATTTTGGTGTATCTATCATATGCATGTAGTAAAAAGCGATGATTTCAATATTACAGACACTTCAATTTTACTTATATGTATAGATTAAAATAGCCTAAATTACGCTTTATAACATCAGCTATCTGCCAGAAAAGTCCCGTCAAAATCGGTCCAGCCGTTACAGAGATTGGTCGGACCAAACAGACAGACAAAAAATTTTGAAAATTGATTTTTTGATGTAAGTTTTGTACTTACTTTCATATGAAATTTAGTGAAAAGTTTCTTATTTGAAATTACAAACAGATATCAATTTTATTTTTTCATATACATGGACCTCATGGTATTGGGGAGCAAACAAGGGCTAACAAGTTGACTATCGCTATTCATGGACGCTTCACTGAGTGGCCCAGGCAATCCCACAGAATGTGTGGAAAAGGGGAGTTTAAGGTTATTTTTCTGTCATTTTATTTAAAAAAAAGACAATGTCTGCTTCAGGAATATATCTAAACTAACTAACTAACTAACACTTAAACACAGAACAAAAAGTTTTGTATCACACATTGTGTTTCAATGTTGTGTTTGAACTTGCAAAACTCAGTACAGTGGAGAGAGGTGTGGTGACCGCTTAAATCACAATGTCACCCGTGCAGAATGTGCGTGGTAAATTCTATTACATTATAACTTTAATTAGAAGTAAATCAGACTAATAATAAATAATAATGTAACATAAGAGTACATTTAACCATTGTTTGTTGAGGTGCTTAATCTCTGTAACTATCAAAATTTGAATAATTCTTTTGTTTTTTATAATAAGAATTCACTAGTTTTGGTAACACAATATTACACTATAACAGTTTTCATCATTATCAATCATCACCAACAGTCTTTAACAGTCCACTGCTGGGCTTAGGCATCTCATTAGCAAGGAGGTTTTTGCCTACTAGACCACACTGACCAGACAGGTTGGTATATGATTGGTTTCAAGCTTTCCTTCTCTTTGTAATGATGTTATCTTGTATACTTGGTTCCTTAGTCGCCTCTTACGACACTCACGGGATGAATAGGGGTGATAACACTTTGTATTCTTAAACCGTCACCACACGTACAATTTACCTAAGATTAAAGACACATTAAAAAATATTTAAGTACATTTATAAAAAAAAATATAGTGACATTGTCTTGCATATATTGTTCCCATAGACACCCATGGAAGGAATAGGCATGGTGACACCCTGTATTCTTAATCTGTCACCACACAGAGTTTTAATTTGCTCAAAAACAGATTTTATTTAATTAAAAAAAAATCTGCAGCGTTAAGAATATTCCTATGTTGTTAGGGACTTTATAAACATACATAAAATGAAGAGAAAGAACACTGACACTCGGAACTTGTGGGATTTGAATCCTCAACACTTTATATACTAGAAAGTGGCAAGGTGATTGCTTAGACTACTACTCTGTTCGTGCAGTCAAGACTGTAACAGTGAATGCAGTACATAAACCCAACTGTCATGAGTCATGAATTCACAATTCTTTGTTTTTTCGTATGTAATCATGACTCATGACTATACCAAGATATTATAGATTACTATTACTAAACTATTCATCTACTATTTGATAAAATTTTGCTGATAACTTGACTAATCACGCACATGCAGTTTAATCTGATACTAGTTGTAACCTGTGCTATGGTTTTATGACTGTTATAACTTACTTCTTTAGTTTAAATTTCTATTTACTAACTTTTGCTTGAGGTTCTGCTTGGATGTCAATTATCACAGTGATTCTTTGCGCTGATATTTACCTTTTTTATATGCCAACAAATTGCAATAAAACAAATACTAAATGTAAGTAAAGGTTACCATAATATATAATAGGAAATTGCATCTAAATTGGTTAAGTCAATTTTGAGATTAGTGTACACAAACAAACAGACGAAAATTCTAAAAGCTGTTGTTTTGAGTTTTGTTCCTTTAATAAAGGCCCGCTCAATAGTTTTTTTTCAATATCTTTAATGTATAGACATTGACTTGTTACATACACATATTTATGTATATTACCCAAATAAGATAAATATTAGAATAACATTGTTCTAACTTTTAAACTATTCCAAGATTTGTTATTTTTCAGTTTTAAAAAACTGTCTAAGATTTCATGTTTATGGATATGTGCTATTTTGCTTTGTTCTAATTAAGTCTTATAAGCAGAGTAGTAACAACATCCAATGCAACCTTTTATAGCAATTAAACATATAATCATTATACTATTTTTTTATATATCTATAACATGGATGACAGTGCTAGGTTATTATAGATAGTTTAATTCAAAAGTCCCCTAATATATTAAAGTATCACACATAATTGGTAACTGATAATGCACAAAGAACAGCTTCATTGCTAAAAGCAATCTCTTCTAGGCAACCTTATCAATACCCAATTTCTTTATTCAATTTACTCCACCATAGAGAAAAATTATAATTATTCTGCTTTACCATAAAGGTCTAATAGATGTTAATATGACATTTGTCTTATTTTCTTATAAGCTTTCTTTTTTTTCTTATTAGTGTTTATTTAAAGCTTTTCTTACTTGTTACTATACTAGTAATATTATGTTAAATATGTCAAGTAATTAAAATCATTTCAAAAAAATTATTTTGGTATTGGTGTTAAAATATAATACTTTAGAATTTAATTAATTTAAACTGCAAATATGATAAATTTGATTGTTTTTATGTCACCTTTACACAAGGAATGATATTACGAAATAGCAATATATATTGAAACAATGAAAGTGAACACAATAATTAGAGGATAAAATTTTATTTAAAGATAAACTCATCAAGGTTTTGTTACTTACCTACAAATGCATTAACACTTTGCATAAACCAAATAAATTATTAGTTGTGGTTTAGACTTAAATTACAAAAATATAATAATCTTTGAAAATAGAGAATGAAATAAAAAACGAATTAAAGGAACAAGGAGGAATAAAAATTGTGCCTTTGTCCATAAAGTTCACTATTTAAAAAAAAAAAGATTATATCTAGTGAAGTGACAATAGGTTTCTTTGTGTCAATGTATGTCAGTTCTATTAAAATTTTCGCACAACTATTAATAAAGAATGTAGGTACAACTGATAAAAAAACGCCTTCAAAATAACATCAGTCAATGTTATTGACATTAAATTACCATAATTTAAGTATGTACCTACATTATCAAACAACACAAAAATGATATTTACCTCTATACTCCTTGTGGCGAATTCCACACCTATTGTCGATTTCGACTCTAAGTTAAATTCATTTCTAGTGAAACGTGAGAGCAGACTACTTTTACCGACCCCTGAATCACCTATTAGCACCACTGAAACAAAGAAACGACACTAAGCAATACAAACAACAAAAAAATCATTATATCTCACTTTTTATTTGACAAAAATATAACATTTAATGGTTAGATCATGACTATACTAGAAGGTGACTCACGAAAAACTTAAATTTACGAGAAATCGATCGATATGACTCAATCAGCTGATGTTAAAAAAAGTTTATTGTTACATAGTTAACTGATAGTATATACCATTAATATATACTCTAACATTTAAAAAACATTAAAATTACGAAAGTATTATTCAAAACGAGGGGAAAGATCTAATCAATCACTTTTTCCTACGTCATTAGGAGATGAAACAATGGTTTTAAACGTTGCATTTACAATCAAATATCTCAATGTAAACAACAATAATAAAGGGGTTACTACAAAGTTTAGAATGAAATTTACGCTACCTTTGAACAAATAATCGTATTCGTCCTCTCTTGTGCCCATTTTGATTTATCTAGAGCTCTCTTCTAATCGACGTCAAAATCGGTCAACTATAAAACGTCAAGATGAAACGTAAACAAAAAATAACTGGAGACACAATTATCACAGTTTTTTCAAACACTGCACAGTTTCCAGAACTTAAGTTTTAAACAGAGATTAATTAGATTTACACTGGTTTCAAACTAATAAAATCCTAAATTATCATACAGACAAAATGGCGGATTGTTTTACGCCCCTCTTGGGTGCGTTCCAAACATACAGTAATCAACCGTTCAAGTGTTTTGGAAAAGTACATCAACTTCATCTGAATTATTTTTCCTCTCTTATAAAAAAATTTGTATGGATAAAAATATTAAATGACAAAACTGTAAATATTAATTTAAACCACCAAATCAATAATTGTTTACAAATTTTTCTATTTAATTTTCTGGTTAGCTCATTTGATGAGTAAAAACATTGACTGTTACTTTTAATTCATAATTGATTCCATCTTTTTGAAACAAAGAATTTATTGTCTAATTTAGTAAGTCTATCTTAATTAAGTCAACATAAATCCTAAATTATAGCTTCTAAACACACCATCATATCGCCGTCGTGAACAAACATGACGTTTGCTGACAACATTGCGGCTGCGTTCATGAAAAGGAAACAATAATACTATTGCACGACTTTTATATTATTTATTCATTTCACATTTCATAAAACTAAAAATATACTACAGCGCATTCTAAAACTATCCATACTAAGCCGTAGCGGCTACAGTTTCGCCTTCATCATCACTGTCCTCTTGAACTTCCTTTGATAGCGTTTTGCTGACATGTACAAATGGATCAATTTTCAGTTTCTCAGGTGAAGGCGGGCTTACTATTAAACATCTGTAAATTACAATCTACTATTAACAATTTATCTAATTTTAACATATATTTTGTATGTCTTGTAAGACATTTAAATCGTTTTGTTCTTAATATTAATTAGACTGCAGTAATACATAATCTTTACACTTAACGCGTTTAATTTATAATGCGTTAATTTATAAATGGATATATACATACGATGCATAATTTAAAGACTTTAAACACATTAGCTGATCATACTGTCATGTGACTATAAATTTACACTTACACACTCGCGCAAAACCCCAAACAGAAAAATATATTTATTTGAATTTACACTTTACTCCTCGCATTATAAAACTCATATCACGCTAATCGCGCACTTTTGCCTGAACTACCACGTAGGAGGGTGCGTTGTGTTGTGATATTTACGATTGGCCTTCGGTTATTTCTCATTCTTCAATTCGTTCGTCATTTTGACAGTGGTCGAGCTCAAGCAGCAGTTTTCCGTTTCAAGTATCATTATTAAAACTAATTCCTCAAAGAAAAGGGTTTCATAATGATCGACTTGTCCAGCCTTACAATGGCTAAGGCTGCCACTGCTGCTTTCCACTAACCCAATAAATTTACTGACAGAAAATGCCCATGACATTAGGTCTACTCTGTGCAATGCTCTGTTAGAATGATTTAAAAAATAACTTGCCTTGTAATGAATAGGCCATCTCGTTTAGGCCGTGCCGACTGTATGTCTTTCAAAAGAGCGTCTATATTCTCAGCCACAAGTTTTGATTCCATGTTTAACTGAAAAAAAATATAAATTAATAATAATAATAACATGAGACACATCTCAGGCAGCAATCTTACCAATACATACAAATACATTATATCCATATAGTTGTTTATACGATATAAAACATAAAATATCTTTTTTTAATTTTTGTGTATCTGCCTGTCTGTTTGTCCGGGTTAATCTCCGAAACCGCTAAACCGATTTAAATGGGACTTTTACTAAGAGATAGAAGGGAATACTGAGCAACATATAGGCTACTTTTTATCAAGGATTTCCGACGGGATCAGGTATCACGCAGTAAAAACCACGTCTCTGAGGTAAAACTTCAAAACTCAAAATCTCGCAAATCTCGAAAACAAACTCGCAGGCACAACTAGTCCCAAAGCCTGTATCAAGCAGAATGCACACTAACATATTTTTTTTGATAAAATCTATGCTTATATTATAGTTGAACTAGCTGACGCACCCAAAATCGTCTGCGTGTCCTATTGCCCGTAGTATGATGTAATGCAGCTTGAATTAATTTGTTTGTTGATCGATATATGCTGTTATGGACTTTTTTACAAGTTTTAAGGGGAATTAAATCTTTTGTACATTCTATTTGCGAAACTTTAACCGTTTACGCAGCGCACGCAATGGAAGCACTGGAAAGGAATATTTGCCCAAGTTTTCGCAACATTTTTCAATGATACTGAAGAGTTGTGGTCACCACTCTCATTGTGAATGTAGACAAAGCAGTATGGTGACTGGCGAAATGCTTTTTCACGCCCCGCTTGGGGACGTAAAAGGTATGAGAGTCATCGTGGCAGTGTAAGGTTCACGCAGTAACCACTATAACTGTCAGCCCTGCATGAATGGACCTCTGGTCTCGCACTCAACAACGAAAGACGACAGCACGGATGCTGTCGCTTTAAGTTGACCTTCTGTAAGTATTACCCAGTACTGCCCCAGTCGAGACGGCCTGTTCGTGCTGAATTCAGCGTGACTTACTTTCACTTTGGCAAGCTCTTAACACAGAAAAAAAAAATCTCTTTAACTTCATAAAACAAAAAAATTCATACGCACCCTTCCCACAGGTATTTCGACAAAGCCATAATTTGGTTGATGTTCATCCTTTTTTACCCTGAATTGGACACCACCGGAGAACTTTCTCACTATATCCTTAAGATCAGGGCTGAGGGTCTGAGTTTTCAAACTAGGAAACCTCCTTTTCATCAATCCTCGGATGGGTACCAGGTCAGTCAGAATGTTGGGGTGTGCTACTATGTAATCATAATCTCCTAGCTTGATTTGGCCATCCTGTAAGTCAAAATTAGTTTGTCAAAATGTGGTCTAGTCAGGTGAGTTATATCAATTATTCAGTAAAGGTATTATTTGTGGGCCGTGATAGCCGACCGCGGCTATAAGTGAAGTGGTTACCGAAGTTTTTTTAAATGACAACTTCCGCGAAATAAATCCTGTGACACAGGATACTTTACAAACACACACGAAATAGACAAAGAACACCCAAAACAACAATTTATGAATCACACAAAGTGCTGTCCCATGTGGGTCTTAAACCCACAACACTCCGCGCAGTCAAAAACGGCGTGGCGACCACTTAACCTACTACATCAGCTGTGCAGTTTGGACTGCTCGAGTGAGATCGAGTCCGGAAGTTCACCCTGGCTCAATCGTCGTGTACACACTTAAATACATTTAAATAGCTCCAACACTTTACAATCTTCGGTCTAGAACAAGGATGATCAGGTAAGTACCTGACTTAACTCACGGTAACCATTGTTTCAGTATATAACTATACAACTGCCTCGATGGCGTAACGGTAGCGAAAGCGACTGCTGTGCTCGAGGTCTCCGGTTCGATTCCCGGGTTAGACCAAATGTTTGTATGATTTGCAAATATCTGTTTCGAAGTTTGGGTGTTTTTTATGTATAATATGCATGTATAATTCTATCAGTCGGTTTAGTTATCATAGCAAAAACTTTGCTTAGTTTGAAACTAGATGACGTTGTGTGTTAATGTCTGAAATATTTATTGGAGTTTACTCCTTGAGAACCGGTTTTTTTTTTTATATAAGGCACCCGGTATGAGAAAAATGTGAGGAGTAAAATCTACTGAACGAATGAACTCGTTACGTTTTTGGTGCGGCTGCACTGGTTTTGGTGCGGCTGCACTGGTTGTGAGTGTTTTAAGACGTGTATAGGGTATGCTGCAAAGCGACTATATCTGTATGTTATTTTCATTAATTTGTTAATTTACCCTTTCATACGGTATCAATCTTTTTTCCTTTTGCCACACTTCTGTTACAAATTCTGCTTGATTCGTTTTACCAAGGCCCTGGCCAAGGTCGTCTAACAGATGGGTCAAACAAAAATTTTATAACTAAAATTTTAATTACATTTGTATTACATATCTCAATTATTTTTTTTTCTGGAATTTTGAAGATAGGGTCTTTACCCTCGTGCCTCGGAGAGCATGCAAAGCTGTCGGTCTTACGTCTGATCTCTCTCCGGTCATGTCGGGTAACCGTCCCATCAGATTATGAGAGTGGGGGAACAGAAGGCAACAGGGGCAAGTTTTCTGCGTAGTTGGCTGCGTCGCTTTTAAGATTGGCCACCATGGCCAAAATAGGCTATAAAATTATCATCATCATCATCATCAGGTCTTACATGGATGTGGCAGTTTTCTACCTCAGATTATTTAGTTTTTAGGTGGAACACTGCTGGGCAAAGTGTAATAAACAATTAATATTTTGCTAAATAGCCTTTTAAATAATATTATCGCGTAGAAGTGCCATTGTATAATAAATATATATGTTTTTGTAAAAATTGCAAAAGTCTAAAAACAGTTACATACTTGAATTTTTTTAATAATATCTGTACCACCGGCAACGGTGGCTCCTGCATCAGTTGCTTCTTTAATTAGCTCTGAGGTCTTACAGAATGCGAGAATGGTGCGCTCTTCATCACGTGGAAATAAGTTAGGAAGTAGAGACAGACGGGTGAAACTGTCCAAATAGCGGTTCTGTAACAAGGCCATAGAAGAATTATTGTAAGGAGGTTTTGTGGTTTAATCATTGACAGTAAGTAATATGATAAATGTGAAAAGGTCTTCTTTTTTTAAAATGTGGAAACCACCTCGGGGCGTCACCCCTCCGTGGCTTACGGCGAGGTGGTGTGTCGGAATCGGACCGACTAAAAGCACACGGTGTACCACTCTGCGCCTGAGATAGGAGGGACCGGGGAACAGCTTTTATTACGACATCCAGACCCCTCGCAGCGCCTGCCTGCTAGCGCAGGCACCCTCTACGGGTAAACTTTCTATTTAGGCGACGTCGGCCTCCTCACGGCTGGCCTCTATAGCGGATGGAGGGGAAAACCCGTCCCGTCCACCCATGGCCATACTCAGAGTGGCACGAGCCGCTGGTTAACGCACCTCCGCCGCCCGGTTCGTCGGCGGCGAATTGGGTGGTGATCCTCCTTTTGCGAAATGACATCTTAGCAGAAGGTTGCGACCGCGGTAAAACAGCTGTCGCTACCGGCCATGGAGCGTATGACGGCCGGTAGCGAGATCTCCTCCAATAACTGCAGTGAGGACTCGGCTCAGGCTCGACCCTTTCCTTCCGACTCGACTCGACCTGCCTCAGTCAGAAGGAAAGAGTCCTGTGCTGTCGCCCTGTCACTCAGCGACGACTGGCAGGAGAGCCTTCACGGTGGCAAAGCCAGCACATGGAGCCTCCAGTCGGGACGAGTCATTGTGGCGTTGCTTCACGCCACTCGCGTATCTCTTCCAGTGGGGACCGAATGCCACTACCCGCCCGGCAGTCAGCCGACCGTCGATAAACTTCGGCGAGCACTTCCGCTTTCGTCGACACTGTGCGGTAACCACGTATGGCTCTAGCCGCCAATATTCTCTGAGGGCGTCAGAGGCGAGCCTTATTCTGAGCGGTCAGAGCCGCCGCCCAAACCGGTGCACCCAAATAAGGTAAAAGTAGCCTAAAGGCAGAAGCAGCGCCCACCAACTTTAGAGTAAGTTGTCGCAAGTGCTCGTCAAAGCGCAACCTCTCGTCACGGATCAGGCCCAGATACTTCTTCTGCGCCTGAACCGGTACGAGGACCGAATCGACTATGATGGAGGCGACGGCAGACGGAAAACGACGGGGCCCATGGAACAAAAGGGCCTCCGTCTTTTCCAGGGCCACCCGTAAACCCTGTGTCTCAATGTGCCGGACCACTAGAGACACGCCCCTGGTGGCCAGGCGCGCCGCCTCTTGAAAATTCACCCCCCAGAATGTGACCAGTGTGTTATCGGCGTAACAAATTACGCCCAGTCCGAGGGGAAGATGACTTGGAAGGGGACAGTCGTATCCCCTGTTCCACAGGAGTGGTCCGAGGACAGATACCTGCGGAACACCGCACGACATGAGCCGCCGCCTCAAAACACCATCCTGGTCCTCGTATATAACGGTACGCTCCTCTAAATAGTCTGCCACAAGCAGCCTGCGGTACTCTGGCACCCCGTGGTAGTGGAGTGCTACCCTGATGCAGCTGAATTGCAGACTATGGAATGCGTTGGCGATGTCCAACGACACCGCCAAGAGCACGCCACCACAGCTCACCGCCTCTTCGGTCACGGCCCTCAGACGCAACACGGCATCGACTGTCGAACGCCCCGCTCGAAAATCGAATTGGGCATCCGACAGATCGGATTGACCTCGCAGAGGTGCCGGACGATGCGGGCAGAGAGTATCCTCTCAAACAGTTTACCAGCGTCGTCCAACAACACGAATTGGCAGGCCGTCTCGGCTTCCTTATTAGGACCAGTTTCCCGCTTTTTCAGCACTCAAGAAAACATCACTCGGGCATCGGGCTACCACTCGGGCAGGTATCCCGTCTGGCCTGGGGGTGGTGTTCTTGGAGCGGATCCGTAGAACAACCGCCCCTTCCTCCGAATCAATGACAAGCGGAACATGGTCCTCGTTCCCGCCGTCGTATCTGATCAAAGAAGCCATCGACGGGGTGAAAAGGTCTGTGTCAAGCAGGTCAACCACTGAATGAGATTTAAAAACAGAAATGTAGGCGCAATAGAGAAGTTAGTGCCCTCAAATATCCTGACAACGAGATAAACCTTCACAAAACTGTTGCACTAGTTGCTAGTCCCAGATAATAATTGGAATAATACACTCTGAAATACCATACTGATACAAAACCTTTTTGACAGCCTCCATATTGAACTCAATCTGGGCATAGACTAGAGCATCAGGTACATTGTACATGGTAGGATGGTGTGTCTGCCTGTGCGCCTCTACTGCCTCCTCAGCAGTGTAGACAACCCAACGGTAGTACTTGAGTGGATACACGTCATCATTACATATTGGCTTGAATATATCATCAGCATGTTTGCTTATAGTCGATTTTATGACCCTGAAATAATAATGTAACAAAACCATAATATACAAATGGCAAGCAGTTTCAAAGTATAATTAGACAAAGAGGTATGTGAAGGGAATGATAAATAAACTCGTTAATAAATATGTCAGGCTTTTTGGTCTAACACTTAGTGATAACGACTGCCAAGACAGAGATTCCCACCCAGCACAAATAATTGTGCAATGCACCCTATTATTTGTTCTGTGTCTAGCCATTACTTATCCATATGCATATAATGTAAATCTGACTTAATATCTTATACCTTACAATAGTTAATTAAGAATCAGCAGTAGAAGACAATACAATAGTATTTTTAATTACATTATATTTTCTACCAAATGGTTAAATGTAAAAAGATGGTGGCCAAGAGGCATTTACCAAACCGTTCACTGTCTATTTTTTATACCTACCAATGAGGCGCAGGCAATGAGCAGGTCATTAACACATTGGGTAATAACATTTCTGCAAGGATAATCATGTAAGCAGACCAGCTGATAGCTTAGTGAAGTTTTTTATTTCTTTTTCTTTTTTTTTATTTATTGTTAGAATATTTAGTTAGAATATCTTTGTATATATAAAAATGTGTATGATTTTCAATAGTCTAGGTTCCATAGTGTAAGCTCAGACAGCTGGGTGAGAGATGTGAAAAGTTTATATTACTATCAGTACATAGTAATGTTGACATCAGGTCTACAGTTTAAATATAATTATAATCCAACATAGACAAAAGAAACTTACTTATCTTTTCCTCTTTGGTTGTGTGGGACAAAACCTACTTTTGTGACTTCAACCTTTACTTTCTTAGCACGGGCCTTTGCTCTGGTACCTTTACGGGCAGCATAAGCTATAGGCGCAGTGTGGAAAGGTCTCTGTAATGAACAAGGTTGTTTAAGTTAATTTGAAGCATAAGTTTATGTATCTCGAAGAGGGAATTATTTTTAAATAGCCTATAGTGTTAAATAATATTGTCGCACTCACCAAATTTGTTGTATTACATTTATAAAATGTTAAGGTATTGTTGAATAAGGAACCTGAAACAGAATTCAGTAAATTATATTAAATTATGCCTTCGTTTTTCGGTTTTCAGATGCTAGTGATTTAGTAATACTTACGGAACAGAGTTCCAGCCATAATTTTAATTTAAATGTTTATAATTTTATATGAATTGAAATGTTTTGACACTAAAGTGAATTTCAGTATTTGAGGTTATCCATCAACTAGCTACAGGTGACAGTTTACTTTATAAATAAATTCGTTCGGAAGTGGAACTATTTAAGCATGTTTTGTGGTGTAGGGGGCAAACAAGCGGACAGGTCGCCTGATAAACGTTAAAAGTAAAAGGTCAGTTTTTAAGTTCATCCCAGGATACATATTAGTATACTCATAGATTTCTTAAATATGCAATAGCATCAAAGAAAAAAACCTCAGAACTTATAATATTAAATAATATTTTAATGCAATCATCAAATATGATTAGTTCCCTTTAGTTCTACTTAATTATTAGAATAACATTCAATATTTTAAAAAAGTCATCTTGGTCATGTACATTTAACTATCTTCAATTTAAATAATTTAAAAAAAGAGTGGACGTCTATGTTACGGCACTAATGTTTTAGCTAAAAATTAAAAACAAACTTTGAACTTAATCTCCGTTGTGGTCGAAACCGAAACTCACTCAAACATAATTAAAATTTCGTTTGTATACTGAAATCAAGTACATTTGTGTGCATGTAAATACAGACAATTACAAAGTATTAAATAAAATAGAAAGCCGCGGTGACATACCAGCGAACCTTTAATATTATTATTAATAATCAAAATCAGTTGCCTTCAGAATTCACATGTTTATTTCGGCAATGTTCGACTGGATTTGACAGCCGACAGTATGTAGCTAAGTACTTTGGTTGTCTCATTGTCAAAATAATCGGCAACTCTCACTTAGGTACATCATTATCGATCAATAATGTCATATGCGTTATTGCAACAATAGGTCCCTAGCCCTTTTACCTTATTTTTATTATTTTGACAGGTTTTTGTGTTAGTCACACTATAAAGTATAAATCCCTTACCAGTATCTTTGCTAACTCCTGTTAGTGATAAAAATTATTCGTCTCGATAAGTTAACTGCCATGTAATAGATTTTAGAATGCTCGCAATCATCGATAAAATTAAATTTCGTCCTTAATGTAGTACTATAATGAACGAAACGAACTAAATCGGTGTCTGGTGAAACGAACTATGTGTGGGATCGCACGTGTCTCTATACAAACGTTCTAAGAACTTATCGAAACATTTCAGGACGTATAGTAAAAACAAACATCGCCGTAACGCACCCGGTATTATCGACCGATAACGTATCCATGTGGCGTTACTCGTCAATTACCATCACGCAGGATATTCCGGGGTTGTGAACGTCGTATGAATATTGATACCGTTGTCCCAGGGCTAGTAATGAACTCAGTTTCAGACACATTACACAACACAAGTTAAATTACCGGGACACCTTACAACATGAAGTTTTGCATCTGCGATAACATTTATCCATATATTTCCTGTTTATTATGACAAGGGCAATTAACATATTAATTTAAAAAAATCTAAATGAATATCTTACGACCAAAAATTATGTTATTATTAAAATAATTGTTTTATTATACAAGAACACAGAACAGCATAAATTATACAGCGATTTGCGGTGGCTTAATTGCCAAGGGCCGACTACTTGGATGAACTAATAAAAAATTTTATCCCGGTGATGCAATAATCAACCTATAAATAAATAATAAATAAATATTTCGGACATTTTATACACAACGTCATCTAGTTTTAAACTAAGACTAACTAGACTGACTAATTGAGTACTTACATTTGGTCCGTCCCGGGAATCGAACCCGAGACCTCAAGCACAGCAGTCGCATTCACTGCAGCTGCACCACCGAGGTAATTATTCTTATTTCATATCATTCGAATCCAGTAAAAGCAGCAACAGAAAACGTGTGATCTTACCACACTAAAGTCAATGTACTATAACTGAAAAGATAACAGTATTTTAGTACTGTACACAAATTGTTAAAATTTAATTATTATACTAGCGCGTGCGCGTGTGCGCGTGTGCGTTTGTGCGTTTGTGCGTGTGTGCGTTTGTGCGTCTGTGAGTTTGTGCGTCTGTGCGTTTGTGTATGTGTATGTTTGTGTGTGTCCTTGTGGTGAGTTATGGTGGATTATTTTAAATATAAAGAAGCTTTTCCGTATCTTGGTAGTTTTAAGTTAATAACCAATTTGCTAAAGTTTTCTTGAGAGAGGTGGTAGTTAAATAGTAGACATTTAATTGTTTATTTAGTTTGTTGTATAATTGCGGGCCTTAGCAACAAACAAATTGTTTAACGAAAAAATATTTGTTGTGCAATGCTGGCATATCTTGTCTTTGCGTCTTTTGTAAAAGTAACAAAAGAAGTCGCTTGGTGTTGAAGAAGTACTGCGTGTAGTATAAATAACTGCCTCACCGACAGTACCTCACAGTATTTGTATAATTTTTTTGTTGAGAATAGTAGTGGACGGAAAGTACTCACCTTTAGTACCGCGCGTTGTGCTCTTTCTAGCTTTAGGAGTATGGTCTTAGGAGCTCCACTTCAAGCGGAAATACAATAGGATAAAAGTGATTGACAAAGGGCAATGTAGACTCGTTTGACAACTTGGGATCCTGCCACTTGCTGAAAATTCTTAAATACGAATATGAGTTTTCTGATTCGTGCTGTCAGTAAGTCTATGAAAACCGTGAAATTGAAGTTGTTATCGATAGTCACACCCAGATACCTAATAGCATCTGAACGTACTAGTTGAATATGATGGTGTGTGTATTGCATTGATGGCCAGTGACGGGTATTTGTTTATACTATGACAAGTGACACGTCCGCTGTATTTATACCTATATCAACAAAATATTTGTTGACATTGTCTACTGACTGTTGGGTAGAGCTATTGTAGAGGTCACCCTTGGGACGTCAGTGCTAGTAACTCTTCTTATTCCTTGCCATAGTGTTTTATTACCGTTAGCGGCTTTTCTCAATTCTACCCATTCGCACTACCTCCTTAGGTTTTTGACGATTTTGGTACAGAAGTTTCTATATCTCTTAAATATAATAATTAGTATGGGTTTTTCCGGTGACATCTTGAGTTTTTTATGCTTTGCATCTCGGTTAGGCATACATCTACGCATTTCACTAGTCATCCATGATTTCAGTAGCCTTTTCTGGGTTGGTAGTTTTACTATTGTAGTATGGGACTACATATATGGTTTTCGTAACAATACCAATGAAGTAATTAGTTCCCGCATTGGCATCTCTGGATTCTTAGTAATAGGAAGATGGTTTATAGTGTTTATTTCAATATTTACGTCTTTATGATTGATTTTTACGATGGTGTTTACAGCACGATTAGGCAGACTCTTTTGTTTAAGACACAGTATCACCGGGTTATGATATGTCATGAAAGAGAAGACCATGGCAAGCTAATAAGCTGAGTGACTAATGTCCGATACAGAAAGTGAGCGGTACATAAATATAAGGGCAAGACAGCTTGTATCTGTAAATTCCGGCTCCATGATGCAATAGTTTTCTATCTATCGTTCTCTATCATTCTGGTTCTGGTGTTTAGTGGTGTGGTAGGAGGAATAGTTCTCAATTGATGGAACAACACTGTTTTTTTTCAACCAACTCTCATTCAAAACGATAATGTCAAATTCAAATTCATTCTACACAGAAGTGTTTGGAAGGAGTCAACTTTTACGTTAACCGATCGAATATTTTGAGATATTAAAGCGAGTTGCTTAACCGGGTCAACAACATAAGATGCACACTCCTCTGGTTTGCAGCGTAATGATTCGGATACTGATAATTTGTCGACATGATCGCTCAAACTGATGACGATCAGATGTTATTTATCAAATGAATAATATAAATTTTATCAAATGTAACACACCAAACAACTCGCAACACATTGGATTTTACATTATAAGCGACTGCTGCCATTCAGAGTCGAGCATTTCGATTATGATACCATTTGGTAGAAATTTTGTCTTCACCAGGACTACTCCTATTTCCCTTCATCGTGACAGGGAATTAACATTACTCTAACTATTATATTACGCCAATTAATCCAAATTTGATCTAATATTTAGATCAATGTAAAGAACAAATTTTATTATGAACGTGAATGATGAATATAATACTTGGAATGAATAGAGTTGAGATGTTGTAAGTATTGATACCGATCCCTGTTTCCTTTGACATTAATAGGTCATCTAGATACTTTTTTAACCATAGCTGATCTTTGCAGTAAGACTAAGTGCTTTTTTTAAAGTTTTCTTTGCGACACTGAACGATATTAGCTCCATAATAATATTATCTTTTGCGAGTTCTAATAAGACTTAATTGAACTAAGTCTTATAAGCAAATTTTAAACCAAATGTTTTTCAAGAATTAAATAAGACTAGCTAGCTATATATTGAAAACTGGTAAGACTAGTAAGACTGGAAAGCTCTTACAAATGGCCATAAGTGGTACAGTAGTTGAATGTACAAAATGTTACACAAACTTCATCAAAAAACCTGTCAATGAGTTACTGTTGTATTATTGCTGGTACGCCACAAATTACATACAATTTTGTATATGTGGTAGTGAGAGAATCGAAAAAATCTGAGCATGTGACATATTTTTAACCAGCAAAATATAGTCCTAAATATAGACGTAAAAAAATAATTATATAAAGTCTTCAGCCAAGTGATCAATTAAAGCTGACTGTCTGTTAAATTATCACTTTTAACCAGATTTTTTAAATTGCATTCATCCGAATCTGAACTTGAAATGTTTTAACAACCTATAACCAGTCATGTTATTAGTATTCTGTGTGTATCAACGGATTCACTCTTTGTCTTTAGCATCACTAAGCTCTGTTTGACAAGTAGGCAGTAGTAGCAAGCATTTTCAAAACATTCGTTTGTGAATGAGAGTCGGTATTAGACGTTACGAATTGGTTTCTTGTTTATATTAGATTTTATATAATTAAAATGTATTAAATCAATTGAATATTTTAGTTTAGTGAATATATAAGGAGAAGATAATATCATGGAGAGACTAAACATTACTATATTAGTTGTATCACTGTGTGTTTTGCTGTGGGGTGTGGCCGGCCAGTATGAATGGCAAATACGAGATGCTTTTGACGAGATACGTGGAAAAGTTGACAAGATTAATGCCGACAACTGCATCATCACACATTTAGATGACTTGTACTTACCAGAGGATTCGGTTTCCCACCACCCCGATGTGAAAGAAATCAACATAAACCCTGTGTTTCCGAATCGTACAGCAATGTTGCATTTACACAACATGGCAATGAATCGAGCTTTTTTTTGGAGTTATATCCTCCAATCGAGGTTTATTCGACCAGCTATTAATGATACTTACGATCCTGGTATGATGTATTACTTTCTTTCGTCTGTAGCGGATGTGTCGGCCAATCCGTATATCAACGCAAGTTCAATATATTTTTCACCAAATATGTCGTACACTTCTTCATACCGAGGCTTCTTTAACAAAACGTTTCCTAGATTTGCTCCAAGAGCTTTCAGAGCAGATGATTTCAATGACCCAGTGCACTTGCAGAAGATATCTACTTTAAACACTTTCCATGTTGAAGATCTTGGTGCTTTTGACCCGGAGAGCTTGTCAAAGGATTATACATCAGAGTTCTATAGGATTAATGAGTGGTATAAGAAATGGTTGCCTGACAGAGTGGCTAATCGTCATGACACAAAGACTACTTACCAAGTGGAGATCAGATATGCTAACAATACTAATGAAACATTCACATTTCACGGACCTCCTGGCAATGATGAGGTATGTGTTATACTACTATCTATGTTTAAAAAGGTTAGATATAAAAATACATATATTTTTTCGAAGGCTATTTTCATCTATTTTTTGCATTAATTGTGTTACTTATTTCTCAATGATCAATCATAATGGGCCATAACAAAACATAGTGGAGTACAAATAGTTATTTATAGTAACAAAAAAACTTTTGAAAAGAGAACCTTAACTTTTTTATTAGATAAAAGTGGTGGCAAAAGTAGCTATATAAAGCCAATTAAACTCAAATAATTACTGATACCTTTATACAATGAAAATATGGACAATAATACCCATGTCATTTTTTTTTTGTAATAAAAGGGACAGGAAACTGATAAAGTTCACTAAAGGTTTTCAGTATTGTGTTGCAATCAAACTAATTACTGTAATTATTTAACTATTGAACTTGTGGTTTTGTGCATGATAACATTAAAGTAATCATTTATTTATTGTTCTTATTATTTTTATTGTAATTAATCTGCTAAATGTTGACAGGAAAACTTCTATGTTTTATGTCAAGCTACGTTTTCAGTATTTTTTCTTAGTAAATTATATATCTATACAAATCAATATGGAATGCTGTTTTTTGATGAACTCGACAGTACTGAAGCATGGCTAAACCAATAAAAGTGGGAATTCTTCTTATTAAAACTAAAATAAGTGGGAATTCGGGAATAGTAGGCTACCTCTTTTCTAAGGAGAGGCCTATGTCCGGCAATGGACTGTTAAAGGCTGTTGATTATGATGGGAATAGTGTCTCTTCTGTTAAAAAAAAAACAAAACCCCAAATAATTAGGTATAAATATTGTCCAATTCTATGATTAAGTTTTTAGATTTTTTAAGGGTCTTAAATAAATAGTGTTTGATATAACAGACTTAGAGAATCTGCCGAAGTGTTGTTCCACATTGTCGGGATTGAACTCGCACAAACTCAGAGGTCAAATTTTGTTTAAATAGGTCAAAATCTCATTGATTTGATTTTTTTTTGTGCAGCATAAATTGTATTTCAAGAAAATAGAATGTTGCTAAGGTTACTCGGAAATGATATTTAAAGCTATCAGCATACAGTACATAATATAATGTATTATAATGAGTGTTTAACAATACACAATGTTATGAATACATTGTCTTCCGTTACTTAAAAACAATCAAGAAACAGGGTTTTCTGAGAACTTGAGAACATGTTAGGCAAACATTAGAATACCCTGTATGGCTGTACAAGTATACCTCATACAGGGTACTCATTACATGTGCTCACCGTTGAGCTATTTGCGACTTATATCTTGACTATGTTTATTAAATTAGACTATTTACGTTAGAAAAAATGTGCAACCCTTACAGTGTTTAGCAAAACATGCGCTAATTTGACAAAATAATAATGTGCACTTTCCTGACTTCCTGTTACACACATTTGTTCCTTTTAACAAAATTATGGAACTTTGTTTATATTTTAATTTATGTCTTTGTTATGAGTAATGTCTTTGTTATGGGGCCCATAATTTTTTTTATCAATTAGTGATCATTTTTGTGCCTCTTTTTTTTCTGTGCGGAAATACCAAAACAATGCGTAAGGTGATGATGCCGATGACGGAAGTGTAAGAAACAAACTTCGGTTCACATTTTTGATATGTGACATATTTCCTTCGTCTGACCAAGGATGATGTACTCCTTGCCAATTTCAACCACGGCGGCTAGTTTCAACGGAGACCAACCAACTGCACAGTGTACGAGTGTGTGTTCATACATAGGTGCACTCGCTATTCCTTCATCCTCACAGTCTGATGGGACTGATATCCGACACGTCCGGAGAGAGATAGAGGCGCAGTACCGACGGCTTTACGTACTCTCCGATGCACGAGGACACGGACCCCAACTTCCACACTTCTGGCTGTTATTAATCATTTCGATAATCAAATAAATTCAATAACAATTTTTTGACCCGACCCGGGACTCGATCGACTCGATCAGCAGTCCCTTTCACCAACCGCTAGACCAACGAGGCAGCGGCCAAGAATACCTAGATACTCAGAACGGTATCTTTAGGAATGATTTCGTGAAAGAAGAGGGAAGTCTGTAACAGAAAGAAGAAACATGAGTTAATATATCTTCCTCTGAGCCCTTTTTCTAAATTAGTTGGGGTCAGCTTTAAAATCTACTAACAAGGGGCCATTCCCTACTCGTCATCACCGATTTCGCTAAAGTTTATAGGACATGTGGGACTTGGTTAAAGATGATATTACGCAAAGTGGGAACTCCGGATAAACTACTCCACTTCGCCAACTACTGGTTGATAAACTTCTCAAAATTTATAGCTTAAATGGTGAAAAAGTCGCACGAATTTTTTTTTTCTCAACGCTTGGCCATCTGGAGTTCCCACTTTAGGTAATTTCATTTTTAATCAAGTCCTATAGTCCTATAAATTTGAGCGAAATCGGTGATGACGAGTAGGGAATGCCCCCTTGTAAGATACGAACTTGAACTTCGACTATTTATGCGGAGCGATGAGATGTTTAAAGATTGACCAATTAGCGGGAGCTGCTAGATATTTAAAACCTTATTCTAGGTTTCTTTTTATAATTTTAATAATCTAAGTTCCATTTTTAATACTTTTTGAAGCTCTGGAGCTCAATTTGTTTTTTTTTTACTACAGATCCCTGGTCCCGTCAATTGGACTCGACCATATTTTGACTGCGGAAGACTGAATAAGTGGCTTGTAGCCGCTGTTTCACCCGTCGCTGATATATACCCTCGTCACACACAGTTCAGACATATTGAATACCCAACGTAAGTGCTAACTATAATTTTACATACAGTAGTTAGAAGTTATTAAATAGGATTGGCAAAAGGCATGCCTCGATGGTTTGATTTGAAAGGAATTTATAGAGCGAATGTCTATGGAAATATCAGAAGAAGTTATCCACGACGAATATTGCCCGATCAAATTGACCTATCTTACACCGTTTTTAATAAACCATCTTAATAATAATCCAGATGCAACACATGTATGTACGTCAAGTTGGATATTACCGGTTGACCGTTACTAACTCAATCTTGTATTCATATTCAATCTCTCTTTTAAGAGCCTATCAAAGTGACTCTACCCTGTCTGATAGAAAGCATGAATATAATCAAAGAGTTGTGGTCACCGTAGTGCTTGCGAATGCAGACAATGTAGTATCGTGACTTACACTATGACAGCCTAGTGGGATACTTTCTTACGCACTGCTTGGGGATGTAAAGGACATGACAGTCACCACAATAACTGTCACCACAGCATCAATGAGCCTCTTGTCTCGCATTCACCAACGGAATACGACAGCGCGGATGCTGTCGCTTTAAGTTGGTCTTCTGTGAGAGGGTAGTACCGTCCCGGTCGAACCGACCCGTTCGTGAAATCAGCGTGGCTCTTCTACTCATATTTAATACACTAAGTGTCACACAACGAAGATGAGTCTAACTACACCTCAAATACGACCATGCATCAAGCTGCCTCGGTGACGCAGCGGTAGTGAATACGACTGCTGTGCTTGAGGTCTCGGGTTCGATTCCCGGGTCGGACCAAATGTTTGTATAATCTGCAAATATAGGGTGTTTTCTATATATAATATGTATGTATTTACAAAAAAAAAGTATATAAGTATTCTATCAGTCAGTCTAGTTATCATAGCACAAGCTCTGCTTAGTTTGAAACTAGATGACGTTGTGTGACAAATGTCCGAAATATTTATTTATTCAATTAAACTTTAAGCTACAAGATCGTGTTAAATAAATATACATACGTATAAATATACACTCAGAGAATACAATTCACCAAAATAAGATTTAAACTTATAAGATTTCTTTAATTAAACATTCAAGAAACATTTTTTTGTACCAATTTCATACAGATATTTTTTAAAAATTGTAAGGCACTGACTCAGTTCTGCACCTAACTGTATGTATAGATTTCGTATTTTATCAATATTAACAGTTATCAAACTTTATGTTGGTGCGGCGTGCAATTGAGAACTTCTAGGAAATGCTTTATCGTATTGTTTTGACGTTAGGAGCTTCTGAGAAATGACTGAAAATCAAACCACAGGTCGTGAACTATGTAGATAATCATGAGTTTGATTTGAGAGTTGATTTTTAACAATCTGATGAAGAGATCGAGTAACTAATATGAACATTAGAAGTACGTCACAAAATAAATCGATTTTACCTGTCGCCAATGGGTTTTCGAGTCGACTCAAGTTTGTTTTTATCGATTCAGTCTCTCTTCCCTAATTTTCTTTTCTTTTTAAAAGACAACTCCCATATTAGAAATAAATTCTGTATAGTGTTGGACTTTACAAATCTACATACGACAGACACACAACATCGAGACTCAGAACAACAATTTGTGGATCGCACAAAGTGTCCTATGTGGAGTGACGTCGATAGCATGGTGAACGCTTCAACCACCACTCTATCTGTGCAGTCGCTTGAGGGTCTCTCGACAGGAAGTCAATGCACTTGTGACTTTGGAATCATAGGTTTCCATGGGCGACGGTAGTCACTTACCATCAGGTTAACCGCTTGCTCATGTGGCCGTATAGTTTTAAAGACCTGATATCAGTCTCTTACATAGGATTATTGATATGTTACCCAAATTAATAAATGTGTCAAAAAAAAAAAAATATTGTCATTGTTTGTTTGCCTGTGGCTCAACCCACGTATATGTCGGTTATCTCGTTAATTCTTTACACTGCTATAAACTATTTTAGCTGACAACCGATTGAAATAAAACAAACGCTTAATGTTCAGTAAAATTTACCACAATACAGAGAAAACCGCATCCAAATCGGTTAAACCACTTCTGAGATTAACGCTCACAGACAAAAATGCTAAAAACTGTTATTTTGAGTTCTGTTACTTTAATAAAGACCCCCATTCATTAGTTTTTCTTTAATATCTTTAATGTACAGATATCGACCTAGTAGACCTCAAGGTATCTGTGTGTAAGTTTCTTAAAAAAAACCGCCATACAGATTGCCACAGAACTTTTTCTGACTGAAACCATAAACGTGGACGTAAATTGGGTAGATGACTGTATCATAAATAAATACCAATGTCCACTTCATTAAAACTAATATCGCGAAACATCTCGGAAAATATAATTAACATAACTTTTTATTATTATTACGAATTTCAATCAAATATACAGTGAAATATATTGTTCAATTGAGTAGTCTAAAACAGTGACGTCACAATTTGGTATTTAGTACATTTTTCATACAAAATTGTCGTTTTGACAGATGATAAAAAGTAACTAATTTGACTAAGGTGTCATCTAGCCTATTATATACGAGTATAGCTGAGTATTAATAAATTTTTCCTTGTCCATCAGGTACACGGCAGCTGTGGTGATGGAAATGGACTACGACAGGATTGACATAAACCAGTGTCCACCTAGTTTGGGCAACGATCGACCTAATAAATTCGCTTCGACTGCACGTTGTAAGGAAACGACTGAGGTTAGTGTTTGGTTTGTACGAAGGTCATCAGTCACTCATAACACAATTACTGTTACTTACTGCTTTTTCGTTGATGGGGTGAAGATTTCCTTCGGCTCTCCGACTTCTTGGGGACTCAGGAGTTAGAGTATTTGTTCTTTCCACCAAAAAAGAACTTTACGCTTGACCTCAGTAACCATAGTCTGAGGACTTGAATCATGTGATTTCAACTCCACCTAGAATAGGTCACACCCAACCACACAATCAGTAACCCTCACAGCTCTACTTTCACAAAATAAGGACAAGAAATCCCATCCGTTGTGCAGCATTAAGCAGTACTGCTTAACCACAATGAGTATTGACTCTGTGCCATCCACGCATTTCGCATTTTTCATGATATACAATAGATACCTGCAACTCAATTCGTTTCATCTTTTACGTCTTAGTTTTTTTTTCTATATTAATAGCCTGCCAAAGTGACTACTCTGCCTGATGTAAAGCATGAATAGAATCCAAGAGCTGTGGTCACCATAGTCATTGCAAATGCAGACAATGCAGTGCGGTGACCTACACTATGGTGGCTTAGTGAGATGCTTTCTCACACCTCGATCAGGGACGTAAAAGGCATGACAGTCATCGTGACAGTGTAAGGCTTACACAGTTACCACGATAACTGTTACCTCTGCACCAATGGACCTCTGGTCTCTTTTGGGGGTCGGAGGATCTTCACTCACTCGGTGAAAATCAACGAAATAATTGCTGAACATCGGTTTTCTGTGAGGCCATGATATTGTCCCACTCGAGCTTATTTGTGCAATGTTAATTGTGAGTGCGTTTGTTCTAGTGTGAACCTCTCCACGGGTGGGGTTTCCGTCGCGGCGGTTACCAGTGTCGTTGTGCACCCGGCTTTAGATTGCCGAGCATTGTACGCCGGCCGTACCTTGGCGAGATTATAGAGCGGGCCACCTCCGACCAGTATTATAATAACTTCGATTGTAAGAAGATTGGCTGTAAGTATCTAATATATAAAATTCTCGTGTCACAGTTTTCGTTGCCATACTCCTCCGAAACGGCTTGACCGATTTTGATGAAATTTTTTGTGCTTATCCGGTATCTATGAGAATCGGCCAACATCTATTTTTCATCTCCCTAAATGTTAGGGGTAGTACAACCCTAAATTTTTTTTTTATTTTTTCGACAAAATTTTTAATTTCTATTTTTTTATGATACAACATACAAAAATACATATAATCCTCAATTTTCACCCTTCTACGATCAACCCTTATTTTTTAATAGCCATTTTAGTAATTTGATTTTATATTCTGGATTAGATTATAATGTTAACTTAGTACTTGTAAATGCTTGGAACAATGGACAATGGAAGTATGTATGTTGCAAACACCGATGTCCCTTTTTTATGGTAGTCTGGCAGCCGATTAGTAGAAGTCTAGTCTGGTTGTAGGTTTGGTGGAACATCCTTACGGATATTAGTCTACTTGAGGGTGCAGGAGCCAAGAGCATTCTACTGAAACTCCAACGGTCAGCTTCAAACGCCTTACTCTCGGGAGGGCCCTGGGATCAATAGTACCATGATTCTTTACTTTTTAGGCAACATGTGAAAGATATATGCGGGTTAGAAACGTCAGAATTTTCCATTTCTATACTGTATATTTCGTGTGGTAACGGATTAAGAATATAGAGAGTTACCACCCTTATTCTTCCCATGGATGTCGTAAGAGGCGACTAAGAGAACAAAATATGCAAGAAAACATCGTTGCATAGAGAAAGAAAACTATTGTGGCGGCTTCTTCATTACAACACAAAGAAAATATATCACAGCGACATCTAGTAAAGATACATCGAACTACGAAGTATGAACGAAACGTATGAATGTAATGAACTACAATGCTAACTACTAATCCTGTATCGCGGTATAGAGATTCGCGTGGCAATTAGCATATGTACAACATCCCAACATCAACCGTTGGGCTGTGGCCCACCAGGCATGATCACCTCGCCTGGTGGGAGGATCCTCCCTTTGTGTCGGAGGGACACATGCCACACGTCCCTCCACAACTATATTAGACCAAAATCTTTTTGTTTAAGAGGCCTGTGTCCAGCACCACTGCTAGACTGCTAGAGTCCACACTCTTAAAGGCTGTCGATGATGATACTCTTTAGAAAGTGCTTATTAAATATAACAAAAAAAAAACTATAAGTCCATTTTACCTTCCCTTATTTTTCTCAACAGGGATACAACGTCTACCCGTTCAGTGGGAGCGGGCGCACCCGTTCCTCCGCGCTATGTACATGGACCGTCACTACGAGTATGTCAACGCGACCAGTGGCCCTGAAGCCTTGCACACGGAACGGGTCAATGTCTACGAAGCACTTAATTTTATCAGAGGAGTTCAGCCCAATAACTGCTCTAAGTAAGTCTGACTGTAATACAGTGGACCCTCGGTAATCCGACCCCTGTCTAATCCGGACCCCCCTGTAATCCGAGATCAATCAAACAATTATCACGAATGTAGATCGTGCATGATTGAACAGGTTACAATTTGTACACGACGCGTAGGTATTGTTTCATTTCTGATTGCTTAGTTTGAATTTGACTACGTGTGATAGCGGTGCAGCTTAGCGTTTATTCATTGTGCATTACGTATACATACGTAGTAATGTCGTCACAAGCCCAGAAGACATCAAATAGAATCTTATCATTTGTTTGTAATTTATCGGATTACAAAGTACTCTTTTGTAAAAAAAGCCGGGCTATAGGGGTTCTTAGGCAGTACTCTATAATCCGACAAATTCGATAGTCCGACACTGCCCTGCAAAACGTTTGTCGAATTACCGGGGGTCCACTGTACTGACGCAGGGATGGCGTAGACACACTTCGCTTCTTACTGCCCTGAGTGTCATGAATTTCGATTGACCTATTGATGCAGGAGTAACAGTTTTCCTTTACACTGTAACAATGACTGTCATGCCTTTTACGTCCTCAAGCGGCACGTGAAAAAGTATCTCACTAGGCTGCCATAGTGAGAGTCACTATGCTGCATTGTGTGCATTCGCAATGAGTATGGCGACCACAACTTTTGGATTCTATTTAGGCTTTCCATCAGGCAGAGTAGAGTCACTTTGGCAGGCTGTATTAAAAAAAAAACACGTGGGATTACATACAATCTTCAAATTGTAGTACTGAGTCTGGATATTCGTTGTGTTGTTTTCATCAATGCCTGTAAAGATAGCTAATTAGCTAAGGTATATAGTTTTACTGCTACTCACAAATTGGCTGCCTGGTCCCAAACTAGGCAGAGTTTGTGCTATGGTAAACAGGCTGCTGATAAAAAAACTTATATATTTCTAAATACATATGTATAAATTAGACTAAAGATCGGTCGTGGTGGCGAGGCCAATGTCCAGCAATAGAAGTCTGAGATAATGATGAGACTTAGAACAGGTGATTATGCTCATCACACAGTTATTTGCTCTGAGTGGGAATCGAAACGACGATATATAAAAATAAATATCTGTTTTGTAAAATTTCAGTTCAAAATAGCACATTCTTATGAATTTTGTCATAGTTATAGATGGATCTGGAGAGAATTGGATGGACTGTATCGTAAATAAATACCAATGTCCACTTCATTAAAACTAACATCGCGAAACATCTCGGCAAATACAATTAACATAGCTTTTTATTATTATTACGAATTTCAATCAAATATACAGTGAAATATATTGTTCAATTGAGTAGTCTAAAACAGTGACGTCACAATTTGGTATTTAGTACATTTTTCATACAAAATTGTCGTTTAGACAGATGATAAAAAGTAACTAATTTGACTAAGGTGTCATCTAGCCTATTGTGTATCGAAATTTTGTAATATGTATAGTTGTGTAATAAATAACAGTAAATGTATATATACAGGTACAATCCATCAGATTTGATCCTCAATGGTGACATCGCGTATGGACACGAGGAGCAATTTGAGAATCAGGCCAAGATGGCGTTGCGACTCGCTAACTTCATCAGCGCATTTTTACAGGTAAAGTTAGGAGCGATGTGACGCTGCACACGACCCGAGACTGCTGGTACTCCGGGGGCGTTATTCTGCCTCTTACTGTGTAGAACAGTAATAGATGCGATAGCACTCTACCGAGGTGCCCGGGATATACCTTAATCGTGAGGGAGGGAGGATGCGTTCCTAAAGTTCCTCCCGACTGCCGGTGGGGTGGTGAGGTGGGCCGCCGCGGGGTTTAGTAGGTAGACCGGTTCGCCGGGAGTCGCACACTCGCCTTTCGTCCCCTACGGACACCATTGCCCATTAACCACCTACGGAGGTATGGTGCGAAAACTTCCCCGAATAAATTTGCCCGTTTGCGTTGATGCTCGACTCCTATCCGTCGGAGCGTGATGAGCCTATAATCTTTCCTTGACAAATGGGCTATTCAACCTTCAAATATCTTTCCGATTCGAATCTAGTAGTTACTAAGGAAAGGAGAATTGAGATTTATTTTACCACAACGCCTTGGATTGATAGTATGGTGTTCAATTAACACAAAATATGACCGACCGACTTCAAAAGAAGAGCTTTTCAATTTTAAGTTTCTTGCCCCAGAACTCCGTAGCTTATGAACCATTCAAATATTTCAGTAAATTTATGTTTTCGCTTCAAACTCTTAAGGCTGTAAAATTATGTGAGAATACAATCCATTATGATGTAGACGCAATAAAATCATAGTTATTATTTTAAAAGATAATTAAAGAAAGTAGAAATTTCATCTTTATTTCTTGTGCGATAGGTGTCAGATCCCAAGGAAGTGTTTAGCGGGAATCGTGTGGCTGACAAGCCTTTGACTGAAGACCAGATGATTGGTGAAACTCTAGCTGTGGTGTTGGGTGACTCTAAGATATGGTCGGCAGGTAAGAAAGTATATTGATTTAATAATACCATGATTATTATGCCCGGGTCGGACCAAATGCTTGTATGATCTGCAAATATTTGTTTCGAAGTCAGTAACAAATAAAAGTATATAAGTATTCTATCAGTCAGTCTAGTTATTATAGCACAAGCTCTGCTTATTTTGAAATTAGATGACGTTATGTGTCAAATGTCTGAAATATTTATTCATTTTTATATTTAAATATTTATTTTCGCTTAATAAGTTATTATAAATGTAATATCTATCATGTTTGAGGAATGAATGAATGAATGAATGAATGAATGAATGAATGAATGAATGAATGAATGTATGAATGAGGATGAGGAAGTTCATTTGTGATCATGGCGCAACAGTGCTGCGTGACTCTCTTACGATAGGTCGACTAAGTTTGTTAAAAGAGAAAATATCAGCAAAATCGTAAATATGCATCGCTTTTTTGACATTGCTATAGATTTTGTGGAATTGTAAAACGTGGTGTAGTTTTCCTTGTGGATTAAGAATATAAAGTGTCACCATCGCTATTTATCCCATGGGTGTCGTAAGAGGCGACTAAAGGAGCATATTATCCAGGACAACAGCATTGCGAAGAGAAGGTAAATTTGATACAAATCCTATTCCAACCCGTCTGGCCAGCGTGGCCGTACGTCAAAACCTCCTCTCTAAGGAGAGGCCTATGTCCAGCAGTGGTCTTTGAAAGGCTATTGTTATGACGTAGATTTTGTCAACGGTCCTCGGTCGAAAGGTGTACTTCCCTGGAATTTTCTTTCTGTTGTACACCTCATATAAAGTACCTGAAAACAGAACTTTTGGTCGGTTCGACATCCTACCTTAATGTTGTAGGTCTGCACACAAAGATACGGAAAGTTTCTGAGCTGTGCATCGTTTTAAAAAAAAAAAAGTTGAGAGGTTTTAAGGGACACCTGGATGGAACGAAGTTCCTTTCGATTTATTAGTGAAGGAATTTAAGTAAAGAAATAAGAAATTTTATTTTCTATTATTTTATTATTTATTATGTACAAAAAACCTGTATAAAGGTAACAGAATAGAAAGAAATAGAAAAACGAGACGAAAATAATTAACATGCTTTCTATGAGAGAGAGAGAGAGAGACAGACAGAGAAACATACGCACGCCGCACGTTTATTCTGTCTGGTTTATTTTCGTCTAGCCTCCTTCGCAACGCGCGATAAGGAACTTCACGCCAAAATCCCACGGTTTTTCTTACAGTTCCATCAAAGAAGAATGTATATTTAACGTTGTCTCTTTTACAGGTACATACTGGGACAGAAACAAGTTTACAAACAGGACTTTCTTCGCACCGTTTGCTTACAAAACCGAGTTGAATACTAGGAAGTATAAATTGGAAGACCTGGCCCGATTAAATAGTACAGGTAACAGATTTTTCTTATAAACAACACTCGCTTTAAGAATAAAGCCTGTGTCGCGAGGGACTCTATAAACACACAAAAAACGGATACAAAGAACACCCAGACTCAGAAAAACAATTTATGGATCACACAAAGTGTTATCCCATGTGGGATTGAACCTACAGCAGTCAGCGCAGTAGAAAGCGGCGTGGCGATCGCTTAAAACACTTTTTTTTTTCTTTTTTTTTAACGTGTGGAAACCCCATCGGGCCGTCACCCCACCGGGGTTTACAGCGGGGTGGTGTGTCGGAATCGGACCGACTAAAACCACACGGTGTGCCACTCTGCGCCTGAGATAGGAGGGATCCGGGAACCGCTGCTGTTACGACATCCAGATCCCTCTGGGTGCTGGGCTAGAAAAGGGTGCTGGGCTAGAAAACCTCCACGTGGTGCACCCTGGTAACGTTGGCGACGGCACTGTTTCTTCCTGTGCCATTTGGAAGAGGATACCGCTTAAAACACTACACCAACCGTACAGTCAAAACATTCGAACTGTTAGAATAACATTAAAGTAGAACCAATTTAAGTGGTAGTATAAGCAAGTTGAAGAGGTAATGGGCAGGCCACATCGCTCGTAGAACCGACAACCGTTGGGGAAGAAAGGTTCTCGAGTGGCGACCACGTACCGGAAGATGAAGCGTAGGTAGGCCCCCCACTAGATGGACCGACGACATAGTCCGAGTCGCGGGGAGCCGATGGATGCAGTTGGCGTCCAGCCGTACGGCGTGGCGTTATAGGGGGGAGGCCTATGTTCAGCAGTGGACGTCTTCCGGCTGATGATGATGAGAACCAATTTTATTATTATGTTCATAGCTAGCCGCGACACAGGCTATGCCTAGTGCGTTTGACATCGATATATAATTGCCTATTCACTGGACTGTTAAGAAATATAATTATTATTCTGTTTATTACATTTATGTACATATTGATTACATTTTCAAATAAATAGAAAAAAATATCTACTTAAAAATATAAAAATAGTAGACGACCGATATCGGGTACAGGGACCAACACACCGGTGGTTAGGGGTACAAAGACAGGAACTTCCTCACTTTATGTGCCGGGTCAAGGACTGCCTTCTGCATCAGACCCTTGATCCAGCCTTCTAACGTGAGCCTTTTATGATCGAGGCTCTTGGTTATCAATCTCTGAGCAAATACGACTATCGAAACAATAATCACCGAATCCACATTCCACATGTCGGCAATCTCTTGAGACAGATCCAAATACTTCATTTTTCTTTTTCATCTTTCACGAGATTCTCGTCATGAGGAACGGCGATATCGACAATCATTGCGCGGCGCTCTACTCGATCTATCACCACGATATCAGGCTTATTGGCAACAGTATAACAATATTATTATTATATACAAACCATGAGCTTAGTGTGGCAACCATCGTTAACAAACTTGGAATTTAGTTTCAAGCAAGTCAAGTTTTACATTTATATGTATGAGAATAAACGCGATCGCGTGATGTCACGCTAGCTGAATCTGATTGTAATGTCAAGCAATCACGATTTCATATGCGAAAGTTTATAGATATTTTTTACAAAGTTTATGGGCTAGTGTTTAGTGATTGTGACTCTGATTAACCGGAGGTTGGATTCCATTCTCACCTTGCACAATAATTGTATGATGAACACGATCGTTAATGTTCTTTGTTTGGGTGTAATTTAAAAATATATAAGTATGTTTATCAGCAGTCTGGTTACCATAGCACAAGCTCTGTCTAGCTTGGAATCAGACTGCCATGAGTGTGATCTTGCCGAACACGTGACGTCATCCTGCGAGTTGCACTTGAATGCGGTCGTTGGCGCGGACGGGCATTCTATACTCGGAGCTCGCACCGAGCGGACGTGTTTGTTTAAAACTCCATCTATAATTAATTGGCATTCAGTTTGATAAATAATGGTTAAATTACTGATTGAGTTATTGGTATTTAATAAATGAAAGCTATTTGTAACTTTTTAATAGTGTTGTTGTGGCAGAGACTTTAAAATATAAATGAAAAACTAAAAAACAGTATAATCAAAATGAAATTAAATATATTTGGCAATTGTCAATCAAACATTATAGCAAATACATGTGTTGCTTATAGACATATAATAGTTGTTTGGGTGCTAGTTCATGTGTACTTGTGTGTGTACCTAGCCGTACAGCCCCGTGATAGTATACGTAAAAATAGATAGGTAGTAGAGCCACGCTGATTTCAGCACGAGCGGGCCGGCTCGACCGGGGCAGTACTACCCTCCCAAAGAAGACCACCCTAATGCGCCAGCATCCGAGTTGTCGTGTTTCGTTGGTGAGTGTGAGACCTGAGGCCCATCGATGCAGGGATGATAGTGGTAACTGTGTAAACCTTACACTGTCACAATGACTATCATGCCTTTTGATCCCCAACTTGGGTGTGTGAAAAAGCATCTCACAAGGCCGCCATAGTGTGGGTCACCATACTGCGTTGTCAGCATTTGCAATGATTATGGTGACCATAGCTCTTGGATTCTATTCATGCTTTCCATCAGGCAGAGTCGAGTCACTTTGGCAGGCTCTTAAGATATATAGATAGATAAGAATAAAAACCAGTCAGTCAAGTGTCTGCGTTACTTGATATTAAGATGTTAAATGCAATTGACTGCAGGGATGGCGTAATGGGTTCAAATACAACATGGGAAACACTTTGCGTAATCCACAAATTGTTGTTCTGAGTGGGTGCTCTTTGTGTCAGTTTTTTGTATATTTGTAAACTACATAATATTTATTTCTAATACGTGTTTTGTCTTTTTTAATAACAAATGACGGTACTCGGTTGCAACTGGGTGCCTAGTGTGAGTTCATTACACAGCGAACACGTTTGACGTTGCGATTCGTGAAGAGCGTTTCGGACTAATAGCAACGCCGAACACAACCACCGTTACATTCAAGTTGATGTAAAATGAACTCACACTAGGCCCCGGGTATATATTATAAATGTGATGAGTGGGATGTATCGTGGATAAGTGATGATGATGAGTAAACAAGAGGGACTAAAATATTTTCTTTTTAAATCAAGAACTTTTCACACTAAGAATAGACTCGAAGTTTTTTAAACCTTACATTGGCAACTCAGGACCTCATATGTGTGCGAATTTTCTTATCATAACACTATTGTATAGAAATAAACCTTAGCTAACATGTTTTTACTTTTTTTTACAGAGGAAATGTATACTAACAAGCCCTGGTTCCAATTTTTGAAACAACGCTGGTCTACCAACTTCGACAACTTGGAGCTGTTCTTCCTCAAGATGAAGATCCGTGATGATATACTAGGGAAGTACTTGAAGCGATACGAACGCTTTCCCACGTACTACAGGGCGGCTAACCTCAAACATGGCCACTGGACGAGGCCGTACTTCGACTGTAATGGACACGTGAAACAATGGGTTATTACTTACGCAGCGCCTTTCTTCGGATGGGATAGTGTTAAAGTTAAGCTGGAATTCAAGTAAGTATATGTGATTTATTTAACATACATAGATAAAGTCAAGCCTATTTTCCAAAAGGGTAGGCAAGGACAATCGATCTTAGCTTACTACGGTCCTGACACCTCTTTTGTTTCGTCCTTATTCATCAATGGCGGCATGCTCGTCGGTTTCTGGTACTTTTCACGTGGTCCTTTCACTGGCTCACATTCCTAGACTGACTTAAAAAAAATAGAATGAATATTTCATTAGACAAAAAGTGATATTAACTATAAAGTAAGTAACGAAAAAGTTACTTGAATATCCGGATTTTGGCCGGACATATCCGTATAAAACAATTAATAAGTAAATATCTTGAAATTAAAAACGTTATGGGTTTCAAACTCTAGGTCTACCGATATCAGACTAAAGAAGTACAATTACGGCAATAGAATATTTTTTAATTTTGCGATTTTCATAAATTTTACTTTATTGAATTTGAATTTCTATTTATTTAAAATTTTTTAGGTATAAAAAGAAAGTATGTGTCTGAAAGTCTATAAAATAGCTCTAAATAACGTATGTAAAGGCCAGGGCAAGCACAGTACAATATAGATATACTCACTATATCACTACACAAGACGAATACATAGACAAAGCTTAGTAGAGAGACTGATGATGCTACGAAGCATCGCACAAAGAGAAGACCAAGAATATAAAATACTGTGTCATGTATTCGATCTCATTCTATCGCCAACTTAATCCTATACATTGTGTTGGTTTCTATATCATGACCCATTTTCATTTCATCGAGTTGAACATCACTTGAGTCTAAAAAAATCCACTTTAAAATACATATAGGAATTAATTTAAATTATTGATCATCGTTCACTTCACTAAATTATAAAAAAAATAATTATACTATTTTTACTTGGCTCCTCGCACACCCATTATTATTATTATTCGACCAAAAAACATAACATCCAAAAACTATTTTTCCGAATGACTAATTGCATGAAAATATTTGATTAATATATAACTGTACTAAAGCAGTATGTTGTCCGTGTGTACAGAGGTGTGGTAGCTGTGACCATGGCGCTGATGTCCCTCGACATCAACCAGTGCCCGGACAGGTCGTACGTGCCCAACGCGTTCAAAGGAACGGACAAGTGTGATACCAGTTCTTCATATGTAAGTGCATTCACTATATCCCCTTTCCTATAGTTTAGTTACTGAATAATGAAAGACTGCACAGATGGCGAAGTGATTTAAACGGTCGCCACGCCGCTATCTACTGCGTTGAGTGTTGTCGTTTCAGACCCCACATGAGACTACACTACACTACACAGAAACTCAATAACACTTTTTTACCCGACCCAGGAATCGAACCGAAGTCACATTCGCTAACCGCTAGACCAACGAAGCAATAAAAACACAATGGTGGATGGTATAGCGGTTAACACTTTGTGTGGGTCCAATCCATACATTTCTATTCTGAGTCTGGGTGTTCTTTGTGTCGGTTTCCTGTATGTTTGTAAAGTTGCCCGCACACAGGAATATAAAAAAAAGAGATCTGGCCCAGGAAAATTAGTAAGTGATTATCACATTTTTTGGGGTATTTCTCCAGAGAAACAAGGTCGATAAAAATGAATCACTCGGGAATGTTACCGCTGATGTGCAGTTAAGGATAGGGTCTACAACATTAGCGGCAGGCTGTGCCGCTGCCATTTCTTTTTAACCAATTTCGCTCGTACCTTTCACAAAAACTTTGTAAAAGGTTGCTGAATCTGGCTGTAGGCAGTCTAGTCGCATGCTGACGGAGGTTTCACCACGTTTAACTTGCAACGTTAACATGACTGACAGTCCTTAATACTGAGATTTTCAATGACAGAATCAGCCGTCTAAGCTATCCTGAAGGGCGAAGAAGCATAACACAATGAGCAAGTACCCTCGAGGATGCGAGGACGCTCCTAGAAGTCCATGAAAAAGACTATTTTTTTGTTTCTGGAAAGAGCGAGGTTATCTTAGTTTTATCTGAACGCCTGATAAACCAAATCTAAGTCTTACCATTACTGTCACTGTAGTAAAGCTTTTTATTTCAGTGTGTACCAATATCTGGCCGAGGTTTCGAAGCAGGAGGTTACAAATGCGAGTGTCTCCAAGGCTACGAGTACCCGTTCGAGGATCCTATCACGTACTACGATGGTCAGATCGTGGAGGCGGAGTTCCAGAATATAATTACAGATAAAGAAACACGTATAGACATGTTCAAGTGCAGGCTGGCGGGCGCCGCCGCGGTACAGAGTAGTGTCGTGATGCTGCTCGCTGTTCTGTTTGTAACTTTTAGGTTGAGGTAAGTGGTGATAGTTTGGAAAGAGTATGATAGTAGCGTGTAAATAAAGGGGTTAGCAGTTACTCAAGGCGAGAAATCGTAAATCTGGTAATAACATTTTACGTATTATCCCATTTATGAATTCTTAACATACTGAGATCACACCATGTCTCGGCTAGTACATTAATGATGTCCGTCCTGGTCCCTTAGCCAAGTTGACATTCTACAAACGTGTACGTTATTAGAAAACTAACAAACGTATGAAAATGCCTTTCTTAACGCTACGAATGAGTCTCTCAACGCTACGTCACGTGGCCAAAACAAAATATTAGCCATACAAGAGAATAGAGCCTTTGGCGATTGTATAAAGAGACGCGAAACGCTTCCATCTTGGTTGAAGGGGCCGATTGTGGCCTGGCAGCCTGTAACAATCGTTATACTCGTCCGACAAAGTATCTATAGAACTGATATCGCCTGATGTTTGGGTTATAGAGATTTGATGGACTAGAAGTAGAGAGAAAGTCGATCAAAATCTCGTTTGGAAAAACGCTCAGACGATAAATAAACCTCTTCTGATACATAAAAATAGGTATTTGAAACTAATGATATACTGTCTACTACTTTAAAGAAAATACTAAAGACACGTATTTTATATTCCTATAACGAAGCAATTAAAAAAAAAACTTCTTTTAGGTTATTAGTGTAGAACCCTTTTATTTTCACTTTACTACTACATTCGAAAGCGTTTGTATGTCAATTGAAACAAAACTTTACCAATTAATAACACAATGTTCAAAGAAAATGTGGATTATTTAGAGAATATTAAGTTAACAATATCGATGGCAGAAAGCGATTTTATCTTAGATCCTATTTTACAACAGAAACAAAAAAAAAATACTTCAATAATTCATAATTTGTAAATCGCTCAATCTTGAAGACAAGACATTGATACTCATATGGGCTTTTATTTGATTAATTGAGTACTACTAAGTGTTACATTACTAACCGAAAATTGAAGGAAATTGCGTACAATTGGAGAGGCCAATGTCTAGCAATGGATAGTTGTATGAAGTTTTACATTTAGGCCAATTTTCAAGATACATTTTCGCTTTCTGTCATCAATATGCTTGGTGACAGATAACATATCAGTTCCAAGAGCTTGAACACTCATAAAGAAAAAACCGTTAAACTATTTACGAAATGTTCGAGAAAAAATTTCATATCACCGTTTTTAGTGATACAAGGATCTACGCTTTACACTAAAGAACATTTAGAGCTATGATATTGTGTTAGTATTTAGAATCAAAGTATTTGAACTATTTGTATAAATACTAAGACCAAATGCGTTTGTGAAATTATCTCTTATTACTGAGGGTTCAGTATATATAAATTTGTTTATTTTTTAATTAGCTAAGGAACTCTAGTTATATAAGAGTAGCTGAATGACTTTCAGAGGATCGCATTTAGGTGGTCCTAGTAGCCTCCGACATCTGTAAAATATGTTAGAAAGGACAATGCTAAAAGGCGGGTTACACAGCGAATGGATTTGAACAGCGGTGGGACGAAAGCTGCTTGTATTTATGAGCTAATATTGAAGAAACCTCTGAACTTCGTCAGATTTGATTAATCTCTAGCATATGTCTAGTTCCTGTCACGTTTTCCTGTCCGTCTCGCTGTCTAATTCAACCTCAATACATCCGTCATGGGCGCCGGATAAAAAACACATACAATACGCATAAATACATACAATAACCTCCTGTTGGATGAGAAAATATATAGAAACAAACACATCTATTTCACTTGACTACACCAGCTAGCGCGTAATGTTACCCGAGATGCAGTACAAAATGCCTTTGAAGAATTTGTTGCATCTCGTCCAGCTGGTTACTATAATTAATTAATGTAAAACACTTAAAAAAGACGTTGACTTATTTTATAAATAACACTGTATTTCATAGTAAAAGACCTAGTATAATTCTACATTAAATATATATTTGTAGTATCTGTAGATGTAGGTGCATCCGCCTGAAAATAATTCTGGTGGCGCCCATGTCCATCACATACTTTGGGTAGATGACTGTATCGTAAATAAATACCAATGTCCACTTCATTAAAACCAATATCGCGAAACATCTCGGAAAATACAATTAACATAGCTTTTTATTATTATGAATTTCAATCAAATATACAGTGAAATATATTGTTCAATTGAGTAGTCTAAAACAGTGACGTCACAATTTGGTATTTAGTACATTTTTCATTAAATTGTCGTTTTGACAGATGATAAAAAGTAACTAATTTGACTAAGGTGTCATCTAGCCTATTCTGTCATTATCATCACAGCCAAAAGACGACTAATGCTAGACATAGGCCTCCCTCAAGCTTTAACAGCCGGTCCAGTGCCGCCCGCATCCAATGGCTTCCCACGACCTTCACCAGGTCGTCGGACCACCTTGTGGGGGGCATACCTATAACTTATATAGTAGTTAAGTTAAGCACACGTGTCTTTGGTCTTATATCAATATGTTTAACTGTTGGTGATGTAGAAAAAATAAATACAATATACAATATATGTATATCTCAATATCTCGAATCTCGTTACAGAATTTAGATTGTTTTGCGGTACATTTTAAGTGTAATATAAATTAGAATATTTTATTTGATATGAATTATTTTTTACCAATGTTTATACTTATACATTTTTGTGTGTGTGTCCGTTTGTTCTTTTTATATATATTTTGTTTTAAGTTACTGACACATTACTTCTTAACTTTACATATGAACGAGGGCCGTCCATTTTAGACTGAGTATTGTATCGCTGAGTCTCATTGCAATAATTTTTACAATAGTTAAGTATATTTTAATTAATTTTAGATGATATAAGTTATGTATTCACGTACTTTGACACTACTTAGAATTTACGTACGATTTTATCACACACTTCTTCATTTAGATTTTACAATATGAAGACATCTGGGTAATAACCAATTAACAATAAAAAATAGCTTTAATTTATCAATGTAAACGATTTGTTAGACTGTTAACCATGAATGTAATACATGTCAAATCACAACTGTTTTAAATTTGATCTTAAAACTTGCCGTATTAAAAATTCCGATAGTCGATTTATAATAATCGACTAATCACGTCATGTTATGGTCGCTGACCTACCTATTAATCGCGCTAATTTTAGTATGTCAGTAATAATTATATGGTTTTTAAAGTTAGCACAATAAACATGTGTATAAAGAAATATATTGCACAAGAACATAATTATTCAAAACTGTAAAATAGACCCTCCTATTAAGGGGCTGAATAGTTTTAATCTAAATATAAATAAGAAACCGCAACAAATTTAGATTAGAAACATTCAGACATTATCTCGGGTCTCTTTCATATCTTGTAAATATTACTTCAATAAGTTAGACACACTTGCTGCATTAAGATATATTTAGACTTGGCTCGGAAGAAGTACCAGAGGTGTTTTAAGCATCTACACCTTACTGCCAAATATTATTTGGTCCCATTCAAATTATATAACACACGAACTGTACCTTTTTTCTTTGTACTGTGCGGAAATCCCCACAGATACCACCGAAGGGTGGTTATGTCGGACTAGAACCGACCTAAAACCGCACGTCGTCTCAGGTACCAATAGCCAGGGGACCAGATGCACCCTAGTAAGGCAATCCCTGGAACCCCGACGTACCTCAGACCAACTACGGCTGCAGTGGCCCCCTCCTGTCTGGAAACCTCATGGTTTCTTTACTGCCCTCCTTCCCCCCGAAAGGCTCTGTAGTGCTCGCATTGCCCCCCCCAACGAACTGTACCCTGACACACTCCCGTAAAACATTGTGCTGGATAAGCAACAAAACTGACGCGATAAATCAATAAAACTAATTGTTGTATCGTGTCAAAATTTTAACGGAATCGGTATAGAATTGAGATAGCACTACACACAAACAACATTTTTATGTATAGAGGTAGATATACAAGTTGACAACAATCAAATTATGGACAGTTTTGCCGGCAATTTCTGTTTCTAGTTCCTTTCACTCCTGCAGATGGGGGATACTTAGTCTATAAAGTTCAAGAAATAAGCGAACTCTTTGCATACAACTCGACTTCGTGTAACAGAGGAAACGTGTCACCGACCATAGCACGGTGCCAGAGCTGTATGCTTTAAAACCCGTTCATACAAAAAACAGTGCGTAGGTAACTTTTTCCCTCGATATTCATAAGTCAAGTGGATCCGATGGAATTTACCTTGCTGAAGACGTGTGCTCCAGCGTTGGCACCGGTTTAAACGGACCTTTCTCGATTCTCCTACTCTTAAGGCATCGCCTTGAACTCCTAGAAGATAAAGTTGGTGCACCCGATCCTTAAAAAACCCGACCGTACGGATCCGTCCTCTAAGATTAGGAAATCTATAATTAACTGCCAGCTCCTCAGGTAATAAGAAAATCACCAGCTACTCATGACCGACGATGTGGGTTTCGTCGAGGTCGCTTAGCTGGTGATCTACTCATTTTATTTTTACTAATATAAAAAAAATGTAATTGCGATCGAGACCAAGGACTGAGGCTTTTACGGTTAGCTTAAACATAGCGAAGGCTCTCGACCAGGCCTGCCACACTTTTCTCGAGGTATCCTTCCTAAGAGCTTGCTGAGAAATTATATAACTGTAGAGACTGTAAGAGTGCAGTAAATTTACTAGGGTATAGTATTTAACTGATGAGTAAAGATCTGACTAACAAATCGTAACTGAGGCAGTATTTGAGAACATTCCATTTTATACCCATATAAGGCATTATAATACCGTCCAAACAGTGCCTTTTTGTAATATTTGTAATAAAACTGGTTTATAATGTATTTTGTGTTTTAATTATGAACCTTAGACTAGTCATGGCCAAAAAACGGCTTACGGGCTGTTTCTGGTCTCCTGACGGTCCAAATACGTCCCGCACCACTATTGATCCATAAAATAATAACATGCCATAGAAGAAATATTCGTCAAGGGCAGTATCACGACGCATTTCGTTTATTCCAGCCCAATCGTCAAATCCAAGAATTTCTTAAATCCTCCCAAAGCTAATTCTTTGGTACCATAAAAAAGTGAGGTTGTTACGCTGCCTAATAATAATATAAGTATCAAATTAATTATTTGCTTTCTGGAATATATTTTTGGGTGAGTTTTGAAGTCCTTTACAGGTTTTCATATTACGCCTTGAATTCATTTATGACTACACTGAAAAAATACCTTACACGCTTTCCGAAACTGCCCAGTATTGCACCAATCTCGAAGAAAAAAACAGCTATCAGCTGAAAACACTTCAGGAGGAACTTGAGAAGAAACTAAGACTCTAAGAGAAACTTTAATCTTTTTTCGATGCCTTTTTATGTCAATATTGGTAAGTTCTCTCAGTAGCCTTTAATTTAAAATCATTGAGATGCATTGCAATCGAACACACGAAGCAACTATTCCTGAACACTTTTAAATTGGAAATTTATAAACTTTATCAAGGGCACAATACCCTAAAAATCCTTTTTCTGCCATACCACTAGTTGCTTACGCCAAAAAAAGCTATGGCTGTGTTCATCACTTCTTATTTCAGCAAATAAACCTTTTTTTGTATGAAAATGAGGAAAAATCGCTTTCGCAGACTTACTGACGATCCCTTTTACTTATTGTTAAAATTATCGGCATCAAAAATTGAATTTGAATATGATAAGGTTATGGGTAAATAAAAGTAGTATCATATATAGCATATTCCCACAGACCAACGTCACCGTACCCAGAAATTCAGAGAAAACTCAGTGAGCCAAACAAAAGCTACTTATCTTTTAATCTTGAAGTCTATAAGTCAAAATTATTTTTCTTTACAAAATCCAAAAGATCTACCTACAAACAGCATATGATAGGGTACCCCAAGAGGTTTTGTGGTGGGTTTTCGAGTGCCTATTATGTTGATTTGTGCTATATACAGAGCTTCTGGTACACGTTATATCAGTTAGGCAACACCGATCAATTCAGTGTCTGTTGGCTTGCATCAGGGAGCAGCTCTCAGCTGATGATGATAAGGCTCCGAGGATGAGGAGAACATATTGCAACGATTCCATGTTGAGCAAAGTTTAAGATAAAATCCACACAATATGTAAAAAGCACTTGGCCCTCTACAGATTTCGTTAGTCAAAATTGGTTAGCATGCCTAATTTTTGTTTTAATGGAAAATCTCTTAAGGTCTCCATATCCTATGTGATGCCACACAAAACCACCTCGACGAAAGACCTGGCGCTCTATTCCGGACAGGAACCGGACTGTTTGATTTTAACCCCCCTCCAAGACGACCTTTCTGTTGCAACTGTATAAAAATCGTTAAAATCGACATAAATGTTATACCGTTACGAAATGTGCAAATACACACTTTTAGAAGGAGCATTTTCAAAAGAAACAGAAGAAATACATAAGTTATTTACCTACTTATTTATGCTTCTAAAATCTGACACATGTAGTAGAAAACCAAGGGAAAATCAAATAAAACAGGAATGAAATTAGTTTACTTATATATTTAATTATAACATATTGAAGGAGTTTGAAATATCAACAATAACAGTTTCTTTCTGGTAGTAAAACAAGATATAGGTGACTGGATTGATTTTTTAACCGACTTTAAACAATTTTGATTCCAAAGGCAGTTGTTTATGATTTGAAAGTACCTTGGTATCAAGTTTTACTGGATTTTTTTTCATTGATATGTAGACGAACAGACGTATTACCAGAAGTAGCAATCTTATGTGGCCGAAAAGCAGTTGACTATGGTGTATTGATGATCAAAGTGTTAGTTCTAGACCTTTTCTTATGGGATCGTAATTTGGACAGTTTGAACTTAAATTTATCCTTCAATTTTTCGCGATTGATTTTTGGAAGTCTAAGTTTCGGTACTTTTAATTTTGGTAATTTGAATATTGACATTTTGATTTAGCTATACTTTTTTAAATGTGAATTTTATATATTAGATAACAATTTTTTTTTTTCGACTGTGTTAAAGAGTCGAGGTTATGGTCATTGTAAAAGGAAAAATAATGAACTATTTACTTTTCGAGTACGAGTTTTTTAAAAGTAAGTAATTTTACATTATTGAAAATATCCGAGGAATTTAAGGCAAAACACTTTGCTAATCACTGTTATATGTCAATATTTTACAAATAAACATTACGTCTAAAGTTAAAAGTAAACATCTAGTGTACGTCCATCCCTTGTCAACTTTAACTTTTTTTATTGTTCATACTGAATGAATGCTTCTTCTGGTATACTGTAAAGAAAAAAAAAATTGTTTATTCTTTTGTTTTCTTTTTGACATTTCGGTATTGCCGATTAAATCGTATGTGTCGTCACCACACGCTTTTATGTATCACTACTGCTCGTCAATAAGTAAAAAATAAACAAAATGGTTTACTAATACAACGTGTGTGGTGACGGATTAAGAATGTAGAGTCAACACCCCTATTCATTCCATGGGTGTCGTAAAAGGCGACTACGGGAGGAAACTACGCAGGCGAATATCAAGAGGAGAAGGAAAACTTCGTACAAACCATATACCAATCCATCTGGTCAGCATAGTATAGTAGGCCAAAACCTTCTTTTTAAGAGGTGTTCTATGTCCAGCAGTTGAATATTAAAAGCTGTTGATGTGACGTGATGTGATTAGATTAAAAGATAAAAATCGATTGTAATAGAGGAGAATTTTTTATCTTTAAAAAAAATTGTCAAAGCAAAAGTTAGTTGTTTCATAAAATTTACTAATGTACTGAAAACTGTAGTGACGAAATTACCCTTTAAGCAGAAAAAAATGTTTGAATAGAACTAGTAATTTAATATTTTAATAATATTTTAACGTTATACGTTCTAATATTACTGTGATGTTATTCGGTGTTTATAATTTACAAATTTATGTAGGTATTTATGTTGAAAGTAAGCATCTCCACTAAGGAGACTAGTGCAGTCAGTATACACAAAAGAACTTTACTTAATTACGATCTTATAAAGGCTACAAGTGCAAGACTATTACATTTAGTGTGACTAGAAATAGCTGTGTCCAATCACTTATTGGCAAATAACGTCTCACTATATATTATGTGATTCACTTCATCAGTGTCTTTTTTAACTAATAAATTGCATACTAGATAAAATAATTTACGTACTCGTTATTCAATACGATGGCGTTTCTAATATAAACAAGAGCTCCCACTAAACCAAAGTAGACGATGATGTATAAGAGCATGTATGTGATTATTATCAATCGTACTAAACTCATTGTTTATACGGGAAACGCACACCTCTAGCACCATTCTTCATGCAAAGATACGTGCTCCTGTTTAAAACATTTTCGTTTTGGGTATTATTTCTTACTTTCTCAGAGATAATTCATCTTACATAGAGATTTATATTTATCTGTAAACAGAATTTCGTCTGCGAGTATTTTTGAAATTGACAACAATCTGACAAGTTTGATTTTTTTTAAACAACCTCTGTCGCGATCCCTATGTGTTTAAACAAAATAATTGTAACTTGTAAGATTTTAGATATATTTAAATACTCATTTGTTTCCTACCAATTTCTTTTTTGAACAGAGCAGAAGATCCTTAAAGATATCCTTTCCTTATTTGGGGATTCGAAAGAATTGAACTCTCACATGCGGACTAAAAACCATCACGATGTATAGACTACATTTAAAGTCTAGAGGTAGTAGTAGTAGTAGGTATATCAGCACTAACGGGCCGGTTCGACAGTGACAGTACTACCCTCCCACAGAAGATCAACCTAATGTAACAGCATCCGTGGTGTCGTGTTTCGTTGCTGAGTGTGAGACCGAAGACCTATTGATGCAGGGTTGACAGTTGTCGTGATAAGTGTGCAATACAATGCCACGATGACTGTCATGACTTTTACGTCTCCAACGAGGTGTAAGAAAACTTTTTACCAGGGCACTGTAGTGTGGGTCACCATACTGCATTGTCAGCATTCGCAATGAGTATGGTGAGCACAACTCTTGAATTTTATTCGTGCTTTCCATCAGGCAGAGTAGTCACTTTGGCAGGTTCTTAAAATAAAAAAAAAAGTAGTTGCCTCAATTTATTACACAGTTCCTGAATATATTGTGTTATATATTATCGGAAAGGAACTACAACTTTAAGAAGACGGTAGAATCTGTTAAAGTGTCACAGAAACGTCAAATCGGGCGTGTAAACTTTAATTAATATTTTTTGTGATTTGGCAAATAAGAAAAGTTAAAGTGAGGGCGAAATATAACTTAAAATCATAGAGAATATATGAAAACCTTTCTAATCTATTTAAGTAATATAACTATAATAGACTCTTATAGGGAAGTCCAGTACGTAAAATAGAACCGAACGTTTAAAAATAATTAATTAATTTATATCATTCAGTAATAACGTTAGTCAGTATAAAATAGCTGTGAGTGTTCCAAAATAATCAAGAAGATATTTCAAACGTAAAGTTCTATTTAAAAATTAACCTTTTATATGACAGAAATTGAAAAACATTTTCTATTACAGATAGGGCAAACGAGCAGACAGGTTACCCGATTGAAATTGAAAAACTCACGAGTGGCTTTTCAGGAAGGAGTACGATCTTTTCTTTTTCCTATAAAATGACTGACGTGGATAGCTGCATATTTTACTAATATTATAAATGTGAAAGTTTGTGAGTATGGACTTTTGTTACTTTTTCAAGAAAAAACTACTGGATGGATTTAGATGAAACTTTACAGTAATATAGGTCGGCATCATATTCATAATCGGAATAACATATAGGCTACAATTTGTAATGATTTTATGTAATTTTGGTCATAATATAATAATACATGTCAATTAAGTTGGAAAAAAAATCTGCCCTCGGAGAGTTCTCCCTAAACCAAAGCGTAACTCTTGGCGTACGCTGCTTAAATCATTGAAGTTACATAATTTCTATTGATGCTTTCCATCACGCAGAATAGTCACTTTGGTAGGGTCCTTATTTAAAAAAAAAAATGTACTGTAGGATTGCTTATATGTTAAAAAATATATTTATTTAAAATAATCTGTTAATAAACTTAATGTGGCAGACCAAATTCCACGCGAGTGAAGCCAAGGGCAAAAGTCAATATATGTATAGAAAACTATACATTTTAGTGGATTCTTATAGATAGCTTGTGTCTGCATCATGCTCACGATATTTTTGGAATTACTAATATTTAAATAAAAGAGTGCTTTTAATCAACTACTTATATTTATAAAAAATAATCTCTGATAATAACTAATAAAAATACCTAATATTCAAACCTGATTTTATGTATGCTCTATGCCTCTCTAAGCTTATCTCACATTGACGTTTGATTATGACAACTAACGGTACATTCAATTGATTCAAGGTAACCGTGACAGACAGTGGCACTGACATTCATGGCACAATATCACTAATTACATACATTTAGATTAATTTTTATATATTTAATTTGATAAAGTTCTTTCGCGGAAACATTATTTATATTTTAAACTAAGAATAAAACGGTAAGTCTTAGGTATTTTGATAACATTCCTCAATTATTTATTTTTATATTATCGAGATTAACCTTGATCGGTTAAAATAAAATCATTAAAATATGTAAGATTTAAGTTAATACGTTATTCATAACCTATTAATTACGGTTTCTGATGTGTTTTTTTTTCAAAGTATCTTTTTTTTTAGCAAAAATGACGTACATCAGAAATTTTTTCAAGCAATTTAAGAGTAAAGAATTCAGAGATTATTTAATGAGGTAAGTTGGTAACTATTTTAACATCTACCTAAGATTTAGATACCTAATTAGATTACTGTCATTCAAATGACATTTGTCCTTGAGAACAGAAAGAGACAAAAAGAAAATAAGTGTTTCCTCTGTAATTTCTTGACTAGCATGTTGATCCACTTGATCTGGAAATTACTGAATATGATTCCTAGGCTATAGGTTGTCGGTTCTATTACCATCAACTTATATAACTTTGTAATTCTTTTTTATGCCTGAGTGTAATTCATATAGCATTTGTTCACTAGAAGAAAAATTGCAACAAATTTATACAAACCCATCTGGCCAGCGTGATACAGTATGCCAAAACTGTGTTTCTGAAAAGGCCTATGGCATACAGTGGATCATCAAAAGCTGTTGATATAATATGAAATGATATGTCTATTATGTCACTATGTCACTATAGTATAGGTATTGCCTAGTTTTGAATCAGTTGACAATATTTTATTACAGTATAGTCAGTCACATGAGCAGACAAGTCACTTGATGATTAGTTAACACATCTATGGACACCTACGACTGAAGAGTCACAAATGTGTTACACACATTTTGTAAACATGTTTATTTATTTTTTATTGTACAAACATTAAACTACATCAGTGGCGAAGCTGTTGTGAATGTGATTGCTGTGTTTGAGGTCTTGGGTTCAATTCCCAGATCTGCAATTATTTCTTTCGAAGTTTGGGTGTTTTCTATGTACAGTGGACCCTTGGTAATCCGGCCCTGGTCTAATCCTGACCCCCCTGTAATTCGACATCAATCAAACAATTTTCGCTAATGTAGATTGTGCATGATTGAACAGGTTACAACTTGTGGTCGACGCGTAGGCACTGTTTCAATTCCGATTGCTTAGTTTGGATTTGACTATGTGTGATAACGGTGCAGCTTAGCGTTTATTCATTGTGTATTACGTATACATACCTAGTAATGTCGTCACAAACCCAGAAGACAACATATAAATTTTGTGATTTGTCTGTAATTTATCGGATTACAAGGTACTCTTTTGTAAAAAAATCTGGACTATAGGGGGTCTTAGGCAGTACTCTATCATCCGACAAATTCCATAGTCCGACACTGCCCTGCAAAACGTTTGTCGAATTACCGGGGGTCCACTGTATAATATGTATGTATATACAAAAAAAAGTATACAAGTACTCTATCAGTCAGTCTAGTTATCATAGCACAAGCTGTACTTAGTTTCAAACTGGATGATGTTGTGTGTCAAATGCCTGAAATATTTATTATTTCAATTTATTTAGTAAATAAGAAATAACATGTACAAAGATGAGCTTAACCCTAGTCTGAGTTTTCTTTTAGAGAACCTTAGGAGTGAAAACATATTACAGGCTTTTAAAATTAAAAAAAAAAAAAAAAAAAAAAAAAAAATTAGTTTAAGACTTTGTAACATTACAATTAATAGGTAATTTCAAATTTCTATCAATTCACATGTTAGTGAGTAAACTCACTTACCTATGTAACTCTTACTACTTTGAGCACCTAAAGATTACAATAGATAGAGAAAGCAAACTTAACTCCTGATACGGAGATTGATTTGTAGGATTTCTGGAATAAAATTTCTTGTTCAAATGGTTTAATATACTTTATTTTATATTTCAGCACACATTTTTGGGGTCCAGTTGCCAATTGGGGTATACCGTTAGCAGCAATTGCAGACACTAAGAAGCATCCGAGTTTTATTAGTGGAAAAATGACATTAGGTAAGGCATGTGATGATTTATTATTAGTTGTATGTGACTACCTTGGTGGACTAGTTAGATTTCTGTTTATAGAAATTTTTAATATCAGCCTGGATTTTGGAGTTTGAGGTATTTAGTCTCATGCCCTGGTGGGCATGTAAAGTGGTCGTTCCAGAGCCAGATCTCCCCCCAGTTGTGTCGGTTAACCGTCTCATCAGATTGTGATAGTGAGGATAGAGTGCACCTGAGCTTGTGTACGAAATTGTAGTGTATAAAATCTCCTTCGTAGTGGGTCTCCGTGAAACTGGCTGCCTTCATCGAAATCAGCTTGGAGTACATTACCTGTACCCTGACATACTTTGCTAAGGCACATTCTTGTTGCATTAATGGCAAATGATAAATAAAACTGATATGAAAAGTAGATAAAAACAATAATTGAACTGGGTTGTTAATTGGTGCGGCACTTTTTAAGTTTTTGGAGCATAGACAAACCAATTTAACATTTTTATAAATTTGGACTCACATCATCACATTAATAGCTAGACATAGGCCTTTCCTTTACCAGGTAGTAGAGTCAAGCTAATTTCAGCATGAGCGGGCCGGCTTGTCCGGAGCAGTACTACCCTCCCACAGAAGATCAACCTAAAGCGACAGCATCCGTGCTGTCGTGTTTCATTGTTGACAGTTGTCGTGGTAAATGTGTGCAATACAATGCTACGATGACGGTCATGTCTTTTACGTCCCCAAGTGAGGCGTAAAAAATCGCAATAGGCAGCGATAGTGTGGATCACCATGCTGCATTGTCAGCATGCGCAATGAGTATGTAACCACAACTTTTGGATTCTATTCATGCTTTCCATCAAGTAGAGTAGTCACTTCGGCAGGTTATTAAAAAAAAAAGGGAGGTTGTTTCTATTCTGCCATGCTGGCTAGACGTGTTGGTATAGGATTTATTTTGAGTTTCCTTCTCTGTTCGCTGTTGTTTTGCATATTTGACTTCCTCAGTCGGCTCTTACGACTCCCACAGGATGAATAGAGGTGGTGACGCTCTATATTCTTAATCCATGACCACACACGTTATATTACTAAACCGATTTGTTTATTTTTTACTTATTGACGAGTTGTAATGATATATAAGCGTCTAGTGTATGTTTCGATCAAATGACCCTAAACGTTCAAGATGTAGAGGTCATTGAAACTAAAGATTAGGGGACTTATATTGTAATTACATTTTTTGTGTCCTATAACGGTGTGGTGAGCGCAAAATAATAAAATCCCTCTGTAAGACGACCCCTGCAGTCGTGTTCACAATTGAATGAAGACAGTAATTGTATAAATTAGTTATCATCATCATCAACCTTTACAGTCCACTGCTGGACATAGGCCTCTTCTTAGCAAGGAGGTTTTGGCCTACTATACCACGCTGGCCAGACGGGTTGGAATAGTTTGTTCCAAGTTTTCCTTCTCTTTGTAATGATGTTGTCTTGTATACTTTGTTCCCTTAGTCGCCTTTTACGACACCCACGGGATGAATAGGGGTGGTAACACTATGTATTCTTAATCTGTCACCACACGGACGACATTCTTTACTTAGTACGCACAATTCACACTGTACTTTATATGCAAATAATGTACTTACAAGTGCAAGGAACAATTTATCATAACATCTATTATATACATACACACACATATTTTGTTGAACACTGTATAGTTTTTCATATGAACTTTGCTTAAATATCCTCAGTTTTTATTCAGAGGCAATATGTTACATAGACACAATGTCATTAATAATTTATAAATTGTTAGTTAGTTATGGTAATAACCAAGTCACGTAATAAATTAATGTATAGACACAAACCTGATATTGTCGCTGATTCTATTGTACGAAAATTTTGAAACTGAACTAAAAATCACTAAAAATGAGTTTCCTCCAGTCAAACGTCATTCTAAATGTCAAAGGTTAACTAAAATAAGATATGTTACAATAAAAATAGACGCTATCTACATCTATCATAATATACATACAAAATATCATTTCGGAAATTTGACAACTTTGTGTTTAAAGGCAAGTAGTGTTCTGGCTATTTGTTTTGCCTGTGCAAATATTCACCGTTAGTGAGAGGAACCGTTACCAGGAATTATGTCTGATAGACTGACCCAGGATGATCGCATGCCCAATATATGACAACCGTACCATCTTTCAGGATATATTTCCGATAGTTATTCGCTATGATAACTTCGTCCATAATCATATAAACGAATCTTTCGGTTTCTTTGAAAAGATCACACTGTAGCCAACATGTAGATACTTTGAAGTCACATCCGAGCCGTGTAGAGCCCGAAAACCGACTACGAAGTTCTTTGCCCTTCCATACTACCCTGCGATCATTAGCACTAAATACTATAGGTTTTTCTAAAGACAAAATCTGCACTAGGAATAAATCATGTGTCGCGGGGGACTTTACAAACATACAAGAAACGGACACAAAGAACACCCAGACTAGCAATAACAATTTGTGGATCACACAAAATGTTGTCCCATATAGGATTTGAATTCAACACAGCGCAGTAGAGAGCGGCGTGACGACCGCTTAAACCACTAGGCCAACTGTGCAGTCAAAGTCAAGTTTTACTAATCTCTTGAGCCAGAGCGAACGGAGTGAAGTCGGTAGCCACTGCAACTAAATTGCGATACAATCCCACATCAGTATGTACAAAATATTCTCTAAGATTGTAGAGTGTGAAGTGTTGTCTTCCATTGATTGACCCATACATAACTTCAAGGAAGTGTACAGAGTTGTATCAATTTTATACAACACTAGCATCTTCAAAAGCCATGTATGTCGGACTTAGTCATACTCCTTATAATCTATTCAATATGTCGCCAGACTTACGACTACGACATACCTATTAGTTAATGGTCATATCTTAAATAAGGAGTTCTTAGTGCCACGGGTCATACCTCTACATCCATTCTGAGAATTCTGGGAAACGGAAATAGGCTAGATGATACCTTAGTCAAATTAGTTACTTTTTATCATCTGTCAAAATGACAATTTTGTATGAAAAATGTACTAAATACTAAATTGTGACGTCACTGTTTTAGACTACTCAATTGAACAATATTGTACTGTATATTTGATTGAAATTCGTAATAATAATAAAAGCTATGTTAATTGTATTTGCCGAGATGTTTCGCGATATTAGTTTTAATGAAGTGGACGTTGGTATTTATTTACGATACAGTCATCTACCCTATTATCGAATTGTTATTAATTTTGAGTCTCAAAATTCATTACTATTATAGAAGACATAAAAGTAAGGTGATCTTCATTTCATAACCTCAAATATTAATATTACTAGACACGTGTCTAAAATAAAATCGGGCGAATCGCTAAGTTCATAAACCTTGCAAATACAAACGAATGTTATTGTATCATAAATTTTAAATAGCATGATATGCTACTGGCGAATTTCCTATCTCCAAAACGAATAAATAGTTTTATTTTACACACTACAAACTCTGTAATCTTTGTATGGATTTGCTGAGTATAAATCAGAATTATCTGATATTGGAGGCGATATAATCAAATGATTTACAAGCATATGGGTTTATCAGATATGGCGACAGATAATGTAAGTCTATATATTATTATCCAATTACAAGAAAAGGAGAGTCATGTGTTTCTGTGTATATATCTGCATTTTTTTTCCATAAAAGTTTGATTTATTGATTAACATTTTTGACTGTCTCGGTGGTGCAGTGATAGTGTATGTGACTGCTGTGCCTTGTTTGTATTATCTGTATATAATTTATTTCGGCATTTGGAGGCTTTAAATGTATAACATTTATTTAGTTATAAAATAAAAGTATGCAGCACAAGCTCTGTCTTGTCTGTTTTTGGATGAGAAAAAATACGAGGAGATATTGGTTCAACGAATTTAAACGTGGACGAACATCCTTTTTTGATGGGGAGCGACCAGGACGCCCGGCAGACGTGTTTACCGAGAAAATCATTCAAAAAGTCCACGACATGATTCTCGCTGATCGACGAACGAAAGTGCGCGAAGTAGCAGAGGCTGTAGGTGTGTTAACTGGAATGGCAATTAATATTTTGCATGACAAGTTCGCGATGAAAAAATTATCGGCCCGGTGGGTGTCGCATTTGCTCACGGTGGATAACACACGACTGCGGCTGGTAACTTCGAAGCAGTGTTTGGAGCAATTTAAGCGAGATCCGGAGGAGTTTTTGTCGAGTCGTCGAGTTGTCACCGTTGATGAAACCTAGATTCATATTTCACACCAGTAACTAAGCAACAAGACAACATTACCATCGGCTCATGGCGACGGCTCACCGGAAAGGTCATGGCGACGTTGTTTTTGGGATGCGATTTTTAGAAAAAGGAAGAACGATAACTGGACAATACTACAGTGAGTTATTGGACCGCTTTGACAAAAAACTGAAGGAGACACGGCCGCATTTGGCAAAAAAGAAGGTGCTGTTTCACCCCGATAACGCACAAGTACATTCATCCGGAGTTGTCACCGCCAAACTGCATGAGCTGCGTTATGAATTGCTGCTGCATCCTCCCTATTCACCTGGCTCCTGGCGATTTTTCTTGTTCCCAAACATGAAGAAATGGCTCGCGGGAAAACAATTTAGCTCAAACGAGGAAGTCGTTGTCGAGACAGAGGCGTATTTTGGAGAGTAAGATAAATCCTATTTTTTGGAGGGGCTAAAAAAATGGCAGGAACGTTGGGAGTAGTGTATTTTCAAAAAAAAAATGGTGTCTTCATTTCTAACACGGGTACTTATTGAACCGCCCTCGTATAATGTGAATCTCGAAAACGGCTTCAAAAATTTTCATAAATTTTAGTATGCAGGTGGTTAAAGGAGCGATTAATCGATGTAGCTATTTAACACGCTTTTATTAGCTTGGGTTGTATCTATGTATGTAACGGAATCTTTGAGCTGAATTTTCACCGGTTTCTAAAAATCTGATCAACAATGCGATAATTTGATAATAGTTGTATGAGTTTGTCACAGACTAAAAAATGAAAAATAAATAATAGTTTAAAGAAACACTCTTTTATTGCTAATCGAACTAAAAACTAGAAAATAATCTTTAATGACAAAGAGTCTAATATTACAGTAGTAGAAGATCGAACAATCAATCATAGTGAATCGCCTTAAAATAAAATTATAATAAAGTTTAATTGTAAGTTATTAACAGAATTATTCAATTCAGAGTAAAAAGCGTGGGGTGATTGATTGTTCGATCTTCTACTACTGTAATATTAGACTCTTTGTCATTAAATATTATTTTCATTTTTAGAAAACGTTATTTTATCCATGTTTCCATCCCAAAACACGATTTACCAAGGCATAGCAGTACTGTAGCTTTAACTAAGGGCTTCTAGTCGTCAAGCTGCCATTCGTTAACCTACCAGCTTTATAGAAGACGTTTACCTTGAGCAGATATCGTGACTTTTCATAAATTGAATATTTACCGGTTTTACTCGAGTTCGCATGTATTATTAATTGAATATATTTGCTACTTGTCCATTCTTGTATGCAAAACTAGTTCGAACGTGTGACGTTTGAATACGACACTTAGTTAACTTTTAACCTATCCACTCCATACTAAATAATGTAACGGCATCTACTTAAGATGGCTATGGTAATTGTCAACGCGTACGTAATGTTTTTTTTTTTTTTTACGTGTGGTAACCCCCTCGGGCCGTCACCCCATCGGGGTTTACGGCGGGGTGGTGTGTCGGAATCGGACCGACTAAAACCACACGGTGTGCCACTCTGCGCCTGAAATAGGAGGTATCCGGGAACCGCTGCTATTACGACATCCAGATGTAATGTAGATCAACCTAAATCGTATTTAACAAATAGGATACTAACGCGCTATTAATTCTTGAACATTGGATTGGACTGTATCGTAAATAAATACCAATGTCCACTTCGTTAAAATTAATATCGCGAAACATACAATTAACATAGCTTTTTATTATTATTACGAATTTCAATCAAATATACAGTGAAATATATTGTTCAATTGAGTAGTCTAAAACAGTGACGTCACAATTTGGTATTTAGTACATTTTTCGTACAAAATTGTCGTTTTGACAGATGATAAAAAGTAACTAATTTGACTAAGGTGTCATCTAGCCTATTCAGATTGGATGAATCAAGGTTAATTAAAGTGTCCGAAGACTATAAATCGCTTACCCTTTTTCTCCCCGTCTCATGACCTCTAGTAGTCAAGAAAAAAAACCACTACAACAGACCAATCAATGAATAATTTCTATGTTTAAGAGACATTAAAAATATTCAAACAACGGAAAACCTAGCCTAGAAACAATTGTTTGTGGATCAATTGAATTGTTGTTACAATAGTTGAACTCTTTGTAATCTAAACTAACGTGGGATAGCCATGTTTCTGCACAAGTGGGGCGGCTTGTCTAAGTACCATGGCCTCTCAGGAAACCGGTCTCCTTTCATTGTTGAACATTAAGTGAGTAGGTTTACCGCAGACAGCCCAGGGGAGGGTAAGAAGAGGATTTAAAATGCTGCAACGTACTACTGACTGTTTAGTTGCTGGTGTCCAGGGTGGCGGTAGTCATTGAACACCACGGTGACCTGCTTTTTTGAAGTGAAAACTTCTTTAGGCGCGTTGAGCGTTTTGGTAGAGGGTAAAATCCTCGGTTCGCGTCACCGACATGCTAATGATAATAGTAATAATATCTATAGCTATGGAGAATATGATATTATATATTATATATGAAATTTATTATTATTATATATTATATATGATATTATATATTATATATGAAATTTATTAATATTATATATTATATATGATATTATATATTATATATAGCTATATATGAAACATAAAAAATTTCATATAATTTTTGCATATAGTTTTAATTACTCTCAACTTAATAGTTCCGTTTTCACTTCTATCGGCAGTCCCACGACTGCTACTGTTTTTTTAAATAAGAGACCTACCAAAGTGACTCTATTCTGCCTGATGGAAAGCATGAATAGAATCCAAGAGCGATGGTCGCTGCACTCACTGCGAAAGAAGACAGTGCAGTATGGCGACCCACGCTATGGCGGTCTAGGACGCTTGCTTGTTTCCCAAACATAACGTAAAAACTAGAATGGAATCTAAATGACAAAATCTTTATGGTCTAGTCAAGATATCTTCTGATAACTACGCTCTTAAAAGTCTACGTACACAGATTGTACAATTTGGACTTGATAACTGAAGTAACAAGTGAGATAAGACGTTTTATACATTTATGAGATTTATTTCGACATTTTGGTGAAGGACGTCTTTTATCAGAGATTGTGAGATGTATCATACTCGTGTATGTCGTTTTACAACTTTAGTTGTTGAAGAAAATATTTACATAATACGTGTATGAAGCAGGTATTAGCTGGTCTTCATAAAATTATAATCTAGATTGCATAAGCATGTTGTGGATGTCCGATATTGGGCCCGAAATAATTAATTCCTCACTTCCTGAGTTCGGGTCGACTTTAAGTCGCAGCTGAACTGCGAGCGTCTGCAATCACATCTCCATAACCCAAGTAGTAAGCGATATCGAGATTCTGAAGAGATGCCGTTGTTGGATGTTATTTACTTTATTTCCAATATCAATTTCTCACCTAGTTACAGTTTATGTAATGTGACTCTAATATTATATTTCTTTATTTCCAGCTCTCACACTCTACTCGTTGATGTTTATGAGGTTCGCTTGGAAAGTACAACCGAGAAACTTGCTGCTATTTGCCTGCCATTTCACCAATGAGTGCGCGCAAATCACGCAAGGTGTTAGATTCATCAACTACAATTATATGCAAGCCGAAACGAAAAAATAACTTTGAGGTTGTGAGTACAAGGGCAGGGTCAATGCAATATTACTCTATATTGTCTTTTTTAAATCACGTAATGTCTCTGGCTTAACTAAAACTAATTACTGGCTAAAAGTTTAAAAACGATTTTTTTTGCGAGTGATTTTTGTCATGTTTTGTTGCATGTCGCGTTGCACGACATGTGCGATGTGATATACATGAAATGTTTCATGCAACAAGTGTAATTATTGCAAACATTTATTTTGAGAACCTATCTAATTATTTTTAACATTAAAATGAGTCGAAAGCGCATGTATGTATTCAGTGGATTTCAATATTTTGTATACGTATTATAAAATTATTATTGCCTATGACATTTTCGAGACTTAGGCGTAAGAAATTTAGTTGAATGACAATTGTTGCGTTGAACTCGCTCTGATACTATTGACCATTTTAACGGGTCTTTATAGCAATTTAAATTATATACTTAGACAATTAATGGCCCATGTGTGGCTAACTGTTTTGTAAGCTGTATTTATGGTCACATAGCTGGAATTTAGCCTGAGATAGAGTGACAAGATTACGTATTCATTATTGAATACATAGTATTCAATTTTCCGTTCTGCAGTTTTCAAAATGCAGTTCCAATCTGCGATTTCTAACCCACTGTTTTCTAGCCTGTAACTTTCAAACTCTTTCTTAAAGGAAATCTGACCTGGAATCAAAATTACTTGACTTTAACTTGACTTTGACTAATTGAATCAATATAATATATCGTAAAAAATCTATTAAGTTTATGTGTTTGTTACGCTTTGACTAAAAAGATAGTGATCTAGTTTTAAAATCAATAATATTTAAGGCATATTTATTGCTTACATAAACAGTTATATTATATTGTAAAGATTTCATATTCGCTTCAAAGTGTTACGTGTGTCGTTCGATAATAAAATTGAGCGTTTCTTCATAATTAAGAACTATATCTCAATACGTATCACACTAATATCTTCAAGATACGTACTAAAATATTGAAACATTTCAAGTCGTCAACGTAATGGATGTTATTACTGGTGAGTGATTTAAATCGGAACGAAAAAAGTGACGTAAAATAAAGAAAACTTAATACTGTGACGTCACAAAATCAATCCTTTTAGGTTCGTGTAAACTGATATGATTTGACAATTGATTGTCGTATTCAAATAACTTCAGTATAAATAGGGTTGTTTGTTATTTAATTCTAGACCTTCCCATTAATTGAATTTGTGTAAATAAATAATTATCTGACTTTAATGGATCAATATTTGCCAAGAAAACAAAGTGTCTTCCAATATCTTAATCGTTTCTAATTTAATGTATCAAATAGATTCATTTGTTGACAGTACTTTAATGTTTATCTGAATAAATATAATGATTGATTATTACGAAATAAAATACTCCTATGCACGTGTTGGCATGCTTGTATCTATAGAAATTTTGCGTTCATATTGCAACACAGCTTGCAACCAGGTGTGAATTCGGCAACACTGCTACAAACCTTATATATTTTGTAATGATGTTTTTAAGTTCAGAGTGTCTAGATTTTATTTTTTGACCTAATTGAAATTGTAAATAATAAAAAAAATATCACAATACACTTGTTGTCATCAAGGTCACAACATATGAACTTGAATATAACACACGCTAAGTGCGTTGCATTCAGATTGCAACAGAACTTGCAAACATTTGATTTTGACAGATTTATATAGTTTGTGACGGTGTTGCCATTTGCCAAGACATTTCTACTTGTTTTTGTTATTCCATGCTACAAACATAAAACTCCTTTCTAAGGAGAGACCTGTCTAGCAATGGACTATTAAAACCTGTTGTTTTGTATTAACTGATCTAACAGTGTATAAACAATACTCATATCTTAGTAAGTTTCTCGTCGCACGAATGTAATCAAAATACGTGGTGCCTTTAAAGTTGTCTTAAAAAAAATATAATCGATTTCTGACAGTTAAGTAGAGTTGCCAGTGGAGAAAAATTTCCTAAGCACCACACATAATTTTTGTATATATATATTGTTACACGAAAAAGTTATAATTAAAATATTATTCGAATATTAAAATTGTATATCTGATATTTTGCTGCAAATCGTTTATACTATGAAAAATCATAATGTCGACTAAATTCTTCAAGCGTACGTCACGCTCAGTTATTTTGTTATCTAGTGTTGATCTTGGAGTCTATTTTAGTGTTAACTATGTATACAGATAAAAATAAAACTAATATTTAATCTGCAGCTGTCACAAATTGTCCATGAATGTCAGTTCCGGGTATCGTAAAAATGAATGCTGAGGCATTCGTTACAATGTGCCCGTCAGTCTAGCAAGACTAACTGAAAAATTTTAGATAAAAAATATTTATTAGAATAAAAATGTTATTAAAATGAGAGGATATATTTTTTAATATTTATAGTTAATTTTATTATACTCTGTTACTTGATCTGTACTTGTAGTTTTATTCCATAAATCCTGTTTTACTTTGTGCGTTAAAAAACATTCGTCTGTGATCTTTTGAGTGGTAATCACGTAAGTAAAATATACAACAGTGACATCTAGTGAAAATCTATTGAACTATATGTTACTTTGTTTCTGTGTGGCGCAAGGTAAGTATGTTTCTAGTTTGGACGCCAGACACAAACACTGGAGAGGTAACTAAAGTCTACTAGGACAATGATAATAGTGTACTAACAGTCACACAACGCCATTTAGTCCCAACCTAATCAAAGCTTGTACTATGTCACCACTAGATAACTGATGCAAGTATACAGATTATTATGCAAATATATATATTTATATATAGTAGTAATATTATAAATGTGAAAATGTGTTTGTTTGTATGTTCATCTTTCCCATCGCAATGGAGCAATTTTACGATATATTTTTGTTGGGTGGAGGAAGAAAACTCCTACATGTTTAAATGGTTTGAAGGAGATCAACTACCATGTCTAGTCAATGACTTGATTAAGGATTCTCAAGGTAATTATATAGTTATAAAATTGAATAGAAATAACATACTTGATTTGTTAACTTGACTTTTACTTTACAGGAACTGAAGGACCAGATGATGAACGACCAGATAATGAAGTACCAGATGATGAAGTACCAGATGATGAAGGACCAGATAATGAAGGACCAGATAATGAAGGACCACATAATGAAGTACCAGATGATGAAGGACCAGATAATGAAGGACCAGATGATGAAATTCATTCTTATGGCGAAGATGATGATTCTGAAGTATATGATTATGATATTGAAGTATAAGAAGAAAATTGAAATCAAAATATAAATTTTCCATGTTTTTATAATGTCTTAAATTAATTTTTTGTACTTGTAAAAATTGATAGTTTATCATTTCATTTTTTACATTTGTATTCGGGTACAAGAGTTAAAAAATAAAAATAATTGTGTCATTTACGTTTTCAAATTATCATTATTATCCTATTATTTTGCTTTTTATTTTATTTTTTATTAAATTTTATTTAATACCAAAATTTGATATTGGATCGTAATGACCCATACTTTCCATAATTCATTTCATAACAGTAAGTATATTCTGTACTTTAAATAATTCAATATTTCTTATGTTGATAATAGCTCATAATATGATATGATACTGTAGTAATTAGTTCTATATATTTTTATACTCACGAAGGAGAAAGATTTTATCGTCTACCAGGTCCTAAGAACCGACGTACCGGTCTGCCTTTAGAAATATAAGCTTCTAATACGTCAAAATTTATATATATAAATTTCAGGTTTCCTAAAATATTTTTGAAATTTTTTTTTCAAATTCTCAGAATGTCTGCCACCACTTTAGAACCGTGATAATCGTCTGCCGTTTCTTTTTTATATAGCTATAAAAGTATATTTTAACATATCCAAAGGCCAGCACACCTGTCGCACCTGAGTGTAGCTATAGCCACCGCAACTGCGCTTAGTTAGCCTCCACTTCATGATTGGTAGGTACAACAGACTCATTGAGGAAATGTTAGGCTTTCCTAAATTATGTGTGATCTGCCGTCTACTGACTCTTTAACTATCAAGTGTCTTTGAATGAATGTGGTGTAGGTGGTATTTGGATGGTGTGTGAGAGACGGGACGTTCTTAATTAATTAATTTATTTAATTCTTAAGTCCCTTACAGTTGAGAATATAAAATTTCAATAGTGATACATACTCACACTGTACATCAATTATGAATTGCACGATAATTAAAGATACATTCAAAAACAATAGTAAACATTCTACATTAATATAAAGTCAGTTCATCTTAGGTTATAGCTATACAGACAACAAGAAGGTAGTTTGTGTGTATGAGTAGTGTGCCTGTGAGTGCATGTGGTGTGGGTGGTGTTTACATAGCGTATGAGGGACGTTCATAATAAAATGCTTTGTAATTGTGTCAATTTCTGTTCTCAAGACAAAATTTTACCATTATTATTTTTTAACGAGTTTTGGTGGGTGTTAAAGGGATCCAATGATGAGAAACTGTTATTGTATAAGTGTGAAATACGAACGAATGTTCACATCTTAATGTAGTTAGTTGGTGTATATGTTGTAGCAAGTAATGATGTGTGTTGGTACGATGCGTGGGTACATTAAAGTTAATCTGTTCTAATAGTGTTGCAATCGAATTTGCTGTTAAAGACGCCGTACAGGAACACCATGTCTACGATTCGGTACGATCTGCCAGTGTATTTTCTTTATGATATTTACACGGTTTTTCATGTTATGTATTTTATGATTTAGGTGCTTGTGGCGATTCCACATTATAGCACAAATGTAAATATGTAACAGCGCCATCTAGCAAAGACACATTGAACTACGAAGTAGAACGAAACGTATGAATGTAATGAACTACAATGCAACTACTAATCCTGTATCTCGATATAGAGATTCGCGTGGCAATTAACATATATAAATCTTCCCAACATCAACCAGGGCCGTGGCCCGCCAGGCATGATCACCTCGCCTGGTCGGAGGATCCTCCCTTTGTGTCGGAGGGATATGACACTCGTTCCCTCCACATGCTTATATAAATTTATGCTGTACTCTTTTAATTTGAGTTTTAGGAACTGGTTTCCAGATGATACTTTTTTATTTTAATAGCCTACCAAAGTGACTCTACTCTGCTTGATGGAAAGCATGAATAGAATCCAAAAGTTTTAGTCACCATACTCATTGCGAATGCTGACAATGCAGTATGGTGACCCACGCATATTACGATTTTTACACCTCACTTGGGGACGAAAAAGACATGACAGTCATCGTAGCATTGTATTGCACACATTTACCACAACAACTGTCACCCCTGCATCAATGGGCCAATCATCATACTTGCAAATTCCAATACACTTCGAACATAACTATAATACAGAACCTTAAGACAATTTAGATCATTAAATTTTGCTGTTACTCATGACTTTACTGGTATCTTATCTACTAATAATCTGTTCCACGTGAGTACTAAAAGTAAACTTACTGTCTAGAGTCATATCTAAGTTCCTTATCTGTGATGTTCTGGGGATAGACTCATTGCTTATGCCATAGATGTGGCTAATGGGGTGTTTTTTTCGAGTGAAGTTAATTACTTGACATTTTTGGCTGTTGATACTTATTTTGTTATACTCATATTAGTCTGACTTTGACTCTGGCTTTGACTACACGGTTGGCCTAGTAGTTTAAGCAGTCGCCACGCCGCTTATTACGTCGCTGAGTGTTTTGGGTTCAAACCCCACATGGAACAACACTTTGTGTGATCCACAAACTGTTGTTCTGAGTCTGGGTGTTCTTTATGTCCGTTTCTTGTATGTTTGTAAAGTCCCCCGCGACACAGGATTTATACCTAATACGGGCGTTGTCTTTTTAACTTTTAAAAATAGTCTATTAGTCGGTCAAAGTCAGATTGAAGAGCAAACAATCGTGTTATTATCGATTCTCTGAATAATCTTTTTGTCGTCCGCATGTAAAAGATGTTTTGAGTAGTGCAGACAGTAGACAGTCCGGTATGTCAAACAGATATACATTATATAACAAAGGTGACAGAAACGATCCCTCGGGAACCCCCGAGATAGCATCTTCAAAATCCGAACTATAACCGGCGATCACGACAACCTGATGCCTATTTTTCAAATAGGATCCCAACCACCGTAAAATATTACCTTTGATTTCCACGGTATTTAATTTTGAAATAAGTACACCATAATGTACGTGGAGCATCGCACGGAGAATCAGTATGCTGAAGTCGAAGTAGGCCGGCCATGTCACCAGACGAACCGATGGTCGCTGGAGCCGAAGTGTACTAGAGTGGATACCACGATTGGGTAAACGTAGTGCAGGGCGTCCTGCAGCGCGATGGACCGACGACATGAAGATGGTGGCTGGCAGCGGATGGATGCGAATTGCCCAAGACCGGGATGGTTGGCGTTCCTTGGGGGAGAACTTCGTTCAGCAGTGGACGGCGATAGGTTGATTGATTGATTGAATGTACGCGGTCAAACACCTTCACAAAGTCTGTATAAATCTGTGTCTGTGTAAAATAAAATAATTTAGATGTTATAGAGCTGCTAAGCTCTAGTAGGTTGGTGTTGACGTTGTGACGTTTAATAAATCCGTGCTATGTTGACGGTAGGCAATGCTGTACAGTATTATATATGTATGTATATATGTTCATAAACTACCTTCTCCAACATTTTACCAAAGTTATTGAGTAAAGAAACTGCTCTATAGTTTCTTATATCACTCTTACAACCCTTTTTGTGTATTGGTACAATTTGAGCGTTCTTCCAATGTTTTTGGAATATACCATCGTTTAACGACTTCTGAAATATAATTTGCAGCGGTTTGAGTAAATCCGCCATAAAGTGTAAAGGATATATTAGTAAAAGGTTTATCGAATATACAGTTCAAATACAAACAAGATAGCAGTTAAAAAGAAGCAGATAATATGAGCCAATAAGTAATTTCAGTTGCCAATATAGTCACATTTTACCAATAAATTTAGTAAGACTTATTTACTTGACTTACTTGACTTACTTGATGTCGATACACATTGGGGGTTCTCCCTCTACTTTGCGAAGATATACTAAGTCTCGAGAAGTCCAGCAGAAGGTGTGTAGCGTTCATGTGGCAACATTATTTTTGACGATGCCACTTGTTATATATAGAGTTGGGTACACAAAAATGTTAAGTGGACACTCTGATTAACAAAAGGTAATTCAAGCACTTGGAGACAATACTGTGAATGTTGGTACCACCTGAATCGTAAATCTATATTGAATATATTTGTGTTTAATTTGACCATTCAAGTGGTAGATGCATCAAATAAAAATATATTGTGGAGTAACACAAACATAGTAACTCCAAAGGTGTATCCATTCTCATGTGAAAATTGGCGAGCAGCGTAGAACAGTTTTTGGGCCTCAGGTGTTAGAGCCTCTGTCAAAAATACAGGTTTGTTAGTACACACTATGTTCATATGGCCAGTATTTAATTTTTCGGAGATTTGTTTGTTTACGTTAAAATTTCTAACTCAAGGAGTATTAGCTTCTTTTCCTTTAAGGTACTGTATTACTTTACGTATTTCTAAACTAGTAAATTTATTCTTACACTCAAGGACTTCTATTCTCTCTTCCAACCTCTGCACTGTCTTTTAGTCCTCATCTCTTTCCAATTGCAATTTTTGTAGGGTCTTGATAATCGTATCATATTCATCAGAAACTAATTGTAGGCTATCTTATAATTCTTCATTTTTTGCTGAACATCATTGAAATTTATTTCAACTTTAAGTGACAGAGAAGAGATCAGATTTTAGAGTTCCTTTAGGTCGTCATCGTCACGTAAAACTAAAGCTCTTTCGCGACGAAAGCCTTTTCGGAATCCGGCTTGTTCTGGAGGTTGAAAGTCGTTAAATCTACGTGCACTATGGGTTTGAAAAGAAGGCTCAAAGTCACCCAGAGAGCAATGGAGAGGACAATGCTCGGAGTTTCATTGCGTGATCGAATCAGGAATGAGGAGATCCACAGACGAACCAAGGTCACCGATATTACCAGTAAAATTGCTAAACTTAAGTGGCAGTGGGCGGGGCACATTACACGCAGAAACGATGGCTGGTGGAGCCATAAAGTTCTGGAGTGGCGACCGTGAACTGGGAACGCAGCGTTGATAGGCCCCCCACAAGGTGGTCCGATGATCTAGTGAAGGTCGCGGGAAGCTGATAGAGAACCTTGGTTTATGTCCAGCAGTGGACGTCTTTTGGCTGAGATGAGATGATGGTGATGAAATCAACATGCTTATTATTTTGCTGCTGCTGCTGAACCAATTTCTGTTTTACTAACTGTTTGAAGGCGGTTTTTTATTATTTTGTTTTTAAATTGTCCTTTAATACCCATTATTTTAACAAAAAAATCCTCAACCAGACGTCCCGCAATAGCTCCATTATTTGTAGTACCAATACATGGATAATTGGTAAATCCTTGGCCATAGCGTCATTTTAAAATCTAAATCTAAATGTACACAAAATCTATAACATATTTCCTTAGTCTATTTATGCACTTCATCTTATTAAAAGCTAGACATAATAAAGTACGATATTCAGCACACTTGTGCAGAGACAATGCAGGCGACGCGGCGGCGTTCGTTGTTACCGCCTCTAAGCGTCCCCTATTGTCTTTGCAAATGCTCTAGCGACACACTTGAAACCGAGCTGTGAGTCTATTAGAAATCCGTTTTTAATAAAATGTCGCTCTGGAAACACGAACACTATATTGTTGTGGACGAAAATAGTGTTTTAGGTAGGTAATATGATATTTCAATGATAATTGTAACCTTTTGTAACAGCACGTGAAGCAATTTCTTTTATAAAATAATTTCGGTTTCATATTTTATTTCCCCCTCATAACAAAATGCTCGTAATACGAATGATTTGATTGGAATATATTCAAGAGGTGGGTTGTGATTTAATTAAATTAATAACGGTTGGTTTGAATTAATATTTTCATTTCGATTTACAAACAACGATTCTATGTTGGGGCTTTTTGATAACTGGATTCTCTTAATTATTTATTTAATTGATTAAAAGCGTTTATCCCTTTTTGAGCGTTTGTAAATTCCATAGAGTATAGACCGCGTTTTTTATACCTTTGCCAAAATAATTGTTGTGGTTTGTAAATTTTTGTTTTACTTCCTTTTTTATTTTATTTTACATTTTCATTGATTGAATTGTTAGTGTTCTCTGCAATTGACTACGTGATGGTGTTCTGTTATAGCTAGATTAATAAAACTAGACGTAATTAAAATAAATAACTATTTTGCACACTTTCAATATTAATTTCATATATTCCTTGTTGATTACTTTGATGATTATTTGGAAATGACAAGGAAATTACTTGAATTACCAGACGAGGTGACATTCCATGGCCACCCAGAAGTCTTGATCTATCCCCAGTAGACTTGCTTGACGTAGTGTACTCGTATTTGGTCTACATCAATAAATCAAATATACTATGTCAACTAAAAGAAAAAGTCAGCGAAGAGGTAGCGGCGATCTCACGGTCTCTTTGTCGATGAGTATTAGAAAATTTCGGTGCTGGTTTAGAAGTGTACAAACGTCGAAACGGAGGTCATTTAGACAACATAATTTTTAAAAAATTAATAATAAAATTCAAGAACAAAAATTAATCTTTTTTTCATTTAAAATGACACAGGTAATATTACATTGTTTGGCTGAACTGTCCACAGTATATTATTACCCTATACAAATTATATTCGCATAATAAATCCAACAGCTGACCAAATCAGAGTCAAATACACGACTAAAGGATATTAACCGGATGTACAAAATCAAGAGACCGTAGCGCGAGAAATAATACCGCTCAACAATAATTGAAAATATTATAACGAAGTATTTATAAAGACTCGTGCCACCAAACAATAGCGCGATTCAGACTACACTGACAGCGCCATCTTTCGATTGGAAACTTAACCAGAAAGAAAATTACAAAAAGAAACTTATATTTAAAACAAACTACAAATATATGCCTAATATTTACAAAAGAGGTGAACATAATAAATTTAATTTATGAATAAACAGATACTAGTATGTTTGAACACCGGATACAATATTGTTCATGAGGTATCTATCAAACGCGAACTACTTTTAGCATTTTTATGGTAGACGATAAAATATAATAAAATATGACTGTGGTTATGGCAATATAGGCTACCATCAACTGCCATAACAAAAATATTGTTTATGCGGTGAAACACCTGAATTAATGATAATCCGAAAGAATATGTAGCGAAGGAAATTGGTTTTGTGTTTGATCTGATTACAATATTACAGTTTGAGATCAGACGGCTGCGTGTAAGCCGTATCATGTTACTATTTATTTTCTTCGAGAAGATACATAAGGTTTATGTTTTACAACAAATTAGGATTTCTATTTATATAAAACGAGTGCGTGTTCGTAACGACCGACAGAAGTGATGACTTAAACTAATCTAAGTTGAATTATTTAATATTGATTTTTTTAAGTTGAAAAAAGCTCAAGTTGTTATTTACATTTTACGTATATTAATATGATAATGTACGGAAAGATTATTTGGAAATCAAACATGTCTAGACAAATATCTCACGACTAACAAAAATATTATTATTAGAAAAATTCGTCATAAGGATCTACAAGTACATAGCTGACTGGGCTGACTGAAAGCACTAATTAAAAACTTTCATTCAGATGACGCAAGAATCGACATATTTCATTCGATTCGAGTCTGGTAAAAGCAGCAACAGCCAACTTGTGATGTTACCGGGCTGCGTATACAAATAATCGCTACTAGAGGTCAATGTGATGGATATATAACTGTATTTACACATGATGTTGCAAATTATGAAAGCATAAAAATTAAATAAATTCCCGTTTCTAAATCACTGGATGTTTTTCGTTCCTTCTTTCGTTCATTCATACAAAACATAACCTAAACTCAATGTAATTAACAATGAATGGTGGTGCGGTCAGGCAAGCCTGAGTTAGCCGCAAAGTTCATCGAATGACGCACTATAATTTACGAGCTTCGGCACGGCTGAAAGTTTTAGCCGTTTTTGACCGAAACAGAAACTAAAGCCGAAAACACATTTTTGACCGAAATTGGCCGCAACCGTACCAGAAACCGAAACTGTCAATCGGTTACTACTAGCAGTTAGTGTTTGAGTTCAGTTTGCTTCGATTTCCAGGTCGGGTCAAAAAATGTTTTTGAGTTTTTCTGATTATTGAAATGCTTCACATACCCCGTGCTTCGGAGAGGACCTCCCTGGTTGTTTCAGATAATCCTCCTATCGGATTGTGAGAGCAGTGGAACAGAGAGTGCACCTGTGTTTGCCCACATTTCTGCTTTATAATAATATTTTACGTCGACCACCGTGGTCGAAATCGGATAGGAGTACGTCATCATCATATATATTGTCTAATAAGTGCGATAGGTGGTGCGACTTCATTAAAAGCCTCAGAGTTGTTACCCAAAAACAAACAGTCCCTCTGCCGTGATTTCAGCCAAACGACGTCCACAGCTGGACATAGGCCTCCCCCAAGATTCTACACAAAAGCCAGTCCCGTGCCGTCCGCATCCAGCGACTTCCCACGACCTTCACAAGTTCGTTGGACCACCTTGTGGGGGATCTACCAACGCTGCGTTTCCCAGTACGCGGGAACGTAACGTTTTCTCGTCACAAATACTGCAGTGTTTCAAAACAAAAATCTTTGATCCATGTGTGTTGCAAGTGAAGATGGTACAGAGACGGGGTCGCTCACTATTGATAAGAAGGCTCAAAGAGCAGTGGAGAGAGCAATGCTCGGAGTTTCTTTGCGTGATCGAATCAGGAATGAGGAGATCCACAGACGAACCAAGGTCACCGATATTGCCAGTAAAATTGCTAAACTTAAGTGGCAGTGGGCGGGGAACATTACACGCAGAAACGATGGCCGATGGGGCCATAAAGTATTTAATTACTTATTCAAAATTGTTTCCTAAAATATTTGAGATACCTTTGAATATTGACCTTGGTACCTGAGATATATATATATATATATGTATATGAATAAGTAGCTGTACCCTGCTAGGTTGCTAGGTCACCAAATAAAATAAGTTTGAAGGAAAGACTTAAAAAAAATCTTACCAACTCAGAAGCCTTCGTGTACTCATGCACAACAACTTTGCTAAGGACAATCACATGATCTAATATATAGCTTACGATTCTATAAGGACATACAGACAGACAGATAAACATTCATTTTTATATACATATAGATGTAAGGTAAGCATAGCTTACAGTAGATAAATTAACTTATTATCAATTTAATTAATTGTGTCTTATGGCTTGAATTATCCTGGCCTTGTGTAAGGTTAAAACTTCCTTTGTAAGGAAGGGAATATCTCCAGCGGTGGACTGTTTAGGCTGTTGATGTGATATGATGTCAAATATACCTTTAGGGTAAATTTATTAATTTTTTTATTTGTGCTACGGAGCACACGCTCTTTTTTAGCAGAAAAAGGGTCATCTGCAAGCCGTAGGTAGATGGCCCGAGGTACCTCAGGGTTACAGGGATTTCCTTTCTAGGGTTGACCCTGGACACCTGATTCCCCGGCTACTGGTACCTAAGACGGCGTGCGGTTTTTGGTCGGTTCGAGTCCGACATAACCACCAGTAGGTGGTATCCGGGGGGATTGCCGCACAGAAAAAAAGAAAGGATAAATTTATTTGAGCTAGTTAAGTACTTAGTATCAATTAGAATATCTACAAATGTTAAATCTTGATTAATTCGCTGTCTTCCTATCTAACAATATATTGTTTGAAGATAAATGTTATTTTAAAATGTTTTTTAATTTTTGTGAGTTATAAAATATGGTTGGTAATCTTACAATAAGTATTAGAAACTAAAAATTGATTGTGCAGGGAAAAAAGTTTCTTGAAAAACTCAGTCACTCAGCTTGGATAATGATATTCTGTAGTATCATTATCCAAGCTATGAGAACCCGAGATCATAATGCCACAAAATGAGGATAGATGTCGACAATGAAGATCATTTTATTAGAATAAAAACAATTCTGATTAGATTAAGAGGGAGCTGAATAGCACATTGCAAAGTTAATTAATCCTAGCCAGGTCAATCTATGGATGGGTGACCATTTTTAACACGTTGAGCGACTTCGTGTTTCGAAAATGTTAACTCGTCGGTCTTGAGTGCTATATTTTTTTTATTTTATTGATTTTTTTATCTTAATAGCCTGCTAAAGTGACTCTTCTCCGCTTGATGGAAAGCATGAATAGAATCCAAAAGTTGTAGTCAGCATACTCATTACGAATGCTGACCAGTGACCCACACTATGGCGCCCTATTACGATTTTTTACACCTCACTTGGGAACGTAAAAGACATGTCAGATATCGAGCATTGTATTGCATACATTTACCACGACAACTGTCAGCCCTGTATCAACGGGCCTCCGGCCTCGCACTCACCAACAAAACACAACAGCACGGATGCTGTCGCTTTAGATTGGTCTTCTGTGGGAGGGTAGTACTACCCCGGACGAGCCGGCCCGTTCCTGCTGAAACCAGCGTGGTTCTACTACCTGGTAAACAGATATAGAACATCTTTGGCAATTTTCACAAGTTGTCGGAGTCTATCTAGAGAACTTCGACATAGGCTTGCGCTTAGACCTACACTTGGTCTGATGGCAGTTGGTTCACGTAAAAACTTGAAGTTCACCTAGTAAACTTAAAGCAAACATCGATCAAGCTTCGAAAAAATATCTTAGAAACGATGTCAAACAATTAATATTTGCTCCAAAACAGCCGAATCCACTTTTCATCCTAAAACTATTTCGAGTGATAAACTGCGATATATTATCACCATTACGCGCCCAGGAAGGAAGGGTACGAGTGGAATTTGTAGGAGAACCGACTTGGATACGTTTCAAATGTAAATAAGTCGGAAAAACAGCGATAAACTGCCATCGTTTGTGCCCTCGTAAGATTACGTATGCAGTAAACAAACATATTAGAGAAACATTATCGAATAGTGTACTTCTATTAAGAATTTTTTCGCCACCCGTCAAAAGATCTGTTCGGTAAACGAATCAGTAATACTAATATTTTATTATTTTTTTTTATTTTGAAAAACTTATTTAACACATAATAAATAAAAAATACGATACATAAATAAGTAGATATACATATAGTAGCTTAAATTACTTTTTCAATATTGGCTTGTTTTTTTTTTCAGATTTTTATTTCTTTTCCTATCCAATTTTAGTGGTAAACCTGATAAAGAAATTGGAACATTTGGTGGGCGAAATTCACCTGTACATTTATATTTTATCTAGTTAAGTTGATAATTATAAATCTGTTAGGTTATCCTTCGGACTTCTTAATTTTGTGTCATAAAAGGGCGCGAAGAGAGCTCTTAGGTCTGTCAAACAAACATAACATTTCAAACCAAAGTAAACCAGTGTCTTATGGCTAAGTAAGCAAAGAATATCATTTGGTTACTGTTAAAATGATGACGATAGCATTTGAAACAATAAATCCCTTTATAACAAATAATGATTGTATTTTCTATACGTTAGTAGTTTTTCAAGTCATAGTTCAAGAACACTGTAATATACTACCAAAAAAGTAATGGAAAGTCGGCCAACACCAACAATAGCACCGATAAAAAGTTAAGTAAAGAACTTAAGTTTAAAAGTCGTCTTCAGGCTCACTGCCAGTTTATTTTTTTATTTCTCCGCAGTATAACTTCATCGGATACTAAATAAAGTCTTCACACACGTTCACACTCGATTGACTCTGGAGTGAGAGTTTGTGAACGCACCCGACCCGGCGTTTCCGGACGAGGCGCCGCTGTGACGCCGTCCGGTTCCGACAGAGTGGCAACATGGCGGACGCGTAGCCCGCGAAAAGAAAAAGATGGCGGGTATTAATACACCCATTACCGCCAAATCTATTGAGTGTTAGTTACTTATTGCTTGACATTTATTCAGCGGCAATTGAATGTTAAATATCTGGCGATTTATGTAAGGATATTATACTTTTTGAAATGATGTAGGGCTTCAATATACGATGTTTTGCTATTGACAGTGTCTTGTAAACATATTGAGAGTGTTTTTATTTATAGAATAAGGGGTAAATAAGCAGACAGTTAACTGTAATAATAAGTGACTACTGCTACTACAAATGATACTTGTAAATCAATACATACAAGTACACTACTGCGTTTTGTAGAAGATCTTCTATTAAAATTAATGGGAGTTCGACTCACTTCACTCATTTCAAAAACTAGCTCTACAAAAGTTTTATGCGAGGTCGTGGTATCTCTGGTGGTGGGCCGAGGCAAGTAGAAGATAACATTGAAAGTTTGATGGTGACGTGTAAGATCGAGGGGGAAAGACCCAGAAACTGGAACCCGTTGCGCTGTATAGACCAAATTTGTTCTTTTCTCATTAGTACGATTCGTGTTGCCCTGTACACTACTCAAAATAGGAATAGGTGGTGAAATGTCACTCGTAGAGTACTTCTTAGTAGGGTTAACATCCCTCAAAATTGAGGATAGCGACACAAGGAGCGGGTGGACCAAATATACCCAAAGATGGCTCTCCAACGGTTTCTGTCCATTTTTGTTGCTAAGTTCTACTTATATAACGTATAGGTGACATACATACATGCACTATTTCATTTCACCATAAAGAATACTTATATATATAGATATATAATATTTATTTACATTATAGAATGCCATTTCAACACACATAGACAAATATTACTTTATTATAATTAATAATATTTATCCATAACTATTTTCTAAACATTCGACTTAGTCAGAAAAATACGGGTTTAAAGAATATTTTTCTAAAACCAGACACAGCTTACTACCGCCACGATTAATGCTTTCGATGCTTTTCGTTCAATATTTTAATAAAATTATATTAACAACGTTCTCACGTCTGTTCATACACGTGGTGATGAACTAAGAACACCACCACCTGTATTCATCCCTTGGGTGTCGTAAAAGGCGACTAAGCGAACGAACTTCGTATGGTAACATCACTGCAAAAAGAGGGAAAATTTGAAACAAACCCTATAAGAAGCCGTCTGACAAGCATGATATACACGCCAAAGCCTTCTTTTGAAGAAGAGGTTTGTGTTCAGCAGTGGACTGTTAATTTTGAGATGTGTATATTTTCTGTTAAGTTCTGTGTGCTTCCTATCATTCTATCTTTATTGTGCCTTCTAAACTGTCAACTTTGTGTCTTGAGTGTGGCGAATATTAAAGTTTTGCTATCAGCAAAAGATTGAAGAAATTAAACTGTTTGGTGGAAGGAATTCACTTGTATATTTGTATTTTATCTTGTTGTTAAGTTGACAACTTTAAATTTGTTTGGTTGTCTTTCGGCTCTTTCATTCAGATTTTCTTTTTCAACAAATATTTAGTAAATGTATGTGATGTGAAAACAAATTATCGACTAACAATTTTCCCTGAAAACTGTGCTGTAAAATCTTGCTTCTCGCTACGTTGCCTGACTCGAGATCAATGAAAATGACGCTTGAGGCTTTGATTTAACTATGGATTTGTGTAAGTGGCACTACGTAAGATTCATTCTTTATAACTTCAAGAAACTGCAGACATAATATCCATATGGAACTTGGTTTTAACTTGATAGGATTTTTTTTTCTATGTTAAGAGCCTGCCAAAGTGACTCTACTCTGCCTGATGGAAAGCATGAATAGAAAACAAGAGTTGTGGTCACCATACTCATTGCAAATGCTGACAACGCAGTATGGTGACCCCCACTATGGTGGCCTTGTGAGATGCTTTTTCACACCCCGCTTGGGGACGTAACAGGCATGACAGTGTAAGGCTTACACAGTTACCACGATAACTGTTAACCCTGCATCAATGAGCCAGATTAGACAGTATAGATATCATTTCATTTTCTGAGGAAAAGGACTTTATAGAGGATCTTCACGAGGAGATAAATCTATCTCTCTATCCATTCGCCTGAGAGATAGACTTGTCGCCCTCCTTCCTAGGCCTTCGGTGCATGAGTCGATTTCGCAGTTGCCCGGTTTTACTCCAATTTCGATGTTTACTTCATGGTCGGCTTCCCATGGCGGCTATTTTTTGGCTTCAGATTAAAAGACATAGTAAATACAATAAATTATTTGAATGACCTTTAGAGCATGTTCTCAGGAAGGACTCGATATTGTCGAAGATGAAAAAAAGTCGTAAAACTAAATAACACTTGTTATGTGAGAACTTTATCCGATATGTTGCCACTATTTCCACTTTATTACATCTCTACTTGGCTGTAATTATTAATGGAAGTCACATAAATATGTTTTAGTATCAATATAACTGCTATATAAAAAAATCTTTCGATAAATATGTCTTTTTTAGTCAACCTATCAGCTTATTTCAGTCTTTTATATTAAAGGGACTAACCTATCTAGAAATATCTAGAATATCTACGCGGTTAGACGATAAATATTTTGGAAGCTTCGCATAGAGAATTCGTTTTTACTTTTAGTAAAAGCTGGTCATTATTACTATTGGTAAAATCATATTAAAAATTGCTTTAAATACTTGTTCAGAGGGAGAATACCTGTAACTGACTAAATGACAATTAAACGCTATAGGGACTCATTTCTGATTGTTTGATAATAGTTATTATAATTGGGTAGAGATGACTGTATTGTAAATAAATACCAATGTCCACTTCATTAAAACTAATATCGCGAAATATCTTGGGAAATACAATTGAAATAGCTTTTTATTATTATTACGAATTGCAATCAAATATACAGTGAAATATATTGTTCAATTGAGTAGCCTAAAACAGTGACGTCACAATTTTGTATTTAGTACATTTTTCATACAAAATTGTCGTTTTGACAGATGATAAAAAGTAACTAATTTGACTAAGGTGTCATCTAGTCTATTTATACCACGTTAGTATTATCATAACATATTTAAAGTTTTAATTGAATGTAACGCTTACCGATTCTATAATCTATTTGATTTATTTTGTACGTGAGTGTCGCGTCGGGAGGGTCGTGGGAAGCCGTTGGATGCGGGTGGCACAGGGCAGGCTGTTGTAGAGAACCTTGGGGGAGGCCTATGTCCAGCAGTGGACGGCTTTTGGCCGAAATGATGATGAAAGTGACTCTACTCTGTCCGATAGAAACAATGTAGACAATGCAGTATGATAACCCACACTATGACGGCCTAGTGGGATACCTTTTTACGTCCCGTTTAAAAGACCCGGGATTATAGTGGGAAAAACATGTGTGCTAGTAGTGAGTGCCAGGTTTTGCATAGGACACTGGGAATTTGCACATATAAAATAATTCTGTATTATCTTGGTTGAATGTAATATGAAGATGGTTTTGGCAGACAGTGCATTTATTAAATAATATCTTGGTAGATGTAGAATAAGAATAAATAAAGTTTATTTATTGTACTATTTATGGCTTAACCTGTTCTCCGAGGCCTTAGACCCCAACTTTAAGACACAGGCTTTTCAGGCAGGCACTTTCTGGCCTGACCTGGGACTCGCATCCGAGACTTCTTGATCAACAGTTTCATACGCTAACCGCTAGACTAATAAGGCAGAACAAAGCAATGAGTTTAAAATGTCATATATGTGGTTATGGATTAAGAATGTGGAGTGTCACTACCCCTATTCATCCCGTGGGTATAGTAAGAGTGAGCTAAGGGAGTCAACTGCGGAGGACAGCTGCACGGCAAAGAGAAGGAAAACTTGACGCAAACTCTATACCAATCCGTCTGGCCGGCGTGGTACAATAGGGCTAAACTTCCTTTCTACGGAAAAGCTTATACCCAGGAGTCGATTTTTAAACACTGTTGACATTGAGATTGCCAATTTTTTATGGACATAAGGTAGTAGCTATGACATAATTGATATATTTTTATGTTTGAAAAATTTTTAGGTACGTAATATACCAGCTAAGTAAAAATTCAATTTTTAAGAATGGTAACATTCGGAGGTATAGGAGTACAATCTATTAGTACTCATTTTATATCTATCTTTTTAAAGATAATTGTTTTATTTTATTAATTTGTTCTTAGAGAAACTTACAGATATGTAACGGTGTTGTAACGTTATAATTAAATTATCTTATTACTAGTTAAGTTTTTACATATACTCGTAGGTACTCTAAAGAAATTTATCCTAGCTTTCGAACGTGGGGGTAATTTTCTATTGGAGTTGCAACTTCTCTGAAAATGAAATCAACTAGACGACACCCAGACTTTTGACAGCCCTAATCGGAACCGACGTCATCTTAATGTATGCAATAGTAATAATTTAAAATAATTCCAAAAACAAAAATAGCCACGTGATATGTAATACATTATGTTGTTATAATGCTACCTCAGTGAAACAAGTCCTAGACGAAACAATTTAAGTCAAATTTACCGCGTATATCGTTAATACGCGCCATAATTTCCACCTCGAAAAGTAGATGGCAGCACACGTAGATCCTATTAAATTATTTAAGACGCGTCACCCCGGCCCTGTGTCGTTTTAATCCGTCTCTTGTTGACTACGACGGAAATTGCCCGGAGACGGGCAATGTTGCAATGGCACACCGCTCTTGTGAACGTCCCTAATACTTGTTTATGTTGCTTTTGTACTCGCAATTTGTGCAACGGGGACTTTTGAATTTAGTTGGTAAAACGACTTAACTCCATTTTGATGTTTTGTGTAAATATTGACAGTTGGTTCTAGTTCTAGTTGGTTTTATTACTAAACGTAACTGGTAAAGAGATTTGTTTAATAATTTAAATTTTAACCTTTTTAACAAGATTAATTTTAGATAGGATTATGACTAAAGTAAAAAAATGAAATTTTGTGTCCATTTCGTGTACGTCTGTAAAGTTCCCCGTGACACAGGATATATTCTTAATGTGGAATTGTCTTTTTTTAAATATACATCATCATCATCATAATCTCAGCCAAAATACGTTCACGGCTAGACATAGGCCTCCCCCAAGGTTCTCCACAACAACCGGGCCCGAGCCACCCACATCCAGCAGCTTCCCGCAACCGTCACCAGGTCGGCGGACCACCTAGTGTGGGGCCTACCAACGCTGCGTCGCCGTTTGTGGTAGCCCGATATTACTCGGAGATTCTTCGCACCCCCTGCCCTGCCACTTGCTAGACCGCTACCGTAGCCAGGAGTAGCAGGGCTGCCGGGGACTATAGGCCGTTTTTTCTTTGTGCTTGCCATAATGGGGGGTAAGACGCGTCACCTTGTCTTTAATATGCACATACTATATAAAAAAATAATTTGCAATATCTTTCACACGGTCGTCTGGTTCCGAAGTTGTGTATAGTGTGTGTCATGGTAAGCAGACTGCTGATAAACATACTAGGTATTATAGACAAATTACAGACGCAGAACAAATAATAACACTCATTATACAATTATATTAGTCGTGTGTAGTTTCTGTCTCTGGCATAACAGAAAAATAGGACAGTAATATACAATTTCTGCTACTCATACCTACTACATTTTTCGTAATTAAATCATTCAATTTACCGTACCTTGATAGACGTTACCCAAGAGACCAAATAGAATTCATCCATTTTCAATTAGAGGTATATTTTTTCTCCAAAGTGATCCTCAGACCAATTAGAGACTCGTTGATGTATCGACAATTTTATATCTTGATCAAAATTTGTATCCGGTGGGAAATCGACGGATATCCGTAGTAATTGTGCCGCGGTTCGTCGGTCTCCGATTGTCGGATTACGATTTTGTCTAGAAAAAAGGAATGGCAGATATTTCTTTTATCTTGTGGCGCTGTTCCATCAATTAGGTCGGTACAAATCACTGTAAGGTGATGTTCTTTTGTTTTTGTGATATGGCAGTTCATTTAACGGCAGTTATTTTTCTTTTAAGTTGATTGTTGAAGGAAGTAAGTTTTTGATCATAGTATTGGACAGTAAATAGAAGAAAGTTAACTAAACTAAGTGGCCGATTTTTTGTTTAGTAGAAACTTAGATGGACATGGACACTGAAGAAAGCTGACCGCAACCGCATCGATGCCTTTGAAATGTGGTGTTGGAGGCGAATGCTTCAGATCCCATGGACGGCCTTCCGCACAAATGTGTCTATCCTACAGGAACTCAAAGTAAAGACCCGACTCTCATCTATTTGCCTTCGAAGAGTACTTGAGTTCTTTGGTCACATCGCCAGTAAAGAAGGGAACAACCTCGAGCAACTTATGGTCACCGAAAAGGTTGACGGCAGGAGACCGAGAGGACGTAGCCCAGCTAGGTGGACTGACCAGATCCGAACAGCCTTGGAGACCAACTTACACGTAGCCCTCCATTCGGCCAAGGAGAGGAATAAGTGGCGTGCAACTGTTCGGAGCAAGATCATGCCTCAACTAGGGAATCACGACCCTCAGTAATGAGGATAACGACGCGAGGAGGAGGAGAAACTTAGAGATGATTTTGCAAATGTGACAAATACAACAAAGTAGACATTGTCTGCATTCATAATGAGTATGGTGACCGCAACTCTTGGATTCTAATCATGTTTTGAATCGGTTGTCTAGCCGATTACTACGTAATATTTAAATTCCTAATTTCAACTGTTGAGCGGTTTGAAGAACCGGCGGACTCTCTCTTAATGTAGAAGCGATATAATAACACTTCCTCCATGTGTATGCGTGTATGGCTGTACATTTCACAACGTTTTACGGTCAAACATTTATAAAATTTATCAACATTAAAGCTAAAATTTAGACATCAACGTTCAATGATTCCGTTAAGCGAGGGAAAGTAGACCTTATAATGTATACTTTTGGCTTGTGGGGCACTCAAAATGCTGACAAAGTATTTGTGATTATTTCGTTTTGCATGTCGATTGGACCAGTTCACTTGCAGCCATCTTATACCATCTTAAAGATGTAATATAGAATCCACTTCTCTCCAGGAAAATTGAAAAGTTTCATAGTCGAGGTGTAACAAAATGAAAGATCATTATTTTATTTCCGATCTTACTCGACTTCCAAGAAAGTTGGCACTTGTTACTTTGACTAGTTCTGCTATTTTTCTAGTTAGCTTTTTCTTTTGATTGTTAAAGAAGTATCGAGGTTGAAAATTATATTTTAAATAGAAAATTATTCCTTAAAATCAATAAAAATGAAGTGCTACATGAAAATATTTTGAGAAATAAAATTTAGTGCAATGTTTTTAGGGGTCTGCAAATCAGATTGCTCTAGTTCAAATCATGTGGTTAAAGTAACCATTTGCGCGAAGCATAATTACTCGAAGGTAGTTGCGAAAACAAGTTGCGTATTTATATCTCCGCTTTTAATTTAAATTTAAAAATAGTAAACATTGTTATATTTAGAATAAATTTTATGAACAGCTAAATATAGGTATTCTACCTGCTGGATTTAGTGTTCTCCTTTGTGTAATTTACACTTATTAGTGCCACTGTTTTATTACACTTCCATAATCAACATAACCTCTGAATTCATTACTCAGATGAACCTCGACTTGACAAGCGAATGGCTGAGTTCGAGGTTAAACTGCTGAAGGAGCCGAGCGTACCTACCAGCATCTTTAGTTTGACAGCTGACTTTGCAGTATTTAAATTGCTAACTATGCAGTCCTCGACCAACTTGCATCAGCAAGTGGAGGTAAACGCAGGGAGCATTGATGCGCTTGAGATGCACGGGTGAAGGAAAATCCTCCTCTTCCATAATGTAACTGACGATAAAAAAGAGGACACGACTAAGATGGTTGCCTCCTTTATCAAAACCGGCTGGAGCAGGTGCAGTTTGGTTGGCCGACGTTGTGGCCATCTTCTACCATCCAATATTTGTTAATGTGTGCGTGGCAGCGCGTTCGTACACGGCGCCTGGTATGCACACACACTTAAACCGGCAGCGCAACTTTTTTACGTAGATAACTTACTGTTTTTAGAGTACTGTGATGAAATCACAATGTGTGTGATTCACAAATAATGATTCTGAGCGTGAGTGTTCTTTGCGTTTGTTTAACAAATATCTGTAAAGTCCCCCACGATGCGGGATGGTTATCAACTGTTTGAGTTGTTTTTATAAAAAAGAAAAGAAAAAAAAGACACCTAGTTTGTAGGTATAAACAAACCTTTAACAAAAGTATAAAAGCTTTTTCAAGTTCATTTAAAATTCGTTTATTACTTGACATAATTATTCTCGATATGTTGCCAATTTTATCCGCAAATCGTGGATAAACTGTCACAATTACCGCCATAGCTGTCAATAGCGTAAAGGGAATAGCAATGGGGACAATTTCCGCTCGTTTGGGTAATTATAGCAGAGCCAACCCTGGGGACATTGCGATTGGTGCGCTATAATCGCTTCGTTGACGCTGCGGGCTCTGGCAAATTATAGTTTTTTGTTTTGTTAGTCCTTGAAGTAATTTCTTTCGAACTTTTAAGACATTTATATATTAGTTGTGTGAATTTGAAAAACTAGAACTTTAATATGACTATTTATGATGTTATGGGTCAATTTCCTCTTTGAGATCGAATGTCTAATTATGAGATAGATTCTTGGTATTCAAAGGATTTAGGAAAGTATCAATGGATTTCTTGGAGAGGAAATTCGTATCGTCAAATAAAAGTCATAATAACACGTCATAAGTGAAATAATCACATTCAGGCTGCACGATCAAAGTGTCTAATATTAGAGTAAGGGGAGGTAGGTACAAACTTACTCATTTGGTGAAAACCAATCATTTTCTTATCGATTCCCTTAAGTCATAAAGTATACACATATAAAATACTAGATACTAGAAAAAATAAAAAATATTTCGGTATATAATCTTATGGTAGGTCGTTTCAATTGTGACCTTACAATACACGAACACTATGCGACACAAAGCTTACTATTAATTTCTATTGAGTCATGTGCGTTCTCATGACACGGTACGGTCCTTGATCATTGTCAATATAACGGCTCTCAGCAATTACTGGCAACTAGCTTTGTGTTAACTGGTGTGGATTATAGGCCGGTTTCAGAGCCTTATGGTGAATTCAACAACCTCTGCGCAGTGAAGTACGTGCTTCATATGGCTTTGTGTGATTAACTTCTACTGATGATACATTAAGTACTATGCCAGCATTAGATTTGTAGCGTTAATGTGGCAACACTGTTTTTGGACGACGCCACTTTTTATACACAGAGTTGGAGACACAAAAGAATATTGGTACCACCTGAACAGTAAATTCCTATTAAGTTTATACTGTGTTTAATTTAACCATTCAAGTGGTAGATGCATCAGCTAAAAATATATTGTGGAGTACACAAACATATCAACTCCCAAAGATTTTGTTGGTCTATATACCACGTTATAATGAGAATGTGGAATTTATAACGAAAATATCGTTTAACACCATCGAATGAGAGTATATAAACTAATGCTGCATCGCGCTGTGAAAGTTCTTGTGTCGATTAGTGTTTGTATATACAAAACACTTAAGAAACACTTTTCTATATAACTTCATTTCGAACAACCTTTGGTTTATGTCAGCAATATCTTTTGCGAAATTTTCGTATTTAAAATCGCGAATTTGAATTGAACCATAAAATACGACCATAATGACTAGTATATAAGGTATATTTTGATTATAGATCGATTAAATAGAGAGAAACAGGTTACATATGCATAAAATTTATATTTGCCTTTTCTTTTTACATTTTAAATATTCTACATTGAAAAAATATACATAAAAACATATTATTCAAAAATTTGAATGTTTGGAATAGTGAAATTTTATTCTAAACAAGAAACTGCTCGCCAACCACTCAATAAATTGTGTGAAATTCACATAATTTTTTTATATATTCAGTTTAGAGCCACAGTGTTTATTAAAACACGGTATCGATCAACCTATCACCGTCCACTACTGAACGAAGGTCTCCCCTAACGAACGCCAACCATCCCGGTCTTGGGCAATTCGAATCCATTCGCTGCCAGCCACCTTCTTCAAGTGGCCGGTCCATCGCGCCGCAGGTATGATATGGTAACAAAAAAAAAACAAAACGCAGTATAGTATATTAACACGGTAACGGTAGACATGTCTGAGAAGAAGCAAAGAAATTACTATTCAAACAATTATGATTAATTATTGAAATAATTGATACAATTATTGATTTCATACCATCGACATGTTAATTAGCGTATGTACTGTTCTTTCACCTTTTTGATTACCGTTTGATTAGCTACTATTTTTTTATTGTACCTGTGATTCTGCCAGATGGTAAACATGAATAGAATCTAAGAGCTGTGGTCCCTATACTCCTTGCGAATGCAAACAATACTGTATGGTGATCCACACTATGGCGGCGTAGTAAGATGCTTTTTCACGCCCTGCTTAAGGACGTAAAAGGCATGACAGTCATCGCAGCAGTGTAAGGCTGATACACTTACCACGTTAGCAGTCCTTAATCAAAATAAAGAAATACGTGCGTACTTTTGATACTAACTGCCTCGGTGGCCCAGTGGTAGTGAATGCGACTGCTGTGCTTGAGGTCTCGGGTTCGATTCCCGGGACGGGCCAAATGTTTGTATGATCTGCAAATATTTGTTTCGAAGTTTGGCTATTTTCTATGTATAATATGTATGTATTTACAAAAAAAAAAGTATATAAGTATTCTATCAGTCAGTCTAGTTATCATAGCACAAGCTCTGCTTAGTTTGAAACTAGATGACGTTATGTGTCAAATGTCCGAAATGTTTATTTATTTTATTCTCGCACCTACTACTGCTCTGGTCGTAATAGATACATACTAAGTTTAAAAACGTCATGTCAAGTTGTACGACCTTGTCTGCGTTTAGTACAATACTATTCCCGTTATCAGCACTACTCCAACAAATGGTTGTGAAATAACCTGCTTTAGGAGGGCCCAATAAATCGCATTGGTGCAATGCGGAGCCAAGTATTCGCGTTCAAAGCCGCGGTTTATCCAGCTGAATGCAGCAAGAAGCTTAACTCTGTTACCCGGAGTAACGATTGGGGCTAGAATTAAAACGGAATTAAATCAAACTGGCTGTCTGCAATGACTTGCGGCGCCCGAGGACAAAATTAATTGCAATAAAAAAGTAAAATTTAATTTATGATTCGAATAGTAGTTCATTTGTTTTAAATTGACTTCGTATTTACTTTTTTTTTTAAAGTGACGTTTATAAAAGAGGTTCAATTGAACAGTATATTCTGATAACAATTTAATGTGATATGTTTTTTGATTATGGTATACGAAGTAAATGAGCAGACAGGTCACCTGACGGTAAGCGGTTCCCGCCGCCGGTTGAGATCTGCTACTCAAAATATGATGCCTATATGAGACGTGATACCATCACAGATAACCGATGTTAAGCAGATCATTTATGTAATCTAAGTGTACAAGAACAAAAAGCGACTTCATTTAATGCTATGTAAAGATAACTGTTACTTAAATTTATTTCCACTATCTGCCCCATTAACCAAGATGTATGTGTTTCGCGTCGATTTTCTTTCTACAATAGCCAATGCATTTATTCTCTTGTATTATTGACTAATATTTTGTTCTGGCCACGTTAATTAGCGTTGAGATACTTATTTCCATACATTTCTTAGATTTCTAATAACGTTCACGTTAGTAGAATGTAAACTTGGCTAAGCGGGTTGTTTGAAAACGTAAAAGATGTAGAGATATAAATTCCATGACCAAGTAAAATTAAAATTTAAACTAAAAATTGGATTGAAAAGAAATCGTTCACCGTTTTTCCTTCACTGACCGTATTTCTGAATGCGACCTCTTTGCACAAAATTGTTTATGGAACTCCATTTAACCTCGTTGTGGCATAGAGCTCTTTGGAGTAATATTTAGCAGAAGTCCTGATTTTCGCGGTGTTTTGGCGCCAATTCTATGTAGACGAACGAACGAAATGGGTGCTGATCTAACTTTCTTTTTGTGTCAGTACACAATCATATATTCTGTTTCTTTTTTGTATTAAAATAATGTTTCTGTGTTTATTAGTTGAAGTTGAAAGTTCATGTTTTTTATCAAAAGACGAGAGCAGGTACATATATCCAAAATCATTTATTTCTTTAAAACTAATATGAAAAATTGCCTAATACCAATTTTTTGTGCGGCGCGGTGAAGCATGGCTTTCCTACAATTGTTTCCCTTAAGTAGGGTGTCACTGTGGCAATAATATCGTCGTTAAAACTCGAAAAACGTCAAATAAAACTAGGTCGTTAAAAACTTCTTAATGTGAACAACATTTTTATTTCTTTCCTTTCAAGGTCGTAAACAGTTCGTAACTAATTTGTAATCTAACATCGACTATTGTGTAATCGTAGGAGAGTCATGTTGTGGCATATGATATATGTGATACTACGGCTTAACAAAAAACTGGTATTAAGCAATTTTTTCGTCAACTTTCACCAAGTGATTACACGAACAGAGAACATGAGAGAAGCTTTCCTTCTAGGAAACTTTCTATTCCTGATTCTGAAGGATTGTGCACTTGTAACTTTTGAGGTGGAGGTATTCTTAGATGACGATAAACAACTTTCTTTTTGAGTCTGCCAAGGTGACTCTACTTTGCCCGATGGAAAGTGTGAATAGAATCCAACAGTTGTGGCCTCCATACTCATGGCGAATGCAAACCATGCAATATGGTGAGTATAGTAGTCTAGCGAGCGTGAAAGGCGTTACGGTTGTCGTTGCAGTATAAGGCTCACACAGTTACCACCATAACAGTCACTCCTGCATCAATGGGCCGCTGGTCTCGCACTCACTAACGAAACACGACAATACTGATGCTACCGCTTTAGGTTGGTCTTCTGTGAGAGAGTAGTACTGCCCCGGTTGAGGTTGCCCGTTCGTGCTGAAATCAACGTGGTACTGCTACCTGTACGGGAGACTCACACCATAAAAAACACTAATCCAAATCTGAAGTGGAACATAAAATGACATAACACAACCAACGCTTCATATATCAAGATATGAAATCCCTAATTAGTGAAATTCGATAGCGTATTGGCTCGATCGGTTTGCCTGGCATCGAGTCAAACCTGTCTGTCAAGTAAATTAACTCACCCAGGTTTATTCATTGATATTCATGTTGATACAATTACTTTGTTATATCTGAAATCCCAAGACATCATATCGTTTAAGCTTGTTACCGAATACGGCCTATCGAATGGTATTGAAAGTTTAATCTTCTAAATACAATTTATAGTAATAAGGTGGCATAAATATTATTAAAATATATGACGGCACGCTGATTATGGATTAGTTTTTATTATAACCCAATTTATTGTCGTCGAAGATGTCCATCACTTGTTAGTGGAATGCGTTCGATACAGAAAAGGAAGGGAAACATTATTGTCCAGCTTAAAAATTAATGTCTTGAATGTAGGTACTTTCCAGTCCATCTTGTCCAAGCCGTGCAGTGAGGATGCAATCAAAATTTACGAGTTTATTTACAATTTAAAGAAGATGTGATTGTCTGCCCAAATTATGAATTTAGATTTAAATCTTTGCTGTTATTGTTATATTCATGTTATTATGTAAACATAATTTTAGAAATTTCCTGTATGATGTGGTTGGTTATTGTGAGATATAATGAGGCTGGCATAATCATGTTTGATTAAAAGCCTCTACATTATATATGTAATCAATAAAGATAAAAAAAAAAATGTTAAATTATCAATTATTTTAATCATCATTCAATTTATTTTTTTGATTCTAGTAACTTGATTCTATGAGCGATAATATTACAATAATGTTATTGAAATAAGAGCAGTAACCTCGAATAGAGTAGTAGATGTCGCTACGAGTAATGGTGGCGGTCAGTTGGTTTTTGAAAAAGGATCGACGGACTGCTGTCACGCGGTGCGCACATGCTAACCTATCGGCTGTTAAATTTTCCAGTTCATTTAAAATTTGTAGATCCATGAGATTTAGTACGAAATTGTATAACGATCAAATAACGAGACATTGAACAATACAAGTGTGCCCTTATTTTGAAAGTTTCTGTTACACCGCAAAGGATGGATAGCCACAACCAAGACCGCTATGACGCCTCCCCCTTTCTGACGCTCTGACATTATATGTATACATAAAATTATTTGGTCTACTATTATTTTTATGTTTACGACCTGCGTTACAACGGACCAACCACTTTCCTCGTGGTTGGCAATGGACGAATGCAGACTGCCCTAGATCAAGATGGATGGTGCTTCTTAGAGAAAGCTTTTGTTCAGCAGTAGATGATCCCATGGCAATGGGATCAAATGGAAAGCAGGTGAGTTACTCTCTTTTTTTAAGGGAGAGTCGGTCTGGGAATACTACATAAGTATTCCCAGACCGACTCTCATAACTGAAAGTAGTTCAGTGCAATTTCACCGAATATTCCTCATAGTACAATTTGTCATTACACTCGTTGATAAAGGACCTCATCGAGTTTAAAGATAGTCTGACCTCACTGAGAAGAAAAAAATTGTATTTTAAATAAGTCGAATATCCCTGTGGTGACGGATAAAATCGACGTATCACCATCTCTGTTTATCCTGTGGATATCGTAATAGACAACTAAGAGAACACATGATAACAGCTAGAGAAGCAATGCTTGAAATAACACTATACGCCAATTAACTCTAGCCAGCGTGGTACAGCGAGCTAAAATCTCCTTTCTAAGGAAAGGTTTATGTCCTGTAGAGAACTATGGAAAAAATTCTCTAATAAATAAATCACATTATACTAGGTCGTTAAAAAGTTATTAATTTGAATGAGAAAAGAAAACATTTATTTTTCTTTTTTTTTCAATGTTGAAACTGCTTCGTAATTTGAAATCTAACACGGCACCTTTGTTCTCTTTCCGTTTTCTTTCTCTTTCCCTTTAATTGTGCCTACGGAGCGGAACCGAGCGAATTATTGAAAAACTTGGCATTATTCGACATCACCCTCTTTTGTACAGACGGGCGTTTTAACTTTAAAACTGTGTAGTGAGAATTGACAATCCTCTATTTTCTTTTGTGAATATTTTTGGCTGTCTGCCTTGGTGACGTAGTCGTAGCATATGCGACTGCTGTGCTTGAGGTCTAGGGTTCAATTCTCGGGTTCGACCAAATGTTTGTGTTATGTGCAAATATTAGTTTCGTAGTTTGAGTTTCACATATATTTTTATCAGTTATCTAGTATTCTAGTACTCTAGTTATCTAGTACTCTCTAGTACTCATAATATAAGTTCTATTTACTTTAGGAATAGATGTCGCTGCGCCACCGCAAACAAAAAACATGCTAACCACAAAATTATTTGTAATAGATGGGAGTCAAAAACTCCTGTCACAGCAGACAGTACGATCACTAACCAATAGACTGATATCCCGATCATTAAAAAAGAACCGCCCATCTGTATAGTCTATGATGGAATCGCGTGCCTGACTCGTTTGCGTTTCCACCTTACCGGCACGTAATAGACGCGAGAATCGTAAGGAAAACAACTTTAGCCATTACGCAGACCGTTTCACTGTGTGTGATAAGTAGTAACTTGAAGCGATTACTGTGTCGGGCGATTAGACTCAACGTGAAAAGACCACGCTGCTTGCATGTGTGAGCGTATCGCTTAAAACCACTTGGGAACGTATTATACATATTATTAAGCTTTTCTAATTTTGATGATGCTGTGGAGGGAACGAGTGTCATGTCCCTCCGACACAAAGGGAGGATCCTCCGACCAGGCGAGGTGATCATGCCTGGCGGGCCACACCCAACAGTTGATGTTGGGATATTGTATATATGTTAATTGCCACGCGTATCTCTGTTTCACGATACAGGATAGTAGTTGCTTAGTAGTTCATTGTACTACGCAGTTCAATGTATCTTCGCTAGATGGCGCTGTTGTATATTTTGTTTGTTTTGTAATGTGGAAATCGCCACAGTGCTATCAAACCTCGCATTTGCTAAATAGGTCTCGGGTATTCCCTGCGATACTCATAATAGAGTTCAAGACCAACGTTTTTTTTTCTTTTATATAAGAGTACTCAAAATATCTTTTTAAGGTCCAAAGAAAGAGACTTTTAAAGAGATTAGGTAAAGTAAAACAAAATTACAGTAATAGTGCGTACTGGTGGACAAGTATATTTTTCTTCAGTAAAATTGTTCAACATTTAATTTAACCCTCAGTTATTAAATCATCATCATCATCATCAGCCGGAAGACATTGACATCGGCTCCCCGCGACTCGGCATATGTCGTCGGTCTATCTAGTGGGGGGCCTACTTACGCTTCGTCTTCCGGTACGCGGTCACCACACGAGAACCTTTCTTCCCGAACGGTTGTCGGTTCTACGAGTGATGTGGCCTGCCCATTGTCAATTCAACTTGCTTATTCGAAGAGCTATGTCAGTAACCTTAGTTTTCTTGTTTTCTGGCCTATTATAAGTAGAGTATTTTAAATCGCTTCTGTATGATTCTTACACCACTCGCTAACGCCGCTTTCAAACCGGAGTTCCGATTTTTTAAGTGAAAATCAAAATGTAATATTAAAATAAACTGGTTACTTAAGAGAGCCGTTTAAACGTTGCCATTGTAATATAAGTTTTTGTGCGCCAAAGTTGCTGAACTTCGTTAGTTTAAAATATTCATTAACATCGGACTTCCTTATTGAAATGTTCACCTCATACTTAATTACTTTTTCGGAGCTAAGGTTCACATAAAATGTAAGTGAATACATAATGTTAAAGATGATGTTAAAATAATAATTACTCGTATAACGACTCGTCTCGCACACTTTTGCAAATCTGGATATAATTATGTACGTAGAGATACACTATAAAAACAAATTGCTGATAAATAAGCTTAGGTACTGCTAAATACATATATATATAATCAAAACTTTTTCTCCGGAGGAGTAGGCAGGTGCTTATTAAACGCCCACTTTTCGTTAGTGTTTTGATCCCACAGGCAATAAATGATCGTGCTTATCAACCAATTATTTTATCACTCGGTTAAAAATATCAAGTATAACCTTAAATATATATATTTTTAACCTTTAGAACCTCCTAGGGACTGGTGTGTCGGAATCGGATCGACTAAAACCACACGGTTTGTCATTCTACGCCAGAAACAGAAGGGATCTGGGCACTGCTGTTTATAAGCCATGTAGAAGTATATCCTTAAATATATATCAATTTTAAGATCATAACGTATGCTTCTTATCTCATTACAAGTTAAAATCAAGAATAATTTGCCATCATTTTTTCAGGCAATTATATTCCTGAACCTTACAAGCGTAAAGTGAATAAGTTTCTCTTTAACAGACGTGTAGTAACTTCGTTTGAACCGATACTTTTCAATAAATAAGTTATATAATAACCTCCTATTCTGTTACCTGATAATAAGCCAAAAATATTTTTCTCCATCATTCTTTTTTTTTGTATTTTAGAGCCTGCCGAAATGATTTTACTCTACTAGATGGAAAGCATGAATAGAATCCAAAACTTATGGCCACCATACTTAGTGACCCACACTAAGGTGGCCTAGTAGGATGTATTTTCACGCCCCACTTGGGGATGGAAAAGACATAACTGTCATTATGGCCGCGTAAAGTTTACACATTTATCACGATAACTGTCATCTCTACATTAATGGGCCTCCAGTTTTATACTCACCAACGAAACACGACAACACGGATGCTCGCTTTAGATTGGTCTTCTGTGTGAGGGTAGTTCTGGTCCGGTCGAGACGGTCCGCTCGTACTGAAATCAGCGTAACGCTACGACCTATAACTCTTAGGACAATTAAACCCTTCTTTCATTTCATAGACGTATCAATGAATATCTCGTTAAGGGAATTTGTAAGCCATGGCAAATAATCGTGAACATTATGCACAAACTTTTCAAACTAACATAACCTTTACTGCAATATTGCTCTCTTCAAAACATTATATAGAACGATTACTTTGCAAAATCTTTGTTCGTTTAAACATAAAATACTATTAAAGTATTTTAACAACTAAGTGTATCACAATTCGAAAGGAGAAAGCGAAGGTATTTATTATTCAATATTATACCAAGATTTTGTCGAAAATTCTACTGAGTTCGCGGAAAGTGTTAATTTTTAAGCGAAAGGACAAAAATCCAAAGCCCAGCCGACGCGCTGGTGTGTAATACAAATCTATATTGTGTTCGGAAACGCTACGAGTTTTTTATTTGTTTATTGTTTTATCAGAAGTTTTAACACTAAACTACATATATTAAACTACATCTGGCAACATGACTTTAATCTGCTTGATGGAGAGTATAATTAGAATCCAAGAGTGGGGGTCACCATCTTCATTGTGAAGGTAGACAATATATCATGGTGATTATAGTTAAAACATTTGTATAAAATTTAACACAATACATCAACTGTCCACTGTTGAAATTTTTTTCTTTTTTTCTGTAAGTAATCCTACTGTTACTAAGTTATTATTTCAAACTTAAAAGTAAAGGAATAGACTTGACTAAACTGCTTACAACACAATCATCACCATCATCAATAACCTACAAGAGTCCACTGCTGGACATAGGCCTCTCCTTAGCAAGGAGGTTTCTGCCTATTATATCACACTGACCAGACGGGTTGGCAGACGGTTCCTTTTAATTTTTCCTTTTCTTTGTAGTGATGAGCTGTACGTATAGTTATATATACGTACAGGAATATATCACAATAGTTTGTTCCCTTAGTGGCCTCTTACAACACCCACGGATAGACAGTGGCGGTAATGCTACGTAAAGCCATCACCACATGTATGTAACAACACAATAGTAACAATTAAAATGAATGCAACAAGATTTACAAAATGAATTAGCGACGGTTAACCAATTTTTAAGATTAATATCGAGCGGTATTAACATTAAATTACTATTACTTTAATATAGAAATATGTATTAATCTAAGTGCACAATTTATGCATATAATCTAATACAATTAAAACAATACTATTTACAACAACATAACAACAACATATATAAATTGGTATCTATCCCTATTAGGGACAGCAATTAGTACATGGTTAATCGACAGTAAGATTATGGACTCGGTTCTCTATCATCATCTTTAACAGTCCACTACTGGAGATAGGCCAGACAGGACTCGGTTCTTAAATCGTTGAAATATTGTGCCAAATATATCTAACTGATTGCTGTAGTGGTTACTTACTAAACTGCAAAACAGGCGAGTTGGTACCTAAACTTGACTTTTGTAAAGGTGGACATAGGATTTTACGCTACCTGCTAATGCTAGGCTTTACTGTAGAAGATAAGCCTCATCTTTTCTCAGCATCACCCAATCGGTTCGCTGTCAGAAAATGCCTTAGGCATTAAGTTCACTAATGTATGTATTTGTGCATAAAGTCATAAATAAAATAAAAAATAAAACTAAACCAGTCTGACTTAAGTCATATTACAGTTTCACGAAATACTGATTCTGTTGTTCGGGTGAGTGCGGTTACCGAAGCCTCTCGTTACCGAAGCCTCTAGTTTTAAAACGAATGGCATTTCTTTGTTTTTAATAATTAAAAGAAAGAAATTTGTTGCCACTAATAATATCACTAATAATACTACGTTTGCTCACACGCTATCTCGGCAAACGTAGTGTAGGACGCTCACGGGTCAGGTGGAGTAACGATTTAGCCAAGATGATTGGCACGAGATAGATACGAAAAGCCTAAAACCGATCAGGGTAGCGTGCAGTGGGAGACGCCTATGTCCAGCTGTGGACTACAATAGGCTGATGATAATGATATTGTTATTGTATGTTATGCTTATATCCATAAGTTGTAGATCTGTCTACGTTTATCTAGAAAATTAGATTTTCATCTGAACACTAACAGTTACTTTAGGACGATAAATGGAAATATTCATAAATAACACTATAGTTGCAATGTAACATTATTTAAAGCTCACCTTAGTACTTATTTATTAAAAACTATTTTTAGGATGTCATTTTGACCTATAATAATATTTTTTTTTACACTATTTATTGCAGGTAATAATCTCAGGATAGAGTAATAGTACTATTATTGGATATTACTAAAATACCAGTAGCAAGAGAACCAAGTATAACCTTTTTTCTGTAACTTGTGGCAACCTCCTTGGGCTGTCACCCCGGGGTTTACGGCGGGGTGGTGTGTCGGAATCGGACCGATTAAAACCACACGGTGTGCCACTCTGCATCTGACATAGAAGGGATCCGGGAACAGCTGCTATTACGATATCCAGATCCCTCCTAGCGCCTGCCCGCAAGAGAGTATAACCTAAAATAATCTCATTTACCGGCTATTGGTACCTGAAATGGCGTGCGGTTTTAGTCGGCAAAGGTCCGACATAACCAACCAAAGGAAAAAAAGCGTAGTATAAACACAAATATTGGGCTGCATGTTTTCAAAAGTTTACGTGAATTTTTAATATTGATATTATCACGGTCTAGCTGTAACGAGATTGACTCCCCGTTGGTTTGTTCTCGAACATTTCCTATACATTTTTATTGTGAAAGGGCTCGCGTTAGTAAAATTAAATCACGAAACGTAATTTGTATGGATTCATTAAAATTTACGACTTAAATGCGGAAGTTTAGTTAGATTTTAACAATTTTTAAGTTTAGACGTCTTATGATATTTTAGAAGGGACAGCAATGTGGTATATTAATAGGTTTTAGTAGAAAGTAAATTATTATGTGAACCTTTACATCAGATTATCCCTTCGGGGACATAGACGTATATATGTATGTCGGTCACCACACTGTATTATCTACATTAGCAATGAGTATGGTGACCATAACTCTATGGCTGCACGAGTGTCTGGCTTAGTGGTTTAAGCGGTCACCTCGCTGCTCTACTGCGTTGACTGTTGAAGGTTCAAACCCCGCATTGGACAACACTTTGTGTGATCAACAAATTGTTCCAAGTCTGGGTTTTCTTTGTGTCCGTTTCTCGTATGTTTGTAAAGTCCCCTCGACACATAATTTATTCCTAGTACTTGCTCTTAAGATAAACTCTTAGATTCTGTTCATGCTTTCAATCAAGCAGAGTAGCATTCCTTTGTAGGTTATTAAAAAAAAGTAAATCGAGACAAAAAATATCACTTGATGAAACTTCTACTGCCTCGGTGGTGCAGTGGTAATGAATGTGACTGCTATGCTTGAGGTCTCGGGTTCGATTCCCGGGTCGAACCAAATACTTGTATGATCTGTAAACATTTGTTTCGAAGTATGGTTGTTTTCTATGTATAATATGTATGTATTTACAAAAAAAGTATGTAAGTATTCTATCAGTCAGTCTAGTTATCATAGCACAAGCTCTGCTTAGTTTGAAAGTAGACGATGTTGGTGTTAAATGTCCGAAATATTTATTATATTTATTATTTATTCTCCTTTTGAAGTCGATTTAAAGTGAACATCGAGTTTTTAGATATTCGTATGTATACAAACATTTCAATAACATTGTCGTGTGTAGTTGCTTAATCAAAATTAGCTTTACTTTTAAACGATAATCTAATAAAACTTAATAAATTGCTTCTAGTTCCCAACAAAGAGAATCTAATTAAAGACAAAAAGCTTTTGTATAACAAGACTTATTAAACAGTACAATACGATGTACTGAAACTTCTAGAATTTTTGTTAAAACAGGCCTCTGTTCATAATTGTCTTACAAAGAACTTTTGTTTATACACCCCGAGTTTTAGTATCCCTAAGTAAACCCTAAACTGCTTACACACAAATTATACTAAAACAGACACTTACTACGTCTTTTTCTTTACTTTTTATGTAAAAAATGAAGTTCAGAGGCATTTTTGGGACCAGGTGTGAGGCAGAGCTGCGCCGTAAAGTTTAATTAGTGAAAATTATTTGAGATTATAAGGATTTTTGTAATTAGTATTCACGCTGGGACTTCGTGGCCATGTCTTGCTAATTATGGTTCAAGTGATTATAGCCGTGGGTCTCCGTATATTGTTTTGAATAAGGCTGAATATCCATAGGTCAGAATATTTGACTATTAGAAGTTTATGGGTCCGCTGTCCAACCGTTCTTATACTGTAGTTTTACGGTGTATTTGTTAATTTTGACGCCAGAAAAATCATTAAAAAAGGCTGTCGTGATAAACTGTTGAACTGTTTGATTAATGATTATGCCTATTCCAATAGGGAGCGAATCGGAATAATCTTTGGAAACAAGATGTAGGCCTAGGATCAAAATAAAGGGGATGAAGCTTTCTGTACAGTGGGATCACAAGCTAATAAGGTGGTTTTCAAGATTTTTTGAAGTATCTTTTCTTAAGGCATCCTGTGTCTTTGCAATAACTGGCTTATGATGAAAAGTCACGTGTTCTTAGATGGCATGTCGGATATATATGCCATGCGTTCAGTAACGTCGCTCACTCGGTGAAAAGTAACGAAAAAATTGTTAAATGGCAACTTTCTGTAAGGTCATGGCTTTCACGCGTTTAATTGTTTAGAACCATACCAGCCATTCAGAAGAGAACTCGAAAAATGATATACTGAAATTGATTACAAACCAAGAATATCTTTGTTATATTATGTAATCAATTATAAAATGGAGACGTTTGCAAAACCTCATTCATGTAGTGCATTGCTATTACGTAAGTATTTTTATTCGTTGTACTTTCCTACCAGTAATCTCAGTTTAATAGTAAACGAATAAATATTTTTCTTTTTCCCAAGTTGTACACTCAAAAGCCGTTTCGAAGTTATCGCGAAGGCAATCGAAAGTATTTCAAATAAAAACCGTCTAGGGCTGCAATATACGCTGTATTGGGGAACTTTCCTCATATTTTCGTCATGCGCAGGCCTTAACATTAAGTACAGTTGCGAACTTAGACGATACACTTAAGTGGAGTAGCCTATTATACGACTGTACTTTTTTACTGTAGAATACTTAGCACTTATGTAAAAGTTCTTGTTTTCATTAATGTGTTTGTCTCTTTACTGTCGAGTCTTCTCAGGCCTAACTATGTACATCATTTAACTTTTTTTAATATAATATGCATGTATTTACCTCGTTGATCTAGCGGTTAGCGTATGCAACTGCAAGAGGTTTCAAGTTTGATTTCTGGGCCAAAACGTGTTGTTAAGTCCGGAGTATTTAACAACACGGATCATGTAACCTATTAAGCCTGTCTTAAAGAACATGTTAAGGCGTGGGTCTTAGTTATCATGAGTATCTCTGTCAATCGTTATTGGAAAGTCAGTGCCAGAAATAGTTCAGCTTTTGAGTTCAGTTCACTCTCAAGGTTGTGTAGGTCCGATGCCAGTCGCTTCGTAAAAAAACTAACGTTCAGGTAAAACTAGTTTAACTAGTAGCCAATCCAAAAATAAACTTGTGGACGGCTAGCACGATAATGTACGTAAATGTAGCCTAGCCTTAGCCTAGGCTATAAACTAGCCTTTTTCTTTTTTAAAGACAACTCCCGTTGCAGTAACACATTCTGTGTCACGGGAGACTTTACAAACATACAAGAAACGGACACAAAGAACACCCAGACTCAGAACAACAATTTGTGAATTACACAAAGTGTAGTCCCGTGTGGGGTTTGAACCAACAACACTCAGCGCAGTTGGGAGCGCGGTGGTGACCGCTCTTAAACCATTACATCATCTGTGCAGTCCAGACTTGTAATATTAGTTCATATTTAGTATCTTTCTGGTTGTTTTTAATGTTTCCATGGCGTGCTCAAATGTCTTGCCGACTTGTATGAAGTCTGTGTGCTATTAAGATATTGACCAAAGTCGAATATGCAAATTTAGCCTAATCAGGTCTTATCCTTGTTATAGGGAGACATGATATCCTATGTCAGGCGCAGAGTGGCACACCGTGTGGTTTTAGTCGGTCCGATTCCGACACACCACCCCGCCGTAAACCCTGGTGGGGTGACGGTCCGAGGGGTTTACACAGGTTAAAAAAAAAAGAGACATGATATTCATTTCTTCTTTCGCAAGATTTATATTAATATCTAACCAAAAACTATCTTTACATATATATAAAGACTTTACTCTCCATAAATGTTTTGGTCGCTATTCTCTTTAAGCTTTACTGCTCTTGTCCTATTTTACTGTTAGTTGAATTCATCGCTGTTATCGATATATGCAGTTAATAGGTCATTCCGGCTCTCGAGGCAATAAAAACCAGATAAACACTTTCTGTGATGTTTGGCGATATTATTTTATAGAGGAATTTTTATTAAGTTAAAAAGAAGCGACGTGTTTCTGCGGTTATTTATGTCTTCTGTGATATAATTAGTTCACAAATCACTCAACAGTGGTTTTGACTAAAGTATTGTGGAGGAAACCAGACGAGGTGATCATGCCTGGCGGGCCACGGCCCGACGGTTGATGTTGGAATATTGTGAATATGCTAATCGTTGCGAGAATCTCTATTTTGCGATACAGGATTAGTAGTTGCTCCGTAGTTTATTATACTCCGTAGTGTGATGTATCTTCACTAGATGGCGTTGTAGTATGTGTTTCTGTTTGGGGTACATTTGGAAGTCGCCACAGTATCAACTACATGTAAACTATGTTTTTAAACTAATTTTAAAACTACTTTTTTAAACAAAGAAGCATCAGCAAATGAAATGTTACGGGTCCTGTCTCTAGACTTGCCCAAACTACTGAAATTTACCCTAGTGGATCTAAAATCTTCGTGATATTTCACCTCAGATGTTCCATTCAGTATTACATCACATTTGTTGTATCAAAGACCACATTGCTAGAGGATATGTTGAGTAGGACGTTCAGGAGGAATTGCCCACTCCTTAAACAATTTAAAATGGAGGGATGCATGTGTTATATGTTGCACTACAATAAGGTAATCACTTAATTATAATATTAACAAAGGAACCACAAAATTTATGAAATATTTAAATAAATATGTAATAATTTCTTATCTTTTAGCTTTGTATTTTATTGCAATACATGCGTTGATAACCATGTGCCAATTATTTTAGACCCTCTCATGATCTGCTAGTAAATGGTATTTTAATGCAACTATTTGAATTTGTCCACCTTCTAAAACAAAGGAATGGTGATTTGGGTTTGAGTACGTACGTTACTCGCTGAAAACTATCGAAATAATTCCTTAACACATGTTCTCTGTGAGACACTCCGGTCAAACTAATCCATTTGTGCCGAAAGATGGCTCCGATCGGTCTGCTAGTTTGACACCCTGGCCATGGGCAATAGAAAAATATAATTTTAAAACAATATTTATAAAAAACAATTGATCACATTATCACACACATTAGCACGTTGAAAACCCGCTATCTGGAGCATTGTTATTTTTTCTAAGCCACCATCATTAGTCTATTCTATTCAATGAAATTCAATAAAATCTTTCCATCAACAGACGAAAAATCTTTATTCTTCCATTGTCAGTGAAAACAATATTGATTTCAATTTTATTGTAAGTTGTGATCTACGTTAAGAAAGTGTATGCGTATTCTGTTTAGTGATGATGTATTCCTAGCCGGTTTCGACCACTGTGGTCTCTCTCAACGGAGACCAGCTATCTACGCAGGAGATACTATACTGCATAAGTGCAAACACAGGCGCACTCTCTAATCCGCCACGACCGGGAAGAGATGAAGCGCAGGCCCGAAAGTTTACGTGCTTATGAAGTACGGCGGTTTAAACTTCAACTCCGAAACTCTGGGTTATTATTAAATATTTCCATAAATAAAAAAATCAATAATGCTTTTTGGACCGAGTCGGGCATCGAACCTAAGGCCTCTTGATTGGTAGTTTCATACACTAACCGCTTGATCAACGAGGCAGTCGCACATTTATGGTATAAACTATGAAGTTGCTGTTTCGTGTATAAAATAAAAATGTGATTTAAACAAGATAATATTAGTTCAGATGATCGTAGTTAGATGGCGCTAGGTGTGTTAATTATGAATTATTTCAAATGTCTGCTACTAGTACTATACATTTAAAAATATGGTCAGAATTTTTTTCTTTAATAGATATTCTCATAGAAAAGGGAGCTGATTGTTTAAATATTGATATCTCAAGCGTAAAAGATACACAATTTGTGATTTTGTATTCTAATAAAGACTTCTCTTAGATTCTAAAACTATACAAGTTTATTTAGAGCACATGTTATTATTGTAACTATGAGTAACAAGCTTAAATAACAGAGAAAAACATATTGTAAATTGTATTGGTATTATTAAATATGACAAAAGAAAAAGTGAAATAAAAACTCCTTAGAAAATACAAACTCCAACTTCGCTACATTTAACCCTACGCGTACATTTTCTGAAAGAAAAGCCACAAAATGTGTGAGCTAGGGAAAATTTTTCACCGGATGGGAGCGTTTTCAAAGAAAAATGCTTGTTGCATTCTCCGAAGCAAGGTAAGGTTAGTGCTGGGACACTTACTTTACGTTTAGTCGAGTGGAAACTACTTTCGGTGCGGACATAGTAAGATAACGCGAGCTGTTTCTTGATTTTTTTTTTGTATTTTATGGCTGCACGTTCTACACTTTTAAAATAATTGTTTATGGTTTCAGATACTTCGAATACAAGTTTCGCATTTACATAAAATTTGGAGAACAGAGGACTATGAACTTTGAGATTTAAGTTTACATCTAGAGGAATTGAAAAAGCAAAAAGAAAATGACATGTGTCAGTTTATTATTATGTTGTGTAATCCACAAATTGTTGTTCTGAGTCTGGGTATTTATTGTGTCCGTTTCACGTATGTTTGTAAAGTACCTCGGAACATGAGATATATTCTTTTTTTTCTTTTTTTTTGTTATAAGAGACTGCCAAAGTAACTCTACTCTGCCTGATGGAAAGCATGAATAGAATCCAAACGTTATGGTCGTTATACTTATTGCGAATGCAGAGGATGCAGTATGGTGACTCATACTATGGCGGCCTAATGATGGAAGTTGTCTCTTTTAAAAGATACTTTTAATTATAATTATTTATTAAATTTTGTTGATGCTGATAATTTTAATGCAGCGGTGATTACGTAAAACAAAGATGTACTATTAGATGAAGTATATAGGGATATAAATATCTTTATACATACATGTATTCAGAAATACCCAAAAGATTTAAATTCTTCAGTATTTTAAAATATTTAAATTGATAAACTGTAGTAGCACACTAAGCGTAGCATAATAATGTCACAGTGTTACTGAAATCGTTCTAAGCAATACTTTCGTGGCTTTCACTCGTTAACTAAAGTGTGGCGACGCGCAGTGACATACTTACTACTTTATAGGTTACGTACTTTATAGGTAGTAGAGCCAAGCTGATTTCAGCACGAGCGGGCCGGCTCGACCGGGGCAGTACTACCCTCCCACAGAAGACCAACCTAAAGCGCCAGCATCCATGTTGTCGCGTTTCTTGGTGAGTGTGAGACCGGAGGCCCATTAATACAGGTGTGACAGTTATCGTGGTAACTCTGTAAGCCTTACGCTGTCACAATGACTGTCATGCCTTTTACGTCCCCAAGCGGGGTGTGAAAAAGCATCTCACAAGGCCGCCATAGTGTGGGTCACCATACTGCATTGTCTGCAGTTGCAATGAGTATGGTGACCACAACTCTTGGATTCTATTCATGTTTTCCATCAGGCAGAGTAGAGTCACTCTGGCAGGCTCTTAATATGGAAAAAAGAGACTTGAGTAGTTGTCTATGGGCGAGTCACTTACTCAAGCGATGAGTCTTAAATAACAAACAATGATTATAGTCACATCACTACGAGCTAACGGAGCTCCCCGTAACTGCATTGAGTTCGTTCTACCCTCTGCATAAGTTTTGTTTTCGTCTTTAGTGTTATACCCTGAAATTTGTGCATAGTGTTTCCTTAATTAAATTCCAGTCCTTTGTAAATTGTCGGACAAAACAAGGTGCAAAGCTACTTACGGTTGGATCGCAATTATCGTACAGCTGGTTACATAATATATTTAATTATGTAAATTAGAAGGTTCTAGAACTCGTTATTAGTGGGCTTATGCTGTGGTTAAGGAGTTAATAAATAAATTTAATGACTGTACTCATTGAACATTGGGCTATAAATACATATTTAAATATATATACATTTTCTTCTTCTTTCGTTCAACACATACATCACATCAATCAACTGCCCTTAACAGTCTACTGCTGAATAGAGGCCTATTTTTAGAAAGGAGGTCTACTACTTTGGTCTACTATACCATGCTGGCCAGACGTATTCGTATAGGGTTTCTTTTAAGGTTTTCTTCTCTTCACAGTGATGTTATCCTGCATCGTTTGCTCTCTCAGTCGCTTTTCACCACACCCATAGGGTGAATAGAAGTGGTGATTCTCCGTGTTCTTAATCTGTCACCAAACGGACATCAAATGGATGTTAAAAACGTTCATATTTTAGGATCCCCTGAAAACAAATGATTACGCTCGTCATATAATTATTTGTCCTAGATGAGAATTTAATCCATGACCTCTGCTTACGATGTTTACTTAACGTACCAATGAAAATTTCAAATAGCATAATGCTGTTTATGCCTGATCAAGACTTGTCTTAAGAAAGAGCTTAAGTGACCCTACTCGAGTTACTTATTAAAGACTTTCTTAAAACAAAGATTATTCCCAGGCAGTTCTTCTATTCGATTAGAATTGATTGATATCGTACTACGATTACCCTTGTCTGTACCCTTCCTGTGGCACATAGTGGCTGCAAAAAATAAATGAGAACTATTTGTTGCTAAGTGTACGTATCAAGGTGGGACGGTTCTTCTCGTCCGAGCATCTGTGTCTTCTTTATAAGACACAGATTCGCTTCTGCGTGGAGTTATATTCTTACTTTGTGATGGATCCACATAGGATTTGCCTGACGCTCTCGATCGGTTGCAGTGGTGAGCATTATCAATAATCCTGAAGCCACCGAGTCCCTTCGCTTCGCTTCGTGAGTTGAGCTTCTGCAGTTGCGAAGAACTGTCGCCTTTATGGCAGTCCTCTATCGCCTTTATCACTGTCTTCCTTCCTCTACAGAATAACATATGCTAGCCTTGGAAATCACCGTTTTTTAATGGTAGACAGGTGCTCGAACTAAACAATTCGGCTTTACCTTCCGGTGTAAATCAGTCATAACTTGGCACTCACTATCAGCGCACGTATTTTTCTCCCACTATAACCCCAGATCTTTTAAACGAGACGTGAAAAAATATCACACTAAGCTGCCAGTGTGAATAACCATACTGCATTGTCTGTATGTGCAATGAGAGTGGTGACCATCAGGCAGTCACTTTAGTATTTTTACTATAAAAAAGACTATTTCAGTATATGTAGATATATCCTATAATAATTTTATTAGGTAGTAGAGCCACGCTGATTTCAGCACGAGCGGGCTGGCTCGACCGCGGCAGTACTATCCTCCCACAAAAGACCAACCTAAAGCGCTAGCATCCGTATTGTCGTGCTTCATTGGTGAGTGCGAGACCGGAGGCCCATTGATGCAGGGGTGACAGCTATCGTGGTAACTGTGTAAGACTTACACTGTCACGATAACTGTCATGCCTTTTACGTCCCCCAGCGGGGTGTGAAAAAGCATCTCACAAGGCCGCCATAGTGTGGGTCACAATACTGCATTGTCTGCATTTGCAATGAGTATGGTGACCACAACTCTTGGATTCTATTCATGCTTTCTATCAGGCAGAGTAGAGTCACTTTGATAGGCTCTTAATATAGAAAAAAAAGCCATTAGTAAAAATATCTACACCAAATGAGTTGCAATGAAATACAATAATTGAAGTTATCATTTAATATGACAACCGCTATGCATTGGATTGTGAGATAACAAGTGGTCCAGTGGTCATGTCATTTGTATAAATTGCAGGCTTATTATATTAATCAAGTTAGATTTCAGAGCTAAAATAGGGATGATCATTTTTTATCGACTTATCATCATTATTTTTCTGCCAATTTTCTGAGGTTATGCCTAAAGTTTTACTACTTTCTTTAATGAGTTACTGCCAACTTGGGAATGTAATGATTTAGTTCAGAAACAATACGGAATGAATGTCGATCAGGGTAAGTCCCTTGTCCGTCCTATAATTAAGGATGGAATAGTAATCGTTTAGTGTATTAGAATTAGGGTTGGAGTGACAAAGTTAATGAGATTTAAGATTTTTCGGATGTATTAATGTTCAAATACAAATTGAAAAGATTCTGAACATTTTTTAAACAAAACAATACATTTATACATATGACATAAATCATTTATATAACTGACGGACTACCTCGGTGGTGCACTGGAAGCGTATACGACTGCTTTGCTTGAGGTCTCGGGTTAGATTCCTATGTTGAACCAAATCTTTTTACTCTCTGTAAAAAATTGTTTCGGAGTTTGAATGTTTTCTATATATCTCTATATATTGTCTAGTATACATAGTACAAACTCTGCTTAGTTTAGGACTAGATGGCGCTGTGTGTCAGATGTTCAAACTATTTATTTATTAACTAAGTAGATATAATTCAATTACATTTTTCAAATACCTACATATAATGTAAAAGTAACTTATAATATACTATCGCTTATATCTACAATTCCTCAGCGCTGTAACTATTCCCACCCCTCTATCTACAAACTAACCTTTAGCAATATCCCTCTACCGCATTGATTGCGCGATTCTCAGAAAGTGCCATGGGAAATATTAAATCCTACACAGAATTCATAATTTAGATATCGACAGTCGTTCTCTGAAACAAGGAAAAATCTCGGATATGGTGTTTGATGACATTTTTAATACACAAGTCACGTCTCTTAGGCTTCGATGTAGAAGTATTCTATTAGATCAGATACAATGGAACACAGAACTTATAGTGATATCTAAAACAAATGAGTCGATCGTCCGTCGAAATGTTCCCTTTCCACGGTCAATTTGGGATCCAATTACGCCCAGCTTAGTGGGAAAAAATCCTGGGTAATCCCGTTCTTGAGATTTGGTATATTGTACAAGATATAGCGTGAGAACAGACTTTTGCAGAAGTAATATTCTCGGTGATGGTAAATGTAAGAGTGTTTTTTTCTTTCTTTCTTGCACATTAAAAATATATCTTGTGTCTCGGTCGATTTTTGGACATACATGAAACAGACTCAAAGAACATCTAGTATCAGAGTAATTGTTTGTGAATCATGTAAAAACGGTTGTTCCATTGGAGGATCGATTCGTTAACACTCAGTTCAGTAACAAGTGCCAAGGTGACTTAAACGACTATGCCATGCATGCAGTGATGCATGTACACGGGCAGAACAGGGTCAGTTTTTGTGATAAAACTTTGGGGCGGCCAGTGTTCAGCAATTGACGTCTTTTAGTTAAACCGATGCCTCAAAGCTATGCTATTATCACACCTTCCGATATGTTTATATACACTTTGTTTGTTAGAAGTATATTCTTACAAAATTCTCAGTTCATTGATATTTCACGCTGACGCCAGTGATCGGGGCGTCTTCGGCTGTCCACAGGATCGACTAGAGATTCGTCCGCTGAGTCCCGCATCAAAACACAATCACCCCTGCCCGAAAAGGATTAAGATCAATCTAACTATATTTTGCTTTGTATTTATTCAATTGTATGCCGTTTACTAAATTGAGTAAACTGTGTAAGTAAGGAGCAACTCCAAGCTCAATTTATTTCTGAGTATAAGCTAAGAATTGTTTGAGATAATTTGTTACAAGACAAGAAAACCAAGGCGCTTCGAAATTTGATAAGTATATCAGTTTTGCCTTTGAAATACATTGATTTGTTAACATGCAGATTTGTGATTGTAAAGCAGATTTATTTACAGATCTAGCGGTTCATCTAAATTATAAGATTTAATGTACTACATTAAGTCTCTTGTATTGTCATTAAATCAGAAAATCATTAAATAAATAAATCATAAAATAAAACAGGTTAAGCTTAGTAAATAAATGTTGTAGAATGGTACAATTATGTATATATGTTTCACTAAACGTTATCCGTCAACAAAATAGTCTAAGTTTCAGGTTTATTTATAAATGGACAGTCTCTCTGGTAAACATAACATCCAGTGGCAATAGGTTCGCCGCCTATTATGTGGGCTTTTGGACCCACATAATTGGTGGCGAAAACCTGGTGAAAACTGTGAACAGTGAACACTGGTGAAAAGTAAGTAGTACCCTCACACAGAAGATCAACCTAAAGCGACAGCGTTCGTGCTGTTGTGTTTCGTTGGTGTGTGTGAGACTGGAGGCTTATTGATACAGGGGTGACAGTTCTTGTGATATCATGACCTCGCTGAACACTGAAGTAATACAAGTATTTCGTTGTTTTTTAGCGAGTGAATGGGACAAAAATGATACGAAAGTAGTTGCGAAAACAAGTTGAGTATTTTTATCTCCGCTTTTATCTTAAATTTAAAAAATAGTAAACATAGTTATATTAAGAATAAATTTAATGAAGAGCTACATATAGATATTCTGCCGGCCGGATTTAGTGTTCTCCTTTGTGTAGTTTACACTTATTAGTGCCACTATTTCATTCTGCTTCCACGATAAACAAAATCTCTGAATCCATCACTCAGGTGAACCTCGACTTTCACAAGAGTTGGCTGAGTTTGCCTCCAGGTGATGGTTATTGTGGTAAGTATGTGAGCTTTACAATGCCATGATGACGGTCATGCCTTTAACGTCCCTAAGCCGGGAATGACGAAGCATCTCACTAGGGCAGCATAGTATGTGTCACCATATTGCATTGCCTGCATTCGCAATGAGTAAGGTAACCACAACTCTTGGATTCTATTCATGCTTTCCATCAGGCATAGTAGAGTCACTTTGACAAGTACCTAAAATAAAAAAAAGAAAAGAAGAGCCAAAACTCCAACGTCAATAACGTTCATATTTAAAGCTGGGTGCTAATATAGAACTTTATACTAATTCTGCCAACTATTTAGTTCTAAAACAAACAGCTGAAGTATAAAAGTATAGAAAAGTAACATAACTTCACAACGAAGCACCATTTTTTGAAATAATTATTGTATTTCTCTTGACCCACTTGCCAAGAATCAGCTACTTAAAATCGGCAGCACATTACGGAACCAGTAGACATCGGCTTTGAACAAATACTGTGTGAAATCTGGCGCCTCTCCAAGTAATTAAGATATCTGCGCTGACGGATGTGCCGGTTCGAAGTGACGACCCACGCCTCCACGCAGAGAGATTAATTTATTTTATTGTTTTAGTAGCATTTTATATTTTTTTATATTACTATTAGGCAAAGGCATACAATTGACTGCTTTACATACACTTTCATTTACTTTACGTTTTACTAATCGTGATTTAGTTGACAGGAATGTCGTCGGTGCAAACTCCACCATTCCACGACATTGGTTACAGTTCCCTAGTCGAAATACACACTGACTCGCGAATTCTGCAATATCATACTAAATATTAAATCAAAAGTATTTTTGCTAAATATGTAAGTGCCCACGTATATTTACAACTCAAGAAATATAAGAGGGTTGCCGCTGTTTGAGTGGAGCGACAATTTCAGGGGAGGCAAAGAGATGGCTTTCTATCAGCCCGCAGTATCATGAACTGAGTCGGTCCATACGTGCTGAAACATGACTTTCCTATAATGTCCTACATAAACGAATATAACATAATAGGCCTTTATTCCTTTACTAAGTCTATTTGTAACATATCTGGCAAGTTTAAGTCGAGCTTAGGTGTAGAATAACTAAGTACGAAAGTGGCTTAGGTGAGTTTCTCAATTTGGCGAACAATGCAGGTGAATGTAGTTCTTGCTGGCACGATATTCGGCTCCTAGATAGAATCCAAATACTTGTCAGCTGTAAGTGAGCTCACGACTGCACTGTATTAGTTTTACGTTAGTATTGCGGTTGTTATTTGTTATTGTAACTTTTGCTGTTATATGCCAACCGCATGAATGTTTAATCGGGTATGACAATTGGTTAGATGACTGTATCGTAAATAAATACTAATGTCTACTTCATCAAAACTAATATTGCGAAACATCTCGGCAAATACAATTAACATAGCTTTTTATTATTATTACGAATTTCAATCAAATATACAGTGAAATATATTGTTCAATTCAGTAGTCTACAACAGTGACGTCATCATTTTGTATTTAGTACATTTTTCATACAAAGTTATCGTTTTGACAGATGATAAAAAGTAACTAATTTGACTAAGGTGTAATCTAGCCTATTATACAATTGTAAAATAGTCGATATAAACCTTACGGATGGCGCAGTGGTTTCAGCAGCCACCTTGTCACTTTTTACTGCGTGCTGTAGGTTCAAACTAAGCAGGGACAGCTGTGTGATCCATAAATTATTGTTCTGAGTCCTGGTGTTACGCTATGTATGTTTGTTAAGGCCCCGCGACATAGGAATATTACAAGGAGGGA